>JAJEKV010000071.1:2788482-3388482 GCA_021234155.1 Isoetes taiwanensis | reverse complement strand
TCCTGAACTGGTCTTGAGCGAGTTCTGGAAGAGCGCCTTTGCTGAAGGCCGGAGCACGCCGTCCCGCCCGGCGTGATTTTGCAGGGTCACGTCCACGGCATTATCCAGCCCGGAACATGTCCTCCGTCCGTTCGCCAACTGTGCGGAGTGTTCCAGTCGCCCGGTAAACGCCTGAAACGATGAGCCATAGCTTTGCCAATGGCGGATGCTGGCGCGCATTGATGCATTATCTGCGAAACCAAATCATGGCGATTTGCTGGAATGGAAAGCCAGGTTCAGGTGCCGGTCTGCTGGACCGAGGATCTGGAGCAGCGAGCGGAGGCGAAAACATATTCGCATTTTTGTTTAGCCCCAGCAGGTGCCTGGAAGTGGTCGCCCTGCAGCCGTCCTGAGCCTGTTGTTCGTCCCAGCCTGGGCAACATACACTCAGCATGCCACCTTTATCTCTCATGTCCTAATTTTAGAAAATAGTCCCCCAAGTCACTATTATTGAGGAAGCTACTGTTTGGAACCGAGAAAAAGGAATCTGGTTGAGTCCCAGCCTGTTGAATTTATCCCTTTGGTAAAACTGGTAAAAGTGCAACTTAGCTCTGATTCGGAATGATCTGAATGTCCTGTACCATCTGAAGCAATTCTATGAGCGGGATGGTCTTGAAAAGAGTGGATAGAATTGGTTTACCAGTGCAACATTCTGTGGAACGAGCCAAGAGTCTCATTTGTTGTATTCCAATTGTTCTCTACCATTGAGATGTTTTTTACTTTGAATGACGAATCCTGTAATGAAGACATGGTTAATTTTTATGTGAAGCTTGTTTCTTTAAGCTCACAGATATGTACAACGTATTCCTACTAAACATGTAGATCATGCCTCCGCCATCTGGACATTTTACAGAAAATGCACTTTTGTAACGTGATGGTCCTCGTAAGGATCGGGATTAGAAAGATTTCCACATGTCCATTGCAAAAATCCATCTCAAGTAGAAGCAAAGATCGCATTAAATTCACACATTACCTAACATGCAAGTAGTTAATCTACCATGTTGGAAAAGCGGCACGAGCAAAAAGAGAGTTGAGAATTCATCGCTTTCAAAGAGTAAAAACAACCCATCATAATTTTGTTTCAACTTGAATGCACGTAATCGATGCATATGCAAAACAGACAACCCGAAAGTGCCGTGTTCAAGGATTAAACCTCCCAAATAGCATTTCACTGGTCCCCGCTTTGCCTTAATATGCGATGAAATGTACTCTCATTTTAGTAGAGTTACTCATTGCATCTTAAATCCTTATTATCTGCTAAATCCTAGGCCGTGATCAACGAAAATATATGAATGAAATTCAAATCAAATTAAGGATAAACCCAAAATGAAATGCTCATCAGACAAACTACATCGGAACCTTTTAATTCAAATGTCACCACTCAATGGAAATACCGCGACAAGAAATTTAGAGTAAAAAGAAAAAGGGCTGATTTTTGTAAAGCATTTGATTGTCTTTATGCTTGCTCATGCGCCAAAGTGCTAGTTTTGGTAGAAAAGAAGCTACATGATAGGAGAATTTTCGTAATCTTCCTTTATTTTATCCCATTGATAGCAACAAAACTTGTATATATATGCATATATATTATATATTATATATTATATTTATTATATATACCATGCTTGTCCTGATATCCACCTGGCCGACCGGAAAGATCCGGACCAACACGTGCGGAAGCTTTTGGGATCGCATCCCACGCATGGCCTGGACAAGATACGTACCATATAGACATGATCCCACGTCCGTGTTGATTCGATCCTCGGACCGTGGACCGGCATCCCACGGCCCCATTGACCGGGACCACGATCCGGTGATCCCACCCACATCGGTTGGGACGATCTCACGCGATATGGAAGCTTGGGAGTTTACATTGGCCGTACCATACAGACACCGATCCAACGCCCAGCTGATCCGATCCCCCGATCGCGGATCCCAGATCCCACGCTCAATGGCTTTGGGACGATCCTGCGTCTTATGGGTTGGGGCCCCTTACATAGACCATGTAACGATCTCTACCATGTTGATCCGGACTCGAACAATGATCCCGACCCGCCGTGTGGCTTGGCACATGGCATCCCACGCCCACATGGCTTTTAAATGAGGTGATGATCCTAATGCTCATATTACTTTACATGGCAAGATCCTTGTTCGCGCGACGAGCCAAGATCCTAAGGCCATGTTGAATGCTCGTTCCTTAAGGGTGCTTTGTGGTTTATATATTGGGGATTCTAACCCCGGTCTCAACCCCCCAAACCCCACTCTAACCAAATTCTAATCAAGATTAACTACAAACATTGGTTGTTTCAAGTATACCTAAGGCTAATATTGCCATTAAGATAAAAAATAAACGGCAAATATTCTACTAGTTCAAGAAGGCTCTAGAATGTTCTCGAAGGCTCCTAGAAAGTTCTGCAGCACAATGCACCAGTGGACCAAGGCACTTAAAGTTCTTAAACTGCCCTAATGTTTTGAATGTTCTAGAACGTAGGGGAATCTCACAGAACTAAGGAAATCCTATAAAACACTTCCCAAAGTTCTAGAATATGACAGCCCAGGAACAGTCCAGAAACCAGAATGCCCCTAAAAAGTGTAAAGGAATCCGTAAGAATTCAATAAAAATGTGCAGTCTTGCAGCACTTGTAAGAGAATCTAGAAAATATTTAAGGCTCATGGAATCTCTAAAATTTGGGGGATCTAAAGTTAACTTAAAATCTAAGGGAATCCCAAGAAATGTTGATGAAATCTGGGGAAAAGGGCGAATATTTTTTATATGTTCTCCGCCGCTGTCCGGATGAACCATCGCCGTATCCAGATCCCGACGGCTCATTACGCTTCTTTGGGACGTGGATCCACGGCCCCATGGTTGGGAGTTTACATACGTTCGGCGAGAATACTGCATCTTGCCTTACCGGTGCTGATTCGATCCGACGGATCCGGAGATCCTACCTACGCGGTTTCGGACGCATCCGGCGCCCTACGTCAGGTTCTTATATAGACTATATGTTCATCCACGCATTCTTTGACGATCCCCATCACCATCCCAGATCCTGGCCAGTGGCTTGCTAACATATCGATGTCCCACGGCTTTCAACATATGCACATCCCGCTCATATCGCTATACGGGTAGACTTTGATCATGACGGAGTCAACATCCTAGTGCCCATGTTGAATGTCGGCCCCCGCAGCGGCTTTAAAATTTTTTATATCGGTCGAACCCTTGGTCCTCAACCCCCAAAGTCCCCCCATAATTCTAACCACTACCAAAGATTAATCACCTGGAATACTGAGTCAAATATTGCTAATTAAGATGGCAAACAGCTCATATTATTATTCTAGCTAGTTCATTAGCTGCCTGGAATTGCCCGCTGAAGGTTTCCAGAAAGTTCTAGAATCTTTCTAGAAAGTTCTAGAACATGTACACCCATAGTGGGATCTAAGAAAATTCTCCGTAAAAGTTCTAAATTGTTCTAATGTTTTAGAATGTTCTAGAATGTAGGGGAATTCACGGAACAAGGAAATTCAGGGAAAATACTTCCGCAGTTCTTCTAGAATATATATTGAAAGTCTTAGAATTGCCCCAAAACCAAGACCCGAATAAACAAAGAAAATCTTATGTAAGAGAACTTAGAAAATATTTACACAAGCCTATGAATCTCTTAAAATTTGGGGATCTAAAGGAATCTTCATAAAAATCTATGTAAACCAAGAAAATGTTGATGAAATCTTAGAGTACAAAATATTGTTTATATGTTCTTATGTTTGTCCTATCGAATCCCACTGGCCAACTGGAGGATCCCATCTTACATTCTTTAAATCATATAAATGTAAGGGGAACCTAGGGTAATCTCATAAAAATAAACAACTAAGAGAATCTAAGGGGATCTCATGCACCCCGGCACCCGAATCTTTTATAAATTTAGAGAACCCGCTCTTTAGAGAACTCCTTAAGGTGGAATCAAAGAAACTCTATGTAATGTTGACAATCATAAATCAGAGTATTTTCTAAGAGATTCTTTATAAAGAACCAAAACGCATCAATGTGTACCAATAATGCCTGAGAATTTGATATTTTTAGATATATATATATATATATATATATATATATATATAAATAGAAAGAGTATATATATATATATATATATATATATATATATATATATATATATATATATATCTATTATCTATTATATATATATACACGACATGTGTGTTTCTCATTATCCCACGCCTAATGCGTTCATAGAGATTCATCCCACCACCAATCACAAAATTAGGTCAGATAATGCCACCATTGAGGTGCATGGATGGCCATGATGGGCATGCATTAAGACAGATAAGTACGCACCACATCCCCAAACCGCTGGATCGCAAGGGGAGAATAAATCCAGCCCTTGGATTTTTGTGAAGAAGGTGCTAGTTGTGCCAAAAAAGTAGGCGCAAAGAGATTCTCAACCGTTAGGATTAAAATATGAGCATAAATCCCAAATGCATTAACTTTTAATATTAAATTGATTTTTTCTTTTAAAGGAGGAAAAACCCCTCATTAATAAAAAAGGTGGCAAAGTATTTATGAATGGACTCTTCGAAGCTTCCTTCGCTTTTAATCACCAAGGTTCGAGTCAGTGAGGGCTCTGGATAGTTGCGGCCCACGCCGCTGGGATTCTCCACGAGACCTTCTAAAGAGGTGCTTTTGGCATTATTTTGTCGTGATTTGAGCCAAAGGTGATCGGGCGGATTTTGTCATCCCACGGGTCACGCTCACGAGATCGGGATCCTACCGGCCAACGACAAAATCAGCGTTTGTTATAATTCCACCCTCATGTGATGCATGGATTTGGCAACGGTTGTGCACATGCATACATATGCACATACATTTACGGGCCATGCAATCACTTACGGGCCGTTAGATGGGGAAGGTGAACCGGATCGCTCAAACTATAAAGAGCAGCCACATGACGTGGTTGGGGTGGCACGCACGCACATTTATCAGAATTTATTTAGGTGTTACCGGGCATTGCCAAGATTTATTTGCCAATATATCTTATCTATATATTTAATATATAGATTTTGAGGTAATAATGTAATTTCACTCGCGTTTCGCCTTTAACATGTAATATAAAATCTTAATGTGAAAACGCATAGTTTCTACATTCTGCTTTCTTTCTTTTCAAGTTTTCTTCAAACTTTAACCATGAGGACGAAGCTTGACGAATCAACTACATGGCAACATTTTTTGCCTTTTAGAAAAAAACCTTAATGTGGAACGGCAAAGCCATATTTTGCTTTCTTTTCATGTTTTCTTTTCGGATCTTTAACCCGGACGAGCTTGATGTCACATGTGAACTACGTGGCAAACTCCCATTTGGGTTTTCCTTCCAACACCTTTTTTTTTTCTAAACTAAGGCCAGAATCTTTGGAAAATTATTCCTCCTTCTTCTACGAAGTTCTAGTTAAGATTCATGAGTCTCAAAACTCTCTCAAGACTAGTGGGGAATCTTCATAGAGCTCTAAGCGACCCAAGGAACCTTTGGGAGAATCTTTGGGAACATAGGGGAATCTTATGAGAATCCCCGGGTATTCTTAAGGAACCTTAGAGGGAATCTAAGGGGATATAGGGGAATCTAGGATTCTAAACAAATTCAATGAATTCCCTCAGAATAACCGTGAATCTTTGTAGGATCTTAGGAACCAAGAGAGACTTCTCAGAGAATTTTAGGAATCTAATGAAATGCAATGTGATCTAGGATGTTTTTAGAATATCGACGCCTTAATAGAACGCTGGCAAACCTGGGTTATAATTTTCTAATGTGCGTAACATCTGACTCTTCATACACTCCCCTACGTACAAATAATCGATTTTTTTCTTTTAAAGGAGGTGAGGTGGCACCTCATTAATAAAAAGGTGGCAAAGTATTTATGAATGGATCTTCGGAAGCTTCCTTCGCTTAATCCGCCTTCAAGGCTCGTGAGGCTTGCAAGAGAGGGCCTGGATGAAGGTGTTGGATTCCTCTCGTCGAACCTTTCTAAAGAGTGGTGTTGGGCATTATTTTGTCGCGATTTGGAGCCGACGGCAGGATTGCTTTCATCCCATGGGTCATGTTCATAGCATTGATCCAACCGCCAAATGACAAAATCAAGGTTTGTTATAATTCCACCTCATGTGATGTATTGATAAGCACGATGCATATGATACATATGCACATATACATGCAAGGCCATGCACCACATGCACATGGGCCGCTAGATGGGGAAGGTGAAACTGATCGCTCAAACTATAAGAGAGGAAGGTATGCATGTGGTTAGTGGCATACATGTGCATGCAAGGTACTTCTATTGTACGATGAGGTGTTAGTTGAGGTGGCATATAGATTTATTTGCTTAATTACATCTTATCTATATATTTAATATATAGATTTCTTTGGAGGTGGCATCAGAATTAATTTATGCATTTTTTTCGCTTTTAATATTTAATATGAAAAAATCTTAATCGCGGAAAACGCAGTTCATATCTTGCTTTTCTTTTCAAAGTTTTCTTCAAACTTTTAACAACCGATGAAAGATCTAGCTTGATCGTGAACCATATATCGCAACATTTTTGCCTTTAAAAACTCCCCACCGTGGAACGTGGCAAAGCTTATATTTTGTTTTTTCATGTTTCTTTTCGATCTTTAACCCGGACGAGCTTGATGTCAGTGAACTACTGGCAACCATTTGGTTTTCCTTCCAACACCTTTTTTTTTTCTAAACCAGTTTTGTGAATCTTTGGAAAATTATTCCTCTCCTCTTCTCTACTCTAGTTCTAGCTTCAGATCTACGAGCTATCCGCTAAAACTCTCTCAAGACTAGGGGACCTTCATGTAGAGCTCCAAGGACTCCAAGGAACCTTGGGAGAATCTTTTAGAACATAGGGAATCTTATGAGAACTCGGGTATTCCTAAGGAACCTTAGGGGAATCTAAGGGGGAGCAGGGACCTAGGAGTCCTAAACAAATCTCATGTGAATTCTCAGAGAATAATGTGGAATCTTTGTAGGATCTTAGGAAATCCAAGAGAGACTTTGTAGAATTTTAGGGAATCTACCAGAAATGCACTGTGATCTAGGGATGTTTTTAGAATATTGACAAATTTTAATAGAATGTTGGCAAAACTTGGGTTGTACTTTCTAATGTGCGCATATCTCGACTTCATACACTCCCTCGGTACAAATATTTTATATATATATATATATATATATATATATATATATTTATTTTTTTAATTTTGTCCCCCGCTATGAGAACTAATACCCTACCAACATGCTTAAGATGTAGTTTATATCTCAACAAGCTAGTCGACGTGAAGCTAGTCGACAAAAAATCGTAATTTAAGTCCTACTATGCATTAATTACGACTTACTTAATGTCTACATCGGCAAAGCTGGCCTGACCCTTAACCGCCACAATCCGAGGAGTATTGTTCAAACTCCATTCCGCCAGCTCCGCCAGCGTTTCAATCGGGTGATGCCATTGGCCACGCCCCTGCGTAAAGACCAAAATCAAGACTCCAAAACGAACCCCGCGATAAACCCTAAGAACTCATAGGGTTTAATGCCGGAGGTTTATGTTTGTCGTGATTTGACTAGGACCTGCCATTGTCTTGACGAGGGGGTGTTGACGCCAGAAAGACGGACTTAAAACCACTCCTCGAAGCAGCCTTTGCCCCAAAGTCCTCTCCCGGCGTTCCGGCGAATTCCCAGACTGCTCGCCAATGACCGTAACGTCAACATTGCCCTAGGACTGCCGTACGTAAGCCCACCCCTCAAGAAGCCAAACGCCCCATGTGCCCACTGCAGTCACCGGGCTTAGAGGTCACCAATACCGCACGTAGGGCGAAGTGCTTTTCTTTTTGCAAACCGACTCGTAATTCTGGTCCCTAGGTACTTGGCATTCGACGATGTATGGAAGTCGATCGCATTTCGAGTCTCCGCAATGTCCGAACGACAAAACACTTTGGTTTTTACATCGTTGCCAAGTAGACGCCATGTTTGATATGTTCTCCTGACGGATATGGATTTTTTGGACCTCGACCGTGTTCCTGGAACAAGTGATTCAACGGCCTGACACGGAACCAGATCCGAGTGTGGTCTTTAGCGACGCCGGGCCGAGCGGCCGCCAGAAAGGCCGCCTCGTGAAGCTTTTGGGCTCTCGGGCCTCGGGTTCTGGACTCTCCCTCTAATGAGGAGGCCTTTGCAAGGTCCTCGGCCTTGTTTGATTCTGGGCAAGTGTGCCAAATGGCCGCTCAACAACGTACGCCTGCACTGTTTAGTGCAAACTATTTGATCTAAACCATATCCAAAATTTTTGAAAGTTGGCCTCAGATGTTGGCGATGACTTAGGAAGAAGTTGACAAAAAAAATCAGAATTTAAGTCCGTACTATGCATTAATTACGAATTTATTTAATGTCTTTACACGAAAAGCCTTGACTTCTAACCGCCACAACGGAGGAGTACGTCCAAACTCCATCTGGCCGCTCCTTGTCATACTAACCGTGATGTGATCGCCACGTCCTGGGTGCAAAAGACTGTGTTCAAGACTCCAAACGCAAACCCCGCTAGAACCCTCGGCAACTCATAGGGTTTACGCTGGGAGGCTCTATCCTTGTCAAATTTGGACTAGACCTTTGGCGTCAGTGGTCTTGAGGTAGAGGGGGTGTTGATGCATAATCTTAATTCAAAAACCACCCTAAGCAGCTTGCCCCAAAATTCCTCTCCCCGGCTGCCCCGGGCGACGCGATGGGCAACTTCCCTCTCCCAACCGCGGATCCGCCTCAATGGGAATTTAACGCTTCTATTACTGCCCTAGGGACCAAGTTTTGTACAGAAGCCCACCCCTTCTCAAGAAGCCAAACTATCTCATGTGCAACACACTCGTAGTCAATTGGCCTAGGAGGTGGCCGGGCCGACACCGCGAATGTAGGGCGAAGTGTTTCTTTTCTTTGCAAAACCAACCGCGGTAACTTGGTCCCTAGGTATTTCTATTCCTGACGATGTGGCGGTTCGATCGGCATTTCGGAGCCTCCGCAATGTCCAACGACAAAACACTTTGGTTTCTAAGAATCGCCGCCGCAGACGCCAAGGTTGATATGTTCTCCCGGGACGGATGTTGGATTTGACCTTCTGACCAGGTTCCCGAACAGCGATTCAACTGGCCGACACGGAACCGAGATCCGAGGTATTCTTAGCTGCACGCCTCGGGCCGAAAGCCGCCGCAAAAGGCTGCCGAAGCTTTTGGGGCTCGGGCCTGGGTTCTGACTTCCTCTAATGAGGAGGCCTTGCAAGGTCCTCGGCCTTGTTTGACTTGGGTGCGTGCCACCACGCCTACCAACAGTCGCCTCGGACCGCTCTAGTGCAAACTATTTGATCTAAACCATATCCAAAATTTTGAAAGTTGGCTCAGATGTTAGCGATGACTTAGAAGCTAGTCAATAAAAATCAGAATTTAAGTCCGCATGCATTAATTACTTAATGCCTTAAGCACGCAAAGCTGCCCTTGACTTCTAACCGCCACAACGGGAGGAGTACAGTCCAAACTCCATTCCGCCGGGCCTCTTGCCATGCTTCAATCAGATGTGATCGGCCACGCCCCTGCGCAAAAGACCACTGGCACCCAAAACGCAACCCCGCTAGAACCTCGGCAACCATGGTTTACGCTGAGGCTCTATCCTTGTCGATTTGACTAGACTCGCCGGGTGTCTTGAGGTAGAGGGGTGTTGACGCCGTGAGCACGCACCCTGCAAAACCACCCGGCAGCCACTAAATTCTCCGGGCGTCTCCGGCGACGGACAGTAACTTCTCTCCTGAATCAAGGATTCCGCCAATGGACTCAGAACGCCGACATCGCCTCTAGGGGACTGCTTTGTGGCCGTAAGCCCACCTTCAAGAAGCCAAACTATCGCGATGTGCAACACACCTTCAGAGGTCAATTGGCCTTAGGAGGTGGCCGTAATACCCGCAATGTAGGGCGAAGTGTTTTCTTTGCAACCAACGCGTAACTTGGTCCCTAGGGTAATTTTACATTCCCGACGATGTAGCAAAGTTTGACGGCGATTTCTCGGAAGCTCCGCAATGTCCCGAACGGCAAAACACTTTGGTTTCTACACTGTCGCTCGCTAGACGCTTCATGTTTGATATGTTCTCCTGACGATGTTGGATTTTGGACCTTCTGACCGTGTTTCTCGAACAAAGGATTCAACTATCGGGATACTGAACCGAGATCCCGAGTGTGGTCTTTAGCTGCACGCCCCTGGGCCGACAAAAAGGTCACGTGAGTTTTTGGGGTTCTCGCCTTTGGGTTCGGATCCTCCCCCAATGAGGGAGGCCTTGCAAGGTCCCTCGCCTGCCGAGTTCTGGGCAGTGTTACCGGCCGCTTCAACAACAAGTCGCCTCGGATCGCCGAAGTGCAAAATCATTGATCTAACCCTTATCCAAAAATTTTTGAAAGTTGGCCTGTATGTTAATGTATGACTTAGGAAGCTAGTCGACAAAAAATCAGAATTTAAGTCCATACTATGCATTAATTAGAATTCCCACGCATCTTGCTATCACAAAAGCGCCCTGACTTCTTAACCAATAACTCGAGGAGTACGTGTCCAAACTCCATTCCGCCGGCTCTTGCTTTCGCGTTTCAACTGCATGTGATCGGGCCACGCCCCTGCGTAAAGACCAAATTGGTGACCCAAAACGCAAAACCTCGCTAGAACCTCGCAACTCATGTGGTTTACGCTTCTAGGCTCTGTCATCCGCCGATTTGACTAGACCTTGGCGCCGTGTCTTGAGGTAGAGGGGGGTGTTGGACGCCGTGAAAGCACGGACCCTAAAACCACCCGAAGCTTCTGTCTCTAAAATTCTCTCCGGTTCTCGGGCGACGACGTCTCCCTCCCGAATCGCGGATCTGCTCGCCAAATGGACTGTAACGCCGACATTGCCCTAGGGACTAAAGTTTTCAGGCTTAAGCCCACCCCTTCTTCAAGAAGCCAACTATCTCATGTGCAACACACCGTGAAATAATTGGGTTTAGGGAGGTGGTCGGTCAATACCGCAAGGTAGGTGTGTCGCTTTTTGCAACCCGACCGTGGTAATCCTAGCCCATAGGGTAATTTTGGCATTCCAAACGAGATAAGCGACGCGATAATTTTTTTTTTCGACGCTTTTCCCCAAAAGTGACGCTGCGAACGACGTTGTTTACGCGGGCGCCGGTTGACAATAGCGCATGATTAATGCCGCCACGCTGCAAACTGGCTGCCATCGCCAGATATTCTAGGGCTGCCGGCATCACCACGCCGACGTAGTAGACACTTTTATGCGTCACCGGGCATGTCAAGAGCCACTAAGCCGACCGGTCACGCCGTGATTTTTTAGTCGTCGCTCAACGACGCCATGTCGACGCGGCGTAACACGGCATGCGTCACCGCATGTCGCCAGCCAACGTTCGGATGTGCCACGCCGTGATCCACGACGACGCAACGACGTTGTGCACGCGGTACCACACGCGACGCTGCCGCTTTGGCAGCTAGTGACATGCCATCGCGGTAGCCAATCCGACACGCCACCGAAAACTGCTGAACGACGCCGAACGACGCGAGTCGCTGCTTGGACGACGATGTCGCCGGAGATTCGACGGTTTTAATTGCCGTTGACGTCACACGCCGCTGGACGTCACTATCCTTTGTAACCCACCAGTCCATGTATCCGTTGTAATCGCATCGACGTAATAAGTACTTGTATAAAAGCGTGTTTAACGCATAATACGCCAAAACGCATCATCATTGAATGTAACGGCCTCCATTTTCTCTTTAAAGCACGCTAAATACAACGTACTACATTGCCACGCATTTATAATACGTGACGCATCGCATTGCACGCATTACCACCTCTAACTTGTGTTGGTGCAATTCATAAAGTTTTATATAATTGCCATTTTTTTTACTTTCAAATAGTTGAATAGTTCATCATTTTTTTAAAACCATATAGCTCCATTTTTTTATAACCATATACCTAAGTTGTTCAAGATTTTTTGTAGACCTATAACCCCGCTTTTAAGTTGTGATTTCTAACTGATATCTATTATCTACATTAAAGTTAAGACATGCATTAGTTTAAGATAATCAAAGCTACAATCAATAATTCTCGACTTAATCGGTATATTGCAGAGTAAAGTTATAAGACTAAAAAAAAAACATAAAGCTCTTATTTCAGTAGTACTAGTAGAGTCATAAGTTTGCCTTCATTGAAAATTAGGCATATAGATGGTTCCATAGTGGAGCCCAGCCTTTCCTTCTACAAATATAAAGTTGCGACATGACATATGCACTCTAATTAGTTGAAAATATGCGGGCAGATACAATCAGATTAACTCCCGTTACTAGTATTTAGAATAAAGTTAGACTTAAAAAGCATAGATTCAGATTTGATAGCCGGAGTCGCATTATCCACAAAATGATATCGCAGTTGTAGCCAAGAAAACCGTAAATTGCACCCGTGAAAACAAAATAAGAGGGATATAACATGGGTTGATTTCAAAATTTAGGACAAGCTTGGACCTAGAACATTATTTTCCAAGAATACTACATTCACATACCACTTACTATCAATGCAGAGAAGTTGAAAATTGCAGCAAAGATTCCTATCCTCGTGATTCCATCTCTTCGAGCACCTAAGGTCACACAAGTTTACAATAATGATATAAATACGAAATATAACCACTAATATCCCGGACATTTAGCACTAAATTGCACCACTTTACCCATTACATTGTCATTGTCACCAAGAACTCGCGACGATGTATTTGCCTCGGCATTATCTTCCATCTCTTCATCGTGGTCGCCTAACTTTTCTCCTACTACTTCCTCCCATTCATTCTCATCTTCAAGCTCGTCACTATATTCACAACAACTCTTCTCGCCTCTTCCTCGCCCCTCGCGGTATCGCGTGGACCTTGAAGCGTGATGATGTGCTAGCACCATCCTACTTTGACTCCCTCGGTAACACTGCTCCTCGTGTTTCCTCAAAAATTTTTCTACTAATTCCCTCTTGCTCGCCAATAAATCAGCAGAGCTTCACTAATATTTGATGGATCTACCTTGTCAACTCAAGCGATTAACCCGCAAAGATAATCAAACCAAATAACAAAAATTATAAGGACAAAACTTCAACAAGAATGTAATCATGATGCCATATTTGTCGCTAAAGATAATGTATAGTTGATCAAATGGAAATAATAAACAAAGAAAAATGAAAGAAATAACATCAATAAAAAATTAAAATGCAACATCACGATAAAGAGTAATTCGCTTTAGATTTTCCCTGATTCAAATTCTACATCGCCTAAGATTTCGATACAAACCAAACGCCCAATTGAGCTTAAGCCAGATGAGCGAAAGATGAGCACCTAATTTCTCTCGATACCTAATCAAGAACAATCCCAAAACATTTAATTACTCAAACATGCAAAACCTAATTAATCTACATAAAATTTTAAATATCAGCAAATAGAGAAATAGATAAACCGTGATAAAACACGGTATTAGCTTTTGTAACTCCTGTATACCTCCAAAATGCTCCCACCAAGAAACTCCGGCCAGCTTTGCACTTTCTGGCCAGGCAAGTGGGAGAAGTGAACATAGATGAAGCATTATTCGAAACGCATCAAATTGGTTCTGTAATACTTGGCGCTTTGGTCTACATCATAAACTATACCGATACTTAACGAACCTTCATGAGCTCGGGGGGGACAAGGTCACTACCTATTGGGTGGGAGATGCCACCATTTAATTGGTCTTTTGAACCACTTCCAACGCTTCTAAGATAAAGCTTAGCACTTGATCATACCCGGACACCCGCATGTAAGGCAAAGAAAACCGATATTCTTATATGTATAAAAGAGTATCGCTTATACAAGGATGATCAAATTACATAAACCATCGATATATTTGAATGTAAAGGAATATCTTGAATAATACAAAGGAAAAAAGTACATACTTGTTCTATTCGTATCTCGTATCCTTCACTCTTCAATGTGACTTCACATCTTTGCAGTATTAGCCAGCGACCACAGCACTCCATGTCCTGCTAAGCTAAAGACACCATAAAGAGGCTCCATCACCTTAGGACTAGATCAAATTGGTCAATCGCTATGTGGTCTAGAATATAATTCTCAACTATTTTGGCATTAACAAATTTTCGTCATTTCCACTTCTTCCAATGGTCTGAAACTACAGTTTGCTGTAATGGTGTCCATAGTCTTTTAAACGTTTCAACAACCCCAAACCTTTTGTTTTACTAGGTCTCAACAAGGTCAAATCGTGGCTATAATGTCGAAAAATACTTTTTAGCCTTACTCTTTTTCTTAAAAATAAAGTAATTCTATTTGCCTTAGTTTAAGCAGCTTTTCAACCGGGCCAAGATTCCCGGGACATGTCCTCCAAAAGAAGATCAATACAATGAGATGCACAAGGAGTTTCACAATGGTATGGAATTCCTCCTCAACTAATTCCCATGGTCGAACAAGTTGAAGCATTGTCCATTACAACCTCAAGACTACATTCTCTATTCCCACTTCAAGGATTGCCTCCTTCATCTTCTCTATTAAACCACATGTCACAATTCAATTCTAGTTCCAACCTCACATAATCTATGGTTCTAGAAACATTGTTCCATATGTACCGAACAAAATATTTATGAGACCTCTACCATTTACATCTACTCCATTCATCTCATTACGATTGTGCAACCATATTTTGGCCAAGTTAAGCTTTTACATGATCACATTTTTGTCGTTTACATCAAGATGTGTTCTTCTTCAATCTTGAAGTCCTCATTGCCATATATAATGCACACCACTACAAGTCTCCCCCATTTGAGAAAAGGCTTCTACCATCTTCTTCCAACAAGCAGCAATTTTAGTAAATTAAAAGACGTATTTGCTCCACGAAACATTCTGACCTCCATTTCCATTGCATGCTTCATCCTTTGCAAGGTCAACACTTCTTCCTTTTAATTTTGTTTGAGTAACACTCGGTCTTGTGGACGCGGATCGTAAATGTAATAAGAAACAGTTCGACAAGATGATGGGGTTGCAAAGCACTGAAACGATGAGCTACCGCTAGGAAAGGGATATCCCATTTGGAACTTAATCTAATGTCGCTGAACTTGTCTCATATGCTTTAGATTCTTTCCTTTGCTAACTCTTTTGCTCGCTCGCTACTTGAGGGCATCCATGATCACTCCCTTTTCCACCTATGTGGGCCAATATGTGCTATCATTCTCGCTTTTGTACCCTTGACATGTCAATTTCACAAAATGCACAATCCCACTCTCTCATATCATTGTTAATCTTGACGACATTCACACAAAATTTGTCCCAAAGTTCTCACCCCTCGCATCCTAGAAAGCAAAATGGTCCCACAAAGATTGTTAACATGCAACATTATTAACTGCCATAAGATGTACAAACGCCGCATATTTAATTTATCATCATTTCTCGGGTTAATCTTGAAAACTACACAAGTATGTATTAACTAGCCAAGTATGTATTAACTACTTCAAGATTCCGGAACTCACCTTTCGACTTTGTCTTCAAGTGCACAAAGATATGGAAGGTCCCACTTCGAAAGTTGCAGCAGATTCCTTGTTTCGCACTCCTTGGTACAGACTTTGCTTCGTAGACCAAGATAAATGATGTTGTATGCAACCTGAAAATAGAAGCATAGGCCTATAGTCACAACTCAAAGCATTCAAATCCACCGTTATACGATTGCGCATCTGCCGTCATTACAAAGATAACTTTACCCAAATTGTGAAGTAGAATAAACCATAAACCAGTGCACAAGTGTTTTCAAATTACATCGATGTAGAAATAAATAATTAACAATAAGATACCGATTTCTTTTTGGTACATTTTGTTCATCGCTATTATCATAACATAACAAAAAGAAGTGCATTTAACACCCCAAATAGAAGACAAGATAGACACACTTTCACTTAACGTAATAGCCAATTGCACCGTCACTGCAATTCAAACGTGAAAGCAAACCAACCTAATGATTTGCCATGTAACGTATAAAATCCGACAAACAAAAGACTTTGACTACAAGAAACACCTATCAAGAAATCGCAAGGAGCATGGACTAGTGACTCAAAGCAGAGATACCTAATGCCTTCACCTCCAAAAATCTTTATTTGTCCATGACTGAAACGGCCCACATAAGCATCATGAATTACAACTAAAATAGACAAGGATGACAACATGAACGCATATATGATAAGCATCTTGACTGTAACACCTAATGATTGCTCAGACACACATAACAAAGATAACTCTATTAACTTGAAGTGAGTGTGTGTCTTTTCCAAGAAAGTAATTACTTTACATTGTTTTCAAAGGATTTTATAGTTAACTTATCCAAGAAGATCAGAATTCTATCGGGCATGTTAAAAAGACAAATAGACCGTGACTTTCTAATTAGTTGTTCCACCCTATAGACATTGAGACCTAACACACAACAATGGTGTGGAATAACAAATTCAACCCGGCTCCACGTAACTTTGTGATTTTGCACGTAACTCAACGATCAACCATTTGGACTTGAGTTGATTTACCGAAGTTCCGCATAAATTGTTAGTGACATCCTTTAACAAGCCAATGGCACCAAATGAAAGATGATATGCTTTACATCGTAAATTTACCTTGGTGCCAGTTAATCGCTCATAAATAATGGAGAGTAAGATCGGTTTATTGCGCTCATCCAAGTCGTGGATGATGTAGGCTTAGGTCGTAAGTGTATTTAGTCCAAGCAATAGATGAAGAAACCATAGCCACCGCAAAGATGTGTACATTGGTTATCCTCGAAATAAATGAATGTGAATAGATGCCATGGAAATGAAAGATTATACTATTTACATTGCAAAAATCTCAGCGCTAACCGAATATGATTCCGTAAGGTGGAGCAAATGATAAGATAAAGCCAATGGTTGAAAACTCATGTCGCGCATCGATGTTGTTGGACGATTTTCCTCGCCACTACGGAGCCGGCTGCTCGAGATCACCGCTATACCGAGATCATATGCAATAGTAGCAACACCGGGCTTTAGGTTAGGTTTCGATATTATTTAGTGTTTACTTTAGTATAATTCGACTAAGATTTAAAGAAATGGGAAAAAATAGGTTGTTTATTGAGAAATAACGAGGTTTTAGAAAAAAAAAATAAAAATTAAACACGCGAGTTTTTTACCGCATCTATTGCACGTATGGTATGGTAATGCTACTATTATGAATACATTAATGCATTACACGTAAAACCAATCAAAAAATAAAAAGAAAGGTGCATGTTTTCTATCCATACGTGAGCATGTATCGCCCCAAAGTTTCCAGCATTTTAGGTACTTCAAGGGTATCAGACGCCAGACAAGAATCTATTAATCGTGATGTATCCATAACCTCCCTCGGGTTATGATCCCAAAGGTCATGCCAATAGTATGGCGCATAACTAGCGAACATTCATGCTGATATGACTGAATGGCGAAAGCGGTGTGTGAAGGGCATGCTCATCCGTCGATGCCTTGTTGGCACCGATGCATCTGTCCTCACATGCCTCAGTCCACCAATTTACCCTAATGCGAGGGATGACTGCAAAATGGAAGTTAATACCAGGTTTCTTCAGCGTCGCTGGTGCACAAATAGAGCTGTGCCTCGCAGAGCCCGGGATTGACTTGTTGGTTTCCATAGTGTGTCATCTGACATGCGGCCGTGAGATTCTCAGATCCCAACAAGCATTAAGGTATCGCTTCAATGCATCGCGGGTCCTCTTGTCCATATCTACATGCATCTCGTGCCTATACATTCCATCATGAGAAATCCACTGAAGCCTAACAAAGCTTTGAGGCAATCAGAGATCCATTGCTAGGGCAAAGCAAGATAAGTGCCGGAAACCCCCATACCAATCTGCCACCTTTGGAAGCGCAAATGATATGACTGCCTAGTGCAAAATTCTCCTCGAAGGGGCAAGAAATCCATCTCCTAGAGCAGATCCGATATGGAACTGGATTTTTTATCCTGCAAGTCAGGTTGCAGGCCTTTGTACCTACCCAAGTCAAGACAGGCGTAAGGGATAATACCCGACACCACACATCTGCCCCGCATGTATAACCCCGCCGAACAAAGCCCCCACCGCGTGATTGATGACCGCAGCATACAACTCGGCCTTGTGGCCTGCTCTTACATGGCATGTAGGTGCTTCCATCCCCGCTGCGGACACGTGAAAGCATGATGGAAGCATCTTAGTGTGTGGTAGCTGGAACCTCGGGATCCCAAAAATACTTAGGCCCAGAGCCACCTCCACATTTTGTCCTCCTAGTAAGTGAAGGAGGGCTGCTTACGACCAAGGATGAAACAAGCAACACTTTACTCTTTGGCTAAGTTAATCCCGCAGATACACAACTCACAAAAGTGTCTAGAGCATCCGTGTGAGGTGACTCGCGTTTTCTCGTGGATTGTGGCTAAGAGGTCCATGTCATCGCGATATATGAATCGCGTAATTATGTGGTATGCGTGAGCTGAGGGTTCCCCCTCCCTCGGGTGCTATGCGCGCATAGTCTTCCAATTGATCAATATAAAGCGCTTTCAAAGAGCATCAAGAGAGTAAGCAACCTTGGCGCACTTCACGCTACTAACGACAAGCTCGCCCGTTGGTGTGAGACGCACTGAAGCATGCCTCATATAACAAGTATATTTTATTTTGCAAGTCGGCTGGCGGTTCCTATCGCCAATCGGTCCCATAACTTGTCCTGTGGTAATGATCAAAAGCCTTTTGCAATCCCACAAAACAACAAGATAGTTTGCTAGCATTCCGCATCCTCAATCGTTCATAGGTGAAAATATGGTCATTATAGAATGTCCGAAGCCGAAGTCAGCTCGTGTCGGCGATGCAGCCTTCGCCTTCAAGCCATATCATCGCGCTTATTCAAGGATGCCAATTAACAATTTTGCAAGAGTGATCCTAACTATGATTGTGCGATAGTCAGTCAAGGTTGAGGGGCCTGCCTCAGCCAGAGGCGCGGAAATAAGTCTACTAGTGGCCCATTGCGGAGGGAATGCTTTTTGGAATGCTCTATTGAATAATGTGATAAGGACAAGCATCATCAGAGGCCCAACCCATTTGAGAAGCTCTACCTGCATGGCATTCAATCTACTGCCATCCCATAGGTGTTCTAATCCCATTATAACATCTCCTTTCGTAATGACCAGTGCTAGGCCCATCTACAGGGGTACTTTTGCCTCTCCCCCTCCCCCCCAGTGGATCATAAAGCCGCTGCAAGTATTGCACCCATTGCTCCGAGGTGATGTTTCCTGCAGGTTGTGCAGGTTGTCTCAATACCTTTCTTCAGAATATTATGGAGTGACAATCCAGGAGATAGAACATCTCAAGGCTCTGTTCTCAAGCGAGGTACCCGCTTTTCTTGGCCTTGAGGAAGCGAAAATGGCATTAGCCGACGGCATGGAGCAAAGATGGGGTTAGTTGACTTGGTCGCCAAGCATTTGAACTCCCTACATCTGTCTCTACAACACTAACCTACTTTGCAATGGCCATTCATGTGGTCTACCATAGAGTCCAAAGGAAAGAATGCTCTATCATAGGTCCCGAAGCCATTGGAATGCATGCAACACATAATGCTGCTCGGCAACTTGTAAATAACAATAGAGCAGAAGACAATCTATCTGATTTGTTAACTAAATCAAAAGCGCAAGCTCTTGAATATTTCCCATCCATAGCAAAGGTTTAAGCTTTTGAGGTAGTTAACATAGTAGGAAGTTTGTTTGCTGATTTTTTTCTTCTGCTTACGACTTGCTGAGCACTCCGCTATGTCGTATTGCACTTTTTAAAATGGGATCCAGTTGTAGAATTTCATTCATTAGTTAAAGAGCCCTTGTCCTTACAAATGTGACATCAAATGCTGCTGCCTGGTTGATGCCAACTTTGAGAAGCAATTTTGTTTGGAGCAACAAGAATCAGTGGCACGAAGGATCTAAAGTCTATCAGCGTGAGAGACATCTGGTTTGACAAATATGATTGGGATTCTAAATAGTAATTTCCCATGTGATGGAATGTTACAGTTTCACGAAGATGCAGACCGTGTAGGAAAGACCTTGCAAAAATCAATTTGTTCTTGAGCTAGACGTCTAGTCATTAATAAATAAATGATTACTAATTCACATGGAAATTCCATAGGATATTGTTGCATCTCGAGTTTTGTGAGATGTTGTGGATGAATTAGTGAACTATAATGCTCAAGAAGAATTATTTTTTAAGTGTCCAACTGTTGTTGCCAACTCCCTTTCTTTGCCATCCCTAAGTGTGGGGCAATATGAAGGGTGGTGGAAAAGATATGAAACTTGATCTATTCTTATTGTTGGCCATTGAGTTGTGCAACTTCTTCAAACCATTCCGCATGGGCGTCGTCACTTTGATCAATATAAGCTAACATTTAACAATACCAAATATTGCATAAGGGAGCTCGAGATTAAGAGTTGGCGGATAACAATGATCTCAGATGGATGGATTATCTCTTCCAACAATGTCATCATCACCCTCATGGAAGGTTGATGTTCTATTGGGCTGGTACATAATAAAAAGAAGGCGGTTATGAAAGGTAGTTGTTGTTGCTGTCTAAAGGTCATAGTGATGAGAAGGAGAGGAGGAGAGTTCCATTGAAAACTAGTATAACTAAACGATAGCATGAATGCCTCAGTATGGGATTGTGGGGGGTGGGTGGGTTGGGGGAGGGAGAGAGGAGAGAATGAGCTCTGCAGGATGAAGTGCGAGATCCGCCTCTTTCCGTGCAATAAAAAGGACCGATAGGTTTCCTTTCTTGTTGACAAGCTATTTGATCAGCAGCTTGGTGAAGGACTTCATATGTGGTAAAGCCTCGGCAAGACATATTGGGAAAGTGAAGAGTCTACCTAAGACCCTACATCAACGACAATGTTAGCTTTTGAGTCGGAGTTTGAGATGTTCTACTTGACAAACCACCAAGGTGATTCTGGGATATCAAAGGAAACCCTCAGGTGCCACTTTCGAGATATCTGCAGGAGAAAATAAAAGGAAGATAGGAGAGCACAAATTTATTACTAAATTTATGAGCAAGAAGGGCTTTCTTATTGGATCTTTGCAGAAACAGATTCTCCTAATTTTAGGGTACTGATCGAGGAGCAAGAAAACTAGATCTTGCTAAACATCTAAGTGTAAATATAATACACATATAATATATGGTCTTGGGCAAGGACTTGAGACAGCTTCTCATGTTTCTACATGAGCATCTGCTTAGAAGTCTACGGAGATCTCTTTGAGAAAGGTCTGTATTCCGTCGGCGGAGGTTACGTGATGTTATATCTGAAGCCGGAGATTTCACGTCATGCTGGCCGTGACTTGGTCACGCTGTGAGACCCGCGCAGGGTGGTCGCAGCGCCTTCTAAGTCGGTCACCCCAGATTAATACACACACTTTTAGAACTGAGTTGGAGCGAATACGTGTGGGATCTTCATCAGTATACATGAATGGTGGTATGTGGACTTTGCTCAGGCTCTAGCTGGTGGGGTCTCAACACCATGTATGCCTCTGGATATTATTGACTGGCGGCTGGCAGGCTTGCAACATGGTTGTCTGCTCTGGCGTGTATCACTTCTGGATACAAAATCCTCCTCATCTCCTTTGCTCGCGGGTGGCATTTACATTTGATAAATATTTGTTTGATGCTATTTATTTTGGAAACATAGTGAGGTAAAACATTGATAATTTTAAAACAAATTTTAAGAAAGAATAAGATTTATGATATGCACTTGTGTGCATTTAGCGGAAACTTCTCTTGGCCTGCAGTGCACGGCCTCTTGGATGCTAAAGATTGCAAGCCATAAATGCCTTGAGATCTGGCTTCCATTAGGCATGGTTGCATATGGCACAAATGAGACCAACCTTCTTCGTTACTGGCTGAAATATTAGCATCTCAAATCTGCGAGTCAATACTTTCCATGTTCGCTGCGCGCATCGGAAAGTGGCCTTTGTTGCTTGAATTTCTTTGGACAGCGAGGCGGGGATTTGAAGAAGGATACTCTACGAAACCTAAGACCAAAAGAAGGAATTGTCTATAAATATTGGGATGGAAAACTACGAGGACTGCATTTATTGTGCAATAGCTCTTTAATTTGGAGGCCATTGCTTCCATGTTGCCAAAATCCTCGTCATCAGCCACCAGATTGATCTGATGATAAGTGGAGGTTTCGTCGGGCTCAGAAGGGGCGGTTGCCTGCTTCCCACCGGACATCATCTTTCACTCCGAGATTTGAAGGGATAGCAGAAGAGGGCAACATTCTATCAGGAAGATGTGATTTCAATTAGAGCAATTTGGATAGAGACAAAGGGATACTGAGCCGATTGGTTATGCAGAAATCATGAATCATATCCGGTGATTCTTGTAGCGGATAAGTTCCTCTGGAGCAAAAATAAATTAAATGGATAAATCTATACGACCTAACCTTTGTTTCTGCATCTTGATTTCCTGGCGGAAGCGATGGCCTTTCTAACATTTGGGTGGCGCGGATCCGATGCTGATTCTTTGAGAGGGCTTTCATGTTTGAACCAAAATAGGCTAAATCATGGCAAATCAAAGAATCGATGGGTCAGGCATCTATATTTGGTATAGCAACGTCGGTGTTTGTCAACCTAATTTTTTAAATCTGGATGCTGCGAGCTTTTGTTTCTGGTGAAGCATCTATATATATTTTTGATCCTTAGCGATGGTCGGTGAAATGGGCTCCTAGTTTTCAATGGATCTGGGAGCTTTTGTTTGCACTCAAATGATTTTTCTCGCTCTTGAATTTAAGACCATTTCTCCTTATCAAGTGATGTGGCTGAAGCCAATTGAGCTCAAATTGCCGGATGGATACTTGCTGACATCACAAAAATTTTAGCTATGTGCTGAGATATTATTAGATGCGGTTGATGTCCATGTACTCCTTTGAATGTCAGCATGCCCGCATCAGTTGCTCCATGATTAAAGCCCAGTGGCTTCAAGTTTCCAGATATGATTGAGATTACTTGAATATGATTGATTGCCGGAGATTCGCAGGCCATATGGTATCAAATCACTTTCCAGTAGCTGCAGCCGGAGTTCGTTACTTTGCATCAGGGGCATCTCTTCCCACGAAGCAGTTGGCTACCATTTTCTATCTCTATTAAGTGGAGATTTCTTATGGTTTAAGAAGATTTCATTGTTAAATTGTTCGTGTGGGCTGTGGTGGGAGGTCCAATTGCATACAATACATGTGTGCCTTAATACACAAATTTATACATTTTGTTGATAAACTGCAGTGAAGCATGCATCATTTCAAACATCGTTCTTAGATTATCGTTCTCATACGTTAATTTCCATTGTTGACTTTCAATAGGAAGTCAAATTTTGATCTACCAGAAACATTTCCATACATTGAGCAAAAATAATCTTGTTGGACCATGTTGCAGACATCTCCATGATGCATATCACTTTATTCTTTGCCATATATACAAACTATTGGGTTAATAGGTTCATGTTTTATTCACTTTTGAATAACCATTTTGCAGATATAATGGCAACTGGAGGTTAAATTCCCATGCTCAAACATAGTTCTAATTCACATCTTCCCGGAACTTAGATTCTTTTGGTTTATTAAAACAACTCTTTCGTGCCAGCAATTCATTGGTGTCCATTGCTGATAGACTCGCAGCAACCATTGCAAGTTCAAATTATGTTTTCGCATGTAGGCAGGTTGGGAAGGCGTTCCAGGCGCCATGATAGTTTCTTTAAGAATAAGCAAGGTTTTTCTGAATTGCCTCAAATTGTTTGGGCTTCAAATCAACGCGCTGTTTGAAAGGAGATTTACTAACATCCTCTTGACCTATTATTATTATGCCGGGAAGTTGAGGACTATTAAATATATTTGGCGAACATCTGCCAGTCCTGTAAGCTGAGCACTCATGGCTTTCAGCTACTTGCTAAAGTATGGTTTTGATCGGTAGCCGCCTAGTATCATTGATTGTTGAGAAACCTCAAACTAAGTAACTAGGCATATTGCAGGGCATGTTGACATCTAGGACTAGGCGCATAAATGAAGTTATTATTATTTTAATATTTTTTGCTAGCAGGGGATAGTTCCACTTGCATGATAGACTTTGAAACTTTTAATGTCATGCAACCTTCAATTTTCTTTCATTCAATACACCAAATATTCTTTTACATGTACAAATTAGAAATAACTTGGTACAGGTAATAAGCTTTAGAAACTTAGTGTTGACACCTTTTCAGCATCCATTTAACTAATATCAGATATTCCTTCAACTGGCTTACCAGGCAAGAACAACACTTGTTGTAAGCAAATGCCATTTTAGCACATAGCCTTCTAAGTGAAATTTCTGCTGCATTCGATTTACAGTCCTCACTTCATTCAATAAATTTGATCTTCACACTTCATTGGCACCTAATGATGCAATTTCAAGTTTGAATAATAAACAGCTACCTTTGAACCAAAAGAATGAAAAAACTATAGGAAGCGTAAAGCAAGCAGATGGGCATCATAAAAAAGCAATATAAACCACAGCAGGTTATAATCAATCGAAGAGCTACAGCCGTGGACATTAAAGTTCAATCAATCAGTCAATGGAGAGGAAGAGTACAGTGTTCACGCTATAAATATTGTATATCAATGTCCATATATTATATCGTCTATCTATGGTAAGGTTTATTATGGGTACGCAAAATCTTTTCTCAAAACCATTAGCTTCCATAGATGCACTCTACAATACCATCTCAGCTGGGACTGCCCAGCAGGTCATGGCTTCATAGGGAGAAACCTTCGACAGCCTCGTTCCTAACCGCCTGCAGTCCTGGGTGAGTGGATCTTTACTCCCTTACGCACCACTCTATATTAGAAGATACCATGCTTTTGGCCTGAAGAATCAAAGCCAATCCTTAGTTTGGCCCCAAATCATTTCTCTTGACCCTCAGGGATGCGGATCAGGCTCCCAGCACATGGTGGTTTTGAGGCAAGTACGCGTTTTAGGTTTCTTCTTTTGGGTTTTGACTTCAATGCTCGAATGAAGAAATATATCATGATTGTCAGTCTTTTGAGCGTATCAGGCCTGTACAGTCACTATCTTGAACATGACGCTGTGATTTTGCTTACACAAGTGGTTCCTGGGTTTATATTCATTAGATACAAGTTTTGGGTTTTCTGAGCTTCGATTCTTGTGCTGCTAGGCCCTCATGCACTCATGTGTTGGAGCCAGAATGGTGTTATCTGCATGGGTTGCATCCGTCATTCAGCGATTCGGGTTATTCTGACGTAGGAATATCTTGGCTTCCTGTGAACTTCTTCACTCCTGATGCGCATAAAGCCACGGCCTTCCATGACCTGCTGCTGGGGCTACCATATTTTGCAGCCACTCAGGGCCTCATCTGGATTCTGTATCTTCAAAAAGGAAAACAGAGTGGCATATCAGTACCTCGCTGCCCCCACCCGGGGCACTCCGTACAGAGCAGTCTGGCTTATCATAACAATCTCTTGGGCCTGTGGTTTCTTCCACTTTCTCTTATCTGAGATGGAATGGTGCTGCATTGGAAGAGATGCAAAAGTAAAGAGACAGAGTTTTACTAATAGCAATTTATCAATGTCTAGAGCTGGTAGGGTATTTTTGGCAACTCTCAGCCACATGCTAGTAGTATTTGCAGTCTGTGATGTGAGTTCAACTGCCTGTTTTCTATTTCCCTGGTTCTACACTTCATAACATTTGGAATTGCTGGCAGGTGCTGCTGCGAGCGGGTATGCCGCCTATCCGGTTTCTCGCCGGAAGCCGGAATGAAGCCAGGACTGGGCACCCTGGCGGATCTTAGCGGTCAGGAGTTGCAGAGAGTCTGCACATGCCAGCCCAAATTGCCCTGTTCTTGCTTTGTCTTCTAGGGGAGGAAAAAATTGTCCACGATGGACTTAACTCACTGGTAGCCAGTTTGATTTATTTTTATTTTTCTCTCCGGTTCGAGGTTCTAACTTATTCTTCTTTCTGCGATGGGTATGCTTAATTCAACAGGTTTTGTCTGTAGGTTCACGGCTGCCAATTAAAACGCCAGACTGCAGATGCATTTTCCACTTCTTCTGGATGACATTACGTCGTCGAAGATTATACTAATTATAACAGTGATGTTTCTTGGAAGGCAGGGTTTGGCTGGGATATCATTGGCAGCCACTATTTCGCCTGAATCTATCAATTTCTGCTTATACATAAATACAACCCGACCGAAATAGAGGGACATACATGACAAAGTCTACAGTGTCCAAAGGGAGCATTCATCATGGCCAATATTAATCTAGAATAACCAAGGAATCTAAATAATAAATGTTTGTTACTAGCAGCTGGCACCGGGTACCTCAACGCACTTTTGATGGACATATATGCTTGGTGGGCCGTCACCTTAAAGACTGAATAGTGAGTAATGTTTTGGTGCGAGGAAAAGAACCCGTCCATTTCCTTTGAGGTTTAAGTCTAACTAGGAGATTTTTTAGATTTTATATGCAGGTGGAGATTTACAAAAATATAGCTTTAGAGATACACGCTGCCATTTAGCAGGCGGCGTTGCCCTGAGTTGAAATTTGCTAAATTTTGAAATGCCAGTTTTAAAATTGCTGGGTGAGCGGTATATCTGCGGCGGGGAAATGGTTCTTCGCCGTTACTTCAGAGGCGGTAGTGGGAGAGAGGCCTTCTCCCACATTAAGCGCCGCTTGCTCCGATGATGAAGATTTACTTACGCAAGGCATGGCCCGAGTTGGTTTTAGAAAGCAGTTCAAAGATGCTTTCGGATCACGTTCTTTCTGGCTACCAAATCGGAGTCTTGGTCATTGTAGCAGTTAACCTAAGCTTGGTTCTACTCTTTTGATCTTTGCATTGCTTGTCATTTTCCTTTCTTGGTTGTAGTGCGCACACAGATGGGACATCCTATAAGAGTTTCCTCGGTCAGTCGGTGTTATTGAGCCAAAGTGAATATGTGAATTCTTAAGGTGAAAATGGTCGATGAATGTTCTTGAGACACTTCATGTCATTGGAATGACTGTGCCGGAGAAGACCAGAGGCTTTGCTTTGGGGTATGCGATTCAATCGGAATAGTTTGCTTCAGAGAGGAGGACCGGATGGCGATTAGCAGTTGAGCCACGGAAGGCACTCTGGGAGGCTGCTTTTAACCTTTTCAGCTCCGATAAGCCACACAAATTCTGAAGTTTTGGGTAACAAACTTTATAATCTTAGAAATACTTTAACTTTTCCATATGGAATATGCCATGTGCGATCTTGCGCCGGTCGGCGGCTGCGCGTCTCGGGATTTGAATTAGCCAACTTTAATCACCGATGCCAAGTCAACTTTAGCTTTCACTATGGAATTTGCATGCGGATACTATTCATGCGTAGCCCTCGAGGGCGTACCCAATATGCATTTGTGCTATATTTGGGTAACGCTTACCACCTAATCTCGGTTAACATCTTCATGACTTATTTCAACCAGTTAGTTGTTTGTGTGTTTTCTCGAACGAGAGGGTTATTTAGAGCCGATGGCTCTTCTGCAATCTTGCGACAGTTCCGGATGGAGACATTTTACGTGCCAGCCGCAGTCTGCTGTGGAGCTTCTTGCGGTTAAGGAATGAATGTGAGCCACTCGTAGTAGTTCTCTTGCATAATGAGGGCATTGGCATATTTTCTATTCTATATAATACTCAAAAGCCTGCCTCAGATTCCTTAAAAAAAAAACAAACAAATATCTAGCATAATAACAAAGTTATTTTTTACCTTGGTTTTATCGCTTCTTAGCATGGTTTTCTATATAGTTTTGGTGTTGCATAACTAAGGGTTCTTTGTAGTTTTACCAGCTTCTTAACATTTTCTATATTTTAGTGTTGCTAACCATTTATTGGAGCACGACCACTGTGACTCAGCCCAATGACCTTTTAGAGGTGCGTGATCATTTTGGGCGTTGTTTCAGGCTAAGCTTAACAGTCAGCAGTTGAAATTTCCATTATCAATATTCATCCAGATCCATCCTCTTGGATTCATCTTCCCGATTGTTCTTTGTGGTCCATTGTTGCTACTCTCCAGGATCATAAACACCTTTTATACTAGTTAATGGTGGGGGTGGCTTTCGCTTCCTTTTTGGTTTTGCTTTAATGGTTTGAAGCAGCATATGGGCTCAGCAGGCATCATGGTTAACTCACATTGCGCGGCTGCTCTTCATTCTTTTTCTTTGGTTTTGGTTAACACAATGATTTCTTTGAAAATATGGAAATCCAAAATCTGGGATCCCCTAACTACGATCTTTGCTGTTTTACATTTTTTTGTTTCCTTTGTTTTCTATTCTTTGTTTCTTGTATTCATCACAAAGGACCAGTGTCTAAGCTCTTCATGCTTCCAGAACACCTCAGGCTGTTCCCTAAGGAAAAAGCTTGGGTCACCTCTGGGAGGCTGGCTTTCCCCACCCACAGCCACCATTTACTTCATGACTAAGAGTAGGCCTTTCTTCGGTGTCTTTTCCAAATATTTCGGTCCTTACATTCATTCGTCACAGATGTCAAGCCCGATTTAATATCTTTGGAAAGTCTAACCTAGCAGATGTGGGCTGGTGGTTATGAACTTCAACTTTTATTTCAAGGATGACGGCATACCGAGGCCATTCATTTGCATTTCTAGCGTCTCATCTCTTTAAAATCTGTTGCAATGTTTTATTAGTTGTGGGTGTTGCGGTTTTAACAAAATCTGGTCCGTGCATGACCGCTCAGGCACCGCCTGTTATCTTTGCATCGCTGATAGCAGCCGAATTAATTCATTTCTAACCCCGCCGATTGGTCGCGTATCTGCCATCCTGACTGGAAGAAAAGCTCATTCCAGAGCTTGTTGCGATCCTTGTAAACACATCACGCTGATGCCGGTGTGGAAACAAACTTGTGTCGCTATGTAATCGCTATAATGATGGCAGCCACCAAAATGGAAAGGTGTTTTAGCACAGGAGCCCAGATCCTCAAAAGTCAAATTCCCTTAAGGCGTAGAGCAACACCAAATTAGAAAGGGTTCAGATCTCATTTTAGTTTTGAATCTTTAGGGTTCCTATCGGACTTGGAATTAACTGTTGAAGACATCTGGTAGTAGCTTCAACTCTGACATTAATCAATCGGCACGTATCTTATCAAAACGCAGTATTCGGCTCGTTTCGACATTTGGGTTCTTTGATGTCTCAACTCGCAATGTGATCGCAAAGCTCATATTCTATAAGCGGTTTGGTTTCTCCTGCTGTAACTGGGTGACCCTTTGGCTGCAGGCTTCTTTTGAAAGTCATTATTGGTTTTCAGTTGCTGGCATCTGGGCTCTTTATAAATAAACATGTTTTATAGCTACCTGCATCTGTTTGATGTCGGATCAGTCTCTAATTCAATGGTTTCCTTTCTTGCAATAGCATCATCTGCTACTTTGGTTCTATGATTAGTTCAAAACTTCTATAATTTATCTTTGGGTAGATGCCTCAGCCACACTGCGCGATTGCCTCTGATTTCCCAGTGATTGATGGCATGAGAAGCTGGGCTCAGTGGATCTACCCATGTTCTTTTAGATAGAGGTAGCACACTTTAGATATGATTCAAGATTCTATATCTTTAAACTTCCTATATATGATGGTTCCAAATCTTCTAATTTTATCTTTCTAGTTATTGTTGATTTCAGCACTCTGGTCCTTTAACACATGTATAGCATGTCTCAAAGTTGAGATATCACCTCAAAACTACATTCCCTTAACTGACGGGCCCTATGCGGTGTTTTAACCGAAAGCACGCTGGCGCGGAGTCCTGCGCTGTTTAGCTTTCTTTGCCACAATTCAAAGTTTTCTATATTTGGAGTTGGATGGCGGTTTCTGCAGACCTGGGTGTAGGCCGATTGCGAACCAATCTTTTCCCACCAGTTCGAGGGCCTTAAGAGGAGTTAATCTCGCCTCTAGAATCCCATCTAGTGCTCCCCACTTCACAAATCTGGGGCCCTCCCATGGGCCACATCCCATGGTGGGCCTCCAGGTCATACTCAGGACCTGCTGCCAGGATGGCCAGAGTGCTCAGGAGGCTTCCACCGAGGTGTCATTCGCCCCAGCGGCATCCCCTCTATGGAAATCTATCACGAAAGCATATACACGTTAGCCACAGCAATGTACACTAAATAACGCACTGAAGGTGGCCATCATCTCATCATCAATGAAAAGTATAACCATCAATAAACCAATGACCTGCTCCGGTTGGACTCGAGGTGTGATGGCCAGACCTCGAATATGCATGACAGGCCCTGCGCCGGCGTTGGGCGCGCCAAAGACACAATGGCTAGAAATTGATCCGCCATCCGTCCCTCCGGTACCGCCTGCGGAGATGGGGTACAGATCCGCTGCTTCTGCGCATTGCGCGCCCAGCCCTGGGTACACAACCCTTTGGGACTATGCGAGGTTATATCTCCCGGTTCGATGAAGCGGTCAGGAGGCTTCTCCTCTCGGATCTAGCAGTTCCACAGGTATGCTAAGAGGATACTTGCCACCTCACTGTAGCACAGGTTATCGTGCCCGGGCTTACCCCTAAATCTACACAAAGTCGAGGACATCCATAGCGATACATATCAATGACACGGAAGGTATCAAATCCCATACAGCCCACACCACGAGGGGACCGACTATAGGCCCTGCTTGTAGGAGCCCGGTAGCCACGCTCGGCCAAAGGCTCCACCCAGGATTCCCCTAATTATTATCCGGGTTGTTTGAGGTGTTGAACCATATCATAGCATCCTCAACCCGGGTTGGCTCTTGTGCCTGAGGCCACCAAGTGCTGGGTTTTAGGGTTCTGGCTAGGAACATCTCTACTTCTAGATGGCGTTTAAGTCTCTACCTTCCCCTAACCCCAATACACGGAGGGGAGAAAAGAAGAATAGAAACACCATCTAAGTATTCATCATCATCAAAACAACATAAGAAGGAATTTAACCATTCCATCTAGTCAAAGAAGTGTTAGGGAGATAGAAGCTATCTAGAGACTAACGGTCTCTTGGCTAGCCATTATCATTGATGAGTCTCCATACTTGGTGTCACATTGGCAGGAACTGGAAAAAAGCTGGGAGTTGCTCCTCCTTCCCTCTTCCCAATTCAATTTGGGGCAAAAATGGGGGCATGACCCGTATCTCTCCACCCAAATTAGCAAGTCCCACTTGGCCAATCGAGTTAGGCCAGGTGGCACTCCCCTATTGGTGACATTTAACTAATTATACCTTAATTAGCATAATTGGGTTAATTATCCCTAATTTTATTAGCATAACTAATAAAATCCATTTTAAGTGAATCTAAGTTATCTCCTATTGGCGCTTAGGGTTTAATTAATTCTTGGTGACATGTCATGGTATGCATACATATACCATATAAATACCTGGAACGTCACACCAAAAAAAATTTAGATTTAACACAAACCATTACATTTAACATTTTAAAATTAAATCCCCCCTTAAACCCCCTTTGGTTTGGGTGCATATTCACTACGGGGGAGGGTGGCGTAGGGCGTGAGCTCCTAAATTATATTATGCATGTACAAAATCAATGCCCTAAATAGTACATTGCATCAAATCTTATAGTATTTTGCAAAGCTGTGTTATACCATATACCAAAACATGCGGACATACCCCCACAAGCGGGGATCTCTATGCGGTGTAGATCGAGAAATAAAAGGCATATATGCTTATATGGCTGACTCTCGATGCGGAGTCACCAGTGTGAATATGCACCCAAACCAAAAGGGGTTTAAGGGGCAACTTCGGGGATCTTGTTTAAACTTGCATAAATTATAGATTGATAGTATTGGTGAAGAATTGAATCTTCTTATTCATAATAATCAGAGATCAAACATAGTATATCCATTATCAAATGCAATAATATTCAGAGAAACACTATCAGCAATACATTCACAAGATCTAGCTGAGCAATTTAATACAAATTCTCCTCTGGAACTCAACCACAATCCCCGGCTACACTGCTGCCACTAGCTCGACCCTTTGCTTGCTAATCCTTTGCACAATGCACTCAAGGGAGTGAGTCCTCGTGACTAAGTGGGGATCCTATAGGCTGCCCTGCATGCATAGAACATCTTGCAATCTTGGATAACAAACATAACAACTCAAAGACACAAGAACCTATGGTGCAACTCTAGACTATGACAATAAAGGAAACATCATGAACATCAAGAGCAAAGAAGATAACCAGAGTACCAACAGCTTTAGGAACATGTGGTGGCCATCCATGGCGGCAGGCCTTTGCACGGATGTGAAAGCCCCTCGCACATGTAGCAAAAAGCTTTTGTGGGGGCTTACAAGCGAGGAGGAAAAAGATTTTAATATTTCTATTCAAGGCTTTCTCGAGGAAGAATGTTGCTTCTGTGACGGTCCACAGAGGCACCACACAACCCCACAAATTAACTAGCAAATGCACTGCAATGTAAATAACCAGAAATTATCACTCAACTGCCTTTTCTTCATTGCTAATGCCGGATCCTTCCTCTGATGCCACTTCCACTTCAAAGTTTTTTTATTCTTGTTCAGAATCTACAATTGAGAACTCCACCTCCAGTTTCAGTTCTGAGGTGCCATTTCAGGCTTATCGTCGTCTTTGTCAATTGGAGGCTAGGCAATCTCTCACTTTTGAAAATTGTATCAACATTTTCCATTACAGTTGATGCAGGTTTAAAACCCGCACTTGCAAGATGACTCATATTTCCATTTCCATGAGTTTGTTTCGAATTATAATATCATCCGTATGTGTTTTCACTGCTACCAAATGGGAAATATGCAAACAAGCACATTGTTAAATGGAGAACTTAATTTTTAGAACTTGTTACAGGTGAGAATGATAGCCCCATGTACTAGGTACATAACACTGTTACTTGCCTGTTGTTGCCCTTGATGGGAATTTTGTAGTTGATGTCGTAATCTTTTCTCCTGCATTGCTGGTTGTCTATTCTCGTAAAGCTAGAAGTCATCTAATATAGATGCCTTGGATGGGTAGTTTTTAAATTTCTTAAGCATTTCAATACCTTGCTAAAATTTAACATGTTGATGTGATGTCCCCTAATGAATCAAATTAGAAACCACAGACAAAAGCTAAAAGCAAATGAGGATGAGAAGCTACCTCTTGCGTGTCTCTACTGTTGGTCACAGGCTTTTTGCCATTATTCTCTAAAATGACATGACGAAATCGGCCATTGGAAATGTCTTTGATGACATGCCACTTAATAGAAAGGCATCCATTCCACTTATCATGCTGTCAAAATCCATGCTCTTATTAAAATCTACAAATCCACACATTTCTGTTAGGCCATAAAATTGCCATTTTCGCATTGAACTGTACATAAAAAATCAAGAATGATAATTTAAGAATCGCGACACCTTCCTTAAAATAAAGCAAAACATAGTAGTACACTTATAGAGAACTTCACATCATCATAAGATGTGACAAAGTCAGACTTGTTATATTGCTCTTTTGTAGCAGGAACACAATCAATATTTACATTTGGAATTCCATTTTGTCCCCTAAAATGTTTTACTATATCCAAACAGGGACGTTGCGCCTTCACTCTAGTCCGTGGTCCTTCATCTAAAATGTCTCCATTGCTATTGCAATTGTTTGAAGAAACAGGTAATCCACCATTTTGTTTTACTTTATCCAAGCTATTCCAAATGTTGTTTGTCACCTTTAAGTCATTACCATTGATTATGTGTAATTGATTATGTCATTTCCCAAGTGCAAGCCTTGGATCTCATTTCAGATTTTCGAATTGGCACAAGGCATAGAGATGAGGAGATAAAATCTGATCACTATCCACTTTATTTGTCATTAAAGTGGCAGCTTCCACCTCTTCAACCCATTGCTATCCAGGCTCCTGTCCCTCGCATTCGCTTGACTTATTCTAGATCTTTTGAATATGAGCGGACATTAGCTCACGTGCTTGTAGGTATTTTGGATTACCCAACTCTTCAAAGGCGTAATCACGAATTTGCGATACTTTGCTTACCGCTTGCGCCTCTTGCTTTGGTACACCGCGCCACGGTGTTGCTCATCTTTGGTAGGAAATCCTTTCTTAGAAATGCACGGTTTGATGAAGGCGCAAGCGGCTTAAAAACAATTGCGAATGATAGTTGAGCGGATCAGCGACATAATGCCATTCATAACTATAAGTCTGTTTTGAAGCGCCAAGAAGGCAGCTTTGTTCTTGAGCACGAAGCAAATGTTTGAATTTTCACGTGAGCCTCGGACCTTACGGCAAAATATTATATCGACCACCTCCTACCCTTGGACATATTTCTATGCGGCAATGGGATGGCGATTGGTCCACTTATATGATCATCACAGGGGTCCTTAATTACGTGCCTCCTTTGGTAGGTGATATTCTTTAATTCACGAGGAGGAGGAAGTCAAAGAAAAATGCGGCATCTATCTAATAGCAAGTCTCGATCTTCAAGGTTTGCAAGCGGAATTGCTTAAATGGGGAAGTCGCTATTGCTTCCAATCATCACTACTCTTTTAAATCAAGCTTTGCAAGAAGGCTTGCCGGAAACTTGAAATTTGTCGGTAAGGTTGTACCAATTTACAAAGCGGTGATAAGCATGACCCTTCTAATTATCGCATGATCATGGTAAGTTCCATATTTTCAAAGCTCTTAGCGGTCTTCTTGGCGAGTTGACATCATGGGGAGAACATCTTGGTGTGCGTCTTTGTAGGACGGCGGGCTTTTCGTCCATGCCATTCTACAATAGACCATATTTTCACATTAGCATGCTTATTGAACATAGTCGAAGTTTGAAACAAGACCTCTATATATGCTTTGTGGATTTTATACGCTTTTTGTCTGATTACCCTTGAGCTTCTTTGGCGGCTAACCGAGGCGCAGGGTTCCACAAGATCTTCAAAATCGGTTTATCGGCTCTATGAAAGGGTTTTGCTAAATTTCCGGCATCGTTACTCAAATCACTAGCAATATTGGGTTAAATCCGGGGTTGCCCTTTATCTCCTACACTCTTTGGCTTGTACATTGATCAATTGGAAGAATGGCTTGATAATCATGGCGGAGGAGGTCCACATTTGTACGATATATCATTAGGCAACTTATGTATGCTGATGATGTTTCATACGGCACATACATTTGCTGGTATGCGGCAACATTTACATGCTCTGCCACGGTTTACGTGAGAACCGCAGTCTAGCGTGTTAATAATGCAAAGACCAAGCTTTTGGTAGTTCAATCTTCTCGTCACAATGTCCCCCTATGCACTATGATAGCCTTGAAGTTGAAGTTGTAGATAGCTACAAGTATCTTGGTGTAGAATTCTGTAAGAACACACTTTGGGAACAGTGTATTACCAAGCGGGTGGCTGCTGGATGGAGAGCACTCTATGCAATGTAAAACAATTGTTTTCGCGCAGAAATTCATGATTGGCCACGGAAAGCCCACTTGTTTGGGCTTTGGTAGAGCTGTTTTCTTGTATGGTTACGAAGTGTGGGGGCCTGCCATTAGTGCTAGTGCTTGGGAGAGCTTGGAGCGGGTGCAAAAGTCCTTTCGGCCACAGAAGAGGTAGAGCTTTCGATATTCAAGTACATAGTTAGCTAGTTCTTCACCACCCTCCCCCTTTGGGTGTGGTGTGAATACTTCCTATATAGCCTATTTAAGAGGCTTAAATGTTTCTGTTATAATTCTTCCTATTTGGCCCTTGTGGGGTCTAAATAAGGTCTTGTACCATTACTTATATTATTAATAAAAATATTGCATTCAACCAAAAAAAAAAAAAAAAAAGTCCTTTCTCACTTACAGCCTTGGAGTTAAAACAACGGTGCCCTATGCTATTCTTTTACAAGAGGCGGGTTTTGGCCTCTTCAACATTACGCCATGAGCGCCATCTCCACTATATGCGCAAGGTGCACCACATGGATGATGTTAGGTATCTGTTCTTGCACTTGCCATGGTTTGAATCTCCTCGGCGTTTAAAGCGATGTTGGAAAAGCATTGCACTACATGGTTTTGCGGGTTGGGGTTTTGATGCAGCAAAAGCAACGCACGATGCTTACCCGGTTTTGATCACGAGCTTTTGCAACAATATCTTAATGGTCGTTTTTTCTCAAAAAGATATGGGGCCTTGATTACTTTGGCCCAAGTGGCGGGTCATTATCATGCACACATAAATCCCACTTTGGCACGGGGCCCCAAGCTTATTTGCTTGCTTCATTGTCGGGAACAAGCTTGTACCTATTGCATCAATTCGCCGCGGGGTCCCACGGTCTCTGGTTGAGGCAATTAGATGGACGCAATTGCCGCGGCGAGACTATATGCCTGTTGCGATTCTGAGGTTATTGAAGATGAAAGCCATACTCTTCTGAGTTGCCCTGCTTTTGAGATAGTCCGGAATCATTTTTCGACCTTAGCATTCCATTCCACGCTTCCACAACTTCTCGGTAGCACCATCGTGCATGACTTGGCATTATACATACTTGAGGGTTCTAGATAAGCGTGCGCAATTCGCGAGCCCTCGGTAGTCATTATCTAAGCTTGTCTAGTATCATCATTCTTTGCAAAGGTTTTCCCTTGAAAACCTTTGAGGGTTTTTTTAATCCTAGTAGTAATGATTATACTAGCCCATTGTATGGGTCCCATGACCTATTGGTCTCCGTGGACGTTAAAAAAACTATTCTATTCTATTCTATTCTATTCTATTCTATTCTATTCTATTCTATTCTATTCTATTCTATTCTATTCTATTCATTGGTAGTGCCTCCATTTAATTTTTCTGTTCTGTTTGAACTTGGAGATGCACTTTGATTTTGCTGATCCATTTGAGTTTTTACTTAATGGAGTGGTTTACTTTAATGGAGAAAAGCCTTTCCCAAGTGCTCTGGGTAGAGCAGGAGTTGAAGTGGCATGTACAATAGAGCATTCATATTTATGTAAGGATATTTTACCCAATTAGACAACAATAATAGAAGAAATAATACTCCACATACCTGAGAAACACTTGTTTTGAAATTCTGAGATAATTGTGTAGTTTCATTCCACGTATTAAAACCAACTCTATTTCTTTTGCAAGCTTTGATCTTCCTTCTTTTTCAAATTCAATGAAGGATATCTAGAATCATAATTGTGCATTGCCATTGGGACAAGTCCCTTTGATATGAGTTGTGAGGTGCAATTAGTGCCATTGAAAGTCCAAGCGTTGATGCCATGTTTGCCTTGAAGAATAACTTTACCTACAACTGCGAGCACAACACTGTCGCCGATGTCTCCATGCACAAAGCGCGTTCGCATGAGACCCTTCAAATGTATGCTTCGCTATCCCAATTCTTTAAATAGGCAATATTTTGCATTTTCACAAAAAGGTGCCTTTATGTTTAAAAAAGGCAAAAAACCCTTTTTTTTCCATATATAAGAATGGTGGAGGAGTGAGCCTTGCACCCATCAACAAGTAAAGCTCTATTGCTTGTTCTCCTTCCTTTCAGATCCTAACTAGTGTGACAGTGCAGATGGCATCATCTAGTAGCATCAAGTGCGTGGCAAGCAGGGATTCTGTTGACATGCCCAATCCGAAGTCAACAAAGGCGATCCAGAAATCAACTTATTTGTTCACTGCTCCTGAAAAAGAGATACATGTGCTCGTTTTAATCCAATATGGGAATTTCCTACGAGCAACATCTAACAATTACAGGACGTTGAATGTGGATGTCATGGACGAGCATGCAATGCACACAATCACGGTAACTACTGACGAGGGCAAATCGTGTTGAGACCAGTCTTTTGGGTCTCCATAGGTAATTTCGGTGTAAGGAAGAGAAATCCGTTGTATGAGTTCAGAGATCGTGTGAACACTATAAAGATTTTATGAAACACCGAGGTGGCATCCATAGAAGGCTTGGAGTTCTGCTTTCCTTATTGCTCACAGATGATGTAAACATTCGGTCACTATTAAGCACGACCCATGACCAACCTATACACGTCAACCTGCCAGTTGTTATTGTCGGGGTCAAAAAACATGGGATGTTCCCTTGTTTAGTCACAAACGCTTGTTTCTTTTAGAGCGTAAACCCATTGTCTTATTCAAGACCTTGAAGGTCAGTACGTTCCGTTGGCCAAACTAGTTTAACATCTGTGGAGGCTACAATGGCATTCAAGATTGTAGATGACGCAGTGTGAAGCTGGTTTCCGGATGAATTATGGTTTCTAGATGATGAGGTAGTGGCAACACTCACAAACAAAGACTTCATAACACATGTTTTAGACAATACCAAGGCATATGTTTTACTGCTTAACCTAAGTCAAAATTGTCCTTGCTTGTCACCTTCTTTGATACGGCTTCCTACTAATTAAATGTTTTTGGATATGTAGGTCTCAGACACATTGAGATTGAATATAACTGGCGATAGCAAGGTCATGAAGACGTGCAATGGTTGCAAGAAGGTAGTGTCGGACAGTTCTGCGAAGTGTGGGAAGGGCGACATGATAGAAGAGCTAACAATGTTGATGACATTGACCTTTGGATGCAAGGACTTAAATGTGACAATGATGGGAGCGTTGCTTGACAAATTCCTCGGTTATCCATTAGGAGGGGCATTGTCTACAATGAAGGCAGATCCTCGATCATTGCACCAAAGCGTATTGAAGAGCCATGGTAAATGCTGGTTCGAGCTGAACTATGGACTCCAAATCATTGCCTTCAACAGGGCCTAGGCTCATTCATCACGTATTCAAAAAATATATAACCTAAATTTACTGAACAAACACCGTATGTATTGTTCAGAACTCAAGCCACAACTATTAAGCAACAAAAGACATGCGTTTGCATTCTTAAGTAGCTTTACTTTGCTCACAACTTTCATGTATTTGATGTTATTAATTCTTAGCAACCTCCTTTAATCTATAATATGGATTCTTCCTTCATGTCCTCAACAAAATTGACATGCAAAACCATTGACAGTATCTAAGTCCATTTGCATTGTCTATTACCCTCTAAGTTATGGGGAATTAAGGTTCTGTTGCAAAGGCTCAAGTGGTGTGTACAACATTCTTTGATTATGAGATAAAGCAGTGTCTATTACCCTCTAAGTTATGGGAAGTTACTATGAGCTGTGAAGCATGACACCATCTACCTCTTGAAGGAGCACACTTCTAAACACCATGATCGAGGAGGACTTGAAATATTTTAGCCGAAATATATACTTACGAATATTTTACACCATTGAAGATCATGTAATAGCTTATGATAGTTCTGAAGCAACAAATAAGTTATTTGCAACCATAGATTAATGTTCATCGGTTTACTTCTTGTATTTTAACTTTGCTAGTATGTCCATTTAGTAGAGTTCTCATCTCTTGAAGAATTAACGATTGATTTTTGTAAGGGATCCTTAGGCTGCAAGCTAATTTCTTTCTATTTTTGTAAAAACATGATAGGCGCAATTCTACCGTGTCACCTTGTAGAAGGCTTTGCTTCCGCGACCATGTTCCCCACCATTTCCTTCCCTTTCGAATCTTCGGATCTTTCTCTAGAACAAAGCATAAATTTTTAGACAATGCGCAATGCAATTTTTCTAGCAACCACTTTGAAATACCAGCAACCTTCATTCACCACATCTTAGGAACCATATTGCTAGATGAGACGAGACGAGAATGCATGGATGCTCCATAAAAATATGCTCATGGCTTTTGTCTATATGCACATAGCAAAAGGCATAGAATGTATTGATGCAAAACATGCAGTGGCGACATAAACATCTCATCTCAGGGATCCCAAGTCTTAAGCACCATGCTAGAAACACATCCCTGCTCATCTTGGTAGGATAACCATTTGCAGCATTTGTCATTTACAAAATTTGAAAGCCTTGAAGGTTGAAGGGCATGGTTATACAAAGGCGAAGCAATATATGTGATTGTGGTTTTCTTGATCCACAAAGGCATGATCAACTATCCATATAAAAGGTGAAGCCAAAACATAAAGCTGAAAACGCAATCAAAGGCCCTAAAGTGAGATACAATTCTATAAGATGTTACGGCGTGGTGCGGGTTGATCTGCGGATGATTGACCACAGGTCCCTACTTCTTGTTGTATAGGCTACAACATATTGTAACAATGGCATTACATTATAACAATGGCATTTGCTTTTCCATTAATATGTTAAATGCTTTCAGCATGTTGTTAAATTTCCTGATGGTTTGTACCCAAAATTAACTGAACCAACTTAAACGTGTATGTTAGAAATGAGATTACTACATTAGCAAAGCACTTAAATGCACATATTCAAAATGGGATTGTTATATTAGCAAAGCACGAATTGGGTCTTTTTTACCATTGGGTATTCTATTCTTAATATTTGTATGCATTCACTAAGAAAATGAAATCATGTATCTGTACACAATTGGTCTAGGCAAGGCGAGCCGCAAGCCTCTTCTTGGTCCATCTACAATTCTTAAACAAAGAAAACAAAACAACACAAAACAAAACCCCTCGTTCAAAACATTAATAAGCCCCACATGAAATGATCCAAAGGAACTATGAAAGCGAAAGCGACAACAAGAAACACGAAAACACACTCTCGGGGCCAGGAGGGCAACCCCGCCGTGCACAACACCTTATTTCTTTATGCCTCTTGATAAATTCTGAAATGAAGGAAATAAATTTGATCTGGTTGGCTGGAAAAACCCGGCCGTGGTTTACATATATAATATGAAGAGGTCAAAAAACCGAAATGTCATATCTATTAAAACCAAAATGTCATATCTATTTGCCATGGCTTTTCCTCGGGATTGCCCTGCTGGCATCCACGTCACTGATCCATGATTGGATTCAGATCATATCTTCAACAACTTGATGCTCATCTTCAATGCCAAATACTACGGGGATCGAGTTTGTCTGTTGGCTCCTTTTACGAATTCTCCATGCATTATTAAGTAATGATCTTGGAAGCAGCCCATAATCATTCCCTGTGACACAGTCAAAGTGCTGGTTTTACTCATTTTATCAGTTCAATATAAGTTATATTTTCTTAAAAAAAGACATATCATTGGGCTTGTCTTTGGGCTTGGCATGAGCGAGCAAATGTACTTCATTAATCATGAACAGCCACGTTGATGCATAAAAGAAAATCTTGTAAAGCTACTTGTGTGTACATATATTCATAATGAGAAATTATAGAAACTTGGAAAGCCAATTTATTGACAAGGAAAGGAATTATGGTTTACTTAAGGTCTTTGGATTTCTACGTGTTCTTGTTTTTCTCAAATGCAACAAACTGCTGCCTCGGTTCTACTTTGGGAACAGAAGCATAATCAAAGGCAAATGAAGCAAATTTAATGGATGATGGTGCAAGCTCCGGTTTTGAGGAGCCGATTTAATTTGAGCTCCCATTTTTTCTGTTGACATCGGTATTTTGTGATATGGGGAACTGTAAGACTTTACCTTTGTCCACTTGAAATTCTTGGCATGTACTACACGCACCTTTGGCGAAAATATTTTCCTTAGTATTCGAGGCGGATCATCTGCCCTACATTTCGCTTCTTCAACTCCATCAATCGATCAATAACAAAGCGATCTTAGGGATCGGTACTTCTCGGACGTTTTTTTGTGCTTGAAGGTCACGCGCATTTCTTGGAACAAAGATAAAGGCTCTTTCTTTGTCGGGTTCTCAATTAATATAAAATGTAAGTATGATTTTTGTTCAAATATGAACTCCTCTCAAAACCAAATACGAGAGTCAAATATCCCTGTTGATATTTAATAGATTAATGGTCTACATAACTCTCATTCTTCTTTGTTGGATGAAGATGAAGATGAAGATGTCTAACCATTAGACAAAGTGGGCCTCCACAACAAGCCCTAGACACTTCACTTATTTTCGTCACAATCTAGGATGCCACGCATTCTTAGGGCTCTAGCAATTGTTTTTCATGTTGTGGATTTGGTTCTTCGATTTGATTGTTTTTTGTTCAAGGAAGAAGATAATCCTTTGGTCTGACATGTGGTGGTCTAGCTAATGTGGAAGACACATATGAGGAGAGCCTCTCTCATGTCAATTTTTCATTCAAGATCCAACTTGGAACTACTTAATCACTTTTGGCCCTCACAACATATTTTTGAAAGGCCTTTATCACATAAAGGAATGGAATGAAAAAGTCTACAAGTAATATGGTGCAATCAATTATATCTAGAGCTGAGCATTGGAAATGCCACAATCGAGCTCTCTAAAAGACTTTGTTTGCCATATTAGAATCTCTGAAGTCAAGTCTTTTAATTGGAATCAAGTAATTCAAAGCAAGCTAAAGTTGCATATCTGAAAATTAACATTATGCCATAAAAAGCTGCTCTACTTTATGTTGCTCAAAGCTTGATTGAGACCTATTGAATTCAAATAAATACATATCTTGTGGGTCACCTGCATTTGACGCACGATAGTTCTACCCTGACCTCACGACCTATTGAACTCATATAAATTCATCTTGTGGGCCACTTGCATCGGGCACACAATAGTTCTACCCTGAACTCACCGCGATTGACTTTCTGGATTTTAGCCAAAAATTCAGATTATTTGCTTTCTGGATTTTGGCAAAAAACCCAAAAAACACAGGTCTTTCATAAACAATAAACAATCAAAACCAATATATTGGGTCATATGCATCTGTAAAGGTCACATATTCAAAATTGCCCATAGCCTAATTTATAAAGCCTTGGTTTTCTCAATATAACATTTAAGTCGTATTTAATTAAAGTGGGACAAATCTTGAATTTTGGGACTCGGACTGAAAATGGGACTCACACACCATAAAAGAAATTTCTGAATTGATTGCTTGAATAGAATTACACATGACACACATAGAATTGGGTTACTTGTTTTCCTCATAAATTTTACAAACCACTAGTTGAGATAGTTTTCAAACTTCTCAATATTATGTGCCCTCATACAATGATATAGCATGGAGGTTGCTCATGGCCTTGTCCATCTCCCTTCTTGGGATCTTGTGTGTGTTGTCCTTTGCAACGTGAGAACTTGGATATGACCATACCACACACTCCACCAATTCCCTCCTTTGAGGGTCGGCATAATTGCCCTCCACTTCTTCTCCCGGTGATCGGTGTATTGCTCCTTCAAGTTGCCCTTCTTGTGTCTCCCAATGGGCTCCCAATATTGAATTTGGAATCCGGGCGCAACTCCTCTCCATCGGGCATAGTGGTGGTTACATGGAGAGTGCCACCCCTAACCATATTGGACAGTCCTCATCATCGGGCCTTACTAGCACAAAGTATCCTTCCTTGATGTCCTCAAAGGGATCCCACTCGGGAAGATCAAACCACTTGGCTTTGAGGCCTTACTTCCACAAACCACTTGGAACCCTTGTTGGGACCCAAGTGAGCATTCTTAGACGTGCTTGCACCTTGAGAACCCTCCCATCTTGACTCGGCAAGAACCCATCTCTTAGCTCCCTCCCACATGGTCATTCGGGTTTCCAAGCATGTCACAACTTTCTCCCGGTACTTGATTAGGGGAGTCCATTTGATTTTTCTTAAGAGTGGAGGTGTGCTTTCCATTTCGAACATCATCGGTGTGTTATGTAATCCTTGATGCCCTTCACCCGGTTGGCTAGAGTCTTTGACTGTCTTGAAGGGAGGTAGTGGTTTTGGTTGCCCTTTAGGAATGAGAACTTCACCAGCTGACACCCCTTTGCCACAACTTCGATACCTTATACGGGGCATCCACAACTTGTCACCTGGTCTCCACTTATATTGCATGATTGGTATTCCATCCCTAACCCAAAACTTGAACTGAAGTGGCTTTGTGTGTCTGTCAACCTGGTCCTTACCATCTAGCAAGTATCCTTCTACAAATGATTTCCAATCGCAACCTCATCCATCAAGAAAGCCATTGGGTTGGGGTCAATGCAGACTCTCAAACACATCCATTAGTTGGGGAGAGTGGTCACGTTTTTCTCTCTTGAGCTTGGTGGAGAAAGTTCAAAGAATCCATCTATATCATCATGCGTATGCCCAACCATCATGAATCCCACTTTCACAACTTTGAATACTCCCACTTCTTTGTCAAGTATGACATTGCCCCAAACATCCATCTATTCTTGTTTTCTTTCCAACAGTTGTCCAACTGAACACATAGCTCCTCAAAGGTGATTTCTCAAGTAAGGGAAATCATCCCAAGTCCTCCTTGATTCACTAGACACCTTGGATGTGAGCTTTTTTATCGCCTTTGGTAACAAAGCGGTTGATCATCCATCAAAGCCTCAAAAATGGGTCTTTGAAGGGAATACCTCCTCCCTTCTATCGATCCTTTCTCTAGTGTTCTCGGGCACTTGAAAATAGAGCTCACATGGAAGTTTGGATCATCTCTCCATAGATCAAGCACAAAATGACCATATGTTCGGTTCCATGACCATGTGTTAATACACCCCGGACTTACTTTCATCGAAAAGCATTTTGACAATGCTTGGGTAAAGGATCTAGCTTTGGCAAGAAAGTCTTGTGTTGGTCCATCTTATCATGAATTATACACAAAAATTTGTCCATTTTGCATCTCGAGAAAATGTTCTCCCCTTGCCAATACAACTGTCTACATGATATTTGGTCCCTTTGGTGATCTGCAAATTGCTCCCTAATTGCCATTCTTTCTTTCTCTATTGCGGTTGATGCAAGTGTATCCTTGAGTTGAATGCAAGTGTTGCACTTTGAGAATGGCATGTGTTGTAGGACACTCACGTCCAGAAGTGAGTGCTCCATAACTTCTTGAAATGTGATTGAGAAAGAGGCCTACCTCGGTAGTTTCTAGGATGGAGTTGACCTCCTTAAGGCACTCCTTACGGATATAGTGTTGTGGCAACACTCTTTTGCACCACGCTGCACACGTGCTTTCGTTCACCTTCGACTTGTGAGGCATAGATTGAGACATGTATCTCACAAAGCTCTCAAGAAGGCTGCAATGGCCTTTAGAGTATTTGCTCTAGTTTTCAAAGTGAGTGCATTACCATGTTGGAACAAAGTGTGCCCTTTTCTAACCTTTTGCTCGATGTCACGTAAAATGAAGACTTGCTCACCCCAAGAATCCATCTCAATGCTCTCATACATACCTTCATGCCCCCAATTGATATAGTAGCGATCTGTGTTTTCATCATATTTGGAATTCCTACACAAGGAGTAAATGAAATTAATCCTATCTTTTTGAAGCTGTCCAATGTATTGGGACCTTATCGCACGAGGTCATCCACATTGTCTTGCCTTTGTGCAATCTAGGTAGCAACACTCTTGTCCCCTAATTGCCTCGGGTTTTCTTTGGTTGGTGCCATACTTTCCATCCTTTCTAAATATTTGTCACTTCTAGGCCTCTTGGGCACCTTTGGCTGCCTTTTATGAAAGACATAGCATCTCTTCCTTGTGATCAAAGGATGCTCATCGACCACCAAATCTTCCACATGGCCTTGGGTGGGCCTTGGGGTGTGTAGTTGATGGGGCAATCTAGAGTATCACCATTCTTGTGTGTAATATATCTAATTGGCCATCTCAAGCTGAGCTTGGGACTCAAAGCACCCTGAGCACACAATGCAATCACTAGAGCTTCCCTAGGACATGATTGTATCAACCCGATAAGAAGCTTCACAATGCCAACTCCAAGATGTTCATCCCGACCTCTCATCATTCACACTATCAAATGGATCAGCTGCAGGTTATTATACCCTCTGCAAAACCGATGCAGTTGCAAGGGTGCAACAAAAGGCAACCCATCTTCCTCCATTGGAGCCTAGGGCAATGGCCTCCTTTGGACTTCCCGGCTCCATTTTACTCATCTCACATGTTCCCACGAATGAAAAAGCTCACATTAAAACCATATAGCCCCAAACACCACAAATATGACCATATGAACCATATAAAACCATACAAACATATTAAATATAATCATATTATATCATACAACCATATTAACTAAAATCATACAACCATATTAACTAAAATCATATAACCATATTAAAGCATACAACCACACTCATTCTAAACCATATGTAAACATTGTAAACATATATAACCATTGAAACTATTCAACCATTGAAACCTTATTAAATACATAAGATAACATATATAAACATATAACCTACCCTTTCATATCTTGTCATGTCCACGTGGCGCCTCTTGAGGAGGCTGAAACCGTGGCCATGTCAACAATCCTTAGACCGCCCCGTCATGGAGGGCATGGCCCTGCGTGACAATGGTTTTATTATTGCACTTTTCACGAGGGTTGAGGGTGCGGAATTCTTGCACCCTCTTCCTCTCCCCGACCATTCTTCCTCCCCCTGTTTTCTCACGATCACTCATCCTCCCCTGTTTCCTTAGGGGCTTTACCCGTCGGTGATCGATCGAGCCGGCGATTCAAGGCCATCTTATGGCCGGTGGCTTGTCGTGGATCGGGGGCTTCGGGTAGAAGTTCTCTGCAGATTCATTGTTCGAGCGTTCTGCACTGAGAAGAAAGTGAGGCCCTTTTAGTCTTTGCTTTTTAGTTTTACGTAAAGTCCTTTAGTGCATTTTACTTATATTACATTTGTTAGAGGCTCTTATTGATCAGCGATACAATTTCTGGCCAGAAATCCTTATTCACGCTTTGCCAGCGACTATACCCACATGGGCGAACTTCGGAAGCCTCCTCCTCATCCGACAAATCTTCGGGTATGTTTTTGTAATATCATGCCCTTTTTTAATCTCATTTCTGTCTTTGTTCTCCCTTGTTCTCTGTACTCTTCTCCCTTTGTTCTCTGTTTTCTCATTGATCTCACTAATCTCTTCATTATCTGTTTTCCCTTTGTATTGTTTTCTGTTTTTTGTTATCTTTTTCTTGCTTGTGGTTGAATTGAATACATTGTGCTGGCACAAGTGAGAATAGTGGTTAAGTAGTAGCAAGCAACAGAGATAGAAATCATCGAGACTGGTGTTAGGAACTAAGATATTGCGAGCATTATGAGAATATAACTAGGAATGTCTTTCTCCCGGCAAGAACTAAGAATAGGAATTGCTTCACAGAATCTCCATTTCTAACTCCACAAGCAAATCCACTGCGGGGAGACATGCGAGAAGGGAGTGGCGAGTTGGGAATACTTCGGCTTGCCAGCTTGATCCGGGGAAGAGCGGGCCTTCTTCCGACTTCAAGGAAGTCGAGAACTTCCGACTTCGAGGCGAGAAGAGGGAGTGTACTTTGGACTGGACTGTTGGCGGTTGAGGGATTCTCGACTTCGCGATTCGGGATTACCTGACTACCCAATGTCTTCACATTCTTTAGAACCTGGCTGCGGCCTTCTCGACTCGTGAGTCGAGAATGTGATACCGCCAATGGCTCTTTGTGCGATCGCGGTGCCTCCACCCGGTCGAGCCACTCTCCTTGAACCATGCTCATGAATATTGCGAAGAGGGCGGCTCCGGCGGGTGGAGGCCTCGGCGACTAACCCGCAGTTGCTGGGCGCTTTCTCGACTTCGTGAGTCGAGAAAGCGCAGACTCTAGTGCACTCTAGAGCTGGCTGCGAGCAGATCTTAACCACTCTCCTTCTATCTTCCTCGGACATTGCGAAGGGAAGTGGTTTTCTTGTCTGTGAGCCAACTCTTAACAACAATTCTCACATTATTGTAGTGCGGTGGCCTCTACCCAATCAAAGACCGTCTCCTTGAACCATCTTAGTCGAATATTGCGAAGGGGATGGGCTCTGATTGGGTGGAGACCTCGGCGACTAACCTGAAGGTGCTGGCAGCTTTCTCGACTTCGTGGTCGAGAAAAGCGGCGGCTGCGATACACTCTAGAGCTGGCTGCGGGCGGTCTTAACAACTCTCCTTCTATCTTCCTCGGACATTGCGAAGGGAAGTTGTTTTTTTGTCTGGGCCAACTCTTAACAACCGCGGGGAAACCCACGAGCTTCTTTGTATGCATTTCGGCTCGCGGTCGGGAATGCCTTACTAAGGCACTCCATGTGTACCATCCGGAGTTTCGATGGCTAAAAGGCATTTCGACTTGCAGTCGAAGATACTTCTGAAAGCCAACTCTACCGGGAAACCATAGAGCTTCTTGCATGCGCATTTCGCCTCGCCCGAGTGGGGGAATGCCTTAACCAGCGAGGCACTCGGTGTGTACTAGCAGGAGTTACGGATGGCCAAGGCATTCTCGACTTGCGGTGAAAATAATAACGGCGACCAACGTCGCATTCTCGACTTCGAAGTCGAGAATCCCTTAACCCGACCAATTCTCACGTGTATGGTAGCGGTGGCCTGCGCCGGTCGAGTCACTCTCCTTGAACCATCTTAGTTCGGTATTGCGAAGGGAGGGGCTCGGGGTGGGTGGAGGCCTCTACAACTAACCACGGGGAAACCACGGGGAGGAAGCCAAGGCTTGCATTCTCTACAAGTCTTGCACTTTCTATTCTCCTTTTTTTAGTCCCAAGTGCCTCTAGCACATGCGAGCCACTCTCCTTCGAACCATCTTCCTCGAATATTGCGAAGAGGAGTGGTTCGGACAGGGTGGAGGCCCCTCCGACTAACTACAAGAGGATGCATTTGAACCGCATCTCCTGGGCCTTAGTCCTAGCCTGATCTATGTACAACATTCCAAGTAAACAGTCCATGAAAAAACACACCTAAAACGGAACTGTTCTTTACTCCCGATCCATTGTTTCCTTGCCGAGCATCTCTCAACCCAGAGAGTAAATCATCTCTCGAAGCTGAAAAATGCTGGAAACCATCATTCATTTAAATTCAGATTATGTCATAATTATTGGAACTTTTGAATAAGAGAGATTTATTGTGCGTACGTCTGTTTTCAAGAAAAGTTTCCGTTTTTAGGGAAAACGCGTCTCCCGCCGCTCTCACAAAACTTTCCCCCAATTTTTTTCCCTCCCATTTTGCATTTTGTTTTTTCTTCTAATGCCGCCTTTTGCGTTTATTTCTATTTTCTTCTAAGACGTCATTTTGCCCTTGCCCTAAAATCGTTTTGCTTTTCTTCGTTTTGCTCTGCTGCAATATCTCTGTCATAGCGGCTCATCTCTGTTTGCCGTTTCAAGCGCTTCATCTCTGTTTGCAGCTCATCTCTTGTCATAGCGGCTTCATCTCTGTTTGCTTCTTCAAGCGCTTCAGAGCTTCTGCACGAGTTTCGGCCTTATCAGAGGCTTTATCAGAGGTTAGGCGAGCGTTTCTGGCTTTATCAGAGTTTCGGGCTTTATCAGAGTTTATCAGAGTTTATCAGAGTTTCTGGCTTTATCAGAGGCTAGGCGAGCATCCAGCTCTATTTAGACTCTAGTGGACCGTTTCTGGCCTGATTCATGCAAATATTTTTTTGGATACTACAGTCGGATTTTCTAGCATATGCGTTGCAGCCGCTTTTGCTTGCTTCTTCCACCATCAAATGTTCAAGCTGGCCAGGTTTGGTTCTTATCTTCCGATTCTTCTCCTTCACTAAAATTTATTTAGATTAAGGCGAATTTGCGGCATCTTTCAGCATTGTGCAGGGCAGGATTTGGGACTTGGTAGGTACTCTATGGATCGATTTAGCCCAGTTTCATCTATTTCTTCTTAATCGCCCCCTTGTTAATCTTCTCTGCAAAGGACTCATTCAGATGTCATGGTTTTTGAAAGGTACTTGAAGTTAGCTGTTGCATCTCTAGTGCATATTTAAACAGAGCTTCCACTATGCAGCTTACTTGAATTTGTTCTTTTGCAGAATCTATTGTCATTGTTGCATCTATACGGGTGGAAAATGTAGTGCCCATCTGCATGGTGAGGGCCATGGCAGAAGAATTCGTGGTTTAATTGTACTTCTTGGAGGAATACTGTTACTGTCCTGAACTATGGCAGCTTGTAAAATCGCGCTTGGGGCGATTTAAGTCTACTCCAATTTTAAGAGTTCTCTTTATAGAGACATATCTAATAGTGTTTTAGGACTACCATAGCTGGAAAATTTAGCTTGGAAATTGCGCCAAGCGCGATTTTAAGTGTGCTATATTTTCTATAATTGTTCATTTAAAGCATTTTTGGACGACATATTGTACTATTTTGTGTGGATAGTCTAGCTTTTAGTTGCTTAAAATTAATATTTGAAAGGTGATCACCTTCTAATATTTCCTTTATTTATGTAAAAGAAGCGATTATTTTCATACTGATGTTAATGGGAAAATTGCTATTTCATGTATATTTTTGTTATAATGCTATATATCCCTTGTTGTAATTTAAAATAAATAAGTCCTTTCCGGACCTTAATTTGAAGTAAATTGAAAAAAATAACTCAAAATGCAACATACACTAGGGTTTTGTATAACTAAAAAAATTGTTAAAAAACACTAGATGCCTTGAAAATAATGCTTATTTGGCGCGATTTTGGAATTGACATAATCCCAAAATAAATGAATGATGGTTTGGACAAGGAAACGATGAATCCGTCGAGCTTATCAGCAGTTCCATTATTTAAACACATACGGCATGTTCTACAAGCGAAATAACATAGGCATCTCTGAAACTCACCTCTTCACGCAGTAATTCCTTGGGCCACTGTATCACGGATCCCGCAGCCTCACCTAGAGTCTTTGCTTCTTCTGTCGGTCTCTTCAAGAGTGTATTCGCATCTAATACTTGTATCACTGCGATTCTCGCGTATCCCCGTTCCATGGCGCCGCAGTGTAGAGTTCCCGTGTCTGGCAGCTCCTCTCCGCTTCCTACCTTAGCTCCGTGCTCATCGATCAAATCAACTGCTTGCAATAGGACGCGCGGTCAGGAAAAACACATATGCAAGGCGCTGTTAGCAGCTTACCGCGTCGCGGCGCCATTCCGGAAGTCGCTAACAGTCGATGCTCCCCTCCGAACTCGAGGTCCCCAATGCCGCAGGGAAGATAAACTACGCTCCGCTCACTTAGTCCCTTGATGTGATTAAATTTCGAAATAGTGTTTGGGCGGGCTAAAGCCGACCGTGCTGTACCCTTAGCCCGCTTCTTTTCATAAATGATTGCATGTCCTTAACTTCAAATTAAAGAACACGCCCGATCTTTTTTACATGCAGTCCTAAAACTCACAACGCGCGGAGGAGACTTAATTTCTGAGAGGGGTCGAAGAGGATGAGAGGGCATAGAGACATGACTCCGATCAAGAAGCGAGGGCCGAGGGGATGCTTCTACCGGCGGCAAAGAAGAAGAAGAAGAAGACAAACACCCCGTGTGAGCTCGAGGTTTTCTTTTGTCGAATACCTTAAGCCCGATCCATCCTTTCTTCTTGCGGCATTCACCCGGACTCACCGGTGATCAGCGGCGAACTCCATTCTTCGTCATCGAGGGACTGGAGGCGAGCTTCTTAAAACAACAGCAGATTCTTGGTGGTGCGTCGAGTATCGTATCGACAAGTGGGAAGGAGAAAGATCTGTTTCTACACCAAAGGGACAAGAAGAGCTCCGGAGACAAGTACAAGAAAATCGGTGTTGTGCTCTCCGTCTAGCGCGCGCCATTCAAAGCATTTAACACTACATTTGGCCCGGAAAGAGTAAGTTCTATCACACCAAAAATTAGCAGTTTCAAATTATTCTCACTCTTCCATGAGCAAGGCTAAGGGCACAGAAAAAAGGCCGGCGCCTTTAAATTGTCGAGAACCTTGGGTGGAAGGATGCGGAAGGGATGAAGGAGGCGGAACCCTAACATCCGGGGAGCTTGGTATGGAGATTTCGAGTCGGGGAAAAACATTCAATACGGGGGAGCTTCACTTCTCTTGTCTTTGAAGACTCTACAACACTCTCGATTGGGGAATGAAGTTGTGGTTCATACACAAAAAGTCCACCAAAAACAAAGATGGGGATGATGACACCACCACGGGAGGAATCGGATGACGAAGGAGAGCGAAGATATGGTCGAGTCCCCAATAATGGATCCGGATGATCAGATCAGGATTTCCGAGAGAGGGGCCTGAAAATGGAGCGTCTAGCTCGGTATTATCCGTTGGGAATATCACACAAGCCGCTGGCGGACATTAGGCAACTGAAGGTTTGCACGGGAGATGCCGTCTTGTTCAACCCAGGGGAATTTAATCCGGCACACATCTTTGGAGATTCGAAACGATGGTGCGACATCCTGCTGCAGATCAATGCCTGCGGATGTCATACCTTTTAACAGATCGGCCCGGTGAGCTGTTCATTTGGAAGTCCGAGGAAGATCACGAAGGGAAAAGACGTCGGTTGCGGGTTGTAGGCGGTCCAGCATTGATGAGGGCGGCGCAAGTATTGCAGAGCGGAGAAGGAGGTGCCGCAAAGGATCAAGGATAGATATGCCAAGCGAGAGTGCAGAGTTCTTTTACGGAGACGCCAAAGAACCCGAACTGGCCGGCGTATTAGCCTGCGCGAACACAATAGCGGCGAGTGCGGCTACGTAAGGTAAATAACTCTCTCGAATCTTTCCATTCTCGACTTCATGAGTCGAAAGCCCACCATCCTAACATTTTCCGATTATCTTTGGGGTTTCTCGACTTCGCGAGTCGAAAAAGCCGACCTTTCTGAAAAATCAAAGGATGTAGAGCTTTCTCGACTTCGCGGTCGAGAAAACCCGAATAAGTAAAAAGAAAATTAGGCGTTCAAGGGACTTTCTCGACTCGCTGAGTCGAGAAAGCTACCATCTAACATTTTCCGATTATCTTTGGGGTTTCTCGACTTCGCGGTCGAGAAAGCGAGAAAGCCGGTAACACGTGAAAAATCAAAGGATGCGAGCTTTCTCGACTTCATGAAGTCGAGAAAATCGAATAAGTAAAAAGAAAATTAGGCGTTCAAGGGACTTTCTCGACTTCGAGTCGAGAAAACCGAGGCTACTATTCTTGTTTATTGCAGGTTTTTGTAGATGCTTTCATGCTCTGACATTGGTGCATTGACTGAATGCAGCCCTTATCCTGACCAGATCATACACGCTAGGCAACAGTGGAAAGCATTGGGTTGTCCTCGGGTCTAAAAAGGAAACAGGGGCTCCCCGGATAAGTGGAAGACCTTTGAGAAACTATGCGAGATATGTTCTGGCTGGAGGGACGAGGAAGATGATGAGGGAGAGGAAGAAGAGGAGAAGAAGAAGAGAACACCAAGGAAAGGCGGGGAGTCTCTCTCGGACCAATATGACCTCATTCTTAGCAATCGGTAGGCCCGGGAGAAATGGACTGAGATATGGGCTCAATGGACAAGAGGCAAGCTGAAGGACAGCAATGGAGAATTTCCATCCAGGCCGGACCCCAAGTTGTTTGACAAGCAGTTCATGAAGAGGATACAGGGCCTCACGGACAAAGAAACGCTTGACCTGCAAGGCAGAATCTTGGATGGAACAATCCTGCTAAGGAAGACTAGGAGTTCTAAAATGCAGGACGCAAAGGATTATGCCACAGTCCTAAAGCGACAGCGTGCGTTAGAAGAAGGCATCACGGAGTTCTGCAACGTTGCATCTAATGAATACCATGACTTTGATTTTTACAAGGAAAAGGCTGCCCTTGATGAGGAAGACATGAAGGAATTGAATCGTCTATGTCAACCCTACATCAACACGGCTGAAGGTAACGTCAAAACCCTTCCTTTCCCGAACGTGCTATGGCAATTCGAAGAGGAAGCTTGGATTGAGGGGTGGTCCCATTTAAGGCCCGACGATAGCTCCCCATTTTACGGTAACTTTGGGACACAAGGGATTTGGTGGTCTGGAACTGGCACCTGGACCAGTGGCACTATTTGTCATCAATATGATCGAAGACCCCACCCTTTTTTATGACAAAGCTGACATAGAGCAGTGGTACAAGACGTGTCTGGACATGACCGACCTGGATACTTTCAGTTTCCTTGTCTTTTGCATGCCGGGCAATCGGACAACTTCTTTGTCTCCCAATGGGCGGTGATATTAACTTCACCAACAAGATCATGTACTCCATATACTGAACTTGATCATGAGTGTAGACTTGGCTTGCCGAAGGCACCAAGCTTTGCCAACATAGTTTTGGTTTTGATTTCAAGATCGGTATTGTAGACACGGATAAGTGGTGGTCTAGCGAGCATCATTATCTCGACAGGTTCATGATCTCTCAAGAGCGGATGGAACCCGGAAGGGGGGGGCAGATTTATGGAGGATGTTCCATCGATGGACAAGGTCGGCAAAGATGGTGCGGCAGGTCCTATACATAGAATTCCTATCCGGCCAAGAGTTATCAAGTACTTCATAACCAGCCCGGTCGAGGAAGATCAAATTGTATCGAAAGTGGTACATGAATGGCCTGTTCTCTCGAGGGGGCTATCTTTGTTTGGAATGAAACCTATATCCGTGGTTGGAAATAAGGACATGGTTGAAACCATTCGGTCATACACGGATGCGCTTCATGAGCATTTCAAGGGGAGGAAGACAAATGGAAGCGAAAAAAGGCGGCGAGGACGAGGGAGACCAAGCCGACGAGGCGTGATTGTCGAAGGTTTAGACAAGGATCTTTGCCGAACACATTCTTGAGAATCGAGATTGAGGTGAATTTATTTTTGCTCTATCGGTGTTTCTCGACTCGCGAGTCGAGAAAACTTCGTTCCTTTCAATACCTTTTTCTTTTCATTCTCGACTCGCGAGTCGAGAAAACTCGTTCCTTTCGGCGGATGTCATCATTTCGGGGAGTTCCATGTCAACGACTTCCGGATCATTGTCATTGGATACCGCGGCGGTTCACGTCGCGAGGAGGAGAGTGCACTCCACAAAGACAATCGAGCAAGACACCGCTCACGCCCGAGAAAAGGACCGAAAAGATAATGATCGCATTTGGATCCCGATGAACCGGGAAATATGGTCGAGCCAAACTCCAAGCGGGATCCGGTGGTCCCGCCAAGCTTGTAATATTTGACGTCAATGGAGTATTAGGCAAAGTATACCACGATAAAGACGTCCCCGAGATTAACACCTCAGATCGGATCCGACCCGAGCGGAGCATAAAATAGTGTATCCGAGGCCTAGAGCTAAGGAAATTATTGAATGGTGCATTGAAGCGGGGGATTGAAGTGGGCATATAGTCTTGTATGGCAAAGAAAAATGTTGTCAATGTTCTTGGTGTTCTCGGCATTTCAGTTTTGAAGTTCAAGTTCGTTTGGGGAAGCGAAAAAATTCGAGCATGTGTGGGACCTCGATCCAAAGCCATTACAAAGGGGAAGCCTATAATGGTGAAAAAGGCCGGCCGGGGTTTATGAGCAATTCCAGGACTATGGCAAACACAACACGCTGATCATAGACGACTCCGCCTACAAGTGCTATCATAACGCGCAAAATACAATCATTGCTAAGCCATATCGACCTGAAGAATATGAGACGGATAGGTGGTTGTCCTTCGGACTGTGTCCTGTCTTGGCGGAATCCCTCTTTGCCATTCTTGTCGCCGATGTGATTAGGAACTATCCGAGCCTCACGGAACCCGATCCAAAGAGCAAGGCGACCATGAAAGCTATGGACGACAAATATTTTGGTGAACAAGAAGAGTGACCTCTGCTTTCAGATAGTCAAATTGTGTGAATATTAACAAAGTTTAAAATGAAACGCACTTATTTGCTGGAAACGCACTTCAAAAGGAATCTTTGAAAGATTCCCTAAAATTCCCTTAAAAAAGTCCATTTTTAAGATTTTTTTGTGACAGGTGTGACAATTTAAGTAATTTAGGTACCATTTTTGAGGGGTTGATTGAACATAACTTTCGTGCAAAAATTTTAAATAGCAATTTTCATCCTCCTAAACTAGAACAAAAAATAGTTACTTTTATAAAGTGTAGCAAAAAAGGGGCAATAAAAAAAATAGCAAGGGTAGTAGAGTGACAAAGAAGTGATATATTCAAGGTTGTGAAAATTGTACAAAATTATGAACAAAATTGTCAAAAATATAGGATATTTTGACAGACAATCATCACCTGCACTTTCTGTTCTTTACATGTTCGAGTCATCGGACAAACTTACATTTTGCAGCAAGATCAGGATGCATCTCATCCTTCGACTCATTTATTCCACGATCACTCGAGCCTTCATCCTCGGCTTCACTCTCGACCTTTGGATGTACTCGAGCGATCTTCTTCCTCACTTGTCTACAAGTGAGTCTTCATCATCATCTTTTTGGCCACCTTTTTGGCTTGTTTGTCTAATCCACATCTCGACCTTATTAAAGTTTGAGTGACCATACGTAACTTATTAGCGGTCGGAACAAAGTCATATGCAAGAACCTTCTTCGGATAGATCTATGACAGCAAAGTACTTGCTTTGGACTTTGCTCTCTTTCCCACTCTGTTTTTTACCATCTCCAAAGTATAACTCCCAATCGAAAGCATTTGGCGGTCGTTCTCATCCGATTGCACTTTTAATTGAGTGGGAATTCCATCCTCTCTTGTTACCTCCAAGTACTTTAGCTAGCGAGCGGCTTCCCGGACTCATCATTATCGGTGGGACAGCTATGAGCATTCCTTTCGAATCTCGGAGACCCGAACCGGATACTCGAGCAACTTGTTTGTCTTTGTGCGTCTAGGGCGGTGTACATGACTCTGTCATCTTCATCCGAGCTAGCCAATATCTACGCATGTTCCTCTTGATTCTCAACTTGCACGGGGAGGGTTTGCCTAGATGGCGGTTGAATGTAGCTGGTCTTCGACCTTGTAATGAAGCTTGCAACATGTCACGTTCCGAGAAAAAATTGAGGCCACCATAAAGCATCCGCCTCCCCAAAGTGGTTAGAGCGGATTTGAATACTTGTCTCAATACAATCCAATGATTTATTTGAGTCAAATGCTCTTCCCTCCTTTTTACTCTTTGTGATTTCTTTCAAGCTTTTTAGAGGCATTTGCTTTCTGCAGAGAGCATGGAACTAGTATTGGGGATGTATGGAATGAATTGAATACTGGGCTGGCTGCTACGCAAGGATGTGGCATATTTCTTTCCTTGTAAGATGGCCTTGCCATTTACAAGTGAAATTTTGATTTGATCTTTGGAATGTAATGTTTCTCAAGGGCTCAATAGCCACGGTGACCTAGTTGATCTCTTGAAAAATCCATTCCTTGAAATCATAAGTTTCTTCCAATAACTTCGATGTGCGGGCGAGGATTGTAGGAATCTTGGATGACCTCAATCATGGTGGCGGGGCTTAGAGCTTTTTTCGAGCAAGGCGTTTAGAGAACCTCTTGAACATCCGATCAATTTGGTCGTGTGTATGACCAACAAGCGAGGAAACCAATCTTCACCTTCTTGAAGATTTGTTTCTCTACTAGCATAAGCATGATAAGCAAACAACGCCGATTCTTATTTTCCCTTGTCGTGTTATCTAGTCAAGATCTGAATCCGGTATATGTTCTAGATTGGAAAGAAGCTTATTCAATATTGTGATAGTGAGATTTGGATCAGCATGAATGTTTGGATAATTCAAAAATGCCTTGCAAGATAGTTTTCCATTAAATACCATAGCACCAACAACATGCGGATGTATGAAATCTTCAAACAAACATCCTTAGGCACATTGACAAAATGTGGTAGGGTGGTCTTCTTCCGGTCCATTCCATCAATAACAACCGATATGTAGTTGAGTGGTTGTTCGATTGCTTTCTTCCTATGTTTTGTCAATTTTCTCCTTTCCAAAGATTGTTGTTCTCTGTGCTTGTTCAGTTTCTCCTTCAATGCATCTGAAAGGAAAACATGTTTAGGAAAGAACCTACTTTTAAGTAGAACTAGGCAAGAACACGTCCTGGAAGCTTACTTTTAGTGTGAAGTGTCCTTGCATTTTGTCTCTCCGAGCTTTTAATTGAGCATGTAGCACAAACAGACATCCTATGCTTTCTAGGAATGGCCACACGAGAGAACTCTTTTTTCCAGAGCACAGTAAAGTAAGAGTAGCAGACAAAGCGTTCTCCAGCCTCAACACACATCTCCTTATAATTATCGTAGACTTCTTGTTTCGTGAAATTGTCACTCAAGTGGTACATAGGGCTGTTAGGGAGTTTCTCACAAGACTCCTTAAAGAAACCTTCCATCCAGGAAACACATTGAAGAGCATGAATTCTGGTTATGCCTCCTGAATGGCAGTAGTCATTGATGCCTGGATTCTTGTCAAGCCTTTTCTTCAGGCGGTCAAGTCGTCTGCTGCCTAAAGCATGAATCAATTTGAAGGCCGTTTTGAGGCGGTTGTGGCCACCACTGTGTAAGTAAACTTCTCACCATCATCGGCCTAATATTGAAGGCTAAGTAGCCCCTTTGGTCTAGCGAGTCATTGAAGCTGTAACTATCACGAAGCAACCTCAATTCCTTTAGTCCAATCTTAAGCAAACAACGTTGAGAACAACGATTGCTTTGTATGTGTTGCCAAGTGAGCCTCGATCCATGAGTTTCTTTCTTCTACTTGGTTGTACATCTTTGTCTTGTGTAAGTTACGCTTAAGATTTTTACTTGCGGGGCTTTGAATTGAACATGGAGTCTTGTGGCTTTGGTAGGTCCTCGTCCCGAGACATCAACATGAGGTGTTTCTTCGTGCGAGAGATCAACATGAGGTGTACTTGTAGATCTTTGAGAGAGGTTTGATGTGGGCAAGGCACGGGGGAGGTGCTTTCCCTCTCTGGGGGGAAAAAGTAATCGAGGTTTGGTGGCGTAGTTGACCAGCTCCCCAAATGTCGTGAGAACACGGGGAGTTGCGTGTCATGGTTGCTCCCACTTGTTGTAGTACCATTTGAAATGGATGGAGTTGGTGTGATTTGCCTCCGTGGAGGGAGCCTACGGTGGACTATGGGCGGCGTACTAAAATGAATTGGAGGAGGTAGTCGACCTCTCTCTAGCCTGAGCGGGGTGAAAGCGCGCGTGGTGGGGGCGGGCGGCGTTGAGGGGCAGTTGTGGTGGAGTAAATTGAACGCTGGTGGTGGAAGCGAGGTGGTCTTCTTTGGAGCAAACTCAAGCAGCTGGGTGTTGGAATGTGGGATGTAGAATATTCGGTGGCTACTTCACAGGTGTCTCATTTGAGGAGGTGTGAAAGCCATTGCAGGAGGAAGCCTGCGAGCGGGGAGTTGGAAGCAGGGTTCTTTTCTCTCGAGCCATACGGTATAAATTTATACAGAGTCGTATAAATTTATCTGAGGAAGAAAAACTTAAGGCGCGAGGCCCAGTATAAATTTATCTTTTGAGATGGTATAAATTTATCTGAGAGGAGAAACAACATAGAAACAGGCGGTATAAATTTATACGAAAACTCACAGACACTTGTATTGAAAACTGGAGATGGGCTATATGAAGCGGCACTTAGCAGAGGTACTTAAAGCCAGGGCGCCGCCACCCTATTTTCTATATAATAGCATTTTGAGTCGAAGGCGCCGCGGTCGCGGCTTATATACCCCCTTATTTGCTCTGCGGGCGTCTATCACAGCGGGTCTATCTTGTCATGGCCGCGTAAAGTCTACTACCCGTCTTGTTCTAGTTTCTCTTTTGTTTTAATCTGCTAGAGTGTAAACTACGGTATAACTTTATACCCGATATAGTTCTGGATCGGTATAAATTTATACGCTGGCTTCTGGCGGTATAAATTTATCTGGATTCGAGAACGATCGATATAAATTTATCTGCGGCGTGTTCTGGGCGGTATAAATTTATACCTTTCGAGCACTGCGGTATAAATTTATACCGTTCGAACAGTCGGTATAAATTTATCTGGATATAGTTGGATCGGTATAAATTTATACCGCAGAGTGCTCGGCGGTATAAATTTATCTGGATTCGAAACACGATCGGTATAAATTTATACCGCTCGGTCTAGCGGTATAAATTTATACTGCGTGTTGCGGGCGGTATAAATTTATACCTTCGAGCACCTGCCGGTATAAATTATCACCGGAATCGTGTTACGGTTGGGTATAAATTTATACCGCTTCGTGCTCGGCGGTATAAATTTATACCGATCAGTAACCATTTTGGAATCTTGGTGTCTAGTGCTTAAAGAAGTGTCGCAAAACCTTAAAATTTCGGTAATATTCTTGCGTTTTAAGCTTAAATAACACAAAAAAGTGATAATTTAGTGTAGATTTTATGCTCTTTTTCGCCTTTGTTTTTACTTGTTTTATGGTACAAAAGGTCGATAAAGGTTACTGTTTCTTGCATAAAAATGGCCTTCTTTACGCTTTTTCCAGCCCGGGGATCAAGTTTGTAAACAAGGGCCGATCATCAAAAGGTCGCACCAATAGAGCCACAGAACATCTGAACCGAAAGACCGGGCGTGAATGCGTCCACGGGGGTGCAAGGGAGAGCAAACCCCGAGGCGCATACCTTTACTTGTGTCATCAATCGGGGAAGGGCAAGTACAAGAGTGACGATTATTACCCTGCCGCTTAAATTATCAACCCTTATTGCTTTCAGAGGTCGATGATGAAATCTTAATGAAGTGCATGCATGACAAGGGGGAAGTCTTTTACGTTCTTGAAAGTAAAATGCTTCGAATAAGCATGTGCAAACCCAAAGATGTGCAAGAGTACGTGGCTGACAATTACAAGAGTGGCCATGTAAGTATTGTGTAGTGTCTTTACATTATAAATTTATCCGATCATCTTCCTAACTTAACCCCGCATTCACGGGATATAGTGGACATTTTAATGTCGGTTGTGCTTTCTTGAAGAAACAAAAGTTGGTCAAAGGTCTCACGGTACCCGACTCCTGTCGAAGAGTTTGAAGAGAAGGACGAGGAAGTAGAAGAAGAAGAGGAAGAGGAACCAGTGGTAACAAAGGGAAAGGGTAGAAAGCATTCCCTCGTAGTAGATACACAGGCTCCTACAAAAAAGAAATCTAGAGGCACAAAGGGTTTGACTATAGAGGAGTCACGAAGCTCTTCGAAGGCTCCCCGGAGCGAGATATTGTTGTGAAACGCGGATAAATCAAGTGCTATTCTCAAGCGGGTGAATGACACTAAAGCGCTAAAGCAAACTATTTCTTTGACATTGAGCACCATTAAGAGGCCACCTAAAAATGAAGATGGGGTCGAGTGCTACAGTCAGGAAGTCAGATGCGGCACATGTGGCTATATCTTGAAACAAAGAATGAGAAGAAATCCTCATGCCCATGTGTCGCCACTAGTTGTTATGGTGGGCCGAGTCGAGTGCAACCAACTAAAAGATTACAAGAAGGCTGACTTGAAGATTACACATACTACGTTCTTGGAGGCACACATAGTTACAAGGCAAAGGAAAGAACTAGCAAAAGAGGAAAGCCGTGAAGCGAAGTGTGGAAGAGCGTAGAAGCACATATATACGTTGGTGTAACAGATGAAGAAGCAAAAGTCATTGCCGTGAGTCATAATCTCGACAATGACTTCAGATTAAAAATGAGTTTAATAGACAAGATCCGTTTCATGCACCGTGAGTACGTGGAATTTAAACAAATGTATGGAGAGGATTTTAAAAAGCAAAAGAACAAGCTGCAGGAGCTTCGAGAAGCCTGCGTGACAGAGTGCTGCCTCAGCTATGACTATGATAAGAAGCCCATTATGGCAGTAAAGCAATACGATAACTACTTTCAGCTGGCATTCAGAGATGGTCAAGTAAGAAGCTGCTCTTCTTTCTATGTTTTGTAGTGTTTAGCGTGTATACAAGTGTCCAGGGACGGTATAAATTTATACCGTGACTACACACCATGCGTGTTTAGAAAGTAGACTGCAACATATTCTCTTACGCTAAGCAACACTAAACTAATGGCGTTTGTCCATTTGCAGGTGTGGGATCTTCAAGAAAGAATTTTTTGTATGTTCGAAGATGGTGAGCTTAAAGAGCAAGCCCGACTCCGCAGAAAAACCCAAAAAGGGTGGAGAATTAAAACAGAAAAATATGAGCATTGTACCCGGACTTGATTCTGGGGATTAAAAAGCAAAGAAATTTTTGTTAAGCCTTTTGGAAAAAGTCGTGGCCAAAGGAATTTACATTAGGCACCTAAATGGCCAAGGAAGCTAAGGCGTAAGCCACATTTGCAATGCCGTCTTTCTTCTACATTTTTACGGTCTTACAACATGTTTCTCTTGCAAATCGAAAAGACATTGTTACCGCCGGCCGAAGTTAATGAAGCAACTAAACCTTTGATTTGGGAGGAGTGCAAGCTTCTCTACCCAAGTTGTACCACCGATAGTATTATTAGAGAGCATTTGTTAACTTTAGTGGTCGGGTAAGTTTTGCTAAAAATATGTTACGTGTTTGTGCCTTTTTCTCACAATATTCTTTGAGAACAAGAAAAAGGGGCTTCCTGGATTTTTAAACCGGGTTCAGAGGGCCAAGGAAGAGAGGCGAGACTTAAGGCAATCGAACAGGGGAAAGGAGGTCGCCACTAGCGGCTTTGACACTTCTTATGAAAGATTTACAACGTTTGGTCGGACTGCATGTACAGAGTTGTTGAGGGGTGATTGCACGAGGTTGGGGACACTTTTGGAGAAGCGAGAACTTCACATTATGCATTGCGGATATTCCCTATGGTTTCAAAATTAAGGGCGCCCGCTTTTGACGAGGAGGCTTTCACGCACGCGTGCAAGTCCACTCTTTTTGGAAGGCCTAAAGGAAGTCACCTTATCCGCTAACCGGAGGGTCATTATTTTCCATTAGGACCTACAAACAATGTCGGTGCTTAAACCTATGGGAGTATGCGTAATTAGGCTTTGGCGCATTTGGTAAGCTTAACATTTAACGCTTTTCTTTTTAGTAACTCCACGGTATAAATTTATACCACAACCGCCCTAAGGTTTAAATTTATATAGCAAGGCAATAATCCGTATAAATTTATACTTGCTTGCGCCGGTATAAATTTATACCATAAAAGGCAACCCCGGTATAAATTTATACCGCAAGGCAACCCCTCGTATAAATTTATACCGCCACACTCTTCGAGCTAACTTATTTTCCTTGTTTTTATTTTACTAATATTTCATTGTTTGTCTTTGTTTGGCGGGCTTAAAACAAACGTTAAGGGTCATGGTGGTGGTCCGCGCTTAGTAAGTTGTTTGAGCACTTTCACATAGGGTTTTACAAATGCAGACGCCAAAAAAAACCATGGTTCACTTTAATACGCGAGAATGAAAAGACTCCTCCACGCAATGCGTTTTCAGTTAAAAGCGGTTTTGCAAAAATTAAGAGACCCCAAATGACAAAGGCGTGTGGTGTCCCATTATCGGAAGCCACGGCGACTTATAAATAATTTGATCTGATGGTTTTTCGCCACGGGACCGGATCTTAGGCGCATTTTCCGGCTCGGGCACCCAAAGAAGCCGGTTTCGCCCTTAAGCGGGCGCAATGTTGTCTCCGTCGACATAGACCGGACAAAATAAGTTTCATCGGGACCGGGATAAACTCTTGTGAATCCTTTCCCGATGAAAACGAGGAATTGGGAAAAAAAAAATGGGTCTTTGGCGATGAAAGGCACATATACGTAAATCGACCTCCACTTACGGGAAGAAGAAATGAGGAGGTGGAGTTCGTCGATCCGAGCCCTGTGGTGCCGAGCGAGAAACGACTGCACTGTACCATTGGAATCGAAGGGGTCTCTCTCGCTATTATCACCCGCAAGAGACCGATCCTAAGGGGAGAGAGAGAGTGGTGGGGAAGAGCCACCTCCGTATAAATTTATATACGCGACAGATTTTAAACTATCTTTCATTGTAATCTATGTGTTACTTAATTTTAATATATTTTGATGAAGATTTCTCAATTTGAAAACTTTGTCTCTTCAACAATGCTTAATTAGAACAATTCTTTTTTTGATTCATGATTTCAGACTCTTTCTCTTTTCTATGTTTGATTTTCTTAGTACTTATATTAAGCTTGCAAAAACACAAAACTATATTTCCTTCTATTTTCAACAACAAATACTTAATGAGTTCTTAAATGTAATGTCTTTCTCCTCAAAACAAGCTTTTTTTTTTTTTGCCCTTCTTAAAAAATGAAAAGGCTTCAAAAATGTTGCTTTTTTTGGGGTATTTCGAATGCTATTTGCTGAACAATCTATTTTGCTCCCTATTTTGTCCATTTTTTTCAAGTTTCCAATTTTTATAAAGGAATCTTTCAAACGCACTTCTTAAATAAGTGCGTTTCATTTTAAACCTTGTTTATTGTAAACAAACGTGAAATGTATTGAACATTTTGTAATGAATATACTTGTATATTGAGTTTTCGATGCCTTTCTCGACTCACGAGTCGAGAAAGGCATGCTTGTCCTGTTGATGAGACCATTTGTATGTTTGATTGTGTGACTGGATGCAGCCACAATGTATTATGATGATGCTTCTACGTTGCGTTTCCTGGGCCTTTCTCGACTCGCGAGTCGCAGAAAGGCACCGGGTTGTACTTTTCACTTTTATGGGCCTTTTCTGGGCGAGTCGAGAAAGACACTACTTCCCACGTCATTGGATGCGGTTGTATGGAATGAATGTTCTCCATTGTAATTTGATTTCAACATTCTTTTCTTCGCTTTTGACTAATGGCACCGTGAATTGTTAATCATACTCTCCTTGCTCCGTGGTTCAGCACGATCCGACACCGGCCACAGCATCCCGCCGGGCATCACGAGGAGACCGCTCCAGCGGCACAGATCCCGCTCAAGGCGGAAGAAATACTGGTTCAGCACAGATCCCGGCCACGCTTACACTCTTGCCCGGCCTTTGGGATAAGGTTGCTTTCGGGAATTGAGAGGTTGCTCGCTACACCCCGGGATAAAGAAACGGCGAAGAACAAAGAGAAAGTCCGAGGAAGCTCAAAGCATCTTGAAGCATTGCATAACATCCACCGGAGGTTGGGGAAGGAGCATATTCGATGGAAGGTCTGCGGGAGGCGAGTGGAGAAGTCGGGTGTGGACAGTCGGCCGAGCTCCGAGAGGCACCTCCCGTGAGGCATTCCACACCCTTCGGGTTGCCCCAAGGCTTACAATGGCGTGAAGAAGAAGCCGCTAGTTAATCCCCTAAGGTGGACCACCTACTAAGATGATGTAATCAGAGTGACAAAGAAGACCACCATGGTCTCTGCGTCCGATGTAAAATACATTGTACCTGTTCAATTTATTAATAAAAATTCTTTTTCAACTAGATCTTTGGTTTCAAACTTTAATGAATTTCCTTTGTTTCAGTTGCATTGTTCTTGTTCTCGACTCGCTAACCAGAGAAAACTGCAGCAAAGCTTGAATGCAGAGTTTTATTCAAAAATTCGAATTAAGGATAGTTTTCGGGTCGGGGTGCTCCTTTTTGTGTAAATTAACAGGGTTCCGGAAAAAAGTGGGAATGGAATGAGTCCCACTTTAATTAAATACGACTTATTTCTTATATGGGCATAGTTGTAGCACCTCCAGCAACTATTGCGATTGTCCCTGTGGAGACTCATTTGGCCATGAACTTGAACTAGATTGCAATTCTAGACATAAATTGCAATTTAGGACAACCCAATACAGAGAAATTAGAGACATATCACTTTTGATGCCCATCAAGCCAATGGGGTTATTTTTTGAATGTTGAGTCCATATTGCTGCTTAGGTGTTCTTGGGGTGATTGTTTGTGGTTTGAATGTCTAATCTATTATGTTGAGTCCATCTTACAACGTTGCTATTGGGATATTTGGTCACCCTATTGACTTTCAACTTCGAGCAAGAGTTGCATCCCTTGAATTCCATCGAATTCACATAATTTGGTTTGTTTTAATGCCAATGTGATTATCTTGGAGTATTCAATTCCTAATTTGATGAAACATTCAACTGCAAATCTGTTGCTGCTAGGTACAAAATGAAATTTGAATTAATAGCATTGTCCACTAGAAAACGGTTGTAAGCTAGAATTGAACATCAAGTATTGAACTGTCTTAAACTTTAAGAGGCAACTGGAATGTTTGCATTATTTATATCGTTGTTATGTTATAAGCAATTAAATTGAACTGAAAGAGCACATTGAGCAGCAGCATCCCATACAACATACAATTATAGCACCGAAATTTCAACCACCTTGAAATTATAGCCCTTTTGATCCGGTTTTTATAAAGCGAAATACCCTGTTGATTGCGTGCTGAATTTTTGGGCGGCGCCAGCCTACATCTCTATTTCTTTCCTCTATTTCTTCAGCCGATTTCTTCTTTAGCCGATTTCTATTTCTTTCTTTAGCCGATCTCTATTTCTTGAGCCGATTCATTGATCTTCAACCTGTGTCATCTTCTAATACTGCACTCAAAAGCTCCGGCCTGCACTAGCCTCTACTGCGCCCAAGCTTCATCAAAATCCAAGGAACTTCTTAAAGCAAAGATAAGAACAAAACTGCTACAAATCGGAAGGGCATTCGAGCCTCAAGAAAGGGCAAAATTTCAAGTTGATTGAAATTTCGAAGGGAATTTGCACGAGAAAAAAAATTTCGCTTAAATTTTTTTGGCGGCCGCCAGCTGACATGGCGGCGCCGCTCGTGGCTATGCCACTCGCGGCCCGCCAAGTCAGCTGGCAGCCGCCAGAAAGAAAGTTTTTTCTCATGCAAATTACTCCTTCCAAAACCATTTTCTAGTCTAAGGCGAGCAATCATTTGAAATCCCCTACATTTGTATTGCAAATATAAGACTTTAAGCCTAGGGGTGATGAACCGAGAACTCGTCATTCACCTCTTTCAAGAGAGCCACAAATTTTGGGACACTTTTGTTTTACAGCCCCCTTCCTAAAGTGGCATAAATCCCAACCATACAATCTGAAAATCAAGACGGGGCTGCAAAACGAAAACTGTGCTAAAATTGAGTTTAAGCCAACACTGTTTGAAGCAACTTAATGGACAAGAAGATTATCTGACTTACATAGCATTGCATTTACTACGGAATCAATGCTGCTGCCTTATTCACAATTAAAGAGCCTATTCAGTTATCAATTTTTACTCTCCTCAAACTTCTTTCACATCTGGAATAGGATGGTCAATCTGTAGAAGCAGCACTCAACATCTTTAAAACCAAGGCTCAAATGCAGACCAACTTGCTGCAGTTTACAACCATATCCAGCATACGTAGATCATTGTCCAGAACTAGCATTGATTCTCTCCAGCAGGAAGGCTTAGGTCTCAGAGACTCACAAGAAATAGCCTTGACTTCATATTCAATTCAAGTAATCTAGAAGCTTCAGACTAGGAACCTATTATGCTTACCTTCTCCAGCACTATAATCCATTTAGTTTAAAGGATCACTGTTCAAAAGGAGCCTTGACTTTATGTTTAATTCAAGTAATCTAGAAGCTTCAGACTAGGAACCTAATATGCTTACCTTCTCCAGCTCATTTAGTTTGAAGGATCACTGTTGAAGAAGAGCCTCAGTCCTCACCAACACCATGGTATACTTCAACCTCAATAAGCCTTTTGCGGGAAATTAAACATTTCCCAAGCCTAATCATTCTAGCAGCATCAACATTCATGTAATTAGCGTGATAGATGTTCGATAGCAGCACATATGCTGCAGTGCACGATGAATCCAAGTGGCAAACTTTGTCAAAACACTGCTTCCCTAATTCCAGATTATTATATGTCTTACAAGCAGTTAGGAGGGTAGTCCAACCAACAACGTCTTGCTGCATATATGTTTGAAGCAGATGTTCAGCTTCACTTAAACATCCTGCATGAGCCAAGAGGTCGATCATGCAATTATGATGAGATTCATCTGCTGCTATGCAATGCTGCTCCAACATAGACTTAAAATAAAGGCGGCCTTCCTCTACAAGGCCTGCACGGCTGCAGGCATTGAGAATATTTGTGAACATGCCAGCATCTGGTGTTATACCTTCCTGCTTCATGACGTTAAAACATTCCAGAGCAAGGAGGCCTTCTCCATGCTGGGCATATCCTGAAACCATCGCACCCCAGGTCACAACATTCCGATTGGGCAATTTGACGAAAACTTCTTGTGCTTTTTCCAGGTTGCCACACTTCGCATACATATCAACAAGGGCACATCCTACAGCCATGTCTGTTTGAAGCCCAATTTTGACAATTTCGTCGTGCATGCATTTACCTTGCTCTATGCAACCTATGCTGCCACATGCCTTCAGACTGCTTGCAAATGTCAGTTCATTTGGCTGTATGCCTCCTAGTTTCATGTTTTCAAAACATTCCAGGGCAAAAAGACCTTGATTATGCTGGGCATAACCTGCGATCATTGCACCCCATGTTACGATATTTTGGTTTGGTAAAATATCAAAAATCCTCCGTGCTTCTTCTAACTCACCACATTTAGCATACATATCAACTAAAGCACTTCCCAAGATAACATCACACTCAAGCCCATCTTCAAGCATCTGCCTATGGATATGCTTACCAGTATTTATATCCCCACTATTACCACAGGCTTTCAGTATGCTTGAGTACGTCATTGCATTTGCCTTTATTCCTTCGTCCTCCATCTTATGAAAGCATTTCAATGCCAAAACACCATCTCCATTCTGGCTATACCCGTTAATCATTGCATTCCATGACACCACATTTCGGTTGGGTAATTTGTTCAAAACATGATGTGCCTCCTCCAACTTCCCACATTTTACATAAAGATCAACCAATGAACTCCCGACAAATATATTAGGTTGTAGCCCACTACATATGATGTGCTTGTGAAGTAGCCTCCCCTGTTGCAGGGCGCACATAAGTGTGCAAGCCTTAAGAACAGCAACATAAACATATTCATTACTCTCCACATCTGACAGTTCCATTCTCTGATATAAATCAAGGGCAGTATCAGCCTCCCCATGATCAGCATGAGCAAGAATAATTATACTCCATGTATACACACTTGGTTCTAGAACCTTGTTAAATGCTAGCTTTGCTTCAGCTAGACATCCACAAGATGCAAACATGCGAATAAGTTGATCGCCCAAACAAGACACGGAATCAAGTGCAGTTTGAACGAGAAGGGACTGGACTCTCTTTATACATTCCAAATCTGTTTTGCAACATTTAATGAGGAGAGCATATGCGTTATTTCTAGATATACCTGCTTTCCTTTGTTCCACTAAATCTAGGGATTCGTCCAATTCTATCAAATTGCAGATTATATCCAGTTTCCTGAAATTTCCATTTATCATTCAAAAGCGTAACAGTTAACCTCATTGCCCAAATGATCATGGTAAAATTTCAGATGACGCATACCTTGCTGAAGCCCCACCAGATTGTGCCCGTGCAATGGTGGCCTGAAAATACTAGCACACTTTTTATGTGACCAATAAAACAAAACGACAATACAAAGAACCTTACATTGCATAGAAAAGCTCGAACTTTTACAAGCAAAGCCATCGGAGTGCATAACGACTTCCTTTTGCTGCAAAACGGCATTGCATCTTATCGTCATATCTGGAAGCCGGATCTAAGTCGACAGAGAAGTTGTGCCTACTATCTGTATGAGCTTTCGTAATTCTACCGCATGGAAAAAATGTTTCTTTCCAGGTCGGTCTTCTGGTCTTCTCGGTGTGTCGTTCGTGTAATGAACCAAGGGTAATAACACATAACGGCCCGCATGCCTCGTAAATAATTTCCGTGTATACATAATGTTTGTGTGGAGGGAATATTCTGGCATAAAAAATTGGCCGACGCGCGTCGGCAAATTTTCTAGGCCAGAATTCCCGATACACAAACAAAATATTGGTGTAAGATTGGTGGAACGTGAAATTTGGGGGGGTGGAGAGGGCATTTTCTATGCCACATCACCATTTCACTGCACTATTTTTCTCTGGCTAGCCGAGCTCCGGCTATGGCTTCGACATGACGCCAAGGCTCTAGGCATCTCGGATCCGCTTGTTCTTGCCATTTTCTGAGGCGCCTGTGCCTGATCTTTCTTTTGATCCCATTTTCAATTAGAGCGCCTACGATGTATCTGAACAGACTCAGATTTGAATGCAAAGGATGTGGAATTTTGAATGAATTGTATAATATTTTATTTGATTGTAATATTTCATTTGATTTGATTGTAACCTCCAAGATTTCACTGAAAAATATTTCCAAGCTGACTAAGAAGAATCACTGATTCTTGAAAAATGGCCTGCAAGAATCACTAATTCTTGGAAAGAATTTGTGCCACATGGCACACAGATATTGGCGGATGGGGCAGAAAATGCCCCACCCAAATTTTAGGTTAAAATCAAAGGTGTTAAGGTTTAACGTAGCTGGTTAGGTTAAATTTTAATCTAACCACGATTCATACTTGTTTTGGTTATGCTAAACCCTAACAGCATGTGAAAATTCTTAACAAAACGTATTGGAAATTTATCCCCCGGTATCAAGCACGGTTAAGGTTGTTAATAGTGACAATGGTGACGAAGACGCAGCTGGTCCGGCGGAATCTCTCCATTGGGTAAGGTCTTCCATTCTTCTCTCTTTATCTGATGTTCGTCTCCAAGTGTGTTTAGAATCCTTTTTTTTGCATTTATCCTTTGCATTTGATCAGTAAACACTAGCAGCATTTTGTCTTTTCTTAAATAGTTTAGATCTATCAATCTATTATTTGATGGTGCTTCTATTTCTCTGTAGCCCTTTGTCAATCTCCTTCACTATGAAAGGACCTTGGCAAAAGCAAAAGCATTTTTACAAGCAGTTAAATATGTTGCTTCAATGCCATATATAAACTCCAAATTACCTGAAAACCTTCTTCAAAGGGTAGTTGCATTCTTGCAATTTCCAACAGACCTCTAAATTGCAAAGTATCTAGAGATGGATTGAAACCCAAAGTATTTAGAGATGGATTTGCAGAAAAATGTCTCGCATATACTACCAAATCTGCACTACCAGATCTGACTGCCTCAATATCAGTTTCCCTGCTATGCCCTCCTGCGAAGGGCAACAAGCTCTTTCCTGTTTCAACTTCTCCAACAAATTTTAATCTTGATTTTACAGAATGGGCATAAAGAATATTATATTGGCTGAGGGCCTTTGCCATATAAATCCCTAATCCTACAGGGTCTGGATTACAGCAATCCCCATAATCTGAGTATGGAATAGAATAGAATAGAATAGAATATGATTTTATCGTCCATGGAGAGAACTAGATCCCTACCCCTTTGAGGACCAATTTCATCTGCCATTGCCTTCACTATTTTTAGTGCAAACCCTGCACCTGTTTTCTAATGATCCTCCATATTCATCAGCCCTATCATTCACATTTCCCTTAGCAAATTGTTCAATTAGGTATCCATGGACAATTAAATCCATCTCTAAATACTTTGGGTTAAATCCATCTCTAAGCTTTGTTTAAATCAGGTATCCATGCGTAATTGTTTTGAAATTAAATCCATCTCGAAATACTTTGGGTTTAAATCCATCTCTAGGCTTTGTGAGGCAATGTGGTTACTCCTTCCCTTCAGGAATATGCACAAATTGCCTGTCTACTGCTTTAATTTCAGGAGCATGCATATATTGTGTATTTGTTGCCTTTGCATATGCACAATTTGTTCTTTTTACTGCTGTAATTTTTCTTTAGTCGTGTTGTTGGCATGTACCTCAGACAGAGAACTGTTGGAATTATAATATCATGGATGGCAAATCTAGGTTGTTATAGAAATGGATATCTTTTATGGAAACAATGGAATACCCTTTGCCTGAACATTGTTTTTGGATATTCCATAGTTATATTTTACTATTTTTTTTAGTATTGCACTCTTGTTGAACTATTGTAGTTGGTATTGTAGTTGGCAAGCAATCCTGGTTCCTTGCTTTGCAATTTGCATGAACCAAAACAGAGGCCTTCTTCAATGGATCTGTGTACGAATTAGCGAAATTGGTGTGTTTCTCAAGCAAAACTCCTTGATCTTTCTAGGCAAGTACATGGGTTTCTAGGCAACTGGTTCGGATTTCCCAGCCCAATTGGTGGGTTTCTCGGGCCAATCTGTAGGTCTCAGCCCAATCGATGGCTTCCTCAATCTAACTTATGGATTTCTAAACCCAATCTATGGATTTCTGCTTCAGCAACATGCAATATTGTTTGAGAAATCATGTCAGCAACTAGAGATTCCGGCTGTGGCTCTGCTTCCGATATATGGTGTATGGCTTGAACACTAATCGAAATATTTACAGGTAGAGTTTCTTGGGATTATATCGCTAAACCTTTCGTGGTTCTGTATCAGATTGAATGTTCTGATGAAATCCCAGAATTCCCATGTTCTTTATCTGCTAAAGGGCAGGAGTTTTTGAAAAATGTCTTTGCACAGCCTTCTGATCAATGGACTACTATCCGATTGCTTGCTCATCCTTTTGTTGCCCAAAATTTGCCTGTTCTCTGCTAAACTTTCCCTGTCATTGCCCCTGGCTCTCCTAATAATGTTCTTCAATTCGACAATTCTAGGAATCTTGAATGGGAAGAGGATGACTTTAATTGGAGCAAAATGTTTTTTCTAGAACCTGATTCCTGTCGAATTTGTTCAGAATTTGGGTTGCCCAAGCATGAAATTTTAATGGCAAGTGTGGAATCAACATGGTCTTGCTCGGATCCAAGAAATTTTCAAGCAGTGATGCGGAGAATTGAAATGGGTGTTATGCTGCCTCTTGCCCCTTCAGGCCCTCCTGTAACATATTATCTCCACTGCCTCTTCTATCAAAACTCTTGCCAGCGTGGCAAAGCGACCTGGCACAAAATCTGTAGACAAGTTTTTCTGCACGTTGGTGAGCCAGCCACCCGAATTAGGGGTGCTCACCTTTTCCATTGATGGTTATTAGAACCATTGCCCATTAAAATAGTCGTAAATAATTAATGGGCCAATAAACCTGCAATATTTGCATTTGGTATTGGCTGTCAGCATTTCTGGCCTTCCAGATAACAGCCCAACTTGCTGATCAAATAAGAGGTCAATAGGACTTGGCACCAACAAATGAGAACAAAAGTAGGAATATCACATTAGGCAGGTCGAAGCCTGCTTGATCAGCTTGATTTTGGCTCTCATATCGAAATGCTCGGGTAGGTTGGTTGAGGATGAAGCACATACCCTAAGAAGGACAAAAGAAATGTTTGCGGCGGATTAGAAGCAAGCTAAGGATTTAATAATACTTGAAAAATGCGTAAGATAGCAAGCTGCAAGGTAGATACGCTAGTGTAGGGTTTAAGTTTTGCAGACCTGGTAGATATGATTGCTGATAGCCAGTGTTTGCTAGATAATGCCGTTGCGTGTTGTTCCTGTCATGTAGATGCTTTGCTACTATATTGTGGCTTTTGTTTTGCTGTATTCTGTAGGTTATTGTTGTGTAGACCGTGCATGAAATGCTACATGAGATGTCAGTTGTTATATATGCCTAGGTGGAGTAATGCTTGCAGTTGGAGTTCGCTATGCTCGCAAGCATTGCTACATATTATGATATTACGGCATAACATGACCTTATTTATAATGTTATGTGCAGGTTCAATTCCTGCAGGTTGTAGCTTAAAATAGACAAGACCGGGAGGAGAAACGTTCGTGAGGGCATCCTATAGTCGTTATGGTTTTAGCATCCTTCTATCGTGCAGGCGCTGAACACAAGGGCAAAAAAAAAAAGTGTAGGTTCAAATCCTGCATGTTCTACCACGTATAGATGAGTTGGTGAAGAGAAACGTTCGCAGCGGCCGCTAGGCCGCCGCGATAAGTTTCTTGTATCCATAAAGGAGGAAAAATACCTTTAAGCTCAGCCCATCAACTCATCATAAGAATAAGCAAGGTTTCTTAGTTGTCAAATTGTTTCGACAAATCAACACAACCTTTATTTGAAAGAAATTTATATAACATCATATTCTATTATTATCTTACTCAAGGAAGCTCGGGACTATTATAAATATATTGAACATCTTGATCCTGTAATGAGTATAAAGCTCAACTATATAAAGTATGGTTTTTTCTACTTTTGAAGAAATGCGAAAATGGCCATATATACTAGTATCATTGATAATTGAGAAACAAAACAAGATAACACCACATATTGGGGCATTGCCATCTGGAACTAGGCACATAACTATAGAAATTTATTATTATTTTAGTATTATTTTTTCTTTGGCAGGGATAGATTCCACTTGCATAGTGATAAGACTTTAAGAAACTTTAATGTCGTGACACTTCAATTTTCAAGCACCATTCAACTGGCACCAAATATTCTTTTACATGTACAAATTAGAAACAACTTGGTACGATAATAAGCTTTAAGAAACTTAGTGTTGACACCACTTTTCAAGCATCATTTAACTAACATCAAATATTCCTTCACTAATGCAAACCGGAAACAACTTATATTGTAAACAAATACCATTTTGCACTTAAAAGCGATTCTACTAAGTGAAATTCTGCCAGTAAATTTGATCCTCCACTTCAATAATAAATTTGATCCTCACTTCATTGGAACCTAATGATGCAATTTTTAAGTTTGAATAATAAACAGCTATGGACAAAAAGAATGAAAAAAACTTATAGGAAACGTAAAACAGAGATGGGAATCATAAAAAAAACGAGGTTACATAATCAATCGAAGAGCTACGGCTTCCCGTGGACGTTAAAATTCCATCAATCACTGAGTCAATGGAGAAGAAGGAAGAGTACAGTGTTCATGCTAAATATTGTATATCAATGTCCATATATTATATGTCGATATCTATGGTAGGGGCATTGTTGTTATGGGTGCCAAAATCTTTTTCAAAACCCATTAGCTTCATAGATGCACTCTACAATGCAGTCTCAGCTGGGACCGTAACAGGTCTTGTGGCGACCTTCGCAAAGGGAGAAACTGCCTTCGACGGCCTCGTTCTAACCACCCTTATGATCCTGGGTAGTCAGATCCTTACCTCCCTTGCCCTGCTATATGTTAGAAGATACATGCTTTGGTGCAGAATCAAAGAAGCCGATCCTCAGTTTTTGGCCCCAAATCATTCTCTTGTTGAAGCCCCTCAGGATGCGGGATCAGCTCCAACACATGATGCGGTTTTGACTTACGAAAGGCAAGTACGTTTTAGGTTTTTCTTTAAAAAGCTTTTGGGTTTTGACAATGCTCCGAATGAAGAAATATATCATGATTGTCGAAGATCTTTGAGCGTATCAGAGCCTGTGCAGTCTCTTTATCTTGAACATGACGCTGTGATTTTGCTTACTAGAGTGGTTCTGGGTTATATTATTGGAGTACAAGTTTTAGGTTTTCTGGTAACACAAATTCTTGTGCTGCTAAGCCCTCATGCACGCCATGTGTTGGAGCAGAATGGTGTTAACCATATACTCTTTGCATGGGTTGCATCCGTGTCGATGTTCAATAATTCAGGTTATTCTGTTGTTAATGAGAATATCATGGCAGTTAGAACTTCTTCACTCCTGATGCTATGGCTTGGCTTCATGATACTGCTGGGAAACACCATGTTTGCCCCATGCCTCAGGGGTATCATCTGGATTCTGTATCGTTTTTCTAAAAAGGAAAACAGAGTGGCATATGAGTACCTCCTTCACCATCCAAAGAACTTTTATGCCCATCTTTTTCCACGTACAGAAACGATCTGGCTTATCATAACAATCTTGGGCCTCAATGGTTTTCAGATCTTCACCTTTCTCTTATCTGAATGGAATGGTGCTGCATTGGAAGGAGTAAAAAGTAAAGACAAGTTTATAATAGCAATTTATCAATCCATCTCGACTCGAAATGCAGGGGTAGGTATTGTAAATTTTTGGCAACTCTCTCCAGCCATGCTAGTAGTATTTGCAGTCATGATGTGAGTTCAACTTCTATATTTTCATTTCTATTTCTAGTTCTACATATATGTGTTTAGGAGTATAACTTGAAGTGCTACTAAACCAGGTATATAGCAGTCTATCCAGTTTTTCTCTTAAGAAGAAAAACCAGAATGAGAGCTAAGGACTGGAAACGAGGCACCTACAAGCAGATCTTGAGGCAGTCCAGGAAGTTACTTGCAAGAGAGTCTGCATACTTGGCCATTGCCCTGTTCTTGCTTTGTCTTCTAGAGAGGAAAAAAATTGTCCACGATGGACTTAACTTCTCCATTTTCAACGTGATCTTTGAAGTAGCCAGGTTTGATTTAAAACGTATTTTTATTTTTTTTTTTATTTTTTTTTTCTCCCCTGCCAGTTTGAAGGTTCTAACATTCTTCTTCTCTTTTGCAGTGGGTATGGCAATTCAGGTTTGTCTGTAGGTTACAGCTGCCAATTAAGCACATCCAGACCTTGCATAGATGTGCCATTTTCCTTGTCTGGATTGTTCAGTGTTCCAGGAAAGATGCTAATTATAACAGTGATGTTTCTTGGAAGGCATAGGGGTTTGTGGGATATCATAGTGGCAGCCACTACATTGCCTGAATCCTATCATTCTACTTATATACCAAATATTGCCGACAAAATAGAGGACATGCATAATAAAGAATGCAATGTGTCAAAAGACATTCATCATGGCCAATGATAAAACCAACAGAATCAAATAATAAATGAATTTATTGCTTCAGAAGTACTCAACGCACTTTTTTTGATAAAAAGACATATATATGATGACCATCCCCTTAAAACCCCAAACCAAAAGTAAGTAAAATGACACATGTTTTGAGTACAAGAAAAAAGAACCCGTCCATTGGGGGTTCAAGTCTCGCTAGGGAGATTTTTAGGGAATTTGTAAAATTAGAAATTTAAAAAATATAGCTTTTAAGATACGCTGCCATTGCTTAGGCGAGCGTTGCCTATTAGGGAGATTTAGAGAATTTGTAAATTTTGAAAGTATAAGTTTTAAAATTTTCTTGCCATTGCTTAGGTGAACGGTATAACCACATGACAAATATCTAGCGAAATGGTTCTTGGCGCCTGCGCCATCGTTAGCGGCTAGGGCGGCCGTGGGAGAGAGACCGCCCTTCTCTCCCACAATCCGGCACTGCCACTGCTCCAGTGATGAAGATTCTTCTGCATAAGGCATGACAGAATTCTTAGTTTCGAGAAAACAGGGATTCAAGATCTGCTTTGGATGCACATTCTTTCTTCTTTCTGGCGGCACAATCTGAGTCTTGGTCTGTTGTAACAGGTAACCACAAACGTGGTTCTTCTCTTTGATGCTTGCATTATGTCCATTTTCCTTTCTTGGTTATGGTCACGCTGAAAGGGTCTGCCCGAATGGGACACTGTCCTATAAGGCGAAGAGGAGAAGAAGTTTCTCAGTCAAATCCAGGTAATGGAAAGATGCATTAGAATATGTAATTCTTGGAGTGAAAATGGTCTGATAGATATTTCTTGAAAAGAATTCTAGTTATGCCGTTTTCCCTTCACTCTTCCTTGCTAGCAGGAAGATCCAGGTTCTGTTATAGAAGATAAGGAAGATTCAGCTTGCTTTGGGAAATTGTGCAGTTAATCAGAATAGTTTGCTTATATTGAAGAGGGAGGGATAACAGATATATAGCGTTGAGCAGTTGAGCCTGAGAACTTTCGGGCTGCTTTTAAGCAGCTTGCAAAGCTTGATAAGCCACACAAATTACGAAGTTTGAGTGAAACTTTGAGTGCGATCTTGCCGAAGTACCTTGGCTTTCCATATGGAATTAGCATGCCATGCCAGATACTGCCAAGTCTGAGCTTGTGCACTCAAATACTGAAGTTTGGGTGTAACTTTGGTACTGATGCCAAAGTCCTTTGGCTTTCCATATGGAATTTGCATGCCAGATACTACCAAGTCTGTGCATGTGCTTCCTCAGGTACTAATATGCCTGTTTGTGCTATATTTGGCTGCTGCCTTATAATCTCAGGTCGCACATCTTCATATTATTTCAGCAATTCAAGTTATTTGTGTGTTTCTCAGAACAAGAGGAGTTATTTCGAGAGCCATTGGCTCTTCTTGATCATCTTAAACTTACGGTTGAGGATGTGGAGACATTTCTGTGCCTTAATGTAGATCTGCTATTAGAGCTTCTAATAAGCTTCTGCAGTTAAGGGAATGAAGATGTTGAGTCTACTCCTGTAGTAGTTCTCTTGCTGTAATGAGGCATTGTATTTTCTATTCTATATAATATAAAAAAGCACCTCCGTTCCTTAAAAAAAAAAAAAAAAAAAAAAAAACAAACAAATATCTAGCATAATAACAAGGGGTTATTTTTGTAGTTTTATACGCTTCTTGGCATGGTTTTTCTATGATTTTGGTGTTGCATAATAACAAGGGGTTCTTTTTGTAGTTTTATACGCTTCTTGGCATGATTTTTCTATGATTTTGGTGTTGTATTTGTTGGAACGTACTAAATATTATTTTTAGAGTGCGTCATTTTTGGAGCGTTGTTTTCGACTAGCTTAAACAATCTAACGGTTGTTGTTATCAATATTGCATTCATATACATCAAATCCCATAACTTTTGTCCTCTGGATTCTGTCTTCTCGATTGTTCTTGCTGGCGGAGTCCATTGTTGCTACATATCGGTATGAGATCATAGCTTCTTTTATGCTAGTTAATGGTAGAGATTGGCTTTTCAACTACCTTTTTCGGTTTAGCACAATGGTGCAAGCAAAAAGCATGGGCATCATGTAGGCATCATCGGATTAAGGAATATTTAGCTTTCTCATTGTAAACTCTGCTCTTCATTCTTGTCTTTTGGTTTGGTTTAACACAATGATTTCTTTTTGGGGGGAAAGAAAAAGTATGCGCATCAAACAATAGGCATCAAAATGCCGGATACCTAACTCTGATCTTTCTTCTTTACTCTGTTTTTGTTTCTTGTTTCCTATTCATGTTGCTTGTTTCTTATTCCTTTGTCTTCACATCTCAAGGACCAGCTGTCCAGCTCTTTGGCGAGGCTTCGCCACTATCTCTACTTTGCTTCAACGAAACCTGCAAACCCTAAGGGGGAAAAAAACTTCCGTTGCTTTGCCTCTGGGGCCCGCTTTTACCACATGCATCTCTGTTTCTGCCTTGCTTCAGCAAAATCGGCCTTTCCTTCATTCTTTCCAAACTCACAGAAGCCCACCTCGTCAGATCTTCTGCTGTTCATTCGTACCGTTAATGCTGGCTTCGATTTAAATATGCTGGAAGATCGCAAGAAGTCCCAACCATGAGATGTGGAGCCGTGGAGTTATGAACAACATTTCTGTTTGCGCAGGATACGACAATAGAGAAGCACTTCAAAAGGCCTTTGATTCATTTGCATTTGTTGATTCAACGTCATCTCTTCCATGCCAGCTGGTATTATTGCAATATTGATTTTATTCGATTGTCTGCGTACATGTCAGTGTTCTGCAGTTTTTAACAAAAGAAATCATAAAACACATACAGGTCCATTGCATGTTATCTGAACTGCAACATATTGTCTTTTTTAAATACATGATAACCTGGCAAATTAGTCAGCAGCTATTATTTATCTGATTGGTCTCTTGTTATCTTATACATCATGTTCAACTCATTCCCAGCTTGTTTGCAGTGTATTCAACTTGTATCATGATGCAGAATTGTGAAGCAAACTTGTGTCACTATGTAATGCTGCCTATGACGATATGGCAACCCACCAAAATGAAGGAAATTCTCATTGCTTTTGTGCAAGCCATCGAATCTCCAAGTCAATTATAAAGACGTAGAGCAACATAGAGTACATGAAAAAGGTTCAGTCCTCCATTTTGGTGCAGATGTCCTTTGAAAGTTCCTATATCCATATTTCGCAAAATGTTACATGGTTTGGAATTATGAGGGCATTGTATTATGAAGACACTCTAAATGCAGCAATAAAGCTTCAAGCACTCTATTTTTGCTTCAATCGACCAACCTGTTATCTTATGCAGCATATTCAACTCATTCCCAGCTTGTTTGAGTTCTTTGCAGCGTATTCAACTCGTATCATGATGTGTAAACTCTAGGCAGTCATATTATATATAGCGGTTTGAAGTTTCTCATATGGTGATATACAAACTGCAAAACCTTTTTGAAAGAGTCATTATGGGTTTTTCAATTGCCTGGCGCACCTTTGAAACACAGGCATCTAGACTCTTGCATCATCTCAACATGTTTTGCATGCTTCCTGCATGTTTGAAGCTGTATCACGGATAGTCTCAATTAAAGCGGCGGTTTTTTCCTTCTACTTTTCTTGTCTTGTCATCTTTCTTGCGGATTTCTAGAATGTAGTTAAAAGCTTCTATAATTGCATGTACTGTTTGAGTAGATGCACTTCTCATTTTTACTAACGGTGTATAAATTCCATAGAAGTGTGATACAGTTAGTGGCATGCTGAAGCCTCATTTCAAGTAGATCTCTTACATGTTCTTTAGAATGAAACGTGCTTTTTTAGATGTCGATTCAAGATTATATCTTTAAACTACAACACGATGGTTCCAAATCTCAATTGTTGTTGCTTCACGTATTAATTTATCTTTCTATAGTTATTGTTGATTGTATGGTCACTAACACATGTGTATAGCCGTCTATAAGTTGAAGATATCCTCATTACATATTCCATATTGTGAGCCCTATTAGGTGTTTTTATTGTGAAAGCACCTTGTAAGGTCACATAACCTTTTATATTAACTATGTTCTTTACTTTCTTTTATAAATTAAGATTTTATATTTGATTCGGAGATTTGAATGGTTTTCCATGAACAAGGTGTAGGCCCGATTGTAGATAATCTTTGCTACAATTCTCCAGGCCTTGAAGGGGCCAAATGTGACGCTCTCAGAATCTATACGATGCTCCCATCGTACAAATACGGGAATTCCCCTCCCATGGCGACTACATCCCCATGGTAAGGCCCTCCGTCATACTCGGACCACTTGAGATGGCCAAGTGTCCGGGCGAGGAACACGAAGGTGTCATTCGCCCCACGTCCTCTATGGGAAATCCTATACAGCGAAAGCATACATACACGTTAGCATACAACAATCATGCTAAATAATATACCACCACGAAGGGTGGCCCATCCATCATCATCAATGAAGAAAAGTATAACCATCAATAAAGCAATATATCATAACAAGGCGCTACCCGAGGTTCAGACTCCAAGGGGTCAACTGATGGCCAGGCCTCAAGATAATAGCAGACGGAAGTATAACATGGCGTTGGCTGGCATAAGACAATGGCTAGGGTAGTCCACTCCATCCGTCCCTCCTGTGCACACTTTGCAGATAGGCTGAATCATGCTATGACGTGCTTGTAGCCCTCCGGAGATGCAATCCCAAGGAATCACCCTTTGGGACTATGCCAGGTTATATCTCCCCGGTTCGATGAGGCAGGTCAGAGAAGCTTCTCCTCTCGGATCACAACGGTTCCCTGGGTATGCTAGAGGATACTTGCCACCTCTGTAGCACCCGTATCTGTGCCCGACTTACCCCCCTAAATCTACACAAAGTCGAGGACATCCATAACGGCCATATCCAATGACCTGGAAGGTATCAAATCCATACCTGGCCCACACACAGGGACCGACTATAGGCCTAGCACACTGTAGGAGCCCCAGTAGCCACGCTCAGCAAGGCTCCACCCCCGATTCCCTAGTGTGTCCGTTGTTTGGTGTTGAACCATATCATAGCATCCTCAGCCAGGTTGGCTCTTGTGCACAGGCCGCAATTACTGGGTTTTAAGGGTTCTAGCTAGGAACATCTCTACTTCTAGATGGCGTTTAAGTCTCTACCCTTCCCCTAACCCCAATACACGGAGGGAGCAGAAAGAAAGAATAGAAACACCATCTAAGTATTCATCATCATCCAAAACAACATAAGAAAGAGAATTTAACCATTCCATCTAGTCAAAGAAGTGTTAGGGGAGATAGAAGCTATCTAGAGACTAACCAGTCTCTTGGCTAGCCATTATCACAGTAGGTCTCCATACTTGGTGTCTGTTGGCAAGAACTGGAAAAAACTGGGAGTTGCTCCTCCTTCCCTCTTCCCAATTCGAATTTGGGGCAAAAATGGGGGCATAACCCGTATCTCTCCACCCAAATTAGCAAGTCCCACTTGGCCAATCGAGTTAGGCCAGGTGGCACTCCCCTATTGGTGACATTTAACTAATTATACCTTAATTAGCATAATTGGGTTAATTATCCCCTAATTTTATTAGCATAACTAATAAAATCCATTTTAAGTGAATCTAAGTTATCTCCTATTGACGCTTAAGGGTTTAATTAATTACTGGTGACATGTCATGGTATGCATACATATACCATATAAATACCTGGAACGTCACACCAAAAAAAATTTAGATTTAACACAAACCATTACATTTAACATTTTAAAATTAAATCCCCCCTTAAACCCCCTTTGGTTTGGGTGCATATTCACACGGGAGGTGACGTAGGGCAGCGAGAGCTCCTAAATTATATTATGCATGTACAAAATCAATACCCTAAATAGTACATTGCATCAAATCTTATAGTATTTTGCAAACTGTGTTATACCATATACCAAAACTTGTACAGACATACCCCACAAACGAGGATCTCTATGTACGGTGTAGATCGAGAAATAAAAGGCATATATGCTTATATGACAGCTCTCGATGCCCGGAGTCACCACCGTGTGAATATGCACCCAAACCAAAAGGGGTTTAAGGGGCAACTCGGGATCTTGTTTAAACTTGCATAAATTATAGATTGATAGTATTGGTGAAGAATTGAATCTTCTTATTCATAATAATCAGAGATCAAACATAGTATATCCATTATCAAATGCAATAATATTCAGAGAAACACTATCAGCAATACATTCACAAGATCTAGCTGAGCAATTTAATACAAATTCTCCTCTGGAACTCAACCACAATCCCCGGCTACACTGCTGCCACTAGCTCGACCACTGCTTGCTAATCCACTGCACAATGCACTCAAGGGAGTGAGTCCTCGTGACTAAGTGGGGATCCTATAGCTGCCTCTGCATGCATAGAACATCTTGCAATCTTGGATAACAAACATAACAACTCAAAGACACAAGAACCTATGGTGCAACTCTAGACTATGACAATAAAGGAAACATCATGAACATCAAGAGCAAAGAAGATAACCAGAGTACCAACAGCTTTAGGAACATGTGGTGGCCATCCATGGCGGCAGGCCTTTGCACGGATGTGGAAAGCCCCTCTGCACATGTAGCAAAAGCCTGTGGGGGCTTACAAACAGGAGGAAAAGATTTTAATATTTCTATTCAAGGCTTTCTCGAGGAAGAATGTTGCTTCTGTGACGGTCCACAGAGGCACCACACAACCCCACAAATTAACTAGCAAATGCACTGCAATGTAAATAACCAGAAATTATCACTCAACTGCCTTTTCTTCATTGCTAATGCCGGATCCTTCCTCTGATGCCACTTCCACTTCAAAGTTTTTTTATTCTTGTTCAGAATCTACAATTGAGAACTCCACCTCCAGTTTCAGTTCTGAGGTGCCATTTCAGGCTTATCGTCGCCTTTGTCAATTGGAGGCTAGGCAATCTCTCACTTTTGAAAATTGTATCAACATTTTCCATTACAGTTGATGCAGGTTTAAAACCCGCACTTGCAAGATGACTCATATTTCCATTTCCATGAGTTTGTTTCGAATTATTAGGAATATCATCCGTATGTGCTTTCACTGCTACCAAATGGGAAATATGCAAACAAGCACATTGTTAAATGGAGAACTTAATTTTTAGAACTTGTTACAGGTGAGAATGATAGCCCCATGTACTAGGTACATAACACTGTTACTTGCCTGTTGTTGCCCTTGATGGGAATTTTGTAGTTGATGTCGTAATCTTTTCTCCTGCATTGCTGGTTGTCTATTCTCGTAAAGCTAGAAGTCATCTAATATAGATGCCTTGGATGGGTAGTTTTTAAATTTCTTAAGCATTTCAATACCCTGCTAAAATTTAACATGTTGATGTGATGTCCCCTAATGAATCAAATTAGAAACCACAGACAAAAGCTAAAAGCAAATGAGGATGAGAAGCTACCTCTTGCGTGTCTCTACTGTTGGTCACAGGCTTTTTGCCATTATTCTCTAAAATGACATGACGAAATCGGCCATTGGAAATGTCTTTGATGACATGCCACTTAATAGAAAGGCATCCATTCCACTTATCATGCTGTCAAAATCCATGCTCTTATTAAAATCTACAAATCCACACATTTCTGTTAGGCCATAAAATTGCCCACTCGCATTGAACTGTACATAAAAATCAAGAATGATAATTTAAGAATCACTGACACCTTCCTTAAAATAAAGCAAAACATAGTAGTACACTTATAGAGAACTTCACATCATCATAAGATGTGACAAAGTCAGACTTGTTATATTGCTCTTTTGTAGCAGGAACACAATCAATATTTACATTTGGAATTCCATTTTGTCCCCTAAAATGTTTTACTATATCCAAACAGGGACGTTGCGCCTTCACTCTAGTCCGTGGTCCTTCATCTAAAATGTCTCCATTGCTATTGCAATTGTTTGAAGAAACAGGTAATCCACCATTTTGTTTTACTTTATCCAAGCTATTCCAAATGTTGTTTGTCACCTTTAAGTCATTACCATTGATTATGTGTAATTGATTATGTCATTTCCCAAGTGCAAGCCTTGGATCTCATTTCAGATTTTCGAATTGGCACAAGGCATAGAGATGAGGAGATAAAATCTGATCACTATCCACTTTATTTGTCATTAAAGTGGCAGCTTCCACCTCTTCAACCCATTGCTATCCAGGCTCCTGTCCCTCGCATTCGCTTGACTTATTCTAGATCTTTTGAATATGAACAGACATTAGCTCCTGTGCTTGTAGGTATTTTGGATTACCCAACTCTTCAAGAGCGTAATGCAGAATTTGCTGATACTTTGCTTACTTCTGCTGCCTCTTGCTTTGGTACACGCGCCGGTGTTGCTCATCTTTGGTAGGAAATCCTTTCTTAGAAATGCACGGTTTGATGAAAGGCAAGCGCTTAAAAAACAATTGCGAATGATAGTTGAGCGGATCTGCGACATAATGCCATTCATAACTATAAGTTCGTTTTTGAAAGCAAGAAGGCACGCTTTGTTCTTTGAGCACGAAGCAAATGTTTGAATTGCGCTTCGTGAGCCTCGGACCCTTACGCGGCAAAATATTATATCGACCACCTCCTACCCTTGGACATATTTCTATGCAGCAATGGGATGGCGATTGGTCCCTTATATGATCATCTGGGGTCCTTAATTACGTGCCTCCTTTGGTAGGTGATATTCTTCAATTCACAGGAGGAGGAAGTCAAAGAAGAATTGCGGCATCTATCTAATGGCAAGTCTCGATCTTCAAGGTTTGCAAGCGAGAATTGCTTAAATGGGGGGTCCGCTATTGCTTCCAATCATCACTACTCTTTTTAAATCAAGCTTTGCAAGAAGGCTTGCCACAAACTTAAACATCGGTAAGGTTGTACCAATTTACAAAGCGGTGATAAGCATGACCCTTCTAATTATCGCATGATCATGGTAAGTTCCATATTTTCAAAGCTCTTAGCCAGTCTTACTGAGAAGCAGTTGACATCATGGGCAGAACATACTGGTGTACGTGCTGTAGGACAGGCAGGCTTTCGTCCATGCCATTCTACAATAGACCATATTTTCACATTGCGCATGCTTATTGAACATAGTCGAAGTTTGAAACAAGACCTCTATATATGCTTTGTGGATTTTACTTCTGCTTTTGATACAGTACCACGCGAGCTTCTTTGGCGGCTTTGCGGCACGCAGGGTTCCACAAGATCTTCAAAATGCAGTTTATCGGCTCTATGAAAGGGTTTTTGCTAAATTTCCAGCATCAGGTACTCAAATCACTAGCAATATTGGAGTTCGTCAGGGTTGCCCTTTATCTCCTACACTCTTTGGCTTGTACATTGATCAATTGGAAGAATGGCTTGATAATCATGGCGGCGGAGGTCCACATTTGGCACAGTATATCATTAGGCAACTTATGTATGCTGATGATGTTTCACTTCGGCACATACATTTGCTAGTATGCAAGCAACATTTACATGCTTTCTGCCACGGTTTACGTGAGAAACAGTCTGCGTGTTAATGCGCAAAAGACCAAGCTTTTGGTAGTTCAATCTTCTCGTCACAATGTTCCCCCTATGCACTATGATAGCCGTGAAGTTGAAGTTGTAGATAGCTACAAGTATCTTGGTGTAGAATTCTGTAAGAACACACTTTGGGAACAGTGTATTACCAAGCGGGTGGCTGCTGGATGGAGAGCACTCTATGCAATGTAAAACAATTGTTTTCGCGCAGAAATTCATGATTGGCCACGGAAAGCCCACTTGTTTCGGGCTTTGGTAGAGCATGTTTTACTGTATGGTTCTGAAGTGTGGGGGCCTGCCATTAGTGCTAGTGCTTGGGAGAGCTTGGAGCGGGTGCAAAAGTCCTTTCTCAGCACAGAAGAGGTAGAGCTTTCGATATTCAAGTACATAGTTAGCTAGTTCTTCACCACCCTCCCCCTTTGGGTGTGGTGTGAATACTTCCTATATAGCCTATTTAAGATTCCTATTTGGCCCTTGTGGGGTCTAAATAAGGTCTTGTACCATTACTTATACTATTAATAAAAATCTTGCATTCAACCAAAAAAAAAAAAAAAAGTCCTTTCTCACTTACAGCCTTGGAGTTAAAACAACGGTGCCCTATGCTATTCTTTTACAAGAGACAGGTTTTTGGCCTCTTCAACATTCTGCCATGAAGCGCCATCTCCACTATATCTGCAAGGTGCACCACATGGATGATGTTAGGTATCCTGTTCTTGCACTTGCCATGGCTGAATCTCCTCAGCGTTTAAAACGATGTTGGAAAGAGCATTGCACTACATGGTTTGCCCGTTGGGCTGTGCAACCAAAGCACTGCCTGATGCTTGCCAGTTTTGATCCTGAGCTTTTGCAACAATATCTTAATGGTCGTTTTTCTCAAAAGATATGGGACACAGTTACTTTGGCCCAAGTGAAAACTGGTCATTATCATGCACACATAAATCCCACTTTGGCACGGGGCCCCAAGCTTATTTGCTTGCTTCATTGTCCGGGAACAAGCTTGTAGCTATTGCATCAATTTGCACGGGGTCCCCACAGCTACTGGATTGAGGCGGTAGATGGGGCGGCCGCAATTGCCGCGAAGCGAGACTATGTGCCTGTTGCCAGTTACAGGTTATTGAAGATGAAAGCCATACTCTTCTGAGTTGCCCTGCTTTTGAGATAGTCCGGAATCATTTTTCGACCTTAGCATTCCATTCCACGCTTCCACAACTTCTCAGCGCACCATCTGTGCATGACTTGGCATTATACATACTTGAGGTTCTAGATAAACGTCTGCAATTACTGAGCCCTTAGTAGTCATTATCTAAGCTTGTCTAGTATCATCATTACTGCAAAGGTTTTTCCCTTGAAAACCTTTCGAGGCAGGGGTTTTTTAATCCTAGTAGTAATGATTATACTAGCCCATTGTATGGGTCCCATGACCTATTGGTCTCCGTGGACGTTAAAAAAACTATTCTATTCTATTCTATTCTATTCTATTCTATTCTATTCTATTCTATTCTATTCTATTCTATTCTATTCAATTCATTGGTAGTGCCTCCATTTAATTTTTCTGTTCTGTTTGAACTTGGAGATGCACCTGATTTTGCTGATCCATTTGAGTTTTTACTTAATGGAGTGGTTTACTTTAATGGAGAAAAGCCTTTCCCAAGTGCTCTGGGTAGAGCAGGAGTTGAAGTGGCATGTACAATAGAGCATTCATATTTATGTAAGGATATTTTACCCAATTAGACAACAATAATAGAAGAAATAATACTCCACATACCTGAGAAACACTTGTTTTGAAATTCTGAGATAATTGTGTAGTTTCATTCCCTGTATTAAAACCAACTCTATTCGCTGCAAGCTTTGATCTTCCTTCTTTTTTCAAATTCAATGAAGGATATCTAGAATCATAATTGTGCATTGCCATTGGGACAAGTCCCCTTTGATATGAGTTGTGAGGTGCAATTAGTGCCATTGAAAGTCCAAGCGTTGATGCCATGTTTGCCTTGAAGAATAACTTTACCTACACTGCAGAGCACAACACAATCGCCGATGTCTCCATGCACAAACGCATTCGCAGACCCTTCAAATGTATACTTCGCTATCCCAATTCTTTAAATAGGCAATATTTTGCATTTTCACAAAAAGGTGCCTTTATGTTTAAAAAAGGCAAAAAACCCTTTTTTTTCCATATATAAGAATGGTGGAGGAGTGAGCCTTGCACCCATCAACAAGTAAAGCTCTATTGCTTGTTCTCCTTCCTTTCAGATCCCATTAACTAGTGTGACAGTGCAGATGGCATCATCTAGTAGCATCAAGTGCGTGGCAAGCAGGGATTCTGTTGACATGCCCAATCCGAAGTCAACAAAAGCGATCCAGAAATCAACTTATTTGTTCACTGCTCCTGAAAAAGAGATACATGTGCTCGTTTTAATCCAATATGGGAATTTGCTACGAGCAACATCTAACAATTACAGGACGTTGAATGTGGATGTCATGGACGAGCATGCAATGCACACAATCACGGTAACTACTGACGAGGGCAAATCGTGTTGAGACCAGTCTTTTGGGTCTCCATAGGTAATTTCGGTGTAAGGAAGAGAAATCCGTTGTATGAGTTCAGAGATCGTGTGAACACTATAAAGATTTTATGAAACACCGAGGTGGCATCCATAGAAGGCTTGGAGTTCTGCTTTCCTTATTGCTCACAGATGATGTAAACATTCGGTCACTATTAAGCACGACCCATGACCAACCTATACACGTCAACCTGCCAGTTGTTATTGTCGGGGTCAAAAAACATGGGATGTTCCCTTGTTTAGTCACAAACGCTTGTTTCTTTTAGAGCGTAAACCCATTGTCTTATTCAAGACCTTGAAGGTCAGTACGTTCCGTTGGCCAAACTAGTTTAACATCTGTGGAGGCTACAATGGCATTCAAGATTGTAGATGACGCAGTGTGAAGCTGGTTTCCGGATGAATTATGGTTTCTAGATGATGAGGTAGTGGCAACACTCACAAACAAAGACTTCATAACACATGTTTTAGACAATACCAAGGCATATGTTTTACTGCTTAACCTAAGTCAAAATTGTCCTTGCTTGTCACCTTCTTTGATACGGCTTCCTACTAATTAAATGTTTTTGGATATGTAGGTCTCAGATACATTGAGATTGAATATAACTGGCGATAGCAAGGTCATGAAGACGTGCAATGGTTGCAAGAAGGTAGTGTCGGACAGTTCTGCGAGAAGTGTGGGAAGGACGACATGATAGAAGAGCTAACAATGTTCAGTGACATTGACACTGGATGCAAGACGCTAAATGTGACAATGATGGGAGCGTTGCTTGACAAATTCCTCGGTTATCCATTAGGAGGGGCATTGTCTACAATGAAGGCAGATCCTCGATCATTGCACCAAAGCGTATTGAAGAGCCATGGTAAATGCTGGTTCGAGCTGAACTATGGACTCCAAATCATTGCCTTCAACAGGGCCTAGGCTCATTCATCACGTATTCAAAAAATATATAACCTAAATTTACTGAACAAACACCGTATGTATTGTTCAGAACTCAAGCCACAACTATTAAGCAACAAAAGACATGCATTTGCATTCTTAAGTAGCTTTACTTTGCTCACAACTTTCATGTATTTGATGTTATTAATTCTTAGCAACCTCCTTTAATCTATAATATGGATTCTTCCTTCATGTCCTCAACAAAATTGACATGCAAAACCATTGTGATATCTAAGTCCATTTGCATTGTCTATTACCCTCTAAGTTATGGGGAATTAAGGTTCTGTTGCAAAGGCTCAAGTGGTGTGTACAACATTCTTTGATTATGAGATAAAGCAGTGTCTATTACCCTCTAAGTTATGGGAAGTTACTATGAGCTGTGAAGCATGACACCATCTACCTCTTGAAGGAGCACACTTCTAAACACCATGATCGAGGAGGACTTGAAATATTTTAGCACGAAATATATACTTCTGAATATTTTACACCATTGAAGATCATGTAATAGCTTATGATAGTTTACGAAGCAACAAATAAGTTGTTGCAACCATAGATTAATGTTCATCAGTTTACTTCTTGTATTTTAACTTTGCTAGTATGTCCATTTAGTAGAGTTCTCATCTCTTCGAAGAATTAACACGATTGATTTTTGTAAGGGATCCTTAGCTGCAAGCTAATTTCTTTCTATTTTTTGTAAAAACATGATAGGCGCAATTCTACCGTGTCCTGCTTGTAGAAGGCTTTGCTTCACCACGACCATGTTCCCCCCACCATTTCCTTCCCTTTCGAATCTTCAGATCTTTCTCTAGAACAAAGCATAAATTTTTAGACAATGCGCAATGCAATTTTTCTAGCAACCACTTTGAAATACCAGCAACCTTCATTCACCACATCTTAGGAACCATATTGCTAGATGAGACGAGACGAGAATGCATGGATGCTCCATAAAAATATGCTCATGGCTTTTGTCTATATGCACATAGCAAAAGGCATAGAATGTATTGATGCAAAACATGCAGTGGCGACGCTTCTTGCCACAAGGTATGTAAAGGACGGGCAAAAGGAATAATAAACATCTCATCTCAGGGATCCCAAGTCTTAAGCACCATGCTAGAAACACATCCCTGCTCATCTTGGTAGGATAACCATTTGCAACGGCTGTCATTTACAAAGCTGAAAGCCTTGAAGGTTGAAGGGCATGGTTATACAAGAGGCGAAGCAATATACGTGATTGTGGTTTTCTTGATCCACAAAGGCATGATCAACTATCCATATAAAGGACTGAGGCCAAAACATAAAGCTGAAAACGCAATCAAAGGCCCTAAAGTGAGATACAATTCTATAAGATGTTCTGGCTTGTGGTCTGGGTTGATGCAGATGATTGACACAGGTCCCTACTTCTTGTTGTATAGGCTACAACATATTGTAACAATGGCATTACATTATAACAATGGCATTTGCTTTTCCATTAATATGTTAAATGCTTTCAGCATGTTGTTAAATTTCCTGATGGTTTGTACCCAAAATTAACTGAACCAACTTAAACGTGTATGTTAGAAATGAGATTACTACATTAGCAAAGCACTTAAATGCACATATTCAAAATGGGATTGTTATATTAGCAAAGCACGAATTGGTTCTTTTTTACCATTGGGTATTCTATTCTTAATATTTGTATGCATTCACTAAGAAAATGAAATCATGTATCTGTACACAATTGGTCTAGGCACTGAGCTTCGCAAGCCTCTTCTTGGTCCATCTACAATTCTTAAACAAAAGAAAACAAAACAACACAAAACAAAACCCCTCGTTCAAAACATTAATAAGCCCCCACATGAAATGATCCAAAGGAACTATGAAAACGAAACGACAACAAGAAACACGAAAACACACTCTCGGGCCAGCGGAGGGCAACCCTTCGTGCACAACACCTTATTTCTTTATGCCTCTTGATAAATTACAGAAATGAAGGAAATAAATTTGATCTGGTTGGCTGGAAAAACCCCAGCCGTGGTTTACATATATAATATGAAGAGGTCAAAAAACCGAAATGTCATATCTATTAAAACCAAAATGTCATATCTATTTGCCATGGCTTTTCCTCGGGATTGCCCTGCTGGCATCCACGTCACTGATCCATGATTGGATTCAGATCATATCTTCAACAACTTCATGCTCATCTTCAATGCCAAATACTACAGGGGATCCCAGAGTTTGTCCTGTTCGCTCCTTTTTCTGAATTCTCCATGCATTATTAAGTAATGATCTTGGAAGCAGCCCATAATCATTCCCTGTGACACAGTCAAAGTGCTGGTTTTACTCATTTTATCAGTTCAATATAAGTTATATTTTCTTAAAAAAGACATATCGTGGGCTTGTGCTGGGCTTGGCATGAACGAGCAAATGTACTTCATTAATCATGAACAGCCACGTTGATGCATAAAAAGAAAATCTTGTAAAGCTACTTGTGTGTACATATATTCATAACAGAAATTATAGAAACTTGGAAAGCCAATTTATTGACAAGGAAAGGAATTATGGTTTACTTAAGGTGCTGGATTTCTCTGTGTTCTTGTTTTTCTCCAAATGCAACAAACTGCTCTGCCTCAGTTCTACACTGGGAACCAGAAGCATAATCAAAGGCAAATGAAGCAAATTTAATGGATGATGGTGCAACGCTCCGGTTTACAGGAGCCGATTTAATTTGAGCTCCCATTTTTTTCTGTTGACATCTGAGCTGTGTGATATGGGGGAGCCTGTAAGACTTTGCACTGTCCACTTGAAATTCTTGGCATGTACTACACGCACCTTTGGCGAAAATATTTTCCTTAGTATTCGAGGCCGGATCATCTGCCCTACATTTCGCTTCTTCAACTCCATCAATCGATCAATAACAAACAGTCTTAGGGATCTGGTACTTCTCGGACGTTTTTGTGCTTGAAGGTCACGCGCATTTCTTGGAACAAAGATAAAGGCTCTTTCTTTGTCAGGTTCTCAATTAATATAAAATGTAAGTATGATTTTTGTTCAAATATGAACTCCTCTCAAAACCAAATACGAGAGTCAAATATCCCTGTTGATATTTAATAGATTAATGGTCTACATAACTCTCATTCTTCTTTGTTGGATGAAGATGAAGATGAAGATGTCTAACCATTAGACAAAGTGGGCCTCCACAACAAGCCCTAGACACTTCACTTATTTTCGTCACAATCTAGGATGCCACGCATTGCCGGGCTCTAGCAATTGTTTTTCATGTTGTGGATTTGGTTCTTCGATTTGATTGTTTTTTGTTCAAGGAAGAAGATAATCCTTTGGTCTGAAATGTGGTGGTCTAGCTAATGTGAAAGACACATATGAGGAGAGCCTCTCTCATGTCAATTTTTCATTCAAGATCCAACTTGGAACTACTTAATCACTTTTGGCCCTCACAACATATTTTTGAAAGGCCTTTATCACATAAAGGAATGGAATGAAAAAGTCTACAAGTAATATGGTGCAATCAATTATATCTAGAGCTGAGCATTGGAAATGCCACAATCAGAGCTCTCTAAAAGACTTTGTTTGCCATATTAGAATCTACAGAAGTCAAGTCTTTTAATTGGAATCAAGTAATTCAAAGCAAGCTAAAGTTGCATAATACGAAAATTAACGTATGCCATAAAAGCTGCTCTACTTTATGTTGCTCAAAGCTTGATTGAGACCTATTGAATTCAAATAAATACATATCTTGTGGGTCACCTGCATTTGACGCACGATAGTTCTACCCTGACCTCACGACCTATTGAACTCATATAAATTCATCTTGTGGGCCACTTGCATCGGGCACACAATAGTTCTACCCTGAACTCACCGCGATTGACTTTCTGGATTTTAGCCAAAAATTCAGATTATTTGCTTTCTGGATTTTGGCAAAAAACCCAAAAAACACAGGTCTTTCATAAACAATAAACAATCAAAACCAATATATTGGGTCATATGCATCTGTAAAGGTCACATATTCAAAATTGCCCATAGCCTAATTTATAAAGCCTTGGTTTTCTCAATATAACATTTCTTATATGGGCATAGTTGCAGCACCTCCAGCAACTATTGCGATTGTCCCTGTGGAGACTCATTTGGCCATGAACTTGAACTAGATTGCAATTCTAGACATAAATTGCAATTTAGGACAACCCAATACAGAGAAATTAGAGACGTATCACTTTTGATGCCCATCAAGCCAATGGGGTTATTTTTTGAATGTTGAGTCCATATTGCTGCTTAGGTGTTCTTGGGGTGATTGTTTGTGGTTTGAATGTCTAATCTATTATGTTGAGTCCATCTTACAACGTTGCTATTGGGATATTTGGTCACCCTATTGACTTTCAACTTCGAGCAAGAGTTGCATCCCTTGAATTCCATCGAATTCACATAATTTGGTTTGTTTTAATGCCAATGTGATTATCTTGGAGTATTCAATTCCTAATTTGATGAAACATTCAACTGCAAATCTGTTGCTGCTAGGTACAAAATGAAATTTGAATTAATAGCATTGTCCACTAGAAAACGGTTGTAAGCTAGAATTGAACATCAAGTATTGAACTGTCTTAAACTTTAAGAGGCAACTGGAATGTTTGCATTATTTATATCGTTGTTATGTTATAAGCAATTAAATTGAACTGAAAGAGCACATTGAGCAGCAGCATCCCATACAACATACAATTATAGCACCGAAATTTCAACCACCTTGAAATTATAGCCCTTTTGATCCGGTTTTATAAAGTTTAAATACCCCTGATTGATTGCGTCTTTGAATTTTTGGTGGCGCCGATACATCTCTATTTCTTTCCTCTATTTCTTCAGCCGATTTCTTCTTTAGCCGATTTCTATTTCTTTCTTTAGCCGATCTCTATTTCTTGAGCCGATTCATTGATCTTCAACCTGTGTCATCTTCTAATACTGCCTCCGGCCTGCACTAGCCTCTACTGCGCCCAAGCTTCATCAAAATCCAAGGAACTTCTTAAAGCAAAGATAAGAACAAAACTGCTACAAATCGGAAGGGCATTCGAGCCTCAAGAAAGGGCAAAATTTCAAGTTGATTGAATTTCGAAGGGAATTTGCACGAGAAAAAAATTTCGCTTAAATTTTTTTGGCGGCCGCCAGAAAGAAAGTTTTTTCTCATGCAAATTACTCCTTCCAAAACCATTTTCTAGTCTAAGGCGAGCAATCATTTGAAATCCCCTACATTTGTATTGCAAATATAAGACTTTAAGCCTAGGGGTGATGAACCGAGAACTCGTCATTCACCTCTTTCAAGAGAGCCACAAATTTTGGGACACTTTTGTTTTACAGCCCCCTTCCTAAAGTGGCATAAATCCCAACCATACAATCTGAAAATCAAGACGGGGCTGCAAAACGAAAACTGTGCTAAAATTGAGTTTAAGCCAACACTGTTTGAAGCAACTTAATGGACAAGAAGATTATCTGACTTACATAGCATTGCATTTACTACGGAATCAATGCTGCTGCCTTATTCACAATTAAAGAGCCTATTCAGTTATCAATTTTTACTCTCCTCAAACTTCTTTCACATCTGGAATAGGATGGTCAATCTGTAGAAGCAGCACTCAACATCTTTAAAACCAAGGCTCAAATGCAGACCAACTTGCTGCAGTTTACAACCATATCCAGCATACGTAGATCATTGTCCAGAACTAGCATTGATTCTCTCCAGCAGGAAGGCTTAGGTCTCAGAGACTCACAAGAAATAGCCTTGACTTCATATTCAATTCAAGTAATCTAGAAGCTTCAGACTAGGAACCTATTATGCTTACCTTCTCCAGCACTATAATCCATTTAGTTTAAAGGATCACTGTTCAAAAGGAGCCTTGACTTTATGTTTAATTCAAGTAATCTAGAAGCTTCAGACTAGGAACCTAATATGCTTACCTTCTCCAGCTCATTTAGTTTGAAGGATCACTGTTGAAGAAGAGCCTCAGTCCTCACCAACACCATGGTATACTTCAACCTCAATAAGCCTTTTGCGGGAAATTAAACATTTCCCAAGCCTAATCATTCTAGCAGCATCAACATTCATGTAATTAGCCGCATAGATGTTCGATAGCAGCACATATGCTGCAGTGCACGATGAATCCAAGTGGCAAACTTTGTCAAAACACTGCTTCCCTAATTCCAGATTATTATATGTCTTACAAGCAGTTAGGAGGGTAGTCCAACCAACAACGTCTTGCTGCATATATGTTTGAAGCAGATGTTCAGCTTCACTTAAACATCCTGCATGAGCCAAGAGGTCGATCATGCAATTATGATGAGATTCATCTGCTGCTATGCAATGCTGCTCCAACATAGACTTAAAATAAAGGCGGCCTTCCTCTACAAGGCCTGCACGGCTGCAGGCATTGAGAATATTTGTGAACATGCCAGCATCTGGTGTTATACCTTCCTGCTTCATGACGTTAAAACATTCCAGAGCAAGGAGGCCTTCTCCATGCTGGGCATATCCTGAAACCATCGCACCCCAGGTCACAACATTCCGATTGGGCAATTTGACGAAAACTTCTTGTGCTTTTTCCAGGTTGCCACACTTCGCTTATATACCAACAAAAGCACATCCTACAGGCATTTCTGCTTGAAGCCCAATTTTGACAATTTCGTCGTGCATGCATTTCCCTTGCTCTATGGCGCCTATGTTGCCACATGCCTTCACACCACTTGCAAATGTCAGTTCATTTGGTTGTGCCTCCTAGCTTCATGCTTTACACATTCCGGGGCAAAAAAACCTTGATTATGCTGGGTATAACCTGCGATCATTGCACCCTTATATTTTGGTCTGGTAAAATATCAAAAATTCTCCGATGCTTCTCCTAACTCGCCATATTTAGTATACATATCGACTAAAGCACTTCCAAAAATTACATCACACTCAAGCCCACCGGTATTTATATCCCCGCTATTACCACAGGCTTTCAGTATGCTTGAGTACGTCATTGCATTTGCCTTTATTCCTTCGTCCTCCATCTTATGAAAGCATTTCAATGCCAAAACACCATCTCCATTCTGGCTATACCCGTTAATCATTGCATTCCATGACACCACATTTCGGTTGGGTAATTTGTTCAAAACATGATGTGCCTCCTCCAACTTCCCACATTTTACATAAAGATCAACCAATGAACTCCCGACAAATATATTAGGTTGTAGCCCACTACATATGATGTGCTTGTGAAGTAGCCTCCCCTGTTGCAGGGCGCACATAAGTGTGCAAGCCTTAAGAACAGCAACATAAACATATTCATTACTCTCCACATCTGACAGTTCCATTCTCTGATATAAAGCAAGGGCAGTATCAGCCTCCCCATGATCAGCATGAGCAATAATAATTATACTCCATGTATACACACTTGGTTCTAGAACCTTGTTAAATGCTAGCTTTGCTTCAGCTAGACATCCACAAGATGCAAACATGCGAATAAGTTGATCGCCCAAACAAGACACGGAATCAAGTGCAGTTTGAACGAGAAGGGACTGGACTCTCTTTATACATTCCAAATCTGTTTTGCAACATTTAATGAGGAGAGCATATGCGTTATTTCTAGATATACCTGCTTTCCTTTGTTCCACTAAATCTAGGGATTCGTCCAATTCTATCAAATTGCAGATTATATCCAGTTTCCTGAAATTTCCATTTATCATTCAAAAGCGTAACAGTTAACCTCATTGCCCAAATGATCATGGTAAAATTTCAGATGACGCATACCTTGCTGAAGCCCCACCAGATTGTGCCCGTGCAATGGTGGCCTGAAAATACTAGCACACTTTTTATGTGACCAATAAAACAAAACGACAATACAAAGAACCTTACATTGCATAGAAAAGCTCGAACTTTTACAAGCAAAGCCATCGGAGTGCATAACGACTTCCTTTTGCTGCAAAACGGCATTGCATCTTATCGTCATATCTGGAAGCCGGATCTAAGTCGACAGAGAAGTTGTGCCTACTATCTGTATGTAATTCTACCGCATGGAAAAAATGTTTCTTTCCAGGTCGGTCTTCTGGTCTTCTCGCTGTGTCAAGGGTAATAACACACCAATGGTTATGTTAGCTTAAACGTTAAAATTTTAAGATAACACCAATGGTTATGTTAGCTTAAACGTTAAAATTTTAAGATAACGGCCCGCATGCCTCGTAAATAATTTCCGTGTATACATAATGTTTGTGTGGAGGGAATATTCTGGCATAAAAAATTGGCCGACGCGCGTCGGCAAATTTTCTAGGCCAGAATTCCCGATACACAAACAAAATATTGGTGTAAGATTGGTGGAACGTGAAATTTGGGGGGGTGGAGAGGGCATTTTCTATGCCACATCACCATTTCACTGCACTATTTTTCTCTGGCTAGCCGAGCTCCGGCTATGGCTTCGACATGACGCCAAGGCTCTAGGCATCTCGGATCCGCTTGTTCTTGCCATTTTCTGAGGCGCCTGTGCCTGATCTTTCTTTTGATCCCATTTTCAATTAGAGCGCCTACGATGTATCTGAACAGACTCAGATTTGAATGCAAAGGATGTGGAATTTTGAATGAATTGTATAATATTTTATTTGATTGTAATATTTCATTTGATTTGATTGTAACCTCCAAGATTTCACTGAAAAATATTTCCAAGCTGACTAAGAAGAATCACTGATTCTTGAAAAATGGCTCCGCAAGAATCACTAATTCTTGAAAGAATTTGTGCCACATGGCACACAGATATTGGCGGATGGGGCAGAAAATGCCCCACCCAAATTTTAGGTTAAAATCAAAGGTGTTAAGGTTTAACGTAGCTGGTTAGGTTAAATTTTAATCTAACCACGATTCATACTTGTTTTGGTTATGCTAAACCCTAACAGCATGTGAAAATTCTTAACAAAACGTATTGGAAATTTATCCCCCGGTATCAAGCACGGTTAAGGTTGTTAATAGTGACAATGGTGACGAAGACGCAGCTGGTCCGGCGGAATCTCTCCATTGGGTAAGGTCTTCCATTCTTCTCTCTTTATCTGATGTTCGTCTCCAAGTGTGTTTAGAATCCTTTTTTTTGCATTTATCCTTTGCATTTGATCAGTAAACACTAGCAGCATTTTGTCTTTTCTTAAATAGTTTAGATCTATCAATCTATTATTTGATGGTGCTTCTATTTCTCTGTAGCCCTTTGTCAATCTCCTTCACTATGAAAGGACCTTGGCAAAAGCAAAAGCATTTTTACAAGCAGTTAAATATGTTGCTTCAATGCCATATATAAACTCCAAATTACCTGAAAACCTTCTTCAAAGGGTAGTTGCATTCTTGCAATTTCCAACAGACCTCTAAATTGCAAAGTATCTAGAGATGGATTGAAACCCAAAGTATTTAGAGATGGATTTGCAGAAAAATGTCTCGCATATACTACCAAATCTGCACTACCAGATCTGACTGCCTCAATATCAGTTTCCCTGCTATGCCCTCCTGCGAAGGGCAACAAGCTCTTTCCTGTTTCAACTTCTCCAACAAATTTTAATCTTGATTTTACAGAATGGGCATAAAGAATATTATATTGGCTGAGGGCCTTTGCCATATAAATCCCTAATCCTACAGGGTCTGGATTACAGCAATCCCCATAATCTGAGTATGGAATAGAATAGAATAGAATAGAATATGATTTTATCGTCCATGGAGAGAACTAGATCCCTACCCCTTTGAGGACCAATTTCATCTGCCATTGCCTTCACTATTTTTAGTGCAAACCCTGCACCTGTTTTCTAATGATCCTCCATATTCATCAGCCCTATCATTCACATTTCCCTTAGCAAATTGTTCAATTAGGTATCCATGGACAATTAAATCCATCTCTAAATACTTTGGGTTAAATCCATCTCTAAGCTTTGTTTAAATCAGGTATCCATGCGTAATTGTTTTGAAATTAAATCCATCTCGAAATACTTTGGGTTTAAATCCATCTCTAGGCTTTGTGAGGCAATGTGGTTACTCCTTCCCTTCAGGAATATGCACAAATTGCCTGTCTACTGCTTTAATTTCAGGAGCATGCATATATTGTGTATTTGTTGCCTTTGCATATGCACAATTTGTTCTTTTTACTGCTGTAATTTTTCTTTAGTCGTGTTGTTGGCATGTACCTCAGACAGAGAACTGTTGGAATTATAATATCATGGATGGCAAATCTAGGTTGTTATAGAAATGGATATCTTTTATGGAAACAATGGAATACCCTTTGCCTGAACATTGTTTTTGGATATTCCATAGTTATATTTTACTATTTTTTTTTAGTATTGCACTCTTGTTGAACTATTGTAGTTGGTATTGCTGAAAGATTATAGGTGAAAAGGCACTGAAGCTCAGATTTCTAACATAAGTTCGGAAATGTAAGGTTCTGATTTTGTGAGTAAATATTGGTATGTCCGATGTGAAATCGTCTTAAATCAATTATATTATGTTATTATATAACATAACTAAATAGGTGTGCATGCATCTTAACGGATTTTGTTGTGTAAAAAATTAACATAACAATTCCAATCTGTATTCAGTCTTAACAGAATCCGTTAGATTAATATTAAGATAATGAGTGGTGCGTAAGAGACATTATGTTAACCTTAGTTTAAGATAATAAAGTGGGGTTAAAATCTATTTTTTAAAATAACATAACCAATGGTGTGAAAGTGCCCTAAGTACCTAATATTTAACACATTAAAAATGTGTTCACATTTAACATTTAACACGATTTCGTAAACCACCGTTTGGTGGAAATTCCTGGAATATTTCCTATTTATTTATTTTAGGGAACCAAGGGTTTAAATCGTACAGTGTGCCACTTGAACGTTGCCAGAGCCATCCACGTTCCGTCCATTCCCAGCCAGGGAATCTTTGCTCCACCATAGCCGATTTTCATACTGTGGTCATAGCCATGCCACTGCGGATAATAAAGTTCTTGAGTGGTTTTGCTTCCTGCAAAAGCTCGGTTTTGCTTGAATGGTTTTGAATAATCCCTTTTTTCTTCCGAAAGCATTTCCAATTGCAATCTGAGGGAGCCAGGAGTCTCAAATGCATTTGCTGTTGCTAGCCGGCGAAGCTGAGGGTCTTAAATGCCAAGCAAAAAACAGGGGCCCTGATGCTGATTAAATCTTGCATTTCAAGATCTTCTAGTCCGTTGAGCAACGATGCAGCCTTTAGGTATTATTTTGCATGATTAAGTGTTTCTTCACATAATAGAGCTGGAGTAAAGGCGGGCTCTCTTAGGTAATATTTTGCTTACAACTCACCTCTTTCTTTGCAGGTTTGCAGCAGCCGTCTATTGTTAGTGAAGCTTCAACTTGCAGATCCCTCTATTTTTGCATATCCTTTGAACTTGCAGATCTCTTGTTTTCAAGATCTCCCGTTTTTGCAGATCTTCTAAGCTTGTTCTAAGTCTATTTTTTGGTAGTAGCCGAGGCGTTGGATTCAGAAGAGGGCAAGATAAGTCTATGCCTTAATCTACAAAGGAAGGAAGGAAGGAAGGAAGTATATTTTAACGTCCACGGAGGCCAACTGGCCTATGAGACGGTTATAGACATACAATATATCGGAAAGTATCCAAACACAAAAGAAAACCACAGAAACCCTGTACAATGTGTCTCTACTACTGGGACGAAAAAACCCCCCATGTGGGAGGAAAAACCCTTGTAGTAGGCGTTCAGAGTCCCTATCTGGACGCTCAAATTCCCTGTGCTGTGAGGGACTCCCTGATGGTGGAGACTTGCAGAATGTAGGATGGGAGACGTGCAACCATTGGCGAAGCCAGCAGTTGATGAATTGCTATCTCAGAGCATCTGAGATCGGCATGAGCTGCTCAGATGTGTGCATATGCCGGACACTCCTGTAAAGCATGGTGATCATCTTCTACTATCTGCATGTGACAAAGACGGCATAATCTCTTATCTTGGGGATTCCCCGCCCTCCATCCGCATCTCCCCGGCTTGTCTCAATTTCAAATGGTGGGACCTCTGTCCTTATTGCAGCTATAGCTCTCCGTTTCTTGGTAGAGATGTGTGCCTTCAAATCTTGGTGGGGGCCATGTTCAAGCGATGAATTAACCCGCGCGGTGGTAGTGCTACATTTTGGGCTTTGCAAGAGTGGGACGATCCCACGGAGAGGTAGCAAAGCTCATTCAAATCGGCTCCTATTCCGCAATATCCGACATATCCATAACTGCTGATAGTCTATGGACCATCTTGCTTAACCATCCCCTATAATGCTCCCGCCACACTCTCTTGAGACGTTGTGGCCCTTTGTGCCAATAAGAGAGCCGGGGAAGAAGGCGTTGTGCATCCATTTCGTCAACCTTATGGAAATATGCAAGGTGCACGCACATAGCGAGAATCGTCGATAGGGCCAAAAGCCGATCATATCTGAAAAATCCGGATAAGGCATCGTGTCCTTGACGCCTAGGCTATATGTCAGGAAAGCCTTCTGTACCCTCTCTAGCTTATCCCAAGTGCCCTTGCTAATCACTGGCCCCAGACCTCTACCCCATACAGCAATACTGGTTCCACAAGTGCTCGGAACAGGTGTGCTTTGCGTGCCCAATCACAGAGATCTATTTCAGAATGTTATATTCTCGCATTGCATACAGGGCTTTCCATCCCGCGCTGACCCTTCGTTCTACATAGTCATCCCATAGCATGTTAGCAGAGAAATCGATTCCCAGATACTTAAAGGTCCTTACAACTTCCATCCTTTGTCCTCTGTAATAGAAGTCTGGGATATCATGCTGCATAGACAGGATTGGCAACAGCTTGGTTTTCTGCTGGTTGACGGTCATTCCTGCTATGTCACGTAATTGTGTGAGAGCATCCAAATGTTTCGTGATACTCCTAGTGTATGGGACAATAAGCCCAGTCGTGCAGATAGAGCAATTTTTTATCAGATATGCCTCTCGCAGCCAAGGGCCACCACCTCCATGTTCTTGCATCCAGGTCTCCAACTTGTCAATATAGAGTCTAAAAAGCATTGGAGATAACGGACATCCCTATTTAACACCTATGGTGCTGTCACCCGGTGATCTAACGTAGGCAAAGTAGATGGCATTCTGCAAATTCTGTGGGACATGTAGCTCCTGCAAGCGTTGCCACAACAGGTCCCCAGGGACCGTATCATATGCCGTCTTAAATCCACGAAACAGCAATACAAGTCACGTCCGGCATTGCGGCTAGCTTCCATAAGAATTCTGAGAGTAAAAATATGATCACTTGTGGAGTGGGCAGGGCGAAAACCTGCCTAGCCCACTGCACGTACTTCAGCTTCCTCATCCCATTGCGTTAACTTCTTCTCCAGCACACCTGCTAGAAGTTTTGCGAGTAACAGGCTGGGTGACCTTGCTAACCATCCATTCCTGTGGGAGGCCCTTCTGATGGCCTGATTGATTATCCCTGTCAAAGGCCCGAGAAAAGCTGGCCCACCCCATTTCAACAGCTTGGCCTGAAGTCTCTGCAAGCCCTTTGCTTTACCATTAGCAAGATGCCTAAGACCCTGGTGGATGTTCTCCTCTGAAAGCTGTAGTGTTTCTTCTAGCTGATCTGGTACCTCAGCGATTGCTCCTGGGGGGTCATACAACTCCTCCAACCGTTGTCTCCACTGGTCTGAGGTAACATTGCCAGGTGGTTGATGCCTCTTATACAACACTCTACGCCAAAAGGCTTTTGGCTTGATCATCAGGAGATCAAATATGCGTTGCTGATTTTCTGCAATGTAACGATGCTTTTTGGATTTCAAAAATGCCTTATAGTCCCTAATGGCCTGTTGTCGGAGTGTGGATCTAAGATGGTGTGTAGTTGACTCTTTAGAGCCTTACATTCGGCGTCAAACCAGGGGTTCTGAGGGAATTGCGCAGTGTCCCTTCGGGGGGCTTTCTTGCTGCAAAGCGTTCACTGGCTGCTGCGAGTAAGGCCTTCATCAACCATTCACACTTATCATGCAATGTATAGAGGGCATCAATCCCCTGTAGCTCACGTTCAAGTGCCACCTCATATCCTGCTTGCTTCCGATAGTTTGGGGTGTATCCCAAACCCCGACGGCGCCTGTCCTGTGGCCACGCCACTGAGTGCCTCCAATCCAAAGTGACATACAAAGTCTCTTCATCTCTTGTTCCTGTGCCTGTCGCGAAATCTCTAATGATATCAAGTTCTGTCACTGGAGCTAGAAGATAGTCCACCACGCTGGCTCCACCATTGCCCCCGTCGCTTCTGCAAGTGAAGCCCCCTGATCGCGGCTATCTGAGCATACCATTGCAGATCACCATGTCAAAGATCTGGCATAGCTGGACCAACTCTCTTCCAAAGGCTCCGGAGACTATATCCTGGGAGCGTCTTGCATGCTGGGATGCCTCTGTTTCTAGCCAAAGTGGGTTGGAGTCAGCACTTCCCTGAAAGGTGACCGACTGCCACTATGTCGTACGTGCATTGAAATCTCCTAATAAAAATACATGACCCTCCTGGCGATACTGCTCTATGTCATCATACAGTTCCCTATAGGGTATATGCACATCTATATCTGCCTGATGAACCCTGTAGAACTTAGAAGTTTCATGGGGTATATAACATCCTGCAATAAACAATGGGCGATGGTGAAGCTGCAGCACTCGTATCCACAGGTAGCGGTTGAGTCTATCAGCCTTGTGGAGCGAGACTGTGGATGCTATAGCATCTTTGAAGTAGCACGCGACCCCTCCATACCCTCGCTTGCCATGGCGCTCATTGGCCAGTGAGAAATGATGGTACCCTGGGATGTCCGGTAACAGATGACCACTATATTCCCATGTCTCTTGCAAGAAGATGATGTCCATGCCTGTAGCAATTTCAGCAATGCCCTTGCCGCGCTTCCAGGGAAATCCCCTATAGTTCCACGATACAATTCGAAGGCACCCTTCCTATGCTGTCTGTGGTGACTGCCCTATCCCAGTCCCTATGGAGGCTGCAGAAGTTGGGCCATTGGCAGGTGTAGGGGCTCTCATGTCCGCTCTGGCCGCGTGGGTGGTGCCGGGTACTTGGTCCCGGGCTGGCGTGTGTGATTTGCCATTCTCGAGTGGGGGATCGGAAAGTGCTTGGTCCCCTGGTCGCCACTTCTGCCACTGTTGGCCATGGAGGCACAAATACCTTCATCTTGCCATTAACCAGGCCTGCCGATCCCCTTGCCTTCCTGACCTGTCTAATCTTTGCAAGCAGGATCTTGCCTCTCCTTTCCGTTGGAGCCGGTGGGATCCATGTCTAAGTACACCGATGTCCCCTTCAAAGCGACTAGCGGGCTAAAGCATCAACGCGTCTTCGATGCCCGGTCGAAAGCACCGTGAGTTTAACTAGGGGGATCTCATGTTTGGCCCTCCTCGACTCGGGTCGGGTTTCTTCTTGCCAAGTGCTGCAATTGAGCCTTGCCAACACCGGGCATGGAGCTTATTTGGGAGATCTTCCCTCGTTCTTCGGGCAAGCCCGAACCACAATGTTCACCGACGAGGTGACGGTCCTTCTCCTCGGAAGGACCCGCCTAATTCCTCAGGCAACCCTCGCCTCGGGTATTGGGCATGGTGATGATGCTGCCGGTGGTGGTATTTGTCTGTTTTATATGCATGCGCAGATCATACATCTCCCGCTGGAACTTGGCCATCCTCTTCTCAAGGGCCGAAAGCCTGGGCGCTGCCTCGTGACTTTACATCTCTTTTTCTAGGGTGTCCAACCTCCCTCGCATCCCGGACATTGTAGCCTCTCCGGTCCGCCAACCGCCGTTTGGGGCAACCAACCGCGGCAACCCGTGACCGAAGCTCATTTTGCAGTTGTACCACATCCTCTGACATTTGCCATTGGAGCTGATCTAGACGTCGGGTTGCATCGCCCAGGGTGCGGGACATCGTTGTCAATTCACTTCTTAGCTGGGCGACAGTATCGCGTGCTTGTCTGCGCTCAAAGTCAGCCAGCCCAAAGCGGTCATCCAGTGGTCTAATGCGTTCTTCCAGCGTCGAAATACGTTCCTTTTCTTTCGCCAACTGTTTCTTGAGAATAGTTGCCGGTTGAGTGTCCCTTTGCATCTCCACACCTGTCAGCTTGTCCTGTATGGCATTCAACTTTCCCTCCAGGGCATGTATTGCCTCTGTCTGTGTGATGTACTCCGAGGGGGAGGAGCCATCGCCATTATGTGCCCGCTTCTTTAGCGCATGCAGATTCCCCTCCATCGTTTGTGAGGCCTACAACTTTCGAGCACTCCGGAGTGAATTAGAAATGCGCATGAAGTATATAGGGATTCAATGATTAAAAAGGAATCACAAAGAGTGCTCGCCCTTAGTGGTTGGCATGGGGGGGTTTGGGGGGGTTCAACCCTATGGAAGGAAGGAAGGAAGGTTCTTTTATCGTCCGCGGAGGCCAATCGGCCTATGGGTGGGGGGCTCAATTTCGGTTGCCGCCAGAATTCTTTTGGAGTGGGAAGGAGTTGGAGGCTGGGCTATTAGAGCTTTGCTAGCCTTGTATGTAATTTTTTTATTTGAATTTAAAAGATCAGCATAAAGATCCTTGTAAACAAACAAAATCAGGAACGTGCTAGGCATTTGACACATCAGGAATGTGCTAGGTAGCCTGCCCATTCATTTGACACATCAGGAAATGTGCTAGGTAGCCCATTCATTTGACACATCAGGAATGTGCTAGGTAGCCTGCCGTTTTACCGTCGAAAACCCCGAAAATTGGGCAGCTACCAAACGTAAACCGCCAATTTGGTGAAAATTCTGTGCTTGGCCCAAAGAGCTGATTTTTGTGTGTTTACAGGGATTTCTGTGCTGATCTTTTAAATTCAGATAAAAAATTACATATACGGCTAGCATTGCCTTTATAGACTTATCTTGCCCCCTTCTGAATCTGATACCTCTACTACTACCAAAAAATTAGACTTAGAACAAGCTTAGAAGATTTGCAAAGTAGGAGAACTTGAAAGCAAGAGATTTGAAATATTAAGGGATATGGAAAAATAGGGGAATTTGCAAGTTGAAGCTTCATTAACAATAAACGGCTGCTGCAAACCTGCGAAGAAAGAGATGAGTTATTATATATTACCTTAGAGAGTCCTTTACTCCAGCTCTGTTATGTGAAGAAACACTGAATCATGCAGAACAATATCTAAAGGCTGCATCGCTGCTCAACGGACTAGAAGATCTTGAATGCAAGATTTAATCGGCATCAGGGCCCTTGTTTTGCCCTGCATTTGATCCCCTCAGCTTCACTGGCTAGCAACAGCAAACGCATTTGAGACTCCTGGCTCCCTCATATCGCAACAGGAAATATCGTCGGAAGAAAAAGGGATTATTCAAAACCATTCAAGCAAAACCGAGCTTTGCAGGAAGCAAAACCGATGGCTATAGCCACAGCATGAAAGTCGGCTATGACGGAGCATGGATTCCCTGGCTGGGAATGGATGGAATGGGAATGGCTCTGGCGTTCAAGCAGTGCCGACTGTACGGTTTGAACCCTTGGTTCCCTAAAATAAATAAATAGGAAATATTCCCGGAGTTTTCACCAAACGATGGTTTATGAATTAGGTGGCGTCTTGACGCGCGCGTGAAAGGTGAGAAAATGTGTTGTGTTAAATGTGAATACATTTTTAATGCGTTAAATATTAGGTACTTAGTTCATTACATGAACAACACACTGAGAAGACCAGAAAACTGACCTAGAAAGAAACATTCTAGAATGGGGCTCGCATGAAACCAACAAACTGCCCGGCTTCTCATTCATCTCAGCAGATTTTCTACAATGGTGGACAGTGGGTAGCCGCACACATGCGAACTACCCACGAAAAATAAAGGGAAAATCTAATTATATCATTTGGACCCCAAAAAATACAATGCTAATAGATGTGGTTGGTGTACGCCGAAAAGCTTATCACCGGGATTAAAAAACCCCGCCCTTTCGGGTTTTCGAGGAAAAACCCTAGTGATAAGCCTTCGGCAAGGGGCTTGGACAAACGTAAGGCATAGAAATCGCTCCCAAAAACCCATGCATGGAGAAGTCGAAACAGATGCCGCTCGCCAACTACCTGCACATCACCAACACAGCAAAACGAGACAAAACAAACCTCGCAAAACGGAGGGGCTGATCACGCGTGCCACGCGACAAAAAACAAAAACCTCTTCAAATAGAGGGGCTGGTCACGCGTGCCAGGCGACAAATACAATAAACAAAGAAGGGGGGGGAAGGCGGGTTCAAAGAGAATAAGGTACTGCTGAGAGAAGAGGAAGCGCCGATGAGACGTCGATGCAGAACCGCGCCTAAAAAAGCGAACTCCCAACCAGAAAGGGCATGCGCCGCATACATGCATGAAGACAGATACCGCCTATTTAGAATGCCGATCCGATGTCTCGGATCGATGGGATTCTAGAATGGGGCTCGCATGAAACCAACAAACTGCCCGAATACCAGAGAACTTCCTTAACAAACTGGAATCGAGGACGAAGGTCACAAGATGAAGGCTAAAGAAGAGCCAAGGCCGAGAAAGGACATGGCACAGCATTAAAGGAAACGCCAAATTGGCCAAACCAAGCAGGAAGAAGCCCCTTCCCTGCCTGGAAACAATTCAAAGAGAATAAGGTACTGCTGAGAGAAGAGGAAGCGTCGATGAGACGTTGATGCAGAACCGCGCCTAAAAAAGCGAACTCCCAACCAGAAAGGGCATGCGCCGCATGCATGGCATGCAAGACATGCATGCTCGCCCCATTCTAGAATGTCGATCCGATGTCTAGGATCGATGGGATTTTTTCCATGCGCTAGAATTACAAAAGCTCATATAGATGGTAGTAGGCACAATTTCTCTGTCGATTTAGATCCCAACTTCCAGATATGACGATAAGATGTAATGCCCTTTTGCAGCAAAAGGAAGTTGTTTTGCACTCCGATGGCTTTGCTTGTAAAAATTTGAGCTTTTCTATGCAATATAAGGTTCTTTGTATTGTCGCTTTGTTTTATGGGTCCATATAAGAAGTGGCCTAGTATTTTTAGGCCACCATTGTACGAGCACAGTCTGGTGTGGCTTCAACAAGGTATGCATCATCTGAAATTTTACCATGATCATTTGGGCTTTTGTCCAAATCAAGCCGAGGAATACTGCCGAAGATGTCCAAACTGAGGCGAGGCCCAGTCGAAGGCCGTCACCCGAGCCGAGGAATGACAAAAGAAAAGGGCCCGCCCTATAGTGTCCGTGAATGAGAGACCTCCACATGCCAACCATGAGAACTAACCTGATTCCTACATCTTCTCCTGCAGCGTTATTCTGAGGACCGTCTCCATTGACCTGGGAAAGGTTCATCTTCTCCCTTTATCTTCTTATGCATGCAACAAAATTTTACATGATGGCCTTAACAGGAGATGCATCAAATGTTCTTGAATTTTCATATTTTTTACATGAAAATGCTGCAGCTATCAAGGTGATCTATTTATTCCTCGCATGTAAATGGTGGGTAGCAAGCCCTAAATTGCCCTTGAACTATTGTTCAAGGTCTTCTCTTCAATAGTATAGCACATAACAGCAGTTCTTGCTTTTACCTCACATTGCACAAACCAAGACAACCTAAAAGAAAAATCTTACATTGGTCGTGACTGTAACTTATGTCCTTGCTGATACTCGTTATCTGCATATGGGATAAGGAATATACACATTATTAGCTACGTGGACCTCATAAATAAATGTTATTATACCTAATTAGAATGCCATTACCATCAAAGTTGGAACAGTAACAATTAAGATTGATCCCGCATCATGCAATCTGTTGTTGGATATACTTGGTTCATGATTTTGAGTCTTTCTGCAACATGTCACAATTTTCAAGCAGCATATATGTTCGACAATAAGATAAATGCTGCAGAATCAAATGATCCCGACTGTACAACTTGCTCTATTATAAGTTCAGCTAGTTTGAGACTGTTGTGAACTTTGCAAGCAGCAAGAAGGGACCGCCACAACTCGATACCAGGATCCAATGGCAATGAACCAATAAATTGCTCTGCTTCATCCAAATAAGCTGCACGGCAGAGGAGGTCAACCATGCAAGAGTAATGGCGCATAACTGGCATAGTATGATGGCCTTCAACCAGTAAAATGAAGTAATAACATCCATCATTAACAAAACCTGTATGGCTGCATGCAGACAAAACGGAGATGAATGTAAGCTCATCTGGCCTGGCTCCCTCCTGTAGCATTTCCCTGAAAAGGATTAACACCTCCTTGCAATCTCCATAATGAGCATAGCCAGCAATCATTGCACTCCAAGATTGTGCACTCTTCTGAGGTAAATTGTCAAAGATTTGACGTGCATCTTGTATGCACCCACATTTTCCATACATATCAATGAGAGTGATAGCTGTAGTTATATCAGAGCCACATTGAGATTTTTCCATGTCAAGGACTACCTGTCTTCCCTGTTGAAGGGCTGAAATACCAGCACATGAAGTCAAAAGACTGGCAAATGTTACCTTATCTGGCTTTACATCTTCTGATTGCATCTGAACAAGAATGTCAAAGGCCTCCTTTCCATCTCCATGTTGTGCATATCCTGCAAGCATTGTATTCCATGACACGGTATCCAAAACAGGTAATGCATCAAACACTTCACGTGCAGCTTCTATCCTGCCACATTTAACGTACATTCCAATGAGAGAGCTTCCAACAAAACCATCATAGTCACAACCGGTCTTCAATATGAAAGCATGAACAAGCTTCCCAATTTCTGAGGCTGACGTGCTAGCACAAGAGCACAGAATGTTAATAAAGATGATTGTATCTGGCTTGACATGCTCTGCTCTCATTTGGTCAAGTAACTTTAAGCTACCATTTATAAGCTGAGCACACCCTGCTATAACTGTACTCCAGGAGCCAGCATCTCGCTCAGGCAACCAGTCAAACACTTGTTGCATGTCCTCTATACTCCCACATTTCATATACATATCCATCGCAGCATTCCAGACCACCATATCAGCTGAAGATAACATTCTCAAAATACTGCTGTGGATGAATTTACCCTTTCCCCATGCACGTATTCCGGCACATATGGCAAAAGCAGTGAGATAGGTCACTTTGTTTGGGTTTACAGCTTCATTATGCATTTCGCCAAATAGCTTCAGAACCTGATTAGGATCCTTCTGTGTATATGCTGCAATTATTATATTCCAAGCTACAACACCCCGAACGGGCATTGCATCAAATACTTTGCAAGCATTTTCTGTACTTCCACATTTAGCATACATATCAACAATACTGCTGTAGAGAAATACATCAATTTGGCATTGTCCTTTTAAAATGTCAGCATGCACCCTTTTTGAATGTCCAAGGGCAGGTATACTGGCGCATGCATTAACAACACTAAGGAAAGTAACAGTATCAGGTCTGATATTAGCTGCCTTCATTTTGTCAAAAAGATTGAGAGCTTCTATGCCATGCCCATGCTGTGCATATGCAGCAATTATTCTAGTCCAGATAAACTCGTCCCTTTCTGGCATCTCTACAAAGACTTGGCCAGCATCTTCTATGCTCCCACATTTTGCATACATGTCAACAAGACTATTTCCAATGAACACATTCAATTCACATTGAGAATCCAGAAAAACAGAATGTATCCATTTTCCATGCTCTAAAGTCTGTAAAGCAGCGCATGCAGTTAACAGCGCCACAAAAGTAACTTTATCTGGCTTCACGTTCTCAGCTTGCATTTGGCAGAAAAGATTAAGGGCTTCCATAGCCTGGCCATGCCGAGCATAACCACCAATCATTATTGTCCAGCTAAAAACATCACGATCAGGCATCAGATCAAACATTTGGCGGGCATCCCCTATCCTTTCAGATTTGACACACAAGCTGATAAGCATGTTCCATATCAAGAGTCTATCCCTCGATTTAAAGACATTTCTAACAATGTGGGTGTGAATTTTCTTTCCTTCTGATACTGCTTTCGTTTTGATGCAACTCTGCAAAAAGCACAAATAAGCTTTAATCGGAGCATGTCTGCCCTGATGATTGAGGATATCCAAGGTATGCGCTGCTTGTTCCAAATGTCCTCTCTTGCACAATGCCTCTACCTTCAGCAGAATATCACATTTTGGTGCCTTAGTTCTTCCTTGCTCTAAAACCTGATTAGACACTTCCTTCTGTTTTCTTCTTAATACCTGGTTTAACCCAGAAAGTCTGGGACATGATCATGTCACTACATTCTGCAAAAAGGAAAAGAAAAGATGCAAAATTTTGAGACTACCAACCTGCTAGATTGTTCTGAAGGAGATGCATAATTCATGTCACAACTAGCCATGTTCAAGTATTGTCGGCTTACTGTAAGAAGAGGCAATTTTGGTTGCAGCCATATGCACTTGTGCTTCGCCGCTCTCATGCAGCGAGCCTTGTAAGATAGGTCTCATCTAACAACGAGAACCAACGGAATAACAAACCAAGGCAACAAGGTGCTATTATGACGATGGATTGCCTTGGCGAATGGGTCCTAAACAATGTGTCCTAATGTTTGATCAATGTATTTGGTTGTTTAATATTTGATGATATTCTCTGTTGGATTGCTTACGTGTGCTCATTTTGGCTGTAAGTTGTATGGGCTTTTTTTTTATGTATTCAAGCAGAGGATGTCCTCCTCTTAAATCATGCGTATTGCAGCTTATTTTCGCGTTATCCTCTTAAATCTTATTTTCGCATTGGATTAAAGATGAGTGAAAATGCAGAATTTGGGGTAGGTGGAGATTATCACGATAATCTCTCGGAGATTATCGCAATGATCTTTCAAATATTCTCGACATTCCAATCTAACTGCCAATAGCTGGTCATGTTATGCGTTCATTGGTTGCGTTCATTGGCCCCTTCTCTATTTGTCCCTCTCTACTCTGTTCCGGCAGTTTTTGGTAGCTTGTCGGCCTGCTCTGTTCAGTTTGGAAGCAGGGGTTTGCCAAGCTATAACCCCCCTCCATTGCCGAATTTAAGCATCCATTTTCAAGTAGCTCTAATGTCTGAAAGCTTGTTGTTTGTGTATTGAAACTCCTTGGGCTTATATTCATATTTTGGTCTTGCACTTGTGTGAACAAAAGTTGGTTTTTTTTGCAGAAGTTTGACAACTTTAGCTATTTTTGCAAGAGGAGCAGAAGGATTTTCTTTTTCTCAGTTTTGTAGCCTTTAACTTTCTTAGCAATGGCTGGAGTACCTTCTTAGGGCTCTTTTTGCCCTGTAAACCTTGGGCTTGGCATGCATTAACTTTTGCCCTCCATCATCTTGGCTTCTGCAATGAGCTTTTCCTTGGATTGATGTTTGTCAAATTCAGATCTTTCCCTGGATAAAATTGGAGATGGACCACCCTAGCATGACTACATATGAAATCTAGAAAGAATAAATTCGTGCTCTGTAATCTGATATAGGAACAAATATTTTGAGATCCGTCAGAGCTGAAAACTAGTGATGGTCTTTTTGCCAGAGACGATCTGTTGATTCCCAAGGTAGTCTTATCAATCAGTGTGCTGCTCGGTGAACCTATATAATGCTCCCATCATATAAATACAGAAAATTCCCCTCCCGTGGCAACTAGATCACTAAGGAAAGGCCCTCTGTTTGACTGGGACCACTTGTGATGGCCAAGTGTCCGAGTGAAGGACACGAAGGTGTCATTCATCCCACACCTTCTATGGGGTATCCTATATGGCGGAAGCGTATATACATGTTGGCAATAGCAACAACACACATAAATAATATGCCACCACGAAGGGTGGCCCATCTACCATCCATACGAACAACAATATAATACTAACATAACATATAAAATGCATCATAAATGAGGGTTCTACCCTAGGCTCAGACTCAAGGGGTTCGACTGATGGCCAGGTCTTCGAATAACAACAGACAGAATCATGACATTGGCATTGGCTGGCATAGAACAATGGCTAGGGTAATCCACTCCATTCACCCCTCCTGTGCACACTTTGCAGATAGGCTGAAACATGCTATAGTGTGATTGTAGCCTTCCAAAGGCATAATCTCATGGAGTCACCCGATGAGGCTACTCCAACTCCAGGTTGCATCTCCTCGGTCTGATGAGGAGGAAAGAGACGAATCCCTTTTGAGAGCGCAATGGTTCCACGGGTGGCTAGAGCATCGTGACACCACTGATACCACGCATCCGCACCCGACTTAACCCCCCAAAATCGATAGATCGGCTCACTGCACCTATCGAGTCCCCAAGACGTGCTTTCGAGACGATACTTGCGACTCAGGGGGTGCCAGGCCCATATCCAGCCCACATGTAATAATCGACTATAAGCCTAGCATACTATAGGAGCCCTAGTCACGCTCCGCAAGGCTCCACCTCCACTTCCCCATTGTGTCCGTTATATGGTGCTCAATCTTGACATAGCACCCACAACCAAGTGGGTTCTTGTACATAGGCTGCATTTATTGGGATTTATGGGGTTCTAGCTAGAAACATCTCTGTTCCTACTAGCCTTTAGGTCTCTACATCCCTTAATCCCACCACAAGCACAAGAGGTGTAGCAACAGAACTACCACAATACATAAATCCATACATAACCTCAATTTAAACAATAGTAGAAGATCAACCATACATCTACTCATGCAAGGGATAATCCTAACTAGAAACTCAAACTATCTACACACTAACCGGTATCCTGGTTGGATCCGTTGTCTCTTAGGTTCTTCATCTCTCTGGTTTGAACAAGGTTGAACAAGCTGCTCCCTCTCTCCCAAATCCCCCAAATCTATTTTGGGCAAATTGGGATGGAGACCCAATTTGATTAACCCTAGATTGGCAAGCCCATTAGAGCCAATCGATTTGGCCCACTTGCTTAATTAGATAATTAGTTATTAATTAGCTAAGTGGAAAAATTAGCTTAATTAAATATTGTAGTTTTAGCATAGATAACTTTAACCCTTCTGGTTTATTTTATAATGGGTAATATACCCTTACCTACTCATGGCGACATGTCAGGTATAGCGTATAAATGCGTGGAACGCCACATTCCCCCCCCTCCCTCCCTGAATAATGATGTCCTCCACATTGAGGTAGCGTGGTTTAAATTAAAGGGAGAATTAGATTATAAAAGAGAAGATTTGCTAAAATAGGTAATACAAGAGGTACATCGATCATATATGATCATTGTCTTGGACCATAGTCCATCAAAACAGAGCATTCAAAACACAAGACATATACCAAACAAAACATAGGTCCTCAGTGGGCCACTATGAAACCTGCAGTCTCCAAGTCAACTACTACTGGCTACAGAATTACTATACATTACCTTTTTGGCGCCTGGAATTTCCGGTAATCTTTTCGTAGGTGCATGCCTCCGAAGAAGAAAGGAGGGTCTCCCAGCAAGGGAGACCTGATTGAGTATGAGGGGGATTCCGCACATCTCATATCCCTGATTAATGAACTTAAATTTGAAGTTCTTGGCCTGAAAGCGGAAGTTCAGGGAATGAAAAAGCGACTGGAAGATGTGGTGGAATAGAATGCAACATTGAAGATTCAAAATTCTGAAATGGCCGCATCTCTCCAGAGGCCTTCTCTTGATTACTCCACGCAGATTCTAGAATTAGAGTCTAAGCTGGCTTCGTTGGTAGCGGAAACAACAAAAGAGCATATGATTTTACATCAGGCCCATGTCACAGCTGAACAGGCAGACCAGGAGGCCAGAGCACATAATTTGAAGATCTCAGGCATTCCAGAAGATGAAGGTGAGAATTTAAACGAAGTGCTTACTAAGTTTTTCAATGATACTATGCACCTTCACGAGCCTCAATTTATATCTGGGAGAAGATTAGGTAAGCCAGGATTCCTTAACAGATCAATCATGGTAAAATTTCGCACCAGGGAAGCAAGAGATAGAGTCCTTCAAAACCGAAGTGCTCTTAAAGGAGAGAAAATTTGGTTAGATCCAGATCTGACCCCTGCGCAATTAGAAGTTAGAAAGAAAGAATGGGCAAGAATTAAAGAAGCACGGGAGGCAGGATATGTGGCTTATTTGGATCACAGCGGCAAGGCAATTGTTACAAACAGAAAGCGCAGTTAGGGACTTGGGGCCTTGAGGATCAGTATGTGGAATTCTCATGGACTGAGCCAGGCTAAGGTAGCAGCCTCTTATGAAATCTGGAAGCAACATGATCTGTTGTTTTTCATTGAGACATGGGAACATCAAACCTGCCCATTACCGGACATCCCTGGTTTTATGGTAGTAGATCACATATGGAATGAGAAGAAAGCAGGGGTAGGACGTAGTTTTGGAGGAATTGTGATTTACAGTAGAGAATGTTGTACACAGAAGCTTCAAGTCCTGAAAGCAGATATCAATAAACAGTATATGTGGTTAAAAGTAGAGGGTTTAAGACATGATATATTTATAGCTATATGCTATTTTGCGCTCAGCGATGCTAAAATCTATAATAGAAGAGACATGGACACGGAAGATCCGTTTCATAATCTTTGTACAGACACATTGAAGTATAGTTCGCAGGGTGAAGTACTTATATTGGGCGATTTTAATGCCCGCACAAGTTGCCAGCAGTCCACTATGTATGAAGACATCACAGATGTCCAACTACATGAGAGAGAAGATCCGAAATTCCAAAGACAGTCTGAAGACAAAGCTTGCAACAGTATGGGAGAGTTTCTTTTGGAGTTTAACACGATTTGCAACTTGAAGATCCTCAATGGCATAACATGTTTTCCAGAATCAAAAGGGTTCACGTATATTAATCATTCTGGAGCCAGTGTGATTGACTATTGCATGGCAAGGAATCTTGACATTGTTCAAGACTTTTACATTGGAGAGAAGCTACCAGAATCCGACCATAAGCCCCTGCACCTATTGCTGAAGCAAGTGCAAAAATCTGAAATCCAGCAGCCTATTTTTCATCCGAGATTGAAGATAGACTATAAAGCAAGTAAAAATTATAAAAAGAGAATTGACGCACTCCTCGAACATGTCAGTTGGACGGGAAATCTGAATACTGATGCAAGATCTTTCTCTCATCTCATTCATCAAGCTGCAGGAGATGTATTTGGATACACGAAGAAACCTGTAAAGAATAGACCATGTAATGCTTGGTGGGATGCAGAATGTCATGTTGCAAGAACGAAATTGCCGCGGAATTGTATTCACAAACCTGCATGGTACAAGAATTTGCTGAGGAATAAAAAGCGCGCATTTTACAGACAAAAGCAAATAGAGCTTAGTGAGCGGCTCAAAAAGAGCCCTAAAACCTTTTGGACATCGCTGAAGGGAAGATCAGAAAAGCATACTTTAAAAATAGAGGCATTGCTAAAATTGGTACATGATATTTACAATAAAGAAGGCGCAGGTTGCATGCAGGTTTCAGCCACACAAACGGATTTGTTTACAGAGATAGAGGTAGGAGATATTATTGCTGATATGGAAAATAACAAAGCACAGGATCTAGAAGGACTTTGTGTGGAATTGTTCAAATGGGGAGGGCAGAGGACGTTATCTTCTCTTACAAGACTGCATAATGGGTGCATCAGACAAGGATTGCCTGAAAACTGGAAGATGAACCGTGTCCACCCAATCCATAAATCAGGGGACAAGAAGGATGCAAGCAATTACAGAACTATACTAATTGGGAGTGTTTTTGCCAAAATATTAGGCAGCTTATTGGAATGCAAATTGAGCACATGGGCAGAGGCAAATAACAAGCGTTCCTTTTGTCAAGCAGGTTTTAGAAGAGGGCATAATACACTTGACCATGCTCTGACATTGCGTGTGCTCGTTGAGAGAGCCAAAAAGCCAAATAAGGTATTATATGTTGCATTTATAGATTTCGCCAAGGCATTTGATACTGTCCCACGAAGAGAACTAGGCGAAAGAATGGCACAAATTGGAGTTCCAGTAGAGATGAGCAGCGCTATTTCACAGCTATACGCTTAAGTGCTTATCAAATTATCAGGTAGGAGTGCGTCAGGGGTGCCCATTGTCTCCAACTTTGTTTGGCCTCTTCATAGAAGAATTGGAAGAATGGATGCGTGATCGCTCTTTGGCAGGAACGAAATTGGGTATGCATTTAATACAATTGTTATTGTATGCTGATGATGTGGTCTTGGTAGCAAACAAGAAGAAAGCATTGCAGGATCTCTTGGACATCTTGGAGTCCTTTTGTGAGGAGAAGACAATGCGAGTAAATACATCAAAATCAAAGATAATGGTCTTTGGAACAAGGGACAGGCCAACATTTGTCTATCAGGGACAAGAACTAGAAATAGTGGAGAGCTATAAATACTTGGGGCTAGATTTCTTGGCAAAATATAATTGGAAGGAATGTATTAAGAGAAGAGTAACTGGAGGAAAATCTGCTCTATATAGCATGCTTGTAAAATGCTCAAAGGCATCACTTTCAGATTAGGGGCTCAAAAAGATCTTATATAAGACCTTAGTGCAACCGGTTTTGCTTTATGGAGCACCGATTTGGGGGCCAAGTATCTCATCTAAGCTTTGGGGACAGATTGAATCCGTGCAAAAAGTATTCATACGAGAGGAGTTAGGCATCAAAGCACAGACACCATATGCAATAATGCTTGCAGAAACAGGGATGTTCTCGCTTGAGCTTGAAGCATTATTTCAGGCAATTAATTTTGTCAACAGGGTGAAGAATCAAGCGTCGGATCGCATCTCATATCAAGCATTTGTGTCCACGGATCAGCAGGGATGGTTACATGATCTGAAGAATTGGGCAAGTAAATGGGGGGTAACTGATACGAATTGGCCAGAAAATAAGGAAGACACAAGGACACTGCTTGAGCAGCTTTCCATTGAACGCTTATGGGCAGTTCAGGGCAGCCGGCTAACACATTACATATCATGTGTAAATTCAATCAGTGAGTATAAGAGTCAAGACTATATAAATGCTAACATGCCAAAATATTTTAAGCAGGTCATAGCGAGATACAGGATGAGTTCACATAGACTTGCAATGGAAACAGGACGTTGGTATAAAATCCCAGTTGAGGAGAGGTTATGTAAAGTTTGTGACTCAGATAGCATTGAGGATGAGCATCATGTTTTTACAGGCTGCCCCGCTTACAAGGAGATAAGAGACAAGTTCAGCATTCAAGCACCTGATTTTAAATCTTTATTTCAGTTGTCACCTCTAACATTAGGTTCATATTTTAAGGCGGTAGATTCACACCGTTCTTTATTAGTGCAGTTATAAATTGCTTAAACCTGTACTTGGAAGCTCCATGGTCTTTCAATACCCAAAGTGAGCTTGACTAATACATTACATTACATTACATTTATTTGAAGAGTAATTTAGATGTTGTGGTTGGAAGGACCACCCCCTTTGAATGAAGAAAGTTGAAAGAGGGAATCTTAACATGCCTAGGGCCTACTATTCGTCTCGGTGTAAGGAATGGCAATGTTCCCATAATAGCTGAAGATGCACGCGCCCTATCATACTTATATGCCCATCCTTCCCTAGGGTGCATCTAGCCCCAACCCCATGCATGAGCCCTGCCAGATCTAGCTCAACTACTTACCATCAGACTTGGAGTTGATGGCATCGTTGATGGTGCGACCCCGGCACTGCCTCATAAAATCCGGGTACACCTTATCAAGACTCATTTTGAGGACCCATATCAGTTTTGTAGACAACATCAAAATCATACTCCTCTAGAAATTCCACCCATCTCCTTTGTCTGAGGTTAAGATGTGGCTGCGTGAAAATGTAATTTGAGGCTTTGGTGATCAATGTCCAACTGGAAACGTCTCCCGAGAAGATAATGCCGCCAAATTTTCAATGCTCGATGACCATAAGCAACTCTTGGTGCTCGACATCATTCATCTTTTTAGAATCATAGGCTATAACTCGCCCTTCTTGCATCAAAACACCTCCAGTAGCTATCTTACTTGCATCAGTGGCAACAAACTTATCCTTCTGGGGATCTGGCAATGTAAGGACCAGTGCAATGTTCAATGCATCCTTAAGCTACTGGTTTTCTTGCCGGTGTGTGACCCAATATTTTACCTTCTCATGTTTTGTGAGGTCGGTGAGAGGTGCTGCTACATTGGCAAAATCTTTAACAATTTTTGTGTAATATCCGGCTAATCCACGGAAGCTTCTCATTTCTACAACATTCCTAGGTGCTGGCCAGTCTTTAACTGCCTCAATTTTTTATGGATCTGTGGATATGACATCTGCTGAAACAATATGCCCTACTCTGCCTCTGTGGTTGCAAATTTGCAATTGAAAAGCTTAGCAAAAAAAATATGGCTGTGCAATGTTTGCAAAGCTAATCGAAGATGGCATTCATGCTTCTCCAATTTCTTACTATAAATAAGTATGTCATCAAAGAAGATGATGACAAACCCATCAAGAAACTTGCGGCAAACATCATTCATAAGTCTCATGAAAGTGGCGGGAGCATTCGTCAAGCCAAAAAGCATATTAGTAAACTCATAATGGCCATATCGTGTCCTGAAGGCTGACTTATGGACGTCCTCCTCTTTTATCATTATCTATTGATATCCTGACCAGAGATCAATCTTGGAGAAGTATGTAGCTCCTTGTAGCTGGTCCATTCGGTCATCTACCCTTGGTAAAGCATACCTCTTCTTGATAGTAATTGATGGTAGTCAATGCATATCCTTAAAGTGCCATCCTTTTTCTTGATAAACAAAATAGGTGCCCCAAAGGGTGAGACACTCGGCTAGATGAATCCCAACTTAAGAAGTTCTTGTAATTGTTTCTTATGTTGTGCCACTTCAGGGGTACTCATGCGATAAGGAGGCTTACTGGTAGGCTTCATACCCGGTGCAAGTGCAATCTCACATTCCACGCCCCTAAAAGGTAAGAGATTTTTGATCTCATCAGGAAAAAGATCATGGAACTCTGTAATCAAGTTCTCAATGGCTTTGGATAAGCCACGACTAACCTCGTCGTGCTTAGACACTGACTCAGCGGATGCAAGTAGAATAATATAAGTAACCTTATTCTTTCTGGTTGCCTTATCCAATTGTTTTAATGAAATGCTTTTGATGATTGGATTAACTTGGTTACCTAATATTGTGATGCGTATATCATTAGACGCATTGAATATGACCTCCCATTTTTCACAGTCAATGTTGGCCTTAGCAATGCCGAAGAGTTCCATGGCGAGGATAAGATCATATCTTCCCATATTCATACCTAAAGCCACTGATTATGTCCAAGTTGAGACGGAGCCCTTGAACATGACGAATAGCTCCACTGGCTCTCAACTAGCCATGGTTTAGACCTTAAAGTTTTAAGATACAAAATTTTGGCCACTCTAGGAGATGCAAAATTGTGTTTGCTACCCGTATCCATGAGAATAACAAAGGGTTTGGAGTCTATCTTATCCACAGTAGATATAACAGTAGGTTGAATATCTGCATTCCCTGTTTCTATAGCAGCAAAAATGTGGAATTCACCTTGGATGTAATGAAATGCCTCTTCGTCGGCTAAGGCAGGGAGGTCACATAAGGCCGACAGTTCCTCCCATTCAACTTCAGCCAAAGCTGCATGAGCTGCCTGAGTGACATAAGGGCATTCCTGCATGCAAACCCTGGTCGAAAACAACGGAAGCAAGCTTTATCCTTCCTTAGCTGTTCTCAAGCTTCTTTGCGAATGGATTGGAGAATCTGTTGTATGGTCCTTGTAGCATTTTCTGGCTTATCTAGAATGTTAAAAGTGACTTTCTTGTTAAACTTCTGGTAGGAAGATTGTTGTGGAGGTCCTGGACTAGGTGAACATGTTTTATAGGGTGCATACATCTTGTCTCCTCCAAAATTTGGGGATCGCTGGTATGACTATTTTGGTGTATCCTCCTCTAGGCTAAGTGCCTTAGCCTCGACTTCAATAACTATTTTGGGATCTATTGCTTGCACCATATTCTTAAGGCTTGGTAATAAGCAACCCCTCAAGTGCACGACGTTCTATGATAGCTGGTATATATAAGCGAAGGCACATGAACTCTTCTGTATAGGCCTGGACGAACATCTTCTATTCCAAGTGGTAAAAAGTCTAAGTTTGCTAACATTTATGCGCTCATGGAACATAATGGCCCTTGAATGGCTTGGCAAAACTCTTAAACCCGCATTCCTTCCTGGTTAGTCTGTGAGCTTTTGCATATCCGTTCCACCAAATACACGTGGAGCCGATAAGGTTGGTTGTTGCAACTTTTACAATACCTTTATCCGTCATGCCATAAAAATTACCGAATTCTTGCATTTCATCAAGCCATAACTCTACATCCACACCAGACCTAGTCTTTTCAGAAAATTGTGCAAGCTTCTGGTTCTTCCAAATGGTGCGGTTAGAACATGTGGAGTTAATAGCAGCCCATGCCAGTGCAAGTGGCGGTAGCATCTGATTGGTTTCAGTGGTAGGCAGCTTAGGACCATACTCCTGGACCATAAGTGGTGGGTTCCTTTGCAATACATGGGCCTGGAGCTCGTCCATTTAGGGCTTCATAAGGATGAGTTCTTGCTCGGGAGTTAACCTTCCATGTTCCATTGGAGTAGCCCAGGGAGGTTTTTGCACCCTGTATATAGCAAAGAGAAAATCTTGGTTATAGATGAGAAGTGTGTATAGATCAAATTAAGATATACAAGCTTCATTCATATCTAAAAGGATTCTAATCAAACCATTGTCAATCAAAATTATTTTATATAGTGCAAAATAGATTGCCAATTACAGCTACAAAATATAATATTGCCAGAACGTCAATACAATTATAAACACCACAAAGATTACATGAAGAGCTTGGCCCTGCCTCATCCTGCATAGGAGTTGGAGGCTTATGTTATTTCCAGTGACAAAGCAAAGTAACACCGATGTTGATGGTGACAGCTACTGCTGATGCAATCTCAGGTAGAAAGGCAGTCGCCAATGGTGCGACTATGAGCAATTTCATGCTCATCCAGGCGGCGATGTCCTGGCCTAGGGCCATAATGGCAAGATCACGTCGCAGTAACGTAACAGTAAGCGTATGGGAGTTAATCTTCTTGTGGCCTGCCATGGCTGCAAGAGCTCGGACTGCCCACCAGGATGCCTTCACCGCAGTTGCTAGATCCTTAGCAATGAACAACACTTGGCCTTGCTTAAAGGCAGAGAGGAAGAAGCGGGTGACAGGGTTACTCAAGGCCAAGGTGGAAGTGTCGACCTTTTTGTCGAGATCCATCGTCAGTTCCTCTGCCTTAGTTTCCTCCTTTTCTTCTAGAGCATAGACCCTATCCTCTGTCCAATCTTTATCTTCTTCATTGGGCTCCATGGAGACATCCACATCGTTGAACATGAGGTCCCATGGCGGCAAAGGCTTCTTCCAGCAACTCAGATGGGGCGCCTTGGAGCATGAGATTCGCAATTCAAGAAAGGTGTCGACAAGGTCAAAATCTTCCTATCGGTAACTCAATAGCTGCTGAACCAGAGGTGGGAGCTCAAAAGCAGAGAAATCAAGTAAATCATCCATGCAATACTTGATCAACTCATAAATTACATATGTTCTCTTCTTACGTTTGAGGTTGCCGATCACAGGATACGTCCTACATCTGTTCTCTTCTTACGTTTGGGGTTGCCGATCACAGGATACGTCACACATGATACCGGCTAGCAAGAGGGACTCCTGTCTATTGACATTAATGACCAGTAACTTATCCAGCCCGGTGAGCTTATATCCCTGACGCCTATGAAATGGCATCTCCCCGGCCAACTGTTTCCACCGTGCATAATCATCCCTGTCCACTCTCTCGTCATCCTCCTAGGAATGAGGTATAGGCATCTTCAATATATTGGTCCATCAAGATGGACAGTGATAAACGAACCTCGAAGTAGGTCTGACCATCCCAGTGTAAAGTAGGCAGATTTGCCACTACGATACATGAGGGCCCCCTCCTAACATCTATAGCAAAAGACTTTGAGGGAGATATAACTGCGCGGGATCCCCGTGTCGGGCACAGTGGGGAACCATCTCTTGAGTGTAGAAGTCCAGCCAAGCGACATAGTCCGGGTTAGCTTGCATGTTGGCGATGAGGTCTACTTCCTAGGAGATACAGGTGAAGGAACTCGAAAGGGATCTAGGGATCCCAGTGCTCCTCCTTGGTATACCATTGAAGGTGCTCAGAGTAGTCCATGAGACAAGGCGGAAGAGTAGGAGAAGAGAAAAGCGCCGGGAGGAGTAGCAAATGTGAAGCCCTAAAATGGAACTCCACTTTAAATATGCTGATGCCAGCATTAAATGATATTTTATTATAATAATAATAATTTTTAATGTATAAAATTTTTATACAGCAAAAATTTACACGTCTGTCGTATTAGTTGCACTAAGAATGTTTTTGGATTTTTAAATTGAAATCTAAAGCAAAAAAATGCATGTGAATACAACATCTTAGAAAACCCTAAAAGATCTCACCATTTGCATCTCTAATGGGGCTTTTGGAAGGTTTTAGCTAATTCAAGTGTCCTCTACGCAAGGCATCAACATCGCCTCGATTCGAGCTTCCTACAAAAAGTTATGGCCTCTGCGAGCACGTGATCACTTTCTGGCAAAATCTCAACATGGCCTCTCCTTTTTCTCTTATACTTCTCTTCCCAATTATCTCATCTCTCACCACACCTAAGCTACTTGGGCATATTACATAGGAATCTAAGAGGATTTCTAACTTTAGCTCTCACTTTGAGCTATTTGATCGAACTACTTAGGGCATGACCAGTGCTATGATCCGGTCTACTGAAATCATGGCTCTGATATCAGTGTAATGGTCCCCGAACCTATACGATGCTCCTATCATATAAAATATGGGAAATTCCCCTCCCATGGCAACTCGATGAACAAGAAAAGGCCCTCCATCTGATTGGAACCACTTGTGATGGCCAAGTGTCTGAGTAAAGGACACTGAGGTGTCATTGATCCCATGCCATCTATGGGGTATCTTTTATGGCAGAAGCATACATACATATTAGCACTAGCAAGAATATACATAAATAATATGTCACCAGAAGGGTGGCCCATTCCATCATCCATACGAACAATAACATAATACTAACATAACATATATAAAATGCATCATAAATGAGGGTTCTACCCCAGGCTCAGACTCGAGGGGATCAACTGGCGGTCATGGTCTTTGGATAACAATAGATGGAAGCATGACACTGGCGTTGACTGGTATAAAACAATGATTGGAGTAGTCCATTTCATCCGCCCCTCCTGTGCACACTTTTCAGATAGACTAAAACCTGCTATGGTGTGATTATAGCCTTCCGGAGACGTAATGTCATGGAGTCACCCTATGAGGCTACTCCAGGTTGCATCTGCCCAGTCCGATGAGGCGGGAAAGAGGCAAATCTCTTCCCGGAGCACAATGGTTCCATCCGTGGCTAGAGGATCGTGGCACTACTGACACCACGCATCTGCACCTGACTTAACCCCCAAAATCCATAGATTGGATCACTGCATCTATCGAGCCCACAATGCTTTCGAGACGACATCTGCAACCCAGGTGGTATCAGACCTATACCCGGCCCACATGCAATAACTGACTATAAGCCTAGCACACTATAGGAGCCCCAGTAGCCACGCTCAGCAAGGCTCCACCTCCTTCCCCATTGTGTCCGTTATATGATGTTCAATCTTGGCATAACATCCATAGCCAAGTGGGTTCTGGTACACAAGCTGCATTTATTGGGAATTATGGGATTCTAACTAGAAACATCTCAATTTTACTAGCCTTTAGGTCTCTGCACCCTTAATCCCACAAGCACAAGAGGTGTAGCAACAGAACTACCACAATACATAAATCCATATACATACATAAACAACATTAGAAGATTAACCATACATCTACTCATGCAAGGAATAATCCTAACTAGAAACTCAAACTATTTACACACTAACTGGTATCCTAGCTGGATCAGTTGTCTCTTACGTTCTCTGTCTCTCTAGTTTGAACAAGGTTGAACAAGCTGCTCCCCCTCTCCCAAATCCCCCAAATTGATTCGAGGCAAATTGGGGTGGAGGCCCAATTTGATTAACTTTAGATTGGCAAGTCCATTAGGACCAATCGATTTGGCCCAAGTGGCACTTGCTTAATTAGACAGTTAATTATTAATTAGCTAAGGTGGCAAAATTAGCTTAAGTAATTATTGTAATTTTAGCAAAGCTAACTTTAACCCTTTTGGTTTTTTTTATAATGGTTAATGTACCCTTATGTACTCATGGCAACGTGTCACATATAGCATATAAATACGTGGAGCGTCACAATCAGCAGCTACTTCAATAATTCCTAGGGTAATCTTTTTAATACGCAGCTGCTTCTATAAATTGCTCGACCAATGATTAAAAGGAGCTCAACCTCCTCCCCTCAGGAATCATACAAATAACCCTCTCAGCCTGCCAGCCTCGAGGGTTATTTTGCATAGCCCCCTTGAGGAGGAGGTACCTCCTCCTCATATTGAATGGGATATAAAAAAATTGAAACAAAAACCAACTTAATAAACAAGAACCAGCTTAATGTCATTTAAACAAAGAAGAAAAAGATGTTTGAAAAAAAAAATCAAGAAGAATAAATAGATACTCAGCATTTGTTTGAGCATTTGCAAATCATAGCAATCATTTTAATCTCATATGTAAAACAACATATTGTGTAGAACTTGAAAGCTCATTTCTTGATTTACTTAGCAACTTCAGTCCACCAATCCTTCCAACCCAAAGAGCCTCCAATGTTATTGATAATAGTATCTGCTAACTTCTCTATGAAGTCTTGATGGTCGAGCACATAAAAATGGTGTTATCAATACCATAGATGGTATTATCATTACCAGAGATGCTAATCTGTTAAGGGAAATGATCAGATATACTGCATCCCTCTAGATTGTCCACCACGTTACTTTTATTCTATAAAATTTTATTGAAGTAGAACCTACCATGGAGGCAACAAATAGGATCAGCCCTTCAATCTGACCAACTGAAGGCGTTAGGTCTAGTCCTAGCAAGAGATAATCATTGCAAAGTAATCAAGTAATTCCATGTATTGAGCTCTTGAGGCAAGCGGGGCCTGGAATTCATGTTCTTCATATAACTGTTAGTAACTATATTGAGATCACCCCCAATGATGCAATCATCTAGAACTAAATTATCTAAAGTCTACTTAACTTTTTTCCAAATGGAAATCCTATCAGAGTGAGAATGCTCATTATGATGATAAGTTTCGGAATGGCAACAATGATAAACAAGCTTTTTCTGACTGCACAAATTCCTTCTTCAATACAAGCAGAGTAGCTTGTCATCCAATACAAGCAAGATAGCAGAGTAGCTTTTTGTTAACAAGTCTGGACATCTACAAGAATTGAAAGAAGCCTTCACAGTAGGATCAATCATTGCAAAGGCATCTTGGTGCAATAGAAAGCGAATCGCTTTAAAGATACATATGATAAAATCAGAAAAGAATTGTGTTTCTGCTGATAATTGTTTGTTGAGAGGACCGCAAATGAGTAGTTTTTGTGAGTAATAGAGATGATGAAATGAAGGCGCAGAGTGACAGAAAGAGCGCCATAGCTTCTGTGTGAACCTAATGGAAGTTTTGATTAATATGGCCCTTAACACACCGTCCCAAGAGTTTTAGGCCATTCAATCACCATCAAAATCAATATGGATCCATCCATTTGATAACACCCTAGGGTGTTATGGAGTGTAGTGTGTTATAGCTCCAGTAACACACTGATCAAGATTGATCTGAACCATTGGATCACAATAAACTTGAGGGGCAGTGTGTTAAGGAGGGAGTATTCGCTTACCTAACTTTCGCGGGAGAGCTCAACTACTGTTGGATCAGCAAGCAACATCAAAGCCTTGCTGATCATCTTTGTGGATGATCCCTAACTTTTATTCATAAGAATTTACTGTGACACTTACGCATTGCCGGAAATTCTTCTTTCTCAGGGTATCATGCAACCAAGCTGCCATAACATCCGACCATAGCGGAGAATAAAATTTTCCCGATTGATGTGTTATTATTGTACTATTTGGTATTAATAATAAAATTATAAAAGTAGTTATGAATAGACAAAAGAATTTTATTGGTTTGAGATGCTTTGCCCAAAGCTACAAGTTCGGCATACATGACATAGCATTTTTTAGAAAGCCCTTATTTGATCTCATATATCCTCTAAGGAGCATTGTAGGGGATGGTTCGCAAGATGGTCCATAGACTATCAACACATTATGGATATGTCGGATATCGCGGAGCAGGAGCTCCATTTGAATGAGAGCTTTGCTGCCTCTCTATGGGATGCGCCCACTCCTGCAAAGCCCAAAACAGAGCACTACCACACGCAAGTTAATCCGTCGCTTGAACATGGCCCCCACCAGTATTTGAAGGCACACATCTCTACCAAGAAACGGAGAGCTATAGCTGCAATAAGGACAGGGTCCCACCATCTCAGAATTGAGACAGGCCGCTGGGGTACGGATGGAGGGCAGGGAATCCCCCGGCATGAGAGATTATGCCAGTGCTGTCACATGCAGATAGTAGAAGATGAACACCATGCTCTACAGGAATGCCCAGCATATGCACACATCCGTGCAGCTCATGCCGATCTAAGATGCTCTGAGATAGCAATTCATCAACTGCTGGCTTCGCCAATGGTTGCACATCTCGCATCCTACATTCAGCAAGTCTCCACCATCAGGGAGTCCCTCACAGCACAGGGAGCGCCCAGATAGGGCCTCTGAACGCCTACTACAAGGGTTTTTCCTCCCACATGGGGGGTTTTTTCATCCCAGTGGTAGAGACACATTGTACAGGGTTTCTGTGGTTTTCTTTTGTGTTTGGAAACTTTTCGCGATATTGTATCACCGTCTCATAGGCCAGTTGGCCTCCGTGGACGTTAAAATATACTTCCTTCCTTCCTTCCTTCCTTCTAATGCATTACATATGTTGATCTTTATAGAAAAATGAACATTTTTTATGGTGAGGTTCCAGCTATTATCTAAATATCATTTGGAGCACTATCCAAAGGATCTTTTCCCCCACCCATATTATTGCTATTACTGCATTCCCCCTTTCAAAATCCTTCTTAGGCATCCAGACTTGCTTGAGTTTAGGATGGGGAGCCATCTGATCAACATTCTTTTATTTATTTTTATCCTTATCACGATTCATAATCGGCATCTTGGAATCGCTTTAGTCGAAGAAGACACCATTCGAGATTTTTACCCTGACATCGTCTCTCCAGTCTGAGTCAATTTTTTTGGAGATGCACATAGAAGGGAAATTAATTTGAGAAATAATAATGCAAAACCCATGACCCATATTACTAGAGTTCACTTCAAAGTGAGAATTGGTTTACAAGACTGAAGGCAAATTGGGTAATATGAACCAGATGGAGGTCGAGATCAGCCCAAAATTACTCGAGAAGAATAAAGAAGCCCATCTCATGATACAAAACTCTATATTTGCTATGGAGTCCAGTTTCTTCTTTAGAGTGTAATCCATGCTACTATCTTCTCTGCATAGAATTTGGAAGGTTCTGCTATGTAATTTTAGTAAAATCAGATTTTTTGTTTATCTTTGCTGATCCAGAACTTAACCTCCCCCAAAGAGTGGCATTTGCCCAGGAAGTGGATAAGTCCTCACCATTTAGAATACAAATTAGAGGCAAAAAAGTCATTAATATGAGTTAAATCAATGACAGCATTAGTTACAGAGCTGTTAGACTGACTCTGAATATAATAAAAAACAGAGAGTTTTATGAAAGTATTATAGAATTTGTATTGTATGCCTGACTAATTAAACTATCAAAGATTGCTACTATCGCATTGAAATCCAAGGGTATGATTGGAAAGGCAAGTCCTTGAATAACAACCTCCAACCTTTGATTTCATATAAGGACATTTGCCATTTTATTTTATTCTTAATAATTAGATCAGAGCACAGTTTTGATCTTTCATATTTGAGCTGTAGGTGATGGAATTATAGAAAAAAAAAAATCTACGTGTTTATTAAGATCTTACCCCTTAATGAAATAGAGGTTGCCTGGAATCAGAAGGGTTATCAAGGCGAGGAGTGACAAGAGTATCAGCTACTAGATTGGACATTGCGGTAATTGATGCAGTATTGATCAAGACCCAGAAGCCAAATACCTTATCCTTAGGCCATATCCAGAATTCTTAGCCAGATGGTCGGAGGCTGGGGTTGATGCCAGCAGTAAGCAGCAATAAGCCATTAATATTGCATTGCCCTTTGGAAGGTGGATCCGGTTGGGTGGTTAAAGAACCCTGTATCACATAAATTTTCAGAGAAGTGTCGTTTAGAAGGTGGGTGATTAAAGAACTCTATATCACACAAATTTCCAAAGAAGTTTCAGAATGTTATCCTCTATTGTATTATTAAATCTCTGGTTTCATAGATAGATAGCTAGACAAACAGACAGGCAGGCAGGCAGGCAGGCAGGCAGACAGACAGGTAGGTAGGTAGGTAGGTAGGTAGATATATAGAATAGAATAGAATAGATAGATTTTTAACGTCCATGAAAAGCTCACGGAGCTTATGGGACACAACATACACATATGGTACCTACCCCCACCACGTACATGGCTGAAGTGGGTCCTTCCCCCACTAATTTTACAGTGATCATGATCACTTCCACAATGAAGCATAAGATCTTACTACAGGACCATCTACCATATTATTTTGTTTATAACAATACTAGACATAAAAATTCTACATTTTGTTCATTTTTCTCTATAACAGAAACCATGGAAATAAATCGATAAGCACTCACTAGAAGTAGGAAGATTGCTAGGGTGGAATTAAATCTGTTGTTCAACCTGTCAATTGATTAGACCTAGGCTCATCCTTTATATCCATTTTATCATTTTTGCTGATAGAGAACAAGTTGAATTGCTCATATAGATTGCATTAAGACACGAAATATTCGGCAATGAGCCAAAATGAGGACTACACCAAGACTGAATTGCTCATTTTGCTCTTTAGATGAGGCATTCTTATGTATTCCATGTTCCACTGCATTTATCATATGCTGGAAACCTGCCAACAAGCCCACATATAGGTGAATAGCAGATCCCAAAAGCATTGCATTAATGGGCTAATATTGCATTAATTTTTCAAATCGTGTGTGCGCATCTAGATATATAGTCCAATAAGTTGGGATGCTTTGAGAATAAAGAATCAATATAGCTTGAATTGCTTAGAATATGTGTATAGCATTTTACACATACAATTTGCAATGGGAGAAATTATTTTATCCATGATTCAATCCATCCTAGACATTTATCACCTCGTTATAAGGCACTAAATAATTGTGTAATGTTTGTTTTTGTTACATAATGCAATAAACCAATACTATAAACCCCCATTTTGTGTTGGTCTTGTATCCAAGAGTAACATGTTTTGTCAAACATTTGTAGCCCATGATAAATGGGCCAAGTGAAATGCTTTGGGTTTGGGGGGTTTTGGGATTCATCCAAATAGCCTTGGGTTTGTAAATTGATGATTTGTTGGAGATTGAGGAATAAAGAACATGTCTATCCAAAACTTCTGGGCAATACAACTTCATATTTGTATGTATTGTATGTATTAAGCCTGCCTACTAAATCATCCTGACATAATGCCAAAATTATAGCCACTAAAAGCAACATTGCTCCTTAAAGTATTTGTATTGATAGAAAACGTTGGTATCCATCAGCCAATATATCTTAAGTCTCCACTTATGTTCACGAATGCAAGTCAAAAATGAAACACACTTCGAAAAACTAGGTGTCCTTTTATTCATTTCCCAAGGGTCAATCCATGTTGTCATATGCATTCCTTCAAAGACATCCTTTATTGCATTCACACTCTCATCTACTAACGTCTGTGACTCAACTTTACATCCTTATCTACTTTAGGCACAAGCTGGGAGTGGGGTACCACATAATCCAAGGTTACCTTGAAAGCTAGATGCAGTAAGTCCTTGGAAGGCAGGACCTTCGGGGATCTGACCACTAAGTTGATTATTTGACACATTAAACTCTTGCCATGTCGTGGTTCGATTTGCAAAAGCTGGCGGAATGCTACCTGACAATTTGTTGCTAGAAAAATCAATGTATTGTAACAAGCTCATTCCTGCAAGAGTAGAGGGAATGCCACCTGAGCAAATGGTTCTGCAAGTGTAATAATCCAAGCTTGGTGTTTTCCTCAAATTCTGAAGGAATCTGACCACTGATGTTGTTAAAAGACAAGTGTAGTTCCAGTGGTGACATGAAAAATCTTCCAGGCAAAGTTTGCATTTGTAATGTAGCAAGCCATTTTGGAATCTGCCCTGTTAATTTGCATCTCCTGAGTCTAAGAATTCCCAAGGCTGGAGCTGTGGCAAGTCCACTTATCTTCTCAAAACTGAGATCATTGTCATCCAATGTCAATCCTGCCAGACTAGTGAAGTTGCCCATATGATCCAGCAAGCCAGTTATTTTATTGTTATTCATTTCAAGATTCTCCAAAGAAAACGGCAGAATTCCATCCTTAATTTGGCCTTGTAATCTGTTGGAGGCAAGAAACAGGCGCAACAAGGCTGTAAGACCATGGAGTCCACCTAGTTTGTCTAGAGTTAGCTTATTCTGTTCTAGAACAAGATCTGTCAACTGGTGCAGATTACTGTAATCCGAGTCTACACCTGTTATTCTATTCTGACTGAGGACTAGATCTCCCAAGCTTGAAGGAAATATGTTTGGAACATTTCCACTGAGACCACAATTAGAGAGACCACTTAACTATTAATACTTACGGGTTTGGGGGGTTTTGGGAGGTTTGTAAATTGATGATTTGTTGGAGATTGAGGAATAAAGAACATGTCTATCCAAAACTTCTGGGCAATATAACTTCATATTTGTATGTATTGTATGTATTAAGCCTGCCTACTATATCATCCTGACATAATGCCAAAATTATAGCCACTAAAAGCAACATTGCTCCTTAAAGTATTTGTATTGCATTTCTTTTGCAGTGATAGAAAACGTTGGTATCCATCAGCCAATATATCTTAAGTCTCCACTTATGTTCACGAATGCAAGTCAAAAATGAAACACACTTCGAAAAACTAGGTGTCCTTTTATTCATTTCCCAAGGGCCAATCCATGTTGTCATATGCATACCTCCTCCATACATCCTTTATTGCATTCACACTCTCATCTGCTAACGTCTGTGACTCAACTTTACATCCTTATCTACTTTAAGCACAAGCTGGGAGTGGGGTACCACATAATCCAAGGTTACCTTGAAAGCTAGATGCAGTAAGTCCTTGAAAGGCAGGACCTTCAGGGATCCGACCACTAAGTTGATTATTTGACACATTAAACTCTTGCCATGTCGTGGTTCGATTTGCAAAAGCTGGCGGAATGCTACCTGACAATTTGTTGCTAGAAAAATCAATGTATTTTAACAAGCTCATTCCTGTAAGAGTAGAGGGAATGCCACCTGTGAGCAAATTGTTCTGCAAGTGTAATAATCCAAGCTTGGTGTTTTCCTCAAATTCTGAAGGAATCTGACCACTGATGTTGTTGAAAGACAAGTGTAGTTCCAGTGGTGACATGAAAAATCTTCCAGGCAAAGTTTGCATTTGTAATGTAGCAAGCCATTTTGGAATCTGCCCTGTTAATTTGCATCTCCTGAGTCTAAGAATTCCCAAGGCTGGAGCTGTGGCAAGTCCACTTATCTTCTCAAAACTGAGATCATTGTCATCCAATGTCAATCCTGCCAGACTAGTGAAGTTGCCCATATGATCCGGCAAGCCAGTTATTTTATTGTTATTCATTTCAAGATTCTCCAAAGAAAACGGCAGAATTCCATCCTTAATTTGGCCTTGTAATCTGTTAGAGGCAAGAAAAAGGCGCAGCAAGGCTGTAAGACCATGGAGTCCACCTAGTTTGTCTAGAGTTAGCTTATTCTGTTCTAGAACAAGATCTGTCAACTGGTGCAGATTACTGTAATCTGAGTCTACACCTATTATTCTATTCTGACTGAGGACTAGATCTCCCAAGCTTGAAGGAAATATGTTTGGAACATTTCCACTGAGACCACAATTAGAGAGACCCAGAAAATACAAATTTGGAATTGTTGCAACTCCTTTAATGCTACTGAAACTAAGGGTGTTGTTATGCAGTAACAATGAGGACAAACTACTGAGACCACTCATATCAGACGGCAAACCTGTAATTTTGTTATGGCTCAGGTCTAAGGAATTTAGACCTGAAAGATTTCTAGCAAAACCTTCAGGAATAGCCCCAGAAAGATGATTGTTGGAAAGGTCTATTTGCCTCAATTTTGACAGCACCCCAAGTGTAGCTGGAATTTGGCCTGAGATAGAAGTGTATGAGATGGTTAAAAAGTCCAAATTAGATAGCTGTCCAAAGGATTTGGGAATGGTTCCACTCAACCCTAAATTATTAGAAAGATTTAAATCTGTAAGGTTATGCAAGTTTCCTAATGAGTCAGGAAGGCTTCCGCTCAAATGATTGCCGTAAAGATATAATTCTTGCAGATTAGAGAGCTTACCAAGTGTTGCAGGTACAGCGCCAGATATTTTTGTATTTGTAATCTCAAGATGCTGCAGACTAAGAAGGCTGCCAATGCTGTTTGGAATGCTTCCTGATATGTCTGTAGAGGATAAATCCAAGTACTGTAGCTTGGATAGGCGCCCTATTGTTGAAGGAATTGATCCTGAAATTTTAGTATTGCTTAACCTTACAGACTCTAATCTATAGAGATTTCCCAACCACTCTATTGTTCCACTCAACTCCACATTAAGACTGAGTTGAAGAGTTTGTAAGAGATTAAAATTCTTGAATGAGGTCGGAATCTTCCCTGTTAGATTGCATCCATTTAAATCCAACTCCTTCAAATTCTTCAGATTGCCTAAGGAGGCTGGAATCTCTCCCCCCAGCTTGAAATTTGATCCTAAATTTAATACCTGAAGCTTTGGCAACGACCCTAATGAACTTGGAATGGTGCCAGATATTCCGGTGGATCCCATACTCAGATTTTGGAGCTGAGCTAATCTGCCAATAGATGTGGAAAGAACTCCTCCAACCTCTTTTTGACTAAGATCTAAACCCACAACATGCCCACCATTTCGATCACATGTTACACCAGTCCAAATGCAACAGTTAGTGGAGTTCCAATCTGCAAGATATGCTTGGGAATCCTGAAATCCTTCTTTGATTTCAAGGAGAGCCTGTTTTTCTGATAAGATACATTGCTGCGCCTCCGAAGAAAAAATAAGCAAAGCGAAAACAGAAATCTGAAGGAGGACACACCTTAGAATCGACGCCATGATGGGAATGAGAAGGATTGAAGAAGAACCCATTTAAAGCGCCACGGGAAGGGAAAGGAAGGAACAAAGAAGAAAGGCATTGGCGGCAGGCGTCCAGCCAGACAGCCCATGACTTCCAAGAGCTTAAATCCAAAATGGCCAGTAGGAGTCCTAAACCTATTCCCCTTAGAAAATACATCCAAAATCGATATCCAGATTCCAAGTGCCCCGAAGTCAATATAATATAGTATACTAACTTCGCACATAAGTATACTATCTTTAGAGCAATGAATACTCTTTGACAAATGTTTCTTTGCATAACGTCCTCACTTGACACATACAATACAACGTGCTCTTTGAAGGATAAGTTTGCGTTTTGCAAGGAAACATGCCCCATCCATCCACGTTTGCACAATTTTTCTTTTCTTATCCACGTCTCTTGTGTGGATATAAGAAAAGAAAACAAAAATTGTGCAAATGTATTAGATAATTTTCCGGCCTGTAAAATTTTGATGCAGCTCCGCTAATCGAGGCGGCATAGCCGTGAAACCATGTATCAAAAGATCTGAGGAACCACGTATCAGAAGGTTGAGGAACCTGAAAAAGAGAAAGGCCAATATAATCATTGCAGGCCATCTTTGGTAGATGAAAAAAAAATATTTGACATTACCGTCAATATTTTGGCCACGAGATATGTGGCTGCCTTCTCCTGTCGCCACCTTTTCTTTGCAATCCCACCTACTGCCATCTATTCTTTAAAGAATCTTACACAACGGAAAAGTGCTCACATCCCCCGGAAATTCCCCCATTGAGGAACCGGGGAACTCGAGAGCAATGGGTAATTTTCTTTGCAATGGAGAATATATTGTACGGGGGGAGATTAGTAAAAATGGGGGATTGTTGAACAAAAAAGGCATATCCGAATGGGGGAATTAATAGAAATAGGGGATTACAAATGCACATTGGGGTATTTTGAAGAAAGAGGGATTGGGTCAAAAGGGAATTTGCCAATGGTTTGGGGTAATTTCAACAAAAGGGGACTTGTTCAAAAAGGGAATTTGCGAATGGATTGGGGTATTTTTAAGAAAAGGAATAGAATAGAATAGAATAGAATAGTTTTTTTAACGTCCACGAAGACCAATAGGTCATGGGACCCATACAATGGGCTAGTACAATCATTACTACTAGGATTAAAAAACCCCTGCCTCGAAAGGTTTTCAAGGGAAAAACCTTTGCAGTAATGATGATACTAGACAAGCTTAGATAATGACTACTGAGGGTTCAGTAATTGCAGACGTTTATCTAGAACCTCAAGTATGTATAATGCCAAGTCATGCACAGATGGTGCGCTGAGAAGTTGTGGAAGCGTGGAATGGAATGCTAAGGTCGAAAAATGATTCCGGACTATCTCAAAAGCAGGGCAACTCAGAAGAGTATGGCTTTCATCTTCAATAACCTGTAACTGGCAACAGGCACATAGTCTCGCTTCTCGCGGCAATTGCGGCCGCTCCCATCTACCTGTCTCAATCCAGTGCATTGCGGGACCCCGTCGCGCGAATTGATGCAATAGCTACAAGCTTGTTCCCGGACAATGAAGCAAGCAAATAAGCTTGGGGCCCTGGTGCCAAAGTGGGATTTATGTGTGCATGATAATGGTTTTCACTTGGGCCAAAGTAATGCGTCCCATATCTTTTGAGAAAAACGACCATTAAGATATTGTTGCAAAGCTCGGGATCGGCGGCAAGCATCGTAAAGGCTCGGTTGCACAGCCCAACGTGCAAACCATGTAGTGCAATGCTCTTTCCAACATCGTTTCAAACGCCGAGGAGATTCACCATGGCAAGTGCAAGAACAGGATACCTAACATCGTCCATGTGGTGCACCTTGCAGATATAGTGGAGATGGCGCTTCATGGCAGAATGTTGAAGAGGCCAAAAACCTGTCTCTTGTAAAAGAATAGCATAGGGCACCGTTCTTTTAACTCCAAGGCTGTAAGTGAGAAAGGACTTTTGCACCCGCTCCAAGCTCTCCCAAGCACTAGCACTAATGGCAGGCCCCCACACTTGAACCATACAAGAAAACAGGCTCTACCAAAGCCCAAACAAGTGGGCTTTTCCGTGGCCAATCATGAATTTCTCTGGCGAAAACAATTGTTTTGCATTGCATAGAGTGCTCTCCATCCAAAGACCACCCGCTTGGTAATACAATCGTTCCCGAGTGTGTTCTTTGTAATTCTACACCAAGATACTTGTAGCTATCTACAACTTCAACTTCGCGGCTATCATAGTGCATAGGGGGAACATTGTGACGAGAAGATTGAACTACCAAAAGCTTGGTCTTTTGCAGATTAACACGCAGACCTGTGTTCTCACAGAAACTGTGCAGAGCATGTAAATGTTGCTGCATACTAGCAAAGCGGTATGTGTGCCGAAGTGAAACATCATCGGCGATACATAAGTTGCCTAATGATATAGTGTGCCAAATGTGGACCTCCTCCGCCATGATTATCAAGCCATTCTTCCAATTGATCAATGTACAAGCCAAAAGTGTAGGAGATAAAGGGCAACCCCCGTCGAACTCCAATATTGCTAGTGATTTGAGTACACGATCTTTGGAAATTTAGCAAAAACCCTTTCATAGAGCCGATAAATTTTGCATTTTGAAGATCTTGTGGAACCCCAAGTGCCCGCAGTTTAGCCGCCAAAGAAGCTCGCGTAATCAGTATCAAAAGCGTAAGTAAAATCTACAAAGCATATATAGAGGTCTTGTTTCAAACTTCGACTATGTTCAATAAGCATGCGCAATGTGAAAATATGGTCTATTGTAGAATGGCATGGACGAAAGCCTGCCTGTCCTATAGCACGTACACCAGTATGTTCTGCCCATGATGTCAACTGCTTCTCAGTAAGACTGGCTAAGAGCTTTGAAAATATGGAACTTACCATGATCATGCGATAATTAGAAGGGTCATGCTTATCACCTGCTTTGTAAATTGGTACGACCTTGCTGACAGCCCAAGTTTCTGGCAAGCCTTCTTGCAAAGCTTGATTTAAAAGAGTAGTGATGATTGGAAGCAATAGCGGACCCCCCCATTTAAGCAATTCTGCTTGCAAACCTTGAAGATCAGGAGACTTGCCATTAGATAGATGCCGCAACTTCCTCCTCTGTGAATTGAAGAATATCACCTACCAAAGGAGGCACAGAATTAAGGACCCCAGGATGATCATATAAGTGGACCAATCGCTCATCCCATTGCTGCATAGAAATATGTCCAAGGGTAGGAGGTGGTCGATATAATATTTTGCGCCAGAAGGTCCGAGGTTCACGTAGCAGTAATTCAAACATTTGCTTCTGGTGCTCAGCAACAAAGCGTGCCTTCTTGCGTTTCAAAACAGACTTATAATTATGAATGGCATTATGTCGCGTATCTGGCTCAACTATCATTCGCAATTGTTCAAAAGCAAATTTGCAAATGGATTAGAATTGAGTGAAAGGGAAATTACCAAATAAACAGAGGATTGCAATAAATGCCATGGTATTTTCAAGCAAAAGGGTATTTTCAGTTAAAAGTAATTTCAAAATACTATCTACTTTCAAAATATTGAATGGTCATATGTAAGTGGTCGGATCAGCTCATAAGCCAGAACTTTACCTTTATGATGTGGAATAGGAATTAATCTCTGGACTAAACAGTTGATAAACTTCGTTTTCAAAGAGGTCTCATCTAAAGAAAGAATCCATGCTTCTGTGAGTGCCTCCTTACTATGCAGGGAGAAGCACACTCCAGTGTAATAGCTCTTGAGTTCTCCTTCACACTCATGGACAAATATTGACGTTATGTTGCACGGAGTCCTTTGTTGACATATAATCTCCTTTTTTGTAAATAGTACCATTCTAAAATACTTAAACTTGAAAGCCTCCCTTTAAAAAAACTATTCTATTCTATTCTATTCTATTCCTTTGCATAAGGGTTCTATCATGCAAGCCATTCAACACCATCACACCACTCAAGTCCACTATCACCCCTCGTTCTTCATGTCTAGTTGATCCTATAATAATGCCCTTTTTCTCAATAGCATGCTTGCAACCACAACTCCTTGGAAGGTACTCCGTCTCATGTACTCCTTGGAAGGAACTCCTTGGAAGGAACTCCGTTGTTTGTCTCATGAGGTTCGTCTGTCTCAGGAAATGCATTTGTTTTAAAACCCTGAGGCTCACGGGTTAAAAGTTTTCATAATTTAATAATTTTAAAGTCAATATAATTTTGAACTCATTAATTTTAAATGTGAAAATAATATAACTTACACGTCCAATAGCATCGCAGCCACATTGGGCTGATAAAGTGGAGAATGAGTCTCATATACAAGTTGATATGGACTTAGAACATCCTCCACATCCACCTGATCAATGAAGTTAATCTCCTGGAATGTGCGGGGGGTTGCCTCCTCCCCTACTAAAAGGAGAAGGTTGTCCATGGCCCTGACTAGGTGGGACTCAGATTTCATTTGTTTGCAAGAGCATAAATGCAAGAAAGAGGATGCCTACAAAGTTGCTGCAGTAATCAATAGGCAGTACAATGTTCTGGTGGCGGCCGCAGACTCGGCAAAGGTTGGTGTCCTTACAGCATGGAGGAGGACTATTCCAGTGTCATTTACTCAGGTTGACAAATTTGGCCGGTGGACCATAGTCAAGTGGTTTGATAAAGGGCAAGAATGGGGATTGGTTAATGTGTATGCGCATAATCGACCACGTCAGAGAGGAGCATTGTGGGCTTCTTTGCGTTCCAAATTACTGAGGTTAGGCTCCCCTGTTGCATGGATCATGGTGGGTGATTTTAACATGGTTGAGCTTGAGCAAGACAGATGTGGCAGAGGTACAGAGATAGTGCAGGGCTTTGAACGGGAGCAATGGCACCGCTTAATGCAAGATTGTGGTTTCATAGAAGTTGAGGGTCCCTTAAGTTTTACTTGGTGTAATGGCTGGTTGGGTGGTGGTAGAGCATATGCAAGACATGATAGAGGCTACTATAATGCTTTGGTAGCAACCCTGTTGCCTGCTTTTCATCGTGAGAACCTGTTGAATACTGCGATTTCTGACCATAATCCACAGTGTTTCTCTTGCTCTCATACGGTGGTGCATGCTGCCTCTAAGACATATTTCAAGCTGAATACATTTTTCTTGAAGGATGATGATTTTGTGGCAGGCTGTAGACAGGCGTGGTTCACGTCTTTCTCTCAACACAGGGGCATGGCAGGTATTGTTGATGCTCTCGCTGCTGTGAAGTCTTTTGCTAAAGGTTGGGGTCGTGAACGGGCTTCTGCTAACCGGAGCCTTCTGCTGGCTCTTTATCGACAACTTGAGGCATGCAGGTCTGTTGCCCCTTCTGAAGGTCATGTGGAGAAGCAAATTTTGTGTAGCATTCGGCAGATGGAATCTGAACAGGTGCACTTTGTTCGCATTAAAACTGGGTTGCAATAGTTCAAGGAGGGAGACCGGTGCATAGGTTTTTTCTTCAGAGCTGCCAAAACAAGAAAGCTAGCTGCATCTCTTTAGTCTCTGCAGATTCAGGATGGGCGTGTTGTTTCAGATCCAGCTGAGCTTAGAGGCTTTTTGCATAATCACTTTTCAGCTTTCTTCACTGCTCGGCATCTTCCCTTTCAGTCAGATTTTCAAGCGGCCTTGCTTGCTAAGGTTCATCCTATAGTCACCAATGAGCAAAGGGCCACTTTAGAGGCTGAGATCAGCCATAATGATTTAGCTGAGGCCACATTTTCTCTCAAGAGGGGCAAGTGTCCGGGTCTTGATGGTATTCCAGTGGAGTTTTTCCAGGAGTATTGGGATTGGCTTGGGGCAGATGTGTATGATGCTTTCAGGGATTTTAAAAGACAGAGGCACCTAGATAAAATCCTCAACTCTGGTTGCATCTCCCTTATTCCAAAATGTAAGGATCCCTATTCCATTTCAGATTGGCGCCCCATTACTTTGTTGTCCTCAGTGTACAAGATCTTTGCTAAAGCTTTTGCTCAGAAGCTTTGTGGCGTGCTTACCGAGTCCATCTCTTCCACGCAGTCAGGTTTCTTGCCTCGCCGGTGTATCTTGAATAATGTGGCAGCAGCATATGAGGGTCTCAATTGGGCTAGAATGCATGGTTACCCCATTGTATACTTGAAGCTGGATTTTGCAAAAGCATATGACAGTGTTGACTGGAGTTTCCTGGAGCAGTGCCTTTTACGCCTTGGTTTTGATGCCCAGTTCACAACAGATGTTATGAAACTTCATTATTCTGCTCGTTCTTCAGTTCTTTTTCAAGGAGAACCATCAACATTTTTTCAGATGGGATGTGGCATTCGCCAGGGCTGTCCTTTGGCACCGCTGCTTTTTACAATTATGGCGGAGATTCTTTCTCAGGTATTCTCTCTTATAGTGCAGGAAGGCATCCTGCATGGTCTTCCCATGAATAATGGTTCACAAGAGATCTGTAATCAGTATGCAGATGACACTTTCTTGTTCTTAATGGCTGATGAGCAGAATTTGTAGAATGACATTTCTTTGTTGGACAGTTTCTCTTTGGCTTCTGGTATCTTTGTGGGGTGGCAAAAGTGTACTGTCCTGTGGCCCTAGACTCTCTAGTGCCGTCTTCCATGGTTGCATTTCCATGGAAGGTTCTTCCTCATGGGAAGGCTACTAAGCTTCTAGGCATTCCAGTTGGTATACACCTCTCATCTGGAGATGCGTGGGATGTCATTATTAAGGGATTGGAAAGGCATTTGTTCTGGTGGTCCATGGCTAAGTTATCCATGGCTGGTCGTGTAACCGTGGCAAAGTCAGTTCTGAGTGGTACACATGTCTACATGGCATCCATCTTGCTGGCACCGCAGACAAAGATGCAGCTCATTGTTCGTACTGTCAGGAACTTCATCTAGGGTGGCACTGAAGAAGGAGCTGATGTTAAAGTTAGTTGGGCGAAGTGCATTATGCCTAAACTTTGTGGGGGGCTGGGGATGATTCACTTTCTTCTCCAGAGCAAGGTGATGATCTCTAAGTTCATATGGTAGATTCTCAATAATGCTGATAATTCTCCAGGTCTGCGTCTCATTCACCAGTCTTTACAGAGGTGCATTTCCTTTGTCTCTCCATCCATTAAGCCTCTCCTCCCATGTGCATTATTCTATCCACTTTCTTCATATCCTAATGCATCTCCTTTCCTCAAGGGGTTGCTAGCTGCTTGGGAGACTGTGCGCACTTTGTTTCAGTTCCATCCAATGGCCCACACAGATCCTACATCCAGTTGTTGGTGGATCCCTTTGGGTGAAGGTCAGGCAGATTGTCCCTGGTCTCTTCTGTCCATCCATTGACGCAACGTCGGTGGCGAGCAGCAGGTGTGCTCACGGTATCTGCATGGTATAATGGGACAAGATTGTTGACGTGGAATGAGTTCAAATTGAAGTTCCTTCTCCTTTGTTGGGACCGGGGCATTTGGGAAAAAGTAGCTGTTATACTTCCTCCCCACCCACAAGACGTGGCTCCCCAGCTCTGGGTGGTTCATGGCAGTGTTAAGAAGGAGCACCTGGTGCAATCGATGTATGTGGTCCTGCTTCATCCTGAGGTGTTGCCTCCATCGCCAAAGTGGCCTTTAGTTATCCCTGAGCCTCATCGTAAAGCAGTCTGGCGATGGGTATGGGATAAATTGCTTCATCCTAAGTTGTCCATTTTATGGTGGCAGATCACTCATAGATGCGTGCGGGTAAACACTGTTGTTCATCGAAAGTCTCTGTGATCTGCCCTCTTTGCACGCAGAGGGATGAGACAATTGAGCACTGCTTTTTCATGTGTCACCATGTTCGACCTGCTTGGCAGTGGCTTCTGAGTCTTTTCCATTGTGACTTGAATAGTCAGCAGGTCCTATTGTCAGTCTATCCTAGTTCTTGGGACAAGTTGGCAAAGAGGGCTTTCCACTTAGCATCTGCTTGGATCATCTGGTCCATCTGAAAGAAACGAAATCTCCTCATCTTCAAGGGACAGTTCTTTTCAGATATGCACGTGCTTAGCGATGCCCGTAGTCGCATTGTGAAGGCGTACAAGTGTTCTTCCTTAAAGGAGGACATCAAAAGTGTCATTTGGGAGCAATATCTTCAGATTCACACCTACTCATAGCAAACAGTTGTGCTCATGGTGATCTGTGTTCTCTGCTTTTCTATGTTATGTATGTGGTGGGTAGTGTTGCTCTAGTGGATATCTTCTCCACTGGGTTTTGAGTCCCCCATGTACTCTTTGTATTCTTTTGAGTAATAAAGGTCCACGTTCAAAAAAAAAAAAAAAAAATTGTTAGCGAGCTGTTAGCCGATGATGAAGGCGGACTGCGGATCGATGTGAGACAATGTGAGGAGCTCCGTCAAGGTTGCCAATGGATAAGGTAAGGCTTTGTTTTTAACATGTATACAGATTTGGCATACATTTCCTGTGGTTAAATTTAGCATACAATTTCCCGTGGCTAAATTGCAAAAGAAGTAATTGCGAAAGAAGTTCTTTCTTAAGAAAACTTGTATTGCCGAGCGAGAGGCTTGGAGGTGTAGATTTAAATTAAATTCATTTCAGTTCGATTCAATTTATAAAATGTGTGCATCTACGTGTATAAGGATGTAACAAAGAACATTACCGTGCCAATGAAGAAACGTTACATATAAAGGAATGTCTGTGTGGAAGGCATGCCAATGCACGTCAGCACGGAGGCGTGCCTGACACACCGGAATGTCTGGTAAACATACATTCTCTTAACGTGGAAATAACTTAAGAAAATTATGTGGCACGTCTTACAGAATCGCGCTTCAGCGACGGCGGCTTGGAGACGACAATGTTTTTTTCTGTGTCCTGGCGATGGTCTTGAAGGCGCCATGCCCAGACATCTTTGATCTTTTTAACTCTGCATCTTCCCTATCCTTTTTTTCTTCTAGATCTCTGCAAAAAAAACTCTGCACCTCTGCTTCAACGTGGAGCCAGGACCATGGCCGTGGCTGCCTGCAAAAAGGGAAATTTCCGATTACAAACAAAGAGAAAAACCGAGCTTAAATCTTAACAAGGAAAACAAAGGCACAACTTACTTTTGAAGCTTTGGCTATGGCGGTGCACAAATGACCAAAAATCCGCTTATACTCTTAAGAAGAAAAATGCAAACATGGCTTCGATCTGCAGAATGTCTCCCAGGTACATTCAGTTGTGAATCGCGCCCTAAATCTGACGGCTCAGATTTTACCTGTGAGTTTGATGGTCCAGATTTTACCTTCGGATGTTGCTTCCTCCCAATCCTAAACACTGTTGAATCGATTCGAAGACGAGCTAGGGTTTGAATCCATATGCTGGCGCCTAGATCTTTCCCAAATAAACCAAATACGCTTAGATGTTTTGCTAAGATTATGCTCTGGCGATGGCCTCTTCAGCCAACATCGGACTCTGTAAAAGCTTCGGATTTGGCCAAGCCCTCGCTTCCTAGAATGCTCGAAAATGTCTGGTTTTGTGGCTTCTGCTACCCTATCCTACCCTTGCAAAGATCGTGGAGGAAAGAATGGATTGATGGAGCTGGAGGCCATCGGTAAGGAAAGCCCCACCTACAACAGGTCTGCTTCCTGAAAAAATACATTTCAACTATTGATCATAAATGGCATTCTAGCATTTTTGTTACTGCAGGATTGTTAAAGTTCTTAAGGTCTTTTCTTACTTCCAGATTGAGTTTCGGGCTTCTAGCAGCGAGTTTTGGCACTTGGCTATAGCAGCGGGTTTCGTTCTAGCGTATAGAAGCTTTCTAAACCCTATACACATCCATAATAGCTTTTGCATGTACCGAATCCGAAATCAAAAGCTCTACTATGCAAAGATCATTATTGATGCTGCTTCTACAGTTCAACCATGCCTTTCTAGGAGCCTTTCCTGAATGTTCATCTCTGCTGAGGACACAGGTATTTAATAGCACCTTTGGTCGATTAAATTTTTCTTTATGTTTCTACATGCATATCCTGTCATTTCGAGCAATGACAATGCAAAATTTTGTTATATCATTAATTTACAGGCTCATAACCAGTGCTGTATATTCATTTGCAACCATGTTAGTCAGATCCGGACCGGAACATCTGGACATCATGATTCTCACAAGAATCTCATGGAGGAGCTGCACATATGTGTTTTCTTGCTGCTTCAAAAGGTAAACATTAATTCTATTTTAAGTGACAATATCTGCAAGGACATGCCTTCAGTGATTAGCATCAAAGTCGATGGAGTTTATGTAATATATTAGAATGTCTTATACTACTTATTGCTTCCGTTTTCCATTTCTGATTTTCATTATTGATAATAATAATGAGGAAGAAACTATTCGCACCCATTCCATTGAAAATGTATCTGAGCTATCATGGTCTTGCAGGTAAGAGCTAGAGTTGTTTCTCTTTTTCTGTCTGCGTTTGTGTTTCTAGCGCAACAATAGAGGCTGGAAATTTTTGTGCCAAAATGGAGGGACATCTCCAACATCTCTTCATGGATTGGCATCAAAGTCTGAGATGTTGCTGAGCTGTGTGGTCATCTTTTGGCCACCATGCTCTGCTGAAAGTGTGTAGATTTATAGTGTGTATTGAGATTTCATTTGTAGTGTGTAATTTGATCAGTTTATTACTGTTGTTTTTGAAATAATAAAAAGATTTGTCAATTTGTTACTGATTAGCTCTGCTCAAGTTGTTACTTATCAACTTATTTTTGAAATATATTAATTTATAAATGAGAACAGGGTATTTTCTTATGAATGATGTCATAGGGTATTATCTTACGAATGATAACAGGGTATGTTATTTGAAACAGGGTATGTTATTAATGGGGTATTATTTGAAACAGGGAATTATTTGAAATGGGGTACTATTTAAAACAGGGAATTATTTTGGAATGGGGTATTATTTAAAACAGGGAATTATTTGGAATGGGGTATTATTTGAAACGGTGTATTATTTTGCAAATGATAATAGGGTATGATTTGAAATAAGGTATTATCTGAATAGGGTATTATCTTACGAATTATAACAGGGTATCGATTCACATTCTTTGACTGGGGGATTGCGACACCAGCATAACGGGGTATTATCATACAAATGAGGAAAAGGGGGATTGTGGCCAAATACCCCGATTCGAAAAATACATTTTATCCCCTGTTCTTCGACGAAAAAGGAGGATTTTATAGCCATTTTTGCGGGGTATTTTATAGGGTATTGGAGCACCTTTTTCGTTGTGTTAGGCCCTCTTTTGTAATTGTGAAATTTCCTTTCCTTCTACACGTGAAGAACCTACTCAACCATGAAGTTTTTTAACCAACTCGATTTTTGTCATATATGGACACTTTTTTTTTTTTTGATGAATCAGATTAAATGGAGCTCATCAATTACATACATATGCCACGTGATATCATATACCTACATAACATATTTGTCTATGTAAAGATAGCCACATAGCCATGAAACTTAACTTTTACATGAGTGATAAAAGTGAGTCATAGGCTTGGGATGCCCACTCTCCTCTAATGCTACAAGATATTATCAAACCTTTTATTTCAACAAGGGTAATAAGCTATTACGGTGGGTATATTCCTGGAAGAACACCAATTTTCTCCGCCTCTTCCATATAAGCCATCCTTTGCATAAGTTCAAATCAACTCTCTTTCGATCTTGCCAAGATGATGGATACATGACTAATAAAAGCTCCTTTTTTGAAAGAGAAGTTTCCAACACTTGCTTCAATTTGTCCCACACTGGATGTTGTTCCCAACACTGCATGAAACAGTGTTAAATTATTGCTTCTTCCTGCTGCACACTGGACAACTTGGTGAGACATCACGGTTGAACTTGCTCGCTAATACATTGATCCTGTTTGCTTTGTGAGAAATTCGCCATATGTAGCATTGTGGATGTCTTTGGTGGCAAGTGGCTCTTCCAGACCCATTTTCAAACTTGAGCGACTTGGTCATCTTCTAATGCTATCCCCCATTGGGAAGGAAAGCTTATCATTTCATTCGCATGCAGTATCTTGTATGCCTTTGAAACAAAATGTTTTTATCAAGATTTTCATAAAATAAGCAGAAAGTATCTACATGTGGATAGGCAAAAAGTGGTATATATTGTCCAGTATTTGTCCCATGCTTTTAAGTTAAACCCGCTTTGAAATGAATTCCAAGAGCGATGTACTCGACATTGATACCAATCTCCAATGTAGGATATACCTGGCGCAGTACATCTGCTTTGAATTCGTTTATTGGCGAGGCTCCTTTGCAAGGACTCAATCTATAGAATAGAATAGAAACCAATCGGCCTATGAGACCCAATTAAGACGCGCAACAGACTTATTACTGTCCAGGTTAAAAAGGTTTATGTAGTGCTGGTAGTGTGCTATCTCGACCTGTTCAAAGGCATTATCATCCCAAAGCTTGCTGAGGACGCAAGCATCAAGGTATTGCCTCAAGCTATGGTGATTTGCCTTTGTTTGCACATGTATGCACTTATTGTGATGCTCTCCACCAAACATACGACGCCTCGTCGTATATCTCGCAGGAAATCCCCCATCTAGCACACCTGCCATATGGGCCCTCTGTCTGTCATGCACCTAGGATGGCCAGGGTACGGGAAGGGGACACGAAGGTGTCTTGCGCCGCCCTTCCCATATGGGCTGCTATCACAGCGGAAGCATAAACATAAACATTGGCACTAACAAGAATAATACAATCAGCTACCTCGAAGGGTAGTACCATCTATCCATCCATAGATCCATCATAGTCATCAATACATCATCCATTATATGAGCTCCTACCCAGGCTCAGACTCGTGGGGAGAGTAGACTGACAGCTAGAGTTTCAAGATAGAACAAACGAAGTTATGACAATGACTTGGGCTGGCAATAGACAATGTCTAGGGTTGACTACTCCATCTCCCCTCCTGTCATACTCTGTTGTGACTGTAACCTGCTGGACACATAACCTTTTGGGCTCATGAGGCTACTCCTGGTTGCATCTCCCCAGTCTAGTGAGGTAGGAAAGGTTGCATCTCCCCTTCCCGGAATGCAATGATCCGATAGGCAGCTACAGGAGCATGGCGACACGTGTCCTTACCCGACTGAACTCCCCAAAACAAGAGCCAGGCCAACAACCTGCAACTCTTGAGGGTGAGGGCGACACCATCGACCCAGGAAGTGTCGAACTCATACCTGGCCCTCTCGAAGTGACCGGTTGTAAGCCTAGCTCGCTTCGGGTTCCCCATAGCCATGCTCATCAAGAACCCCCTCTAAACAAGGCTACTCTGGTCTCTACCCCCCCTTCCCAATACAAGAGGTGCAAATACGATTACCCAACCTCATATATCTACATAACATGATAAATAATGAGAATAACATCTAATCCTAATCACATGCATCTAACTTACAATTAGGGTTCATTGATTAGGGTTCAAGATCCAAGCTGAGGGTTTTAGAATGGCTCTACTAGAGATAAGAAATGCTAACTCATCTAGAATCCTAACTTCCAAATGATCTCCCAAGGAACCAAATACCTGCTTCGAAGGAACTTACATCTCGATCGCTCAGTGAGTGGTTCAGGTTAGCTCCCACTCCTTCTGGTGCACATGCTCCTAGGGCTGCTATGTTATGCTAAGGTTGGCTACGTTATGTATAATGACTTAGCCATGTTCCCTTCTCTACACTAAGGTATACAAGGCTACGAAGGTAGGCTAGATTAGACCCTAGCAAAAGGAAAGTATATATATACACCAAATATTTTAGGGAAACGTCATACTGCCAGCTACTGAGCTCTTTTTTCCCTCCAGGCCTTGAGGCGTTACGGCCCCAATGCCACGGTATGGTTAGGGAGAAGAGCATCGTCCATATTGACCATCTTCTAAAAGTAGATGATGTGGCAATCAAGGGCTGCCCTCTGAAGAGGCAACAAGCCCGTCTCCTGCAACAGAATTTGATATGGCCCAGAGCAAATGTGCTTCATGAAGAGGCTTTTCGCACAACGTGCAATAAAACTAATGATTGTTGTAGAAGCTCAAGGGCTGGGGACTTCAAGTCTTGCTGAAGAAGTTTTGCATGAATTTGCAAACTAATATCTTACTGTGCAACGTAAAGTTCTGCATTTTTAGCCCCCCATGGAGGCTGATCTAATGGCCAAAATGGCTGACACTTGCTCCATTTGAGAAAACAACCTGATGTTATATAGATCTAATAAACTGAGGCTTCTGAAAATAAGAATGTATTATCTGCATATTAGTTACAAATTTGCTGCGAGCCATCTGTTATTTGTAGCCCTATTATAACCTAATCTTCCATAGCTACCGATAACACTTGAGATAGTCCTTCTACAATAACTTTAAAAAGAATAGGCGCCAGAGGGCCCCTTGCGTAACACCACTACTTATATAAAAAACAGAGAAAGTCTCTCCAAAAACTAACATAGATGCATGTGACATTCGACAATTTTGCAATAATGCTGGTGAATTCCTGTCCACAGCCAAAAGCAAGCAACGCCAAAAAGGGGCCAACTCACATTGTCATATCCCTTTCTAAAATCAAGCTTTAGATATAGCACCCTTTGACGTGTCTTTCTTGCCCAATATAAGCCTTCAAAAGCGGCCGCAATATTCTCGATTAAGCTTTAAATATATACTAGTAACGTGTGCCCGGCGTTGCCGGGCATAAATATGATTATATTGTAGCCATGAAGTTGTACATATCTTAAAACACCTTGTTAAAATTTGAAAGAATAGAAATGAGAGAAGGGAGATGATTTTAGCCTGTATCGTTTAAAGATAGTGTACTCTATGCTTGACAAATGTTCATGAGAGCATGAATCGAATGATTGCAACTTTGAATTTGTGCAATGAAGGTTCATCTTGAGAATGTGGTCACTGACCAATTTCCATCATGAGAATACATTTTTTGCATAAGAGTAATGGATTTTGCCCATGTGCCCTTCACCGAGATATTTAAGGAGTGGATATTAAAGAATTGGCATTATATGCATATATTTCAATTTCTTACATTCCATTTTACGTTGAAATTGTAAATAAGCTCATTGATGGATTTTTTCTAGGGTCAATGTAGAATGAGTTAGCAAGGTTGCAAGATTGATTAGATAATCTGAAACTTATTGTTAAGCATCGGTGATGTTTTTAGCATTGAGTGGGCTTTTATGTTGTGATTACTTAGATATGTTTGGTTTGTGCCTTCATGGTCTAGTTGGTTTTGTTGATGGTTTATATAGCTAATAATAAGTTTGTTGTGGGTATTCATTATATTGTCCAAGTTTTTTGTAAATCATTGATCTAGTTGGTTTTGTTGATGGTTTATATAGCTAACATTAAGTTTGTTTGTGGGTTGCTCAATATATAATGCAAGTTGTTTGTAAATCATTTGTCTTTATAAGAGATGTGGTTCATTCTTAGAATTCTTCTTGCTATTATTAGAATTAATAATGTATGGTTTTACTAATCGGTCTTTATGTGAAATAATATTCGCAAGGAGAACATATTTTAGAGAGTTCTATAATAATGTTCGAATCATTTGTTTGCAAATGAGTAAAATACACACACTTTGAGGAAGCATAAGCTTAGAGATTCTAAACTATGTAAGGCGACGTTGATTAGGAGCACTAAAGAATGTGGTTATTATTTACAACATCAATAGTAACTTGTTATAGTTCATCTATCTCAACAATGCACAACTCCTCAAATACATTGCTTCCATTTCACAAAGCTTGGATTGTCTCACCCAATTATCAACTTTTCAAACAAATTACTACTTGTTTATTTTTCCATTGTTGCCTATTAGGCATACATTATCCACAAATATGAAAACAAAATTTGATGAAAAGAAGGATGATAAGTATGGTGCTATGCTCCTAAAGATGTTCTTGGTTTACAATAGAACATTTCCGTTTCTTAAACTACAAATTCTCACTCAATCCACTCTTGGTCTGCATTGCCCCAGATAACCCAAAGATAGCTCGAGAAACCCAAGCACAATGTAAAACAATTTATGACTATGGTCATGTGGAGACTAATTGATTGTTTCTCTACGTGCAAACATGCACAAAATTCATTGTCGCTCATATCCAACAAAGTGGCCAAACCATCAGAATTTATTGTACATATTGCAACCTAATTATAATGTTTGCAACTCTAATTACAAAATAATGAACTTTTCATTTCTGTCTAGTAGACACGGGTTAACTACCTCTCCACAAGGCTTCATCTTGACAAATGAGCCTAGTAGTATGAGTACGAATCAACCCAGCATTATGAGTAGAGGAATTTTTCATTTAGTTTCTCTAGTTATTGCAAAATCAAAGTTCTATACATGTTTGATGTCTGTGTCATCAAAGCCCAGGCAATAAAGCTTGAGTAAATACCCTGGGTTTCATGGTAATACTCTGATAACCTAACTCAGTCTCTCTCTTTGAATTCATAAGTGTTGCATAAACCTGAGGAATTGCCTGCAACAACATGAGAAATTAGTTTTTGATTAGCAGCACTCATAGTAATGGCAGGAGCTTCTGATGAGAATAGCAAAATATTTGGTATATCTGTTGTCTACACCCGAGCATTGTGTGCAAACTATGAGTAGCAAAATATTTGGTATATACCTGTTATCTGTACTTGAGCATCATGTGAAAAACTCTGATGCAGTTAAGCCTGTTGTAAAAAATACTAATTTGAAATCGAATACAAATTTCAAAAGACCTTTCAACTCAAAAAGAGAACATGATTGAAGCTAAGGAAATTAAGCGACTGAGATATTTTCAGTAGTATCTATAGACATTACCAATAACGTCGAAGATCCGTACACAGTGTTTTAAGAGCAGGACAACCGATCTGCTAGAAGCAATAGTAACTCTAGAGAAACATTTTATTCTTGCACTCTGATGGTGGCATGTATTTGCTCATATCGAGTTGCATCATGATTGAGCTATAATGCAAGCTTCCCTGTGTTTTAAGAGTTGGACAATTAATCTGCTAGAAGGAGTAACTTGCATGCTATGAATCAACATTTTATAATGCAAGCCAGCGCAACAAAATTTTGGAGTAGACATGAATGTCCTTTGAATCCTACCCACAAAGCATGGCAGGTTGAACTGTGTCAGGAAGCAACAGTAATAGCAGGAGATTCTGTTGGGAGTAGCAAAATATTTGGTATACCTGTTGTTGTCTGCAGTTGAGCATCATCTACAAACTGTGATGTGTTTACAAATGTTGGAGTAGACATGAATGCCCTCATGAATTAGCCTTATAAAGATGTGAATAGGGTGACACGTTACCTGAGATTATTTGCATAAACTTCGTTCCAATGTCAACTCAAACCCATAAGATTATTTGCATAAACTTTGTTCCAACATCAACTCAAACCTATGATACAGCCATGCTAATCGATATGTCTGGGTCTCCATAATCTAGATCAAATAGCACCTTCAATTTTTGTTGAACATGGCGTGAAGATGTTATACTTGAGAGATCAAAATATAACGAAGTAAAGTGAGTCAATACACATATCATAGCAGTTACTGCATGCCACGTAATATCACCTGCTAGAGCCCAGTCCTCTATCAAGCATTTTCTCATCAAACAATAAAAAACCCTAAATAGAAAAAAGAAAGAAGACTGATTTCCCTTGCAAAATGAACGAAAAAGACCTGAAGAAGGTAGTTATCATCATAAAGGCATAATACAATGCTGAAAAAAGAATACACATAAGTCTAAAAGTCGCTGAAATTTAGTGTTTACATCCCCCCGCAATAGGGATTTGGCAAGGTTGAAGCTTGGATACTCCAATACAAAGGAATTTAAAAATCTTATAGAATTTCTGAGAGGAACACCAAAAGCAAATGAACTGGGGGATCCATGACATGAATGATCGACTATCAAGTCGAAAGGTGGCAAGTAACCGCAATGGCAAAACTACTGAGGACTTAATTTGGAACTTTTCACGGTAAGTATAGAATTTCGAGTTATCACTTGGCACTTTCATGTAGAAAGGCAAAACATCGGTTAAATGACTATGCAGCTTAGAGATTGTGTTTGGCAAAGAATAAATAATGTCTGCCCAGCCAACCAAGCTCACTCAAAGATGTCATAAACATGAAGATTAATAGGTGAGATACCTTCTCGCTAATAGTTTATGGAATGGGAGAAGACAAAGGCTGGAGAGATCACGCCATGAATCGGTATATGGTTGCATGCATCGAACGTGAGGACCCTACTATTGAACAAATACTATGCAAGAACCTAGATGCCTAAGGCTCAACAAATGTTGGTCTATCCCAGAGAAACAATATCCCAAAAAGAAATCAATCTGAACCTTACCTAGTTCACAACAGAAGAAAGGCTCTAGAGTGCAGCAGATGAGATGGCTCTGGAATGCGACATAATAGTCCAGTCATTAAACACAGAGGGATGATTCTGTGCAACAATGTACCTAGTAAACTAATGTTCATACAACTTTCATCAGTTAAAGTAGATACATATTGCACCCCACTCTTGGCCTAAGCATTTGACATATCTACCTGCGCATCTAAGGCGTTCATACCACAAATCTCTTGCCAACTCTTACTTTTTCAATTGTGGGATACATGACTTTGACACTTGCTATAGATTCCATAAATGATATCCAGTGTCATGAGGGTAAATGTGCAATTTTTGAAGCTAAAATGAGTAAGTTCTCAAGAGCTAGAACCTAAAAGAGGATAACTTGCTTTTTCAAAAGCCATGACAAAAAAAAAACTTATCTATATCCAATATCCTCACTATGAACCATCGTTAAGGAAGCACCCAGTCACATTTTGAATAAAAGATAATTGCAAGATGTACCTGAGGCAATGAAAGGCTGGGCACACGAACTATTCCTTCGATCTTTCTAGAATATCTCATAGAAACGCACATCATGTTTTGTCATCTGCAGCTTTTCATGTGGTAAATTGTGCTAAGAGTAAGGAATTCATAAGCCCAACAGGACATATAGTAACATTGTCCATAATAAATGTTCCAACACTTGTCCACGACACTTCTTATTGCCAAAACCTACAGCTTTTCATGTGGTAAATTGTGCTGGGAGTAAGGGATTCATCAGCCCAACAGGGATATGCAATAACACCGTCCATAAAAGATGTCCCAACACTTGTCCACGACACTTCTTATTTGCCAAACCCTATAGTGCTTTCCAACCTTAAAGGGGAATAAACTGGTACCAACCACCACCACATGGAACGTGCTCAACTACTATATACATGAGGAAATACCTATACCTTATTGTGCTTGCTCCTGTTTTGATGCAAAAGCAATCATAGAAGCCCTCCTTGCTGGTTCAAGCCAAGAAGGAGCAAGACGCCATAACTCTCTGTTTTAGAACCTCTTAAGCATTTATATCTAGTTGTCACCTACTTCCCAAGAAGAACCAAGCACATAGAATTTAGAAATCATGATAAAAACCAAACATATTTTGTGAACGATGAATCCTTCTCCATCAAATAACATGAATGAGACTTTTTGATGAATAATTTGTTCTTTGTTTCCGCCCATCCTTTCCAGAATCATGCTCCAAATCCACCATGTCTGCCTCAGCTTCTAGAATCCTGTGAGAAATGGCCGGAATTGATAAAAGAATCCTGAGAAATGGCCGGAATTGATAAAGGAAGAAGATACGAAGAAAAAAGAAGAGATAGGGCAGATGTATTCGCTACCGGGGTCGAAAAAACTCCATGGAAACAATTCAAGAATCGTGGCATGCATGCCGGGTTCCTATGCGTCTTCACATAGCCGAAATGGGAGATTTTAAGCCTCCATCTCAGATTATCAGATAGATGTGGAAATACAGAGAAAAGCATGCGGGACACGTCCCCATTCAAAACCATAGAAAAAAGCTTTTGCGATTTTTAGAAATCGGCAAATTTTTCTATTCTCGGAAAACCCTAAAACCTTAGACAATTAACATAAGGGAAAAAATAAAAAAGTTTCTCACTTACCGGAAAAACCAAATTTAAACAATAGATACCATCAAAATAGGCTTTAATTTACTTGCATATCCTTTTGCTATGATTTTGTAGAAGGTTGACAACAAACTAATAGGTCTCTAGTCACCTATGTTCTTTGGTTCCTTCACCTTTGGGATTCGGGTGATACATCTAGTATTTAGTTTGCTATCAAGCTTATCTGCTTAAAAATTCTTGAAAACGCTATACACAAAAGATGGTATCCATTTCCAATATTCCTAAAAGAATTCTGTTGGAATGCCTTATTTTTGGCCAAAGAGAAGGCCACAACTTTCACAGATAACGGTTGTCCGGATTTTCACTTTGCATTGCGGATACTTTAGATACCACCTTTGAAAGAATCAACTCCTCAAAACGATCTTGAAAAATTATATCATTCTTCTTAAAGGAATCTTCAAAATGCTAAAAAACAACTGCCTTCGATTATTGTTAGTCTCAAAGATATTCTCCAACTGCAATAAAGACAGTGTAATTGAGTGCCTCCTCTGTCTTGCAACCCTGAAGAAGAAACGTGTACATTTGTTGCCTTCGATCCATGCCAACCTTGCTTTAACCTTAACTTGTTTCGAGTAGTTCTAGCCTATTATTTTCTAGAATTACTTTTTCTCTTTCGTCTGAACTAATGCCATTTCTTCTAAGTTCAGTCAATTTTGCGTATAACGAATCCAGCAAAGCATTCTCTTCAACCACCTTCTTGGGGCATCCCAAACTTTAGTGAATGTTTGAGCTGCTGCTAGAGACGCAATCGTTGTCTCCATTCCTTGCTTATTTCTACTACCCGCTATCCAGATCTGCTTACATTTTTCTTTGAAATCTTCATCTTTAACACTAGAGTTGTCCCTAAATGGACTAAAAATGGTTCATTTGCACTGTTCACGTCAAAATTCATATAAAATCAGCAACTCAATTTTCTATGAAGCCCTTCCTACAAGTTAATATATGGCAGTCGTATTACACAAGAAAATACCTAAAAATCCATCAGCTCATATACTTGAAAGTCATACTTAGGTAATCCAAGGAGGTCTAGTCAAAACTGTCTCATGTTTATATAAGGTAAAACTATCTCGACAAAAAGATCTTTTTGATTTTTTCTCATTATTTTTCTATTTTTCTAGACGAGATAGAGAGTAAAACACAAAAACCCACACCTCAATCCGAGTTCTAGAAAGGGAGATAGGACCATTTGAACCACTACCCTTGCGACCATTACTCGTCCACGATACATAAAATTGAAGAACTTCCTCATCTTAATCAATCTTAGTTTCAATGTTGAGACATAGGTAGCTTATCAGCTATCAATTCGAAGGAGAACTATGAAAAGCGATAATTGTAAGAAATAAAAAGATATACTGCTATATCCACTGACCATTACTGGTTCAGATGACTTAGGTTCATCTAAAAATTAAGAACATCCTCATCTTAACCCACTTGGATCTCAAATCTAGAATATAGGTCGCATGTATAGTACTCTATTTGATAAAATTAGTTAGTTATATGGGATTGCATAGTTAAAGAGTAATGTTGAACCACAAACAAATGGAACCTATGTGGATTTCAACTCTTCCTTTAGAAAATTATGCTACAGTAGGTAAAAAGTGAGTGTACCTTTGTACAAATGACAACACAATAATAAATAAGGCTGATGATAATAATTAGAGAGATTTTACTATGTATCCAATTTGTCTGATTGTGGACTATAACTCGTCCATGCCTATTTATATTCATATCTTACATATAATATGTTATTTTAGCATGAAAGTTGAAATATATGTTACTAACAAAGGCTTATTATACATAAATAATCTATCATGAAAGATGACCTATGTGTACTCTTGGCGTACCTAAGTGACATACACTTTCTAGCAACAACACATATACTAGTTTTATGATAGTAGAACATAAGTAGAATTATTTGTATTTTTTAATAAAACTATATTAGGAACCTCTATATACATCTCTTATAACGTTTTTAATCAGTTCAAAGACATTGGAGAAATGTAATGTAAAAAAATTAATTTCTTTTACAAGCTTCGAAAGCATGCATGAAACATTATTTGGTCAAATGATTGATTGTCATGGATAAACTTTGCGATTTCTTCACAAATAATTCAACAAATATCACTAGCTACAATCTTATTGAGTTTTAATACTACAACTTTGGAGCTAACTTAACTTTGTACGCTCTAAATACGTTAGTCCTATTACTGTAGTTCTTGGTTAATGCTAGAAATTACATGGTTACATGTTTCGGGCTTTGGTAGAGCCTGTTTTACTGTATGGTTCTGAAGTGTGGGGGCCTGCCATTAGTGCTAGTGCTTGGGAGAGCTTGGAGCGGGTGCAAAAGTCCTTTCTCACTTACAGCCTCGGAGTTAAAACGACAGTGCCCTATGCTATTCTTTTACAAGAGACAGGTTTTTGGCCTCTTCAACATTCTGCCATGAAGCGCCATCTCCACTATATCTGCAAGGTGCACCACATGGATGATGTTAGGTATCCTGTTCTTGCACTTGCCATGGCTGAATCTCCTCAGCGTTTGAAACGATGTTGGAAAGAGCATTGCACTACATGGTTTGCCCGTTGGGTCGCGGCAAACGAAGCATTTGCCTCGATGCTTGCCGATTCTGATCCCCGAGCTTTTGCAACAATATCTCAATGGTCGTTTTTTCTCAAAAGATATGGGACGCATTACTTTGACCCAAGTGAAAACCGGTCATTATCATGCACACATAAATCCCACCTTGGCACCAGGGCCCCAAGCTTATTTGCTTGCTTCATCGTCGGGGAACAAGCTTGTAGCTATTGCATCAATTCGCCGACGGGTCCCACAAAGCACTGAATTGAGACAGTAGATGGGAGCGGCCGCAATTGCCGCGAGAAGCTTAGACTATGTGTCGTTGCTGCCGCCACAAGTTATTGAAGATGAAAGCCATACTCTTCTGAGTTGCCCTGCTTTTGAGATAGTCCGAAATCATTTTTTGACCTTAGCATTCCATTCCACGCTTCCACAACTTCTCAGAGCACCATCTGTGCATGACTTGGCATTATACATACTTGAGGTTCTAGATAAACGTCTGCAATTACTGAGCCCTCAGTAGTCATTATCTCCGCTTGTCTAGTATCATCAATACTGCAAAGGTTTTTCCCTTGAAAACCTTTCGAGGCAGGGGTTTTTTAATCCTAGTAGTAATGATTGTACTAGCCCATTGTATGGGTCCCATGACCTATTGGTCTCCGTGGACGTTAAAAAAACTATTCTTTTCTATTCTATTCATACTAGCTACACTGTATTTGACTTGATAATTACCTCATATATAGATGTATAAGTAGAACGCATCATTAAATACCTTCGTGAGGCTTATAGATGGGCTTTTATTATAGCATTGTAACCTATATTTTTTAATCTGAATTTTGTATGTGAAATTGTTTAGTTAATATTGACATTAGTATAGCTTATGAACGCCCCAAAAAACATTGTGCTAGAGCTTTATAGTTAACAACTCATACCTACAAGAATTAAGTCAAAATTTGTAATAGAAAGAGAGAAATAATTCCCCAACCTTGAGAAGTTTTTTAGAATAGAGCAAAATGGAGTTTAACAACTTCAACTGATGTCAAATGATAGCCGCCAAATACAAAAACATGCAACTCAATGTATTTTATCATAAAATAAAAATTTCTCTCAATTTTAGCAAGGTTTGAATCCCTTTTTGATAGGAAAATGAGAAATGCAGTTCTGGACTGATGCAAAAGCTGTCACTTTTTCTAAAGTTTGAACAATCACCAAAATATTAATCATGAAATCTTCACAAGTCATTAAGAATCGAGTTAAGATTAGAAACGTGATATCATATTGTAAAATTGAAATTTCTTCTGTTAGATACATGGGTTTAAGTAATAGGAGGAATACAGGACCAATTATGATCCATGATATCATTCCTATGCTTCATTTTCTATGCTCATCATTCCTATGATGAGCATATTGTATTCTTCCTTTTCTTTTGTATATGTACACGTTTTGATAATTGTGGACAATAGAGTAGAGAAAACAGCTTGGAGAAAGCTAATATAATTGCGACAAAGTATTGCCTTCTATTTTTTGCAAGTTGGAGCCAAGATTTGCTGGAGGCAGTCACTAATTCTAGGTTTGGCAGGCTCACTTCTCAAGTTGAACTAAGCTTGCTCAAGAGTTTACGATTTGCGGAGCTTCTGAGTACTTGCCAGCATGAAAAATCAGGTTATCCTCTAATCTTTCCTGTTGCACCCAGCAGATGCATGATTTGAAGCTTTCGGGTTGTGCTTATGCTTGATGTGGTTGCAAATTTGTAAAGTTAAGGGAGTGGCTTTAAATACGGAATTTGTAGCAAAGGTAGAGTAGCTGATGTTTTTATAGCTACTAAATATATCTGAAAGTCCATGATTGCTGTACCATTTTACTTAATGATTAAAACATGTTTCTTAAAGGCATCCAAGGATATATGACTATGTTTCAGAGTGTTTGCGTGATCAGTCTAATCCGCTATGTGAGAACACTATAGATCACCTGGAAATATAGCAATGCTATCACCTGCAAGTCTACTCTGGAAGATGAGTAAAACTTTTATGAAGTAAAACTTTAGTGGATGCACGCAAGGTTACAGTGAGTTTTCATTTGGTTAGTTTCAGCCTCTAAGTGCTATTTATGTTGATTTGTTGTTGTCCAAGTTCTTAAACTAGGATGTTCCTGATAACTAAACCATTATTCTTCTATTTATTGGTAAACTGCCAAAATCTGAGCCATGTAATTTCGAAAAAATAAAACACCGTTGTAAGTATGTGATAGACTGCTAAAAGCCAATGGTGCCTATCAACGGAAATATATAGTTCCCCAATCATGGATATCCCATTTACCATTTGCTTGGGACTTCTAGCTTTGGCAAATACATTGTCCTAGGCTATGCTCATGTGGCACTACTGGATCCCATGGCTCCTTTGGACCTGGACAAAATATGCTCTCTGAGTTGTGGGCAAATATAATCTGGATTAGACCTGAAATAATTTTGTGCTGATGTATTAGTACCTAACATATTTCTTTTAACATTTCGTATTTAAGGCAGTGGTTGATATTTTGTTATTTGAGGCATACCAACCTGTTTCTTTTCAGCTTGAATGTCATTCTTTTTATTGTTTGTGGGTTCATCTTCTATTCTACTTTATATTGTAGGTTGAAGACAGAATTGGTCGTATAAAGCTTTGCAAGAAGCTTTCATCTTGCATATGCATCAGATTGCACAAAGGTAAGTGTTTTAAACAGGCATTGAAACAATTTGCTTCTCTTTTGAAACTTTGAAGTTCATGTGGCATTTGCTTTGTAACTTTAGGTCTTTACATAACATTTTGTCATACTTAGCTATATATATGCATGGTTTGTGGAATGCAAGCATCCAACAAATGCACCTGGAGACAATGATTATTTTCACGCACCATAAAATGATCTTACATTTAGAAGCATTTTATTTGCTCTCTATTCTTAGTCATGAGAAGAATAGTTCATGGTGTATTTTCCATGTAGCAGGGAGCATAGAGATCGATGTTGAACACCGTAGGTAATACTTAACTGACATTTCTATGCATAGTTTCATTCCGTAACTTTATTTGATGGGATGTGATGGCTTTGTTTAACTTGCCCAGGATCAAATGGTTAGTCTTGGTGAATATCACCTTCTAATCTTTTAGTCTCTTGCGTTTTAATGCATGCATTATAGGTTTTTGTGATGCTCCCTTAAGAGTCTATTCTATTGGCTGTTACACCTTAGAATCATCCTAATATGTTCTACTGTCAATCTTCATATAATCTTCCAGTTGCTTAAGGAGTTATGCAATTTCAAGTATAACTCATAAGTTGATGCAGACAATTGGAAAATGATTGCCATGTTTTTGGAGATCCTAATGGCTATTGAGGAACAAGCTTATTAACAATGGTGCGCACTTGCCTGCCTTAACAGGTTCCAGCAAAAATCAATCACACAAGATTTAGAGGCTTGCAATTTCATTGTTCTAAATTTTTAATAAAGATTTATTTCATCTTCCTCTGCTCCAAATGTTTATGTGCAAATGTTCTCTTCCTGGTAGTAATACGCCTGCTGCTCTCTCTTTGTACTTGGGTCCCATAGGCCAGTTGGTCTCCGTGGACGATAAAATCATATTCTATTCTATTCTATTCTATTCTATTCTATTCTATTCTATTCTATTCACGTAAATACGTGCTCATGTTGCAATTAAGTTTTCAACAAAAATCTGTGGAAGCTCTTATGATACATACCACGTTGCAATTTCATGTTTTCATCTTTGGTTGATGGACTTTGATCGATCCTGATACTGTTAGGTAACTTGCATTTCATATCAAGTCAACACAACTCTGCACAGTTGCTTACATATGAATCAATTTGAAGATGTCACATCTTTGGCAAGTTAACTTATATCCTAAGACATCACTATCCCCTTTTTATAGATAATAATTATATTGAATGGGCAAAAGTCTGTGCAATGCATAGAAAGCCAAACTGACAATGCAAGCAATAGAACTTAAACTGACAATGCAACCCATAGAAAGCCAAACAGACAATGCAAGTAATAGAAAATGAACTAATAAGATGTAGGGTAATGCCAAGCCCTAGAAGTGCTACAATTCAACATCCTATTCAAGTGGAAACTTTAAAATCATACAAGTTGACCTCATTCCAACATAGGAATGCTCATTTGACCTTTACACTGCAATCAATTGAGGTGAAGCTAACCACAAAGGTCTACTTTCAAAGTTGACTCATGCAATTGTTTTGTTGTGCCTCATGCTTCTCAATCCCCATATCAAAAAGATAATCTATTGTTATCTATATATATTCTCCATAAGGCCCAATTTCATTGATGCACCAGAGTTTTCTAAATGTCCACACGATGTCTATGTTATGATAATTCAAAGGTTTACATAGAAAATATGGGTGCTATTTGATCATCAAGGTTTGCATCAAATAAAGTGGCAGAAATAGCATTGACGTGCATCATAGAGCTATACGGTTTATTTGGGTACATAGTAACAGATGTGGTTCTATTGTCACATTGTTATCCCAACGACATACATGACATATACATGACAATGACAATTTTCTAGACGGAATGTTAACCAATTTATAGTTTTCTCTTCCATTTTTGGAAATATCTTTCAGAGAGTCTTCATCTATGCTTACAACAGAATTCGAGGATCAGCTATCTCAAGCAATACCTAAGAAAAATGCATAGATTACAAGCATATGTTCAGAGCACAAATCAAGAAATCATATGCTCACAAATTTGAATTCTAATTCATCTTAACTACTTGCATGTCAAACCACAAAAGGGTTTCTATGGTCATTCAAGTTCAACAGGTATTTCTATGTGGTGCAACATAATATAATCAAGTTTAAGTCCAAATACCACATACACAACATTTATATATTGAATTCTATGTCAATGAAGTACCCTTGCCCCCTCCAAAGTGACATTGATTATTCTAGCCAACCATGAAAACCACGTCTTCAAATGTGCAAAAGCCCGGCAACGCCGGACACCATAACTAGTAATATAAATGATGTCTTATATATGCTATATTCTTCATTTTTAAGCCATAGTAACAGATGGTTAAAACCCGTACAGACATAAAACTAGAAATCATGTAAGTAATGATTTTATGTTGAATAATGGAAAGAAAATTTGTATGGAAGTCGACTTTGAAATCCTCAGTAGTTGGTTGATCTGCTCAATGTTCTAGGATGAGGAATCGCATTACGATTATTTTGGATCAAGGTAGAAGAATTCAAGGCCAGAATAAAATTTTACTTGGAACAAATTAGAGCAGATTGAGCTGGAGCATATTAATTTCAAGTAAATTTTGAGAAGATGACCAGAGCGCAACAAAAAAAATGTCCTCTCTTTCAAAAAAATGTCCTCTATTTCAATGTGGGATAAATCATCCTCAATGCGGGATAAATCCACAAAATTCGTAAGATGTCGAAGCAGGGGTGCTATGCTCCAAATTTGTAGTCTCCAAATACGCCATAGCTAGCAAACAATTGCCCTTTTGAGTGAAATGTATCAACAATTCAAAAGAAGCGTTTCACACAAAAAAGATTGATGTTACCATGATTATAGGGAGCAATCTTAAAATAAGATGCCAAAAGAATCATCCTACAATATTTATATATGTTTAGACATCTCTATCTCTAGTATAATCACCCTACAACATGTTCCATTAGACATGAACATATCCTTTTGTGAGGTTTGTAGCACACCTGTCCGCCTCTCTAAGAAACAATTTCAAGGGTGTTCATCGCTATGTCCAATACGATTGCGCACTGTAATTTCGTATGCTAGAGAAAGATGAAGTTGATCCAAGCTAAACAAACTCTCTATCCAACAAGGAATAAGATAGACGTGGTTCGTGCACTTTGCCTCCCCAACCATGTATAAAACTTGTATCTCAAAATTTTATGATGAGACTATAGTTAATGGTTACAACAAATTTGAACAACTTTATATAAAAATGATGTAATATGCTCCACCCAACCTCTCCCATCATACCAGCTATTTGTGTCAATTTTGATTTCACCATTTGGGATTGAGCATGTATGCGTGCCATTGCTATTTAGATGCATACCACCATCTGGCAACCCCAAAGGCAAGGAAATAAACTGCTCAGCTTTGGATAAGAGGTTAATAGCATTAGAAATAGGAGAGTTGCAAGGAGAGGTGCAATGTTCCTCATCAGTATATTTGGGTGGACAGTAATCCAATTTGAACCATTCATCTTCGAGGATTTCAGGAATGGTGATTCTAGCGAGGGGGTCGACGACTAGGATCTTGGAGAGTAGCTTGCAAGCGCCAGGGCTAAACCAAGGTGGAAAGCGAAAATCAGCATTAGCGATTGTACCAACTTGAAGAAGCGAAGATACAAAGGAGCGTGCAGAGGTGTGAGCTTTAGGGTCATGGAAAGGGTGATAACCGGCGAGGAGAATAAAGAGGATGACACCACAAGACCATATGTCAACCTTGGAGGGGTCGTAAGGGTGCTTGGCTAGAATTTCTGGGGCAAGATAATGAAGGGTGCCACAATGGGTGGTTGTGAGGATAAAATGTTGGTCTTCATCTCCCAAATAGGCAGCTCCAAAATCACACACTTTTAAGTTTTCCTCTTCATCTAGAACAAGGTTGAGAGGCTTCAAGTCCCTGTGGTAGACATTCTGGCTATGGCTATATTCCACAAATGTGAAATCAATTTCTTTGGAAAAACTTAGGGGCACGGTTCTTCGATTTTCCTTTTTGGGTCAACTTTTCCCGACGAGGTTACCTCCGTGACATATTCCATGACTCGAGTAGAGATGGGTTACGGTGGGAATTAGCTTGATGAATCGATAATATTTGGGTGTTTTAGCTTCCGGAGTGCCTCGATTTCATTGCGGATGCTTCAATCGCACTTTCTTTGCCACGATTGATCTCCTTGATTGCCACAGATTTTCCATTCCTCTTCTCGAATGCCAATTTCACAACTGAAAATGAGCCTTCCCCCAGCGTCTCCCAAATAGTATAGTCCTCCATACTACCGTCTTCTCCACCCGATCTTCTTCTTCTTGTTCACAGAAACTTTTGCTTGTCCCTCTTATACGTCGCTGGAAAAGGCCTTTCCAAAAAGAATCCCTTTTCAATCCAACCCTGTGTTATTAAAACGTGTGGTACTTCTCGGCATGGCAGTTCATGATGTAGTCGAATTTGCTATAAAGCAGAATTACTTGGTTGCGGCGATAGAAATTTTCAACCAATTTTACCGCGGCTGGTAAGAAAATTACAAAAACGCTACTTCTATATCCACGATAAATGAAAAAAGGCCACTTCTAAATGACAAAAAGGCCACTTCTAAAAGGGCAAAATAATAAATGAAAAAAGGCCACTTCTAAATGACAAAAAGGCCACTTCTAAAAGGGCAAATAATTCTGCAGGCTTCCAGACCGTTTCTGGTAGCCGCGTACCATCTGGATTTGGTAGCATGTAAGTTTAACATAATTTCATTCATTAACTTATAGATTCCAATTCCATACCTTAGCTACAATTTGAAATCGATTACTTACCTTCTTTTCCCAGGGATTCGTCGCCGTAGCTTGGCACCAGAGTGACCAGTAGAATCAGAAGCATTACAGGCTTGGACATGAGCGCCACTGTGGATCAGATTCAGAATGAAGTAAGCAACTAGATTAGTAAGGACCTTTTTATAATCGTTGAGCTTGCCTATGCGCTGTGTGTTTCTGTAGTAAGGAATCCTATGTGCCACTGTGTTTCTGTAGGCCAAAATCAACTCAGAATTCTGATAGAAGATTTAACTGTCCATCTAGTTTATGTATGTCTTGCACTTGCAGTCACCAAATGAATAGTGACGACTAACTGTCCATCTAACTTAGTTTACTCATATTCAACAGTCCTCAAATGAATAGTGAAGATTCCATGTATCTTGCAGTCCCTTTTCCACTCACCAAAAGAATATATAAGTAGTGGAGACAATTCTAGAAGGGGACATTATTACATTGTTTTGTGACAGACATGACAAGTGAAGCCACAAGATCAAATGCATATATACTTCGTTTTGCCGACTATATGCAACTAACAAGATGCTTGACATAATGTTTCCTATTATTTTGTTACTAGTTTCTATTTCTTAGTTATGCATGATTCACCGTTTGTGATCTAGCTGTTTGTGCCGTAGATAAGGGCAGGCAGATCCCATTCTGTAACACCAGTTCTTTTGTGATCTATCAGCGATCTTGTAATTTACCTCCTGTCTCTTTTGCTTTAGTTCCTTGTTACTTTTCTATTTCAAGTATTGGGTTACCAGTCCACTCCAAGTCTCTACCTAAAAATTTCTGAATTCGTGTTTCTTCCTCTGTTCTTCCCGTTCCCTTCCTATTCAAAAACAAAGGGGGAAAGGGAAAATCCAAAAATATTCTTTTTTCTTGCCCTCACCATGTCTGCTAGTGTGATCTCTTCAAGCATGGAGGTAAAGTTGATGGAGCACTTTTAAGGAGCATGATTTCCAGTTATGGAAATGCAGGATGGAGATGATCCTCAAGGAAAAAGGATGGGGCACGATTTGTCTCCCAAGAGGAATTTCAGTTGAAGTTTCTGAAGATTCCAAGGCAAAGGAGGATAAATCCAATTAATTTGCATCATGGTGATGCTGCAGCTCGCTTGGTGATGGGTTGCATCCCCATGACATCTGGCAAACCCAGTAATAAAAAAGAATGACACTGTTTTGCCCATGCAGTAATAAAAAAGGGAGCCACAAAAATCTAGGGATCAAATTCAGTGCTTTTGTTGTCATGCCTTTGGCCACTTTGCTTGAGAATGATCAATCCAAAATTATATATTCTGCTCCAATTGCTCCTGTTTCTTTAATTGGGCCAATTTCCTCCAACCTTCCCATGTTTTTTGTTCAAGCCTGTCTCATTTTACCCTGCTCCACAAGCTTCTCCTTCGTTTCATATGGTTGCACTTGCTCAAGCCCCTGCCTCACCCTTATCCTCCCTCTGATTTTCCTCCTACTCTTGGCAGTCACATCAGTCACAAGTCTCTCTGCACGTCCATTGATTCTTCTCAGCACTTACCTTCCAATATTTGGCATCTCGAGTCTAGTGCTACTGCACACATGACTCCATTTCGCCACCTCCTTACTCAGTACATACCATCTTCCTTCCATCACACAGTTAAGCTTGGTAACCACTTTGAACACCAAGTGCTTGGTGCTGGCTCCATTGAGATCTTGTTGCTTGGAACCATGCACAAATGTCTCTCTCGTGTACTTGTTCCTGGCCAGCACATGTCTCATTCATTTGGTTCTAGAGAGGGCAACTTTTAGCTCTTTATCCCCTCTGATCATCTCAATTATGTATCCTTCACTCCGATATTGTTCAGTTAATCAATGGCAGATTTTACATCTCATTATATTTTTCTTGTTGATTTTCCTATTTACATAAATGTCCAGGTTTATTATTTGTGCATCTCAGCTTTAGATGTTTGTGCAGATCTGCTTTTTTAGCAACTAGATCTATCTTCTTATCAAAATTGTTTTTATTATATTGATGTAAATGTGGCTTGGTAGTGTAAATTGTTGAAGGGATAAAATATTGGCAGTCAAGGTTTGGAAAGGTTCAGCTTCTTACGGACATAACATCATAGCAGAGTTGTTTAAGTCTTGAACTTATGTTTTGATTATAGTGTAAAATATTAATCCTGTGATGAAGGTTACCTGAAACATTAGAGCATATTTCTTTAAGTTTTCAGATTATGTTTTTATAGTGTAGCAGAGGTTGTTGGTTGCTCATGGTAATGTGCACTGTGCTTCTTCATAAAACATAATCTTCTTATTTTTCTTCTTTCCTCACTAAAATGGAGTGGTCAGGTGGAGCATACCATGCTCTTGGATATTCATCCCTGTATTTTCAGTGCTCTGTATTTCCTCTGTTTCGTTTTGAAATTTTCCTGTATATTGTTGCTCTTCAAAAGGCTTACAGATGTGAACAGCAGCTTGGGCCAGATGGAAACATCAAAACAAATTTCTGGGTTCCATGCAACAGCTGATATGCTACATTTTTTTTGAACAGATACTTCAATATTCCTGCTAGATTGATCCGGGACCTTCTGAGCCCATCGATGTCTAAATAATGCAAACTAAACGTTGAAATTTAGGGTTTAAACATTGAAGCACAAACTTGTTCTTTTGTTCGTCACAGAAAGAACTGAAGTCGCAAATTACAATGTTTGTCACAGCAACCAAATATGTTGAATAGCATGTAACATGTATGCTGCGGTTTTAATTTGCCAAATGCAAGAAATGATATAGCCCTGGAAATTGCTTTGCCAGGTCTTTTACATGTCATGCAACTAAAGGTCATAACCAAAAACACCAACCCTTTTCTTCAAATAACAATTTATCTTAATGGGATATGCCAGGTTAAAAAATGGCATTATGTAGACGTTATATTTGCACGTAGGTTCCCCAATGACGAAACCGAGAGGTGTTGTTGGTTTTTTTGGTTTAAAAATCTGGGGGCCGTTGGATTTTCCCTTTTTTTTTACTATGGTCTTTACTTGACGGCTCGATTTGAACCCAGCCGAAATAGACAGGGGACCGGATTGGGCTGGGCGGCCGATTTGTAGGAGCCAGAATTAGACATATCCGTGCTTCAGGATCTCCATACTGTGCTTCAGGATTGATCAAAGCAGTGGTTTTTCTTGTGGAGTGAGATTTTTTTGTGTAGCTACAGCTGGGAATCGGCAGAACTGGAATTCGGCAGGATTATGAATTGGCAGCTATGAATCAGGAAGAATCGGCAGTTCAGTAGTTCGAAATTGATGGAACGAATTGTTTCTAGCTCAGGGCTTTGATTTCGGTGCAGTTCAGTAGTTCGAAATTGATGGAACGAATTGTTTCTAGCTCAGGGCTTTGATTTCGGTGCAGATACAGCTGACATCTTGTGAAGACGAGTGAGCTGATTGGTGGAGCAGAACAGAGCGTAGAAGCAAAGACTACGTTAATATGGAGCTTTTTGGAGCTCCGCAGCTGGCCGATTTGTTTCTGTGATTTATGTTCTTTACTGTGCTTCATATTCTCTTCCTTCTCCAGGTTGCAACAGGATGTTCTGCTCCGCTTGCTACGGCCCTAAGTTATTGCTGGGATTCAATGATTTGTTTGGACGGCCCTTGTTTTCTTACTGTGTTAACAAAAAGCAATCAAAATGTCATGTTGTTTGTCGTTGGTTGACACTTGTACGGCCAACTATTTTTTAAATTTTCAATGGTTGTCACATGTGTGGCTGGGGTTTTTGCACTTAGGACAACCCTTAGAGTGGCCAAAAAGATGCGACCATTACGGATAAAAATATGCAAAGCAAATTCATTTGCCCACCAACTCAGTATCAAGTTGGTTCACCTTCAGTAAGTCCCCATGCAATTAATGTTCGAGACCTTTAGAAATTTAGACTGCCCCATGCGTTATATTCTTGTCTAAGTTATATTCTTGTCAAAATTTGGACAGTTATAGAAAAGTCAGAATAGAGAAAACATGCATGTTGCTAAGTTCGTAAGATGTGCGCATCTTAAAATAAGATGCTTAGATGTAGATGTGTGCATGTTGCTAAGTTCGTAAGATGTGCGCATCTTAAAATAAGATGCTTAGATGTAGATGTGTGCGCATAGACACCTGCATCTGACATAGGTGCTTCACCTATTTTTTTTAAAAACAAAATTTTTTTTACCAAAGACACGGATTAGATTGCCTGGTATTGCTGACCCTAAAATAGATGCAGTTTGTTGCATCAAGATCGGGAGGTCTGCTACAATGAAAAAGGGTCCTTTGCAGCAGGTCAGAGGCTTGCAACAAGGCAAAAGGATCTGCAGCAAAGAAGAACCTGTAACAACAAGACCTATAGCAGTTTTTGTCTTCTATTAATCATATATATTCTGTGTTCTAGTGTTAAAAGTCTCCATAGATCAAAGGTACGTAAGGCTGCAATGGATTGAAGGTATTTTTCAATAATTTAAATTTTTTTAGACGCAATTAACTGCATCTTAAAACTTAGATGCTTCGCTGCATTTGATGCTTTCGAAGTGTCGCTTTTAACGCATCTCTCTTAGGATGCTTTTGAACTTAGGCATGTCGAGAAAGGATGCATGTGCGTGGAAGAAACTTGGAATGCATGGATTGAGGTTAAACAACAACGTGCATGAGTTCGTGGTTGGAGCCCAGAATCCATTACCCATTGAAACTCATGAAGTCTATGCCATGTTGAGTAGAAAACCAAAGAAAGTTTGACTTAGTAGTGTTATAGAAACAAGTAAATACATGTAAGTGGACCCATTTGGCACCTGTTGACAGTTGGTGCCCTCTTATAGACATATATGGCAATGTTATTGGGCACTTGGCAAACACGTGGCAAAGTAGATGGCGCTTATCAAACACGTGGCATTTGGCATCTGGCACAGATGACCTTTAAAAGTTATAACTTGTTATTTCAAACTTTTTCTTCCTATTTATTTATTAGCAGGCTTTCCTAACCCTCCCCTACAAACTATCCACGTGTACTACCACCTAGCTTACATTGAATGGGAACCATTGGATTAACAGATTTATGCATCAACGATTTGAAAAATTAGAAAATAGCCAATGGGCATTTCATATTTTGTGGCTTCAGTGATTGGGACCGCCTTTGCTCGCAATATTGTATTTAAATTTTAAGTGTGAGCCGGTGTTTTAATCACAGCATGTAGTACCTTTGTCCTCCTTGCAGTGTAGCAATATAAGGCAATGCTAAATAAGATAAGTTATCCTCTGAATGCATTCTAACCAGTTTATAATGACAGGTTCGGAAGCTAGAATTTATTTATTCTATGAGGTTTTATGTTCACGATGGTTGTTTGCTTCCTTGTTGAGCTAGGCTCCAAATTCTGTGAGAGTTATGAAGGGCCTGTTTATTTTTAGATTCAACATCATAACATTGTATTTCTATATACGATGTGGCAACTGCAACATGTCAGAGAAGCACCTGATTTCAAACACTCAGTTTTTTTAACTCAAGTTCTTTTAAGAACTGAATAATGGAATATAGATATTATGGCAGTTTGTTTCATATTCATAGACTTGTGTGCAAATGCTCGTTTGGAAGGCATTTGTACTTTTTCCTTTCTAACCTATCTAATTCCTTTCTCTTTATGCGGCACTTCCTGGAAAGCAAATAGCTCTATTGGAAATAAGATTTGTGCAAATTGTACAATTTATTGTTGGAGATATTAGAGCTAAAGCTATCATTAATCTTACTGTTCGACTCATTATACCATCATGCATTTAACTTCAAATTTGAATCAAGCACTTTGGCATGATGTGAATATTATGTAGACCTCTCTATCTGTCACTAAGATGCTTTTGTAAGCAGATTAATACTTCCTTCCCAACTTTAGTTTGGATAAGATATTTGAGAATTGCTACGGATGAAAACCTTTGTCAGTCCCAAATGAGAGTTTAGTGTCTTCCAATTTTATTGTACTGGCAGATTTTTGCAGAAAAACAATTTTGGATGGTTGTATGCATGATGGGCACTTTCTACAGATTTTCTCAGAAAATGACTATTCTTTCAGATATGCATAATGGCAGTTCATCACTAAATAAAAAGGAGTTGACGACCTTCATACATTGATTACTTGGGACATCTTCTAATCCTGTAGTTGTATGGCACTGCGTGGTTGGCACTGATATGCTTCACATTAATCTAAGCCTCTTATAAAGAGCTGCATATTTTATTCGAGGTAACTTAAACATGTGTCCACTCTAGCTGGCTCTGTTGTTCTGCACTGAAGCTTTCTTTTTCAATGCATGTGTGCCTATTCTGACACTAAATATTTGATTTGAGAAAGGCTGCTCATTATCATAATTCGTGAGATGAAAATCACTTTAAGGATTGATGAATGACATCATCAATCCTCCTATGTTTGGAAAAATTTGTTACTTGAACTGATATTACTTGATGCATATATCCTTCGGTACAAATTCATGTGCATAGCAATGCATTCGAAGCCTTACCTCTCAACAAGCAATTACATTATTGATGGAAGCATGCTTTCTATGAATGGTTTTTGAAACTGTAGTACTGATGAAAACCTTGAAAATAATGTAGTGGAGTTTAGGAGAAATCATGAAAATATTACAACCAAATAGTCCATCATTTTTGGTAGAGAATGTACGTTTGTTGCTTATTTACAAATGTTAGTTTACCCATGAATCATCTTTGTGTCTAACCTTAATTCTTGTGCAAAATATTGCTATCCCCCACCACCTTTTGATGCCTTAAAAAATTGCAATGTTGCTTATGTAACTTTTATCTTCATTTAAAACAACTTGAAATGGCAAGAAGAATGTTGTGTTTCTAGAATATTTGTTGTAAGCCTGGTAGCAAAACAAACTGGTTTGGTGACCTTCAAGTTGTTGAAGTGAACAAACTTGAAGTTGTTGATCACAGCTTATGCCATATGAGAAAAAACATCTATGGCACAAAGTCATGAATATACCAAATGAGTAAAAACATCTAAGCACAAAGTCACATAATAGAATAGAATAGAATTGACTTGACTTTTATCCACAAGGAGACCAGCTAGCCTTTGAGACTCAAATAAATAAACAAGAAACAGCCGAACTATTATTGTCTAAGAGTAATCGAGGAAAAAACCTTAGCAACAATAACACAGGTGGCACAATATTTTATCATGTATATCTGTGTACTTGTCACAACATTCCTACTACTGCCACAGTTTTTCCTCCGAAAACCCTTCGGCATAGGTTTTTTAATCCAACTAGTAATATGTTTGTTACACTTCTTCTTTTGGTTCCCATAGATCTCTTAGTCTCCGTGAACAATAAAAATCATTCAATTCATTTCATTTTTCAAATGCCTACTTTATATTTATCAGATAACCATCCACCACACCGACCAACATTTTCCCCAAGCCTGCCCTACTGCTAGTTTTTAAAGACGTCAAACTTTATTAAAAGTCCAAGCCAAAAGGCAGATACAACTGCACATGCGGGATTAAAATCTCAGAGATAATCACAATTCACTGAGTAGGACCATCAGCCTATGCATAAGACAACACTCCCAAATAAATCTCAAAGATCAAATGTCACTTGGTAGGAGCAAGCAAAGAATAATGGTACGCCTTAGCAATTCTATCTCGAGCTTCCTGGAGGACAGTAGCAACAGGAATATTCAAGCTCTTAAGACCACATAATTTTCTTTGCTTCCAGATGGACCACAACAACCATCTTGACGCTAAGTGAAAGGCTTGGCTTCGTAGCTTATTCCAAGTATCCGAATAAATAGCCAAGAGCACTTGCTGACTTGTCAATGTAACATGGAAAAAAGAATGCAGTCAATACCAAACCAGCTAGAGGTGAACACACAAAAAGAAATAGTGCTCAATAGTCTCATCCCTTTTCTTGCATAATGGGCAAAGTGTTGACACTCGAGGATCGAATCTCTGGACAAGCACATTGACACGAGGGCATCTTTGAAGAATCTGCCACCAAAGCATAGCCACCTTAGGATGAAGTAGTTTATCCCAAGCCCAAGTCCACATACGCCTCCAATTAGGATGTGGGGGCTGAAGGGACCACTTAGTGGATGGTGGAAGGAAAGGATATCACCATTGACAAGTAGCTTATACATAGAGTTTACGAGCCTATGTTCGTGAACACTTTGGTGGGAAATCCACATACACTTCAATAGCCTCTAGAGCAACAGATGGCAGATTACCCGCGACCTTTTGCCAAATAGGTCCGTCCCATTGGGACAACAAGAATTTGGTTTGAAAGACCTCCCAGGTCACTTACTAGCCAGACTCATAAATACCTACCTGTTGGGGTCATGTTATAAACAGATTGGATATGATTGGTATATGTAGTATGGCATTGGTATAGTAGTAGTCTTGAAGTCCAGTGCAATCAAACAGAATAAGAATGGTACAGTGATACTTGCAGCTGAACTAATCCAAATTGTATAGAAATAACTTGTAGAGCTAGTGTATTGTCTAGAGTCTAGATTTGATGTAATAAGTGACCTATGGTCTGAATATGTAGCAAAATAATAGGGGGTTTCTTTTGTATTTTTGTACGTTTTTTCCTAAGGTTTTTATATGATTTTATGGATGTATTTGATGAGGTATACTAATTAGTATATCTAGAGTGCGCATACGCTTAAACTAATTTTCATGTTTAATTCCAATGGCTTAGACCCATATGTCAGATATTTCTTTATTATATTATTGTATTTTTTTTTAAGTATCATATTCTGCTCGACATGCAAGCCTCGAGATAACCCATTTTAGGGTTATGTGTTGGGAACTTATTGGCTTCCTTCAGCATCCGGCAGCTAGTCAGGCCTCAGCATCAACATTCGAGCATCCAGACTGTCTCCAGAAGAACCGCACCAGCACAGGTGCCCGAACATAGGGATCTCCATCCCGCCCAACACCAAATTATGTCGGCTCCTTTTTACGGTAAAGCCATCGAAAGCATGTTCTTCCTTCCTAATTCTTTCTGATTTATACAGAGTGCTTAAGCTATTGGATCTTTGCTTACAGATTCCAGGTTCTGGTGCTGCAGACTTAATGATAGATACGCTCCCTTGCCATAAATTTCCTTCTCGCATTGAACTCTTGCAGTTGTACAGATCCCTAAAACATTCCCTTGCTCGAACCCCCCTTGTTTCATAGATATAACTCTGGAATCGGGGTTCGAGGTAGATCCGGAGCTAAGCCCTGTTGCTGATTATCTTCAGTTTGCAAATCCGTCAGTGCATCTGGCTAGATTTTTGAGAGGAGGTCGTAACTATGGAGCATTGGAACCTTGGCTATTGTCTTAAGGTGGGGTATGGCAAGATTCGGTTTTCTCAACAGGTAAAATTATCTGTCTAGCACTATGTTGATGTTGAGGTTCTTGCTCTACAAGAAACCACTGGCTTTGAATCATTTCTTATTTTCTCGCTTTGCAATCGGAGCTTTACTCAAACCGTCAAACCATGTCTTTGTTGAAAAAAAAATACCAAAGCTAGATTTGAAAGAGGCATTTTTTTCTAAAGCCTGATGTGAAATTGCCAACAACGGCAAGAGTCTGTGCTTTTAAATGCCCCTGGTTCAGGATTTTGTGCCTGCAGGTTTTGGGTGAAAATATCAAGAAGGAACTGGACAGGATTATGCTGGAGATGAGGTGGAGAAATCCTACTCAGATGTTGATATTAACGTATGCATCTTATATGAATTGTAACACAGTAGTTCGTGGTCTATGTCTAATCCTATTTTTCTCTGCAAAAATGACCAGGTAGATGCAATTTCAACAAGATTTCCAGTAGACAAAGCAGAGTTGATGCAGAGTTGATTTCTAGATGTGGTGCACAAGGAATTTAAAGGTCAGATAAGCAACATGACTGTTATCTTTGCACTCCATGTTGCAAAAGTAATAGGCCATAGAAGGCAAAGTATTTTTCATATGTTGGATAAGTTTTATGGCAGTGGCATTGTACTTTAGATATATAAGTGGTATTGTCACTTCCTCCTACAAACTAATTAATTACATGTATTGGTCTGACATTTTCCTAATTGTCTCATCATTTAAACTAAGGAGACCTTTACAACTGTCATCAAGTTCAATTCATTTTCATGTACCATCTTCCATGAATAGATAAATTTAAACAGCAGGTTCCCATGCGCCCTATTTTGGGAGAGGAAGTAGATGAAAAGGAAGCTTGGTATAGTCTATCAGTGGATCCAGATGTAATTTCTAGAACTAGCACAATGCCACAATAGATGTTGTCACATGTTGCTATTTATTCACACCTCTTTGTAGTGTGAACATTATTTAGTTTGATTTCAAAGTAAAAATTGTAACTTATTCACCTTGGTAGAATAGCAGGGATGTTTAGTGTATACAAAAGGCTGGGAAAGAGAAACGTTCGCGGTGGCCTTGGCTTGATATTTACATTTCAGAATAGGAAGCCTTCTCATTTCCAAGTGGCTCTTCTAGCAAATTGAGACTAAAAGCACAAGCCCCAAGTAATGGCAAATGTCGTTGCCATTAGTTTTACTAAACTGTTGTTCATACGAGTAGGTTGTTTAACAATTTAGGCCCTTAGAGTTTATCTACGTTTGCTTTTTTTAATATAGCAATCAACACACAACTACCATTGACATTATCAACACAAACCATTGCATTTAACACATTTAAATTAAAATCCCCCTTAAACCCCTTTTGATTTGGATGCATATTCACACGGGGGTTACTTCGGGCAACGAGAGCTGTCGGATGGGCATATTTGCCTTTTATTCCAAGATCTGGACCGTACATAGCAATCCTCGTTTGTGGGATATGCATGTACAAGTTTTTGTATACTGTATATTAAAGTTTGCAAAATACTATAAGGTTTGAGAAAATATACTTAATGGTGTTAATTTTATACATGTATTGTAAATATATTTTTGGGGCTCTCGCTGCCCTGCGTAACCCCTCGTGTGAATATGCACCCAAATCAAAAGGGGTTTAAGGGGGATTTTAATTTAAATGTGTTAAATGCAATGGTTTGTGTTGAAAGGGGTCGAACGCAATATAGACACCTTGAATATAGTTTTAGAGGTTGTTAAAATAAAACATGAATTGATGCTGAGAATCCTGTGGCTGAAAATGAAATAGTAGAACTGAGCATTGGGAACTGTCTCTCTGATGGTGATGATCGGAACCAATGTATAGAGATAATAAAATCGGCCTGAGTCTGCATATCGAATATCATACCTAAGTCTAAATTCAAATCCGCCTTGTGTATGTCAATTAGAAAATAGAATTTGAGAAAAGTTTTCAATGATTCGATGGTTTTAGCATTGAAAATAAAAGTGCGAAAGGGGAATGGATTAGATATAAGTTCTTACATTGAAGGTGAAGTTACATTGTGATTTTTTTTTTTTTTTTTTAATTTATTAAAAAGCTATATGCATCATGATTAATAGGGGTGATACATGCAGAGACTGTATGTTGTACGTGATCTAATATCCTAATATGATATCCCCCTCAAGAGAATTTTTTAATATGGTGAAGACAAATTAAATACCGTATTTTAAAAGGATCGTATGGGCTGATGCCAACCCATAAATACTAATATCCCCAAGCTTATACTGGCTGATTGGACTTAGTATACAACTAGAGCTAAGGCCGAAATCACACTACAGCCCGAACCCAAAAAATACGTGGTCACCCGGAAAACGCCAAAAGAAATTGGTCGTCCTCTTGGTATCACACCTATTGGTGTCCAAACTGGACACGTCACTTGCCACGCAATCCATCTTCATAGTCGCCCAACACAAACGACTACACTCCGTTCTCCAATTTGTTCACAACAGCGGGAGTTTTCATGGATTACGTCTCTAGATTCCAAACAATACTGAAGTTTTGAACTTTACCGGCAATTTGCACCAATTTTAAGAACTTGAACTTTGTCTTTGGTGAGCAAACTTTACCAGCAATTCGCATCTATGGAAGAGGAAAACATTTACTCATACAATGTAAAATTTGAGGATGCCTCTGAAACCAACACATCAAGCTGATAGGAATAGCATAGCAGAAGATTTAGCTATGTATAAACTATGGAAGAGTCTCGCTACTTTTGTCAATTACAAACTCAAGAAATTGTATATTAAATGGTCATCACCAATTAGAATGAGAAGTCTGGCGGTAGCTTTCGAAAGCATTCATGGTACTCCATACGTCATTGAAGCAATTGATGAAAGTCAGATTCCCATCATTGTGCCAAATGAATTTGAACAAGAATATTATAACGAAAAGGACTTCATTTACTTCAGTTGATAGTATCAAGAAATTGCCTTGTGTTTCCCTGTCAATATGTTTCTGCTTTTATGAAAAGGAAGATGTCACTAAGGTTTTGATTCTACTTTCATAAACTATTCCACATAAAAAAAGGCGGGAGATATCTTGCCAAAGCTACAAGAAACCGGATGAGCTGGAAATTTTAGCCGACGTGGTTGCCTGGCAAAAGTTTAGACGGGCGGTGTTGCCCGTCGAAAACCAAGAGGGTGCCAAAACGCTGACTAGGTTTTTGGCACCCTAAGTGTGATACGTTGGGTGTCCAAAAAATACACATGGCAATATATTAATGGTTATTTTTTATATAATTTTTGGTTCGGGCTATAATGTGATTTCGGCCTAAGTATGATATTTTCCTATCAAGACAAATACTAAGGTATCTAAAATATAAGTGTTAAGTGATATTTTGCACAGCTCTAAAATTGCAGATAGATTTAGGGCAGCCAAAATTAAAGACTGAGCATTGATTACATCAAAGGAAGTAATGCTAAAAGAAAAATAGGGCGATAGCATATCTATGGGCCGATTTTGCTTGACCCAACCAGAATCTTGGGTGACGATCTGCACTTCTTGGAGGCTGTACCCACATTATGCGATACAATTCAGACGGATGGGAGACATCTGGCTCAGAGGAAAACACGCTAAACAGAGAATCATGTAATGCCGGGGCTGGTTCAATTTGATCTCACCTTTCTCCACTCTCTCTGTATAAATAAAACGTGTAGCTACAATCGTATCACAACAACAAATAAACAATTCATATGAAGCCAAACAAGCAGATGCTCACTTGTAAATGTGTGGATGCTGTTATCCTCAGCAAGAAGTGTTCCAACGTCCTCCTGAAGCTCATTCAAGTGCACTACAACATCTTCAATAGTGTGGACATTGTAGAGACTGCACTCAGCAAGCTGTTGCCTGGTCCTCACCATCTTTCTTCGATTCCTTGATCTCAACTGAATTGAAACCCAATGAATTGGCTTAAACCCTAACCCACGACAACCAATATATACCCTATAGCCCATGACTATTGTAGTAGCCGTTGTTGTAGTAGACGTTATACAATGCAACCATGGTCATAATTCGGTTCAAATTCTATGGCCACATTAACCACTGCGAGAACCATGGTCATAATTCGGTTCGAATTCTATGGCCACATTAACCACTGCGAGATAATGTGGCCACATTAACCGTGGTCCCATGTGGCATTACGTGGCAAATAAAAGGGGCTAATTCGCTTGGTATCCACTGGTACATACGATTGAAGGGACAGAAAGCGATGGCAGGAGCGCAGGACAAATACGATTCGGTTGAATGGGTCAGGGTTGGCAGGCGCAAGTGACTTCTGCAGGTACGGTTGGCAGGTTGCAGTTAATGGGGATGGATGCATAGCATGGGAAGTAAAATGGGATATCCATATCCCCTCTCGCATGGCATCCCCCTGCCCCATGAATGCGAGAACCCATGGCCATCAATCGGATCGATGGCGTGCATGGGGATGGAGTGGTCGATATCGGGATTTCTGGCCACATTAACCAGATCCCGCTTGAGATATATGGAGTTCCAAGGCGAGCAAGGCTGCAAGACCATGTAGTCCACCTAGTTTGTCTAGAGTTAGCTTATTCTGTTCTAGAACAAGATCTGTCAACTGGTGCAGATTACTGTAATCTGAGTCTACACCTGTTATTCTATTCTGACTGAGGACTAGATCTCCCAAGCTTGAAGGAAATATGTTTGGAACATTTCCACTGAGACCACAATTAGAGAGACCGAGAAAATACAAATTTGGAATTGTTGCAACTCCTTTAATGCTACTGAAACTAAGGGTGTTGTTATGCAGTAACAATGAGGACAAACTACTGAGACCACTCATATCAGACGGCAAACCTGTAATTTTGTTATGGCTCAGGTCTAAGGAATTTAGACCGGAGAGATTTCTAGCAAAACCTTCAGGAAAGATTATAGGAAAGGTCTATTTGCCTCACTTTTGACAGCACCCCAAGTGTAGCTGGAATTTGGCCTGAGATAGAAGTGTATGAGATGGTTAAAAAGTCCAAATTAGATAGCTGTCCAAAGGATTTGGTAATGGTTCCACTCAACCCTAAATTATTAGAAAGATTTAGATCTGTAAGGATATGCAAGTTTCCTAATGAGTCAGGAAGGCTTCCACTCAAGTGATTGCTGTAAAGATATAATTCTTGCAGATTAGAGAGCTTACCAAGCGTTGCAGGTACAGCGCCAGATATTTTTGTATTTGTAATCTCAAGATGCTGCAGACTAAGGAGGCTGCCAATGCTGTTTGGAATGCTTCCTGATATGTCTGTAGAGGATAAATCCAAGTACTGTAGCTTGGATAGGCGCCCTATTGTTGAAGGAATTGATCCTGAAATTTTAGTATTGCTTAACCTTACAGACTCTAATCTATAGAGATTTCCCAACCACTCTATTGTTCCACTCAACTCCACATTAAGATTGAGTTGAAGAGTTTATAAGAGATTGAAATTCTTGAATGAGGTCGGAATCTTCCCTGTTAGATTGCATCCACTTAAATCCAACTCCTTCAAATTCTTCAGATTGCCTAAGGAGGATGGAATCCCTCCCCCCAGCTTGAAATTTGATCCTAAATTTAATACCTGAAGCTTTGGCAATGACCCTAATGAACTTGGAATGGTGCCAGATATTCCGGTGGATGCCATACTCAGATTTTGGAGCTGAGCTAATCTGCCAATAGATGTGGAAAGAACTCCTCCAACCTCTTTCTGACTAAGATCTAAACCCACAACATGCCCACCATTTCGATCACATATTACACCAGTCCAAATGCAACAGTTTGTGGAGTTCCAATCTGCAAGATATGCTTGGGAATCCTGAAATCCTGCTTTGATTTCAAGGAGAGCCTGTTTTTCTGATGAGATACATTGCTGCGCCTCCGAAGAAAAAAGAAGCAAAGCAAAAACAGAAATCTGAAGGAGGACACACCTTAGAATCGACGCCATGATGGGAATGAGAAGGATTGAAGAAGAACCCATTTAAAGGGCCAGGGGAAGGGAAAGGAAGGAACAAAGAAGAAAGGCATTGGCGGCAGGCGTCCAGCCAGACAGCCCATGACTTATAAGAGATAAATCCTAAACCTATTCCCCTTAGAAAATACATCCAAAATGGATATCCAGACTCCAAGTGCCCCGAAGTCAATATAATATAGTATACTAACTTCGCACATAAGTATACTATCTTTAGCAATGAATGCTCTTTGACAAATGTTTCTTTGCATAATGTCCTCAATTGACACATACAATACAACGTGCTCTTTGAAGGATAAGTTTGCGTTTTGCAAGGAAACATGCCCCATCCATCCACGTTTGCACAATTTTTGTTTTCTTATATCCACACGTGGATATAAGAAAACAAAAATTGTGCAAATGTATTAGATAATTTTCCGGCTTGTAAAATCTTGATGCAGCTCTGCTAATCGAGGCGGCATAGCCGTGAAACCATGTATCAAAAGATCTGAGGAACCACGTATCAGAAGGTTGAGGAACCTGAAAAAGAGAAAGGCCAATATAATCATTGCAGGCCATCTTTGGTAGATGAAAAAAAAAATATTTGACATTACCGTCAATATTTTGGCCACAAGATATGTGGCTGCCTTCTCCTGCCACCACCTTTTCTTTGCAAACCCACCTACCGCCATCTATTCTTTAAAGAATCTTACACAACGAAAAAGGTGCTCACATCCCCCGGAAATTCCCCCATTGAGGAACCGGGGAACTCGAGAGCAATGAGTAATTTTCTTTGCAACGGAGAATTCTTGAACGAAAGGGTATATTGTACGGGGGGGGAGATTAGTAAAAATGGGGGATTGTTGAACAAAAAGGGCATATCCGAATGGGGGAATTAATAGAAATAGGGGATTACAAATGCACATTGGGGTATTTTGAAGAAAGAGGGATTGGGTCAAAAGGGAATTTGCCAATGGTTTGGGGTAATTTCAACAAAAGGGGACTTGTTCAAAAAGGGAATTTGCGAATGGATTGGGGTATTTTTAAGAAAAGGGGACTAGTTCAAAAGCAAATTTGCAAATGGATTAGAGTATTTCTAAATAAAAGAGAATTGAGTGAAAGGGAAATTACCAAATAAATAGAGGATTGCAATAAATGCCAGGGTATTTTCAAGCAAAAGGGTATTTTCAGTTAAAAGTAATTTCAAAATACTATCTACTTTCAAAATATTGAATGGTCATATGTAAGTGGTCGGATCAGCTCATAAGCCAGAACTTTACCTTTATGATGTGGAATAGGAATGAATCTCTGGACTAAACAGTTGATAAACTCCATTTTCAAAGAGGTCTCATCTAAAGAAAGAATCCATGCCTCTGTGAGTGGCTCCTTACTATGCAGGGAGAAGCACACTCCAGTGTAATAGCTCTTGAGTTCTCCTTCACACTCATGGACAAATATTGACGTTATGTTGCACGGAGTCCTCTGTTGACATATAATCTCCTTCTTTGTAAACATTACCATTCTAAAATACTTAAACTTGAAAGCCTCCCTTTGCATAAGGGTTCTATCATGCAAGCCATTCAACACCATCACACCACTCAAGTCCACTATCACCCCTCGTTCTTCATGTCTAGTTGATCCTATAATAATGCCCTTTTTCTCAATAGCATGCTTGCAACCACAACTCCTTGGAAGGTACTCCGTCTCATGTACTCCTTGGAAGGAACTCCGTCGTTTGTCTCATGAAGTTCGTCTGTCTCAGGAAATGCATTTGTTTTAAAACCCTGAGGCTCACGGGTTAAAAGTTTTCAGGATTTAATAATTTTAAAGTCAATATAATTTTGAACTCATTAATTTTAAATGTGAAAATAATATAACTTACGCGTCCAATAGCATCCCAGCCACATTGGACTGATCAAGTGGAGAATGAGTCTCATATACAAGTTGATATGGACTTAGAACATCCTCCACATCCACTTGATCAATGAAGTTAATCTCCTGGAATGTGCGGGGGGTTGCCTCCTTCCCTACTAAAAGGAGAAGGTTGTCCATGGCCCTGACTAGGTGGGACTCAGATTTCATTTGTTTGCAAGAGCATAAATGCAAGAAAGAGGATGCCTACAAAGTTGCTGCAGTAATCAATAGGCAGTACAATGTTCTGGTGGCGGCCGCAGACTCGGCAAAGGTTGGTGTCCTTACAGCATGGAGGAGGACTATTCCAGTGTCATTTACTCAGGTTGACAGATTTGGCCGGTGGATCATAGTCAAGTGGTTTGATAAAGGGCAAGAATGGGGATTGGTTAATGTGTATGCGTATAATCAACCACGTCAGAGAGGCGCATTGTGGGCTTCTTTGCATTCCAAATTACTGAGGTTAGGCTCCCCTGTTGCATGGATCATGGTGGGTGATTTTAACATGGTTGAGCTTGAGCAAGACAGATGTGGCAGAGGTACAGAGATAGTGCAGGGCTTTGAACGGGAGCAATGGCACCGCTTAATGCAAGATTGTGGCTTCATAGAAGTTGAGGGTCCCTCAAGTTTTACTTGGTGTAATGGCTGGTTGGGTGGTGGTAGAGCATATGCAAGACATGATAGAGGCTACTATAATGCTTTGATAGCAACCCTGTTGCCTGCTTTTCATCGTGAGAACCTGTTGAATACTGTGATTTCTGACCATAATCCACAGTATCATTGACATAAACTATCATTGACATTAATTAACACAACCATTACGTCCAACACATTTAAATTAAAATCCCCCTTAAACCCCCTTTGGTTTGGGTGCATATTCACACGGGGGGTGACGTAGGGCAGCGAGAGCCCTCATAATTGTATTTTGCACGTACAAAATCAACACCATATAGTATTCCGCTTGAAATCTTATAGTATTTTGCGAATCTTGTTATACAGTATAGCAAATTTTGTACTTGCATACCCCACAAACGAGGAACTTTATGTACGGTATAGATTAAGGAATAAGGGGTGAATATGCCTATCCAACAGCTCTCGTTGCCCGGAGTCACCCCCCGTGTGAATATGCACCCAAACCAAAGGGGGTTTAAGGGGGATTTTAATTTAAATGTGTTGGACGTAATGGTTGTGTTAATTAATGTCAATGATAGTTATGTGTTGGTTCTTAATGTCAATGGTTGTTATGTGTTAGTTGTTATGTGTTGGGGGATTTAATTTTTATATGTTAGATGTTAATGGTTTGTGTTGCAAAAAAAATTTTTTGGCCCCTTCGGGGCCTTAAAGACGTCCCCCCTTCCCCCCCCCCAGATGTGACAAAAATTTTAGAATTCAAACCAGGAAAAAACTAGAATTCATTTGAGGCTTTCATCACCTGTAGCTTTTGAATTTGATCACAATAAAACAAATAGAACATAAGTAAAAGTTACCATAAAGATAGAGCAGATTGATCCCATTATTCTGAAAGTCATAAAGTTTGCAACACAAAGAAAACCCCATGTTATTATGCTACATATTGTTACTTCTGCTACAACTATTTCTCTTTCACAATGACACCATTGTTTATCAATCCATATGATTTTGGATGTTCCATCTCTAGCTTAAAGGTAATGCATGATTCAGCTTATGGTTCGATTAAAGTTCCAAACCTACAATATAAATGCATTCTTGTGGCCACTGTTTGACTGATCTGCGTGACATGGAAAAGGGCGTGGAATAATCCGCCTGTTGTGTGCATAAGAATCCGCTTGTTGATTGAAGCTAAAGGCTGGCTGCTATGAACAATCCGGCAGCCAGGAATATCCAAGAGTTGGAAGCAAACAGAGGGCCTAAACTTGAATCTGCTAACTGAAGAAACATTAAAAAACAAATACCTTTGTAAGTGTGAGCAAAAAATCCATTTCGTGGTAGTAAAATCCACTCCGGCAATAAGAATCCAAAGAGGGCAAGTACACATGCATATGCACACATGTACATGCACACACATGCACACATGCACATGCACTTGCACTTGCACTTGCACTTGCACATGCACAATACACATGCACATGTATACACATGCACATGCACGTGCATACACATGCGCAGTGTTCATGCATAAACACATGCAGAGGAAGACAACAACCCTCAGATTGTTCCAACCAACGAAAAACAACGGCCCATAAAAGGTGCACTCTAGAAATACTATTTAGTACACCTCAATGAATACAACAACGAAATCATAGAAAAACCATGTGAAAAAACGTATAAAAATCTAAAAGTAACCCCCTGTTATTGTGCTACATATTTCTCTTGCTCTCATACGGTGGTGCATGCTGCCTCTAAGACATATTTCAAGCTGAATACATTTTTCTTGAAGGATGATGATTTTGTGGCAGGCTGTAGACAGGCGTGGTTCACTTCTTTCTCTCGACACAGGGGTATGGCAGGTATTGTTGATGCTCTCATTGCTGTTAAGTCTTTTGCTAAAGGTTGGGTTCGTGAACGGGCTTCTGCTAACCGGAGCCTTCTGCTGGCTCTTTATCGACAACTTCAGGCATGCAGGTCTGTTGCGCCATCTGATGGTCATGTGGAGAAGCAAATTTTGTGTAGCATTCGGCAGATGGAATCTGAACAGGTGCACTTTGCTCGCATTAAAACTGGGTTGCAATGGTTCAAGGAGGGAGACCGGTGCATAGGTTTTTTCTTCAGAGCTGCCAAAACAAGAAAGCTAGCTACATCTCTTCAGTCTCTGCAGATTCAGGATGGGCGTGTTATTTCAGATCCAGCTGAGCTTAGAGGCTTTTTGCATAATCACTTTTCAGCTTTCTTCACTGCTTTCGGGGTCTTCCCTTTCGGTCCAGATTTCAAAGCCGGCCTTGCTTGCTAAGGTTCATCCTATAGTCACCAATGAGCAAAGGGCCACTTTAGAGGCTGAGATCAGCCATAATGATTTAGCTGAGGCCACATTTTCTCTCAAGAGGGGCAAGTGTCTGGGTCTTGATGGTATTCCAGTGGAGTTTTTCCAGGAGTATTGGGATTGGCTTGGGGCAGATGTGTATGATGCTTTCAGGGATTTTAAAAGACAGAGGCACCTGGATAAAATCCTCAACTCTGGTTGCATCTCCCTCATTCCAAAATGTAAGGATCCCTCTTCCATTTCAGATTGGTGCCCCATTACTTTGTTGTCCTCAATGTACAAGATCTTTGCTAAAGCTTTTGCTCAGAAGCTTTGTGGCGTGCTTACCGAGTCCATCTCTTCCACGATCGGGTTTCTTGCTCACCTCACGGGTGTATCTTGAATAATGTGGCAGCGAAAGATATGAGGGTCTCTATTGGGCTAGAATGCATGGTTACCCCATTGTATACTTGAAGCTGGATTTTGCAAAAGCACATGACGTTGTTGGACCGGAGTTTCTGAGGCGGTTGCCTTTACGCCTTGGTTTTAGTGCCCGATTCACAACGGATGTTATGAAACTTCATTATTCGCTTTCGTTCTTGATTCTTTTCAAGGAGAACCATCAACATTTTTTCAGGTGGGATGTGGCATTCGCCAGGGCTGTCCTTTGGCACCACTGCTTTTTATAATTGTGGGGGAGATTCTTTCTCAGGTATTCTCTCTTGCAGTGCAGGAAGGCATCCTGCATGGTCTTCCCATGAATAATGGTTCACAAGAGATCTATAATCAGTATGCAGATGACACTTTCTTGTTCTTAATGGCTGATGAGCAGAATTTGCAGAATGACATTTCTTTGTTGGACAATTTCTCTTTGGCTTCTGGTATCTTTGTGGGGTGGCAAAAGTGTATTGTCCTGTGGGCCCTAGACTCTCTAGTGCCATCTTCCGTGGTTGCATTTCCATAGAAGGTTCTTCCTCATGGGAAGGCTACTAAGTTTCTAGGCATTCGAGTTGGTATACACCTCTCATCTGGAGATGCGTGGGATGTCATTATTAAGGGATTGGAAAGGCATTTGTTCTGGTGGTCCATGGCTAAGTTATCCATGGCTGGTCGCGGTAATCGTGGCAAAGTCGGGTTACGAGTGGTACACATGTCTACATGGCATCCATCTTGCTGGCACCGCAGACAAAGATGCAGCTCATTGTTCGTACTGTCAGGAACTTCATCTAGGGTGGCACTGAAGAAGGAGCTGATGTTAAAGTTAGTTGGGCAAAGTGCATTATGCCTAAACTTCGTGGGGGGCTGGGGATGATTCACTTTCTTCTCCAGAGCAAGGTGCTGATCTCTAAGTTCATATGGCGGATTCTCAATAATGCTGATAATTCTCCAGGTCTGCGTCTCATTCACCAGTCTTTACAGAGGTGCATTTCCTTTTGGCTCTCCATCCATTAAGCCTCTCCTCCCATGTGCATTATTCTATCCACTTTCTCCATATCCTAATGCATCTCCTTTCCTCAAGGGGTTGCTAGCTGCTTGGGAGACCGTGCGCTGTGCACACTTTGTTTCAGTTCCATCCAATGGCCCACACTGATCCTATAGCCAGTTGTTGGTGGATCCCTTTGGGTGACGGTCAGGCAGATTGTCCCCTGGTCTCTTCTGTCCATCCATTGACGCAACGTCGGTGGCGAGCAGCAAGTGTGCTCATGGTATCTGCATGGTATAATGAGACAAGATTGTTGACGTGGAATGAGTTCAAATTGAAGTTCCTTCTCCTTCGTTGGGACCGGGACATTTGGGAAAAAGTAGCTGCTATACTTCCTCCCCACCCACAAGACGTGGCTCCCCAGCTCTGGGTGGTTCATGGCAGTGTTAAGAAGGAGCACCTGGTGCAATCGATGTATGTGGTCATGCTTCATCCTGAGGTGTTGCCTCCATCGCCAAAGTGGCCTTTAGTTATCCCCGTGCCTCATTGTAAAGCAGTCTGGCGATGGGTATGGGATAAATTGCTTCATCCTAAGCTGCCCATTTTATGGTGGCAGATCACTCATAGATGCGTGCAGGTAAACACTGTTGTTCATTGATTTCGTCCAGAAGTCTCTGTGATCTGCCCTCTTTGCACGCAGAGGGATGAGACAATTGAGCACTGCTTTTTCATGTGTCACCATGTTCGACCTGCTTGGCAGTGGCTTCTGAGTCTTTTCCATTGTGACTTGAATAGTCAGCAGGTCCTATTGTCAGTCTATCCTAGTTCTTGGGACAAGTTGGTAAAGAGGGCTTTCCATGCTTGGATCATCTGGTCCATCTGGAAGAGACGAAATCTCCTCATATTCAAGGGACATCAAAAGTGTCATTTGGGAGCAATATCTTCAGATTCACACCTACTCATAGCAAACAGTTGTGCTCATGGTGATCTGTGTTCTCTGCTTTTCTATGTTATGTATGTGGTGGGTAGTGTTGCTCTAGTGGATATCTTCTCCACTGGGTTTTGAGTCCCCCATGTACTCTTTGTATTCTTTTGAGTAATAAAGGTCCACGTTCATAAAAAAAAAAAAAAAAATTGTTAGCGAGCTGTTAGCCGATGATGAAGGCGGACTGCGGACCGATGTGAGACAATGTGAGGAGCTCCGTCAAGGTTGCCAATGGATAAGGTAAGGCTTTGTTTTTAACATGTATATAGATTTGGCATACATTTCCTGTGGTTAAATTTGGCATACAATTTCCTGTGGCTAAATTGCAAAAGAAGTAATTGCGAAAGAAGTTCTTTCTTAAGAAAACTTGTATTGCCGAGCGAGAGGCTTGGAGGTGTAGATTTAAATTAAATTGATTTCAGTTCAATTCAATTTAATTTAGTTCAATTTATAAAATGTGTGCATCTATATGTATAAGGATGTAACAAAGAACATTACCGTGCCAATGAAGAAACGTTACATATAAAGGAATGTCTGTGTGGAAGGCATACCAATGCACGTCAGCACGGAGGCGTGCCTGACACATCGGAATGTCTGGTAAACATACATTCTCTTAACGTGGAAATAACTTAAGAAAATTCTGTGGCACTTCTTACAGAATCGCGCTTCAGCGACGGCAGCTTGGAGACGACAATGTTTTTTTCTGTGTCCTGGCGATGGTCTTCAAGGCGCCATGCCCAGACATCTTTGATCTTTTTAACTCTGCATCTTCCCTATCCTTTTTTTCTTCTAGATCTCTGCAAAAAAAACTCTGCACCTCTGCTTCAACGTGGAGCCAGGACCATGGCCGTAAAGAGAAAGACCGAGCTTAAATCTTAACAAGGAAAACAAAGGCACAACTTACTTTTGAAGCTTTGGCTATGGCGGCGCACAAATGACCAAAAATCCGCTTATACTCTTAAGAAGAAAAATGCAAACAGGGCTTCGATATGCAGAATGTCTGCCAGGTACATTCAGTTGTGAATCGCGCCCTAAATCTGACGGCTCAGATTTTACCTGTGAGTTTGATGGTCCAGATTTTACCTTCGGATGTTGCTTCCTCCCAATCCTAAACACTGTTGAATCGATTCGAAGACGAGCTAGGGTTTGAATCCATATGCTGGCGCCTAGATCTTTTCCAAATAAACCAAATACGCTTAGATCTTTTGCTAAGATTATGCTCTGGTGATGACGATCTCCTCTTCAGCCAACATCAGACTCTGTAAAAGCTTCGGATTTGGCCAAGCCCTCGCTTCCTAGAATGCTCGAAAATGTCTGGTTTTGTGGCTTCTGCTACCCCATCCTACCCTTGCAAAGATCGTGGAGGAAAGAATGGATTGATGAAGCTGGAGGCCATCGGTAAGGAAAGCCCCACCTACAATAGGTCTGCTTCCTGAAAAAATACATTTCAACTATTGATCATAAATGGCATTCTAGCATTTTTGTTACTGCGGGATTGTTAAAGTTCTTAAGGTCTTTTCTTACTTCCAGATTGAGTTTCGGGCTTCTAGCAGCGAGTTTTGGCACTTGGCTACAGCAGCGGGTTTCGTTCTAGCGTATAGAAGCTTTCTAAACCCTATACACAGCCATAATAGCTTTTGCATGTACCGAATCCGAAATCAAAAGCTCTACTATGCAAAGATCATTATTAATGTTGCTTCTACAGTTCAACCATGCCTTTCTAGGAGCCTTTCCTGAATGTTCATCTCTACTGAGGACACAGGTATTTAATAGCACCTTTGGTCGATTAAAATTTTCTTTATGTTTCTACATGCATATCCTGTCAATGCAAAATTTTGATATATCATTGATTTACAGGCTCATAACCAGTGCTGTATATTCATTTGCAACCATGTTAGTCAGATCCGGAACATCTGGACATCATGATTCACACAAGAATCTCATGGAGGAGCTGCACATATGTGTTTTCTTGCTGCTTCACAAGGTAAACATTAATTCTATTTGTAAGTGACAATATCTGCAAGGACATGCCTTCAGTGATTAGCATCAAAGTCGATGAAGTTTATGTAATATATTAGAATGTCTTATACTACTTATTGTTTCCGTTTTCCATTTCTGATTTTCATTATTGATAATAATAATGAGGATGAAACTATTCGGACCCATTCCATTGAAAATGTATCTGAGCTATCATGGTCTTGCAGGTAAGAGCTAGAGTTAATTCCCTTTTTTTGTCTGCGTTTGTGTTTCTAGCGCAACAATAGAGGCTGGAATTTTTTGTGCCAAAATGGAGGGACATCTCCAACATCTCTTCATGGATTGGCATCAAAGTCTGAGATGTTGCTGAGCTGTGGTCACCTTTTGGCCACCATGCTCTGCTGAAAGTGTGTAGATTTACAGTGTGTATTGAGATTTCATTTGCAGTGTGTAATTTGATCAGTTTATTACTATTGTTTTTGAAATAATAAAAGGATTTGTCAATTTGTTACTGATTAGCTCTGCTCAAGTTGTTACTTATCAACTTATTTTTGAAATATATTAACTTAGAAGTGAGAACATAGTATTTTCTTATGAATGATGTCATAGGGTATTATCTTACGAATGATAATAGGGTATGTTATTTGAAACATGGTATGTTATTAATGGGGTATTATTTGAAACAGGGAATTATTTGATATGGGGTACTATTTAAAACAGGGAATTATTTGGAATGGGGTATTATTTAAAACAGGGAATTATTTGGAATGGGGTATTATTTGAAACGGGGTATTATTTTGCAAATGATAATAGGGTATGATTTGAAATAAGGTATTACCTGAATAGGGTATTATCTTACGAATTATAACAGGGTATCGATTCACATTCTTTGACTGGGGGATTGCGACACCAGCATAACGGGGTATTATCATACAAATGAGGAAAAGGGGGATTGTGGCCAAATACCCCGATTCGAAAAATACATTTTATCCCCTGTTCTTCGACGGAAATTGAGGATTTTATAGCCATTTTTGCGGGGTATTTTATAGGGTATTGGAGCACCTTTTTCGTTGTGTTAGGCCCTCTTTTGTAATTGTGAAATTTCCTTTCCTTCTACATGTGAAGAACCTACTCAACCATGAAGTTTTTTAACCAACTCGATTTTTGTCATATATGGACACTTTTTTTTTTGATGAATTAGATTAAATGGAGCTCATCAATTACATACATATGCCACGTGATATCATATACCTACATAACATATTTGTCTATGTAAAGATAGCCACATAGCCATGAAACTTAACTTTTACATGAGTGATAAAAGTGAGTCATAGGCTTGGGATGCCCACTCTCCTCTAATGCTACAAGATATTATCAAACCTTTTATTTCAACAAGGGTGATAAGCTATTAGGGTGGGTATATTCCTGGAAGAACACCAATTTTCTCCGCCTCTTCCATATAAGCCATCCTTTGCATAAGTTCAAATCAACTCTCTTTCGATCTTGCCAAGATGATGGATACATGACTAATAAAAGCTCCTTTTTTGAAAGAGAAGTTTCAAACACTTCCTTCAATTTGTCCCACACTTGATGTTGTTCCCAACACTGCATGAAACAGTGTTAAATTATTGCTTCTTCCTGCCTGCACACTGGACAACTCGGTGAGACATCACGGTTGAACTTGCTCGCTAATACATTGATCCTGTTTGCTTTGTGAGAAATTCGCCATAGCAGTGTGGATGTCTTTGGTGGCAAGTGGCTCTTCCAGACCCATTTTCAAACTTGAGCGACTTGGTCATCTTCTAATGCTATCCCCCATTGGGAAGGAAGGCTTATCATTTCATTCGCATGCAGTATCTTGTATGCCTTTGAAACAAAATGTTTTTATCAAGATTTTCATAAAATAAGCAGAAAGTATCTACATGTGGATAGGCAAAAAGTGGTATATATTGTCCAGTATAATTTTTCAAGCTCGTTTGTCCCATGCTTTTAAGTTAAACCCGCTTTGAAATGAATTCCAAGAGCGATGTACTCCACATTGATACCAATCTCCAATGTAGGATATACCTGGCGCAGTACATCTGCTTTGAATTCATTTATTGGCGAGGCTCCTTTGCAAGGACTCAATCTATAGAATAGAATAGAAACCAATCGGCCTATGAGACCCAATTAAGACGCGCAACAGACTTATTACTGTCTAGGTTAAAAAAGTTTATGTAGTGCTGGTAGTGTGCTATCTCGACCTGTTCAAAGGCATTATCATCCCAAAGCTTGCTGAGGAAGCAAGCATCAAGGTATTGCCTCAAGCTATGGTGATTTGCCTTTGTTTGCACATGTATGCACTTATTGTGATGCTCTCCACCAAACATATGACGCCTCGTCGTATATCTCGCAGGAAATCCCCCATCCAGCACACCTGCCATATGGGCCCTCTGTCTATCATGCACCTAGGATGACCAGGGTACGGGAAGGGGACACGAAGGTGTCTTGCGCGCCCTTCCCATATGGGCTGCTATCACAACGGAAGCATAAACATAAACATTGGCACTAACAATAATAATACAATCAGCTACTTCGAAGGGTAGTACTATCTATCCATCCATAGATCCATCATAGTCATCAATACATCATCCATCATATGAGCTCCTACCCAGGCTCAGACTCGTGGGGAGAGTAGACTGACGGCTAGAGTTTCAAGATAGAACAAACGAAGTTATGACAATGACTTGGGCTGGCAATAGACAATGTCTAGGGTTGACTACTCCATCTCCCCTCCTGTCATACTCTGTTGTGACTGTAACCTGCCGGACACATAACCTTTTGGGCTCATGAGGCTACTCCTGGTTGCATCTCCCCGGTCTGGTGAGGTAGGAAAGGTTGCATCTCCCCTTCCCGGAATGCAATGATTCGATAGGCAGCTACAGGAGCATGGCGACACGTGTCCTTACCCGACTGAACTCCCCAAAATAAGAGCCAGGCCAACAACCTGCAACTCCTGAGGGTGAGGGCAACACCATCGACCCAGTAAGTGTCGAACTCATACCTGGCCCTCTTGAAGTGACCGGTTGTAAGCCTAGCTCGCTTCAGGTTCCCCATAGCCATGCTCATCAAGGACCCCCTCTAAACAAGGCTACTCTGGTCTCTACCCCCCTTCCCAATACAAGAGGTGCAAACACGATTACCCAACCTCATATATCTACATAACATGATAAATAATGAGAATAACATCTAATCCTAATCACATGTATCTAACTTACAGTTAGGGTTCATTGAGTAGGGTTCAAGATCCAAGCTGAGGGTTTTAGAATGCCTCTACTAGAGATAAGAAATGCTAACTCATCTGGAATCCTAACTTCCAAATGATCTCCCAAGGAACCAAATACCTGCTTCGAAGGAACTTACATTTGCTTCTGGCATCTCCATCGCTCAGTGAGTGGTTCAGGGTAGCTCCCACTCCTTCTGGTGCACATGCTCCTAGGGCTGCTATGTTATGCTAAGGTTGGCTACGTTATGTATAATGACTTAGCCATGTTCCCTTCTCTACACTAAGGTATACAAGGCTACGAAGGTAGGCTAGTATAGTGATATAGCCTAAAAACTATATATACACCATAAATATTTTAGGGAAACGTCATACTGCCAGCTACTGAGCTCTCTTTTCCCTCCAGGCCTTGAGGCGTTACGGCCCCAATGCCACGGTATAAGCTAGGTTAGGGAGAAGAGCATCGTCCATATTGACCATCTTCTAAAAGTAGATGATGTGGCAATCAAGGGCTGCCCTCTGAAGAGGCAACAAGCCCATCTCTTGCAACAGAATTTGATATCACTACAAGAGGATGGGGTTATAGTGTCAAACCTTGTGTCAAGACATATGGATAGTGGCAGCTTTGTGACAAATGCTACGTTCTTGACACAAAGTACTTCCCTTGTGTCAAGATTGTGTCATGCACATAGTGTCAAATATTTTATCAAAGGGATAACATTTTCTTGTCAAGTTTATATTTCACTTTGTGTGCATTGTTGCAACAACTTCTAAATAGTGTTGTACCTGAGTTGTGACAATTTTTGGGTTGCCCCTAGGGGGGCAAACCCTCGTTTATGTGAGTATGTGGGCATATCCAGGTATATGCCGGCATATGCCTAGCATATACTGGTGACTGCTAAAAACTGGCTGGTGCCTATAAGTGTTAGGTCGCCAGCGTTGTCGGGTGGATGCTGTGCAAACCGGCTAACCGGCTTTCATGTTGTTCCGCTTTCACGTCCGGGATTCGATTAATCAAGTGGGTTGTGAAGATTAATCAGGTTTGGGGCTGGATTTGAGAGAGATTGAAGGAAAAACGATGGAAAAGGGAGCGCAGATGGAGCAGAAAGGGGCCGGGAAGAGGGCAGACCAGAATCGGAATTTTAAGAGCTTTGCAGAACGAGCTGCTTCGCATTCTTTACCCTGTTTTTGTCCATTCCTCCATGGATCTTGTTTCAAAGGGATTTGCTCAAGAAGGTATGGTATCTCATTAATTGCAACAACGCATTACTCGATCTAATCTCAATTCTCCAAAAGCAATCGGCAGTCCAAAGAGTAGTAGGAAGCAGCAGGGCATAGACAGTCCGTCTTCACCTCGGCTTGGCAGAAGTCCTAATTCTAAGATACCAAGTTCCCCATGCAATGATAACCACGGGGTTTCTACATCACTTCAGTTTTGTTTCACCAAAGCATTCGCAGTTTTTACATAACTGTTTGTTGCTGTATGCAGAAAGTTGTTAGATATGTTAACCAACACTATTGTGCAAGGATGCAACAACTCCACACTGTTACTGGGATCCCGTGGTTGTGGAAAATCAATGGTATATATTGCACGATCTTTTACTTGTACAGATAGATAAAGGATTTAGTGACGAGTGCAATTTATCTTTCCTATTAGGTTTTGGAGCATGTGGTGCAGGAATTGCTGCAAAAATATCCAGAGAGATTGTCCGTGGTAGGGTTGCATGTTATTTTAATGGAAAGGAGGATGCTTGTTTGGTGCTCTCGTTTAATGTATCATTTTTTTGCAGGTAAGATTGAATGGACTTATACATGCAGATGACAGATGTGCTTTAAAGGTAAGCATATGAAATTTTCGGATTATTTACGTTTCTGCAATCACTTCCCATATTGAACTCAGGTGGTTTATTATCCAGGAAATTGCAAGGCAACTTTGTGTGGAATATGCACTTGTCTTCTCAAAGGCAGTAAGTATATCTTTTATGGGAAATTTTTGAACCAGCATTCTGCTGCATGGGCTTCAAAACAAACATCTGTCAACACTTTGCATTTTTTCCTCTGCATTTTTCTGGTCTTTCTTATGGTCACATTGCGATATTGCAACAGCAGGCTTCTTTTAACGAGAACTTGCAGTTTTTGACAGTCATTTTAAGGTAAATAAACTTCATGTAATTCCATTTCTAAGATGGTAAATATAAATATATCAATCAATGTATTTCTTCTTATGTCATGTTAAGTCTAAGAGGGACCTGGTCTAGAAGGGATGAATAAGGAGGAACTCTCCTAGCAGTCTATACACAAATGATAACACAAAATGGTCTCACATGGATTGACCTTTAGCAAGGAGAGTCAACATTTTCCAGTCCATAGTAACTTAATTTCAGGTCTGCAATATGGAAATTACACATTATCTTATCCAATATGGCATAGAGATAAGATTCATAACACTTGGGCATTTTGAGGTGCATTTTTGTGAATTCAGTTTCTTTGTTCTGTTATTTTTTCTGGCATCAGGCTATGTTTCCCTTGCGTCATTTTAAATTAATTGATTATGTTGGGTTCAGGTTTGAAAGTATTGACGTTTAGAGTAGTTTGAACACATTGTTTTCATTGTCTTTGGCGGTGCAGTGAATATGCGGAAGTATTTCTGCTATTCTCTAGCATAATGTAAAAGGTTTATAATAGACCTTGATTGTGTCTGTCCCTTCCTGCTAACTTCCATGCAATGGACAGGTTGGTGGAATCTGCATTGCAAATTCCAGATGATTCTGGCTTTCCTTATGGTGAATACGCAAAGTTCTTTAATAAGTCAGCATCTGTATCCTACATGTCTTGTATTCTATTTTTTTCCAGAATGTCGTATTTTAATAAACTAATATTTGAAGGATGCTGCTATCATGGGTAGGACTATCCTTTTGTTTTTCTTAAAGTTCAAGCCTGTTTACCTTTATGATTAAAGAGACTTTTACTGGAGGAGAAGACGAGAGAACTTATAGACAAGTTGACTGATGTCGAGTTGAGCCCGCGTTATATGGTTGATTTTGTGTAAGTTCTGATTCAGATTAGCCAGTGAAGTAAGATTTGTTTTAAAATACCTTTCCAGCGCCAGCCATGAGGACAATTTGCCTTGGAACATACAGTCTAAATGTGCAACTGGTGGGCACCTTTTCTTCTATCTTGCTTCATAGTTAAGAAACTATGTGAACGAGATTAGAGATTACGACAGCTTGCCTTCTTTTTTTGTGCATGTACATATAGTGCTTGCCTTCTTTTTTTGTGCATGTACATATAGTCTATGGGTTATGAATTATGAAGAGGTGTTTTAAATGTGCAACTAGTGGGCACATTTTTGTTTTGTGATGGTTCATAGATCATAACAAACTATGTTCTTTGTTGATAACTTGCATAAATACTAATGATGAAATGTTGCTTTTGGTTCATATTAATCAATGTCATGTGTATGGCTCCTAATTCGGAGGCAGATTCAATGGGTGATCTTATACTCAACAACAATCGTTACAAATTTATGGATAGTTGTAGAGTGTCTCTTGTTGTTGATATCACCCATGGATAGTTGTATAGGGTGTCTCTTGTTGTTGATATCACCGAGTTGTCTCAGGTGGGTTTTCAGCATATCCTAAGCATATGTTGGATATTCTGATATGCTGTGGTCCTTGGTACTGTGGTTGTCAAACTGTTCCCTATTCCACATGTTACAGTGGTGAGAATTCTCTGCCGTATTTTAGACCTATATTAGCAGTTTATTTTTGTATGTCTTTTTCTCTTCTAGAGTGATCACAACCGATTTAGATTTTGGAAGTGTACATTCCAGTATAGTACTTGAAGAATATGCTATTATTCACAACATGAATGCCTAAGCTAAGCAAAATGCATTGGACCTCTATCATTACCAGCATAAAGTACTGATAGCTGCTTAGATGTGTGCCGTTTTGGAACGTCCAAACTTATCATTCCTCGCCATATCTCATTTTAAAAAGTTTGGCATTCTCTAGTCTCATTATGTACATGGTTCTTGAAATAAATAAGATTGTTTGGAAGTATAATGCGTTTAACAAGTGTTGCCTTATGCAGGTTGCACCGATTTCTCAGGGGCTCCCTTCCTTGACTTAATTCCCAAAAAGCCCTTCGTATTTTTAAAATTCCCAAAATGCCCTTAAATTTTAAATATTTTTCCAAATAGCCGCGTATATTTTATAGTTCTGAAATTCGTGTGTTCTTTATTTCACAGGTTGCTAAACTCTTTAGCTGCATTTTGAAAGATAAAGGTAGTTCGTTGGCTACAAAGGATTTCGTTTCTAAATGTTCGGGGTTATGGTTTTGAATTGATTGTCAAAATATGACTTTGAACTATGATTTAAGCCACTTCACCCTCCGGCCATGGAGGGCAACCCTCCGTGCGCAGCACCTTGTTTCTTAAGACTTGTAACAAACCATTATTCAATATTGTAACTAATGCTTCGACAGAATTGTGTTGAACATTCATACATCATTATCATACAATAATATCTAATTTGAGGACAATTTTAAATCGATTTTGCATCGATTCCATAAGGATAATGAGGAGTATTAATAACTACATATGTCAAATAACTTAATAACATAGGACTAATAGCAATACCGTTAACAATACTAACCAATGCTATGTGAATGCATCAATTTGTTCACATAGATCATGCTGAATGTCATCTATCTCATCATCATCGAGATATAAATGTAAAGCCACACCTGTAATTGATTTTGAATGATCATTTGCATGCTCTGTAGCCTGTTCATCTTCAATGTAATCCTCATTATATCCATGAATGTCGATTGGTGAATCAAATGGAGATCGGAGCACATAATTTGCTTCCTTATCAATCCCATATCTATCTGGAACTGTCAATGCTGATTCTAGAGGAACCTGTACGTCATTATTATACTCAAAGGGCAAACCACCATGAAAATAACCATCTCCTTTATACACAGCTTGCCCTTCACGATCGATATCATCTTCCACATGCAAGGATCTTTCTGCAACTTCAACTTCACTTTCTAATCTAACATCATATTCTGCATCATGCAATAACGGCTCGCCATCACCATCACCACCACCATCACCATCACCATCACCACCACCCACCACCACCACCACCACCACCACCACCACCACCACCACCACCACCACCACCACCACCACCACCATCCCCATCCCCATCCCCATCGCCATTACCTTCTATATTATTTTCAGTTACAGACAAATCAATCACACGTCGGTTCCTTGGTTGACAATGTACAACAATCCACCACTTTGTGTCATTAGGATTTTCATGAATAAATATCTGCTCAACTTGACTTGGAAAGACAAATGGTTCTTTCATATCAGGCAATACCTTTGAGGAATCTACTTCTGGAAATCCTGATGGATGACTCCTAAGTGTCCTGCCACGGCCTCTGTATATAACTTTGAACCAGCGTGCCTTCAAGATATTCACATGGAAGCTACGATAGTCCAATTCAATGATATCTGTTATGGTTCCAACATAGTCAAGATTACTTTCCAGAAGGTTGCGATCCCTGTTGCTAGATTGGCTTTTCTGTTCAAATTGTGCAGTAATGCCAGAATCAAATGTAACCCTATGTTTATCAACACTGCTAATGCGGAAGTGGTGTCCATATGCCCACATTGAAGTATAAAAGCGAGCCTAATATAAAAAATAAAAAAATATTATTATAAGTAAAATGTCACGAAAATAAAATTAAGCATCAAGATTTACAATTACGCACCTTCCTACTGCAGCCAAGGGCAATCTCATAATCATCATCTAATATCACTTGTCCAGATTCTTTAGCTTCATCCATAGGAGCCAACAACCATGTGTTATCAATAACATCTGGCAAAATAGACCCTCCTGACAACCTATCTTCTTTAGCAACTTCATACAAGTCCCTCCATGGTTGTAAAGCTTGCAGTATTATTAATGACAAATGTGCTTATTGCGCGAAGCATGTCATCACTCAAGTTTCGTTCTACTCCCTTGCCTTGTAAGACTTCTGACGTGATCTCCTTGGGTTCTGCCTTTTCCCATAATTTAGAACCATCAGGATGGATTGAGCTCGTGGCGTCATTTAGATAAAAAAGTGTTTCCTGTACAAGATGTCCTTCAGCCATGCAGCCCTCCGGCCTTGCCATTTGGCGCACAAAATCTTTGAGCACCTTCATATAACGCTCTAGAAAAAACATCCACCTGCTAGGAGCAGGTCCAGCCAATCTGATCTCATTTGGGATGTGTATTAATAGATGTACCTGTAAATGTAAGTACGTTATTAATTACACTTAGAATTGCTATAAATACATTACTGTAATTGCATAAAAATATGTTTAGTTGTACCTGTAGGTCAAAGAAACTAGTGGGAAATTCTTTTTCAATGTCACAAAGCAATAGAATCACTTCCTCCTCCACATTTGATATCTCAGCCACTTCAATTTCCTTTGAAGACACCCATCTTGCAAGTTTACCCAATCGATATATAATGCTCCTCACTTGTGGGCTCAAGAAGTCCCCTATCACACATGGTAGTATATGCTGCAATGTGCATAAAGTATGATTAAATATGTTGCAATATAAATTGTGAGAGAGAGAGAGAGAGAGAGAGAGAGAGAGAGAGAGAGAGAGAGAGAGAGAGAGAGAGAGAGAGAGAGAGAGAGAGAGAGAGAGAGAGAGAGAGAGAGAGAGAGAGAGAGAGAGAGAGAGAGAGAGAGAGAGAGAGAGAGAGAGAGAGAGAGAGAGAGAGAGAGAGAGAGAGAGAGAGAGAGAGAGAGAGAGTCAAAATTATACCTGAAGAAACTTATGCCAATCATGCGATTTTAATCCTGTGAGGCTACCCTTTTTTGTAAATGCACTATTGCAGCAGTTCTTATTAGACCATTTCGACCACATTGATTATATAGTTGATTATATAGGTAAATTTAAGTCTACATTCGGCCACATTTAATACCATGATTTTGCTTTGATTTAGACTGGTTTGGTTTCGACCATAGATATATTTTGTTTCTAATTTTGATCACATTTTCTACCATTTGGACGTTTAGCTTATTTTCAATGGCTTTGAACTGAATTATAAGGTAAGAACTCGTAACCTACATGGAAGGTGCGGTAGGAATATTTTCTTCTTTAATTGCACGTTTTTTGAACCAAGCAATTTTATGCTTCAAGTCTGATTCATATTATTTGTTTCGTAGTTCGAAGATTGGGGGTCAATGCCCACAGAAGATATGCTACAAGAAATATTGGAGAAAGGTGGATACGAAGTCTTCAAAAAGAAAATGATAGCAAAGGGATTTGCACCAAAAAAGGTAGGTCTAATTTACTATATTGTGCGCAAAATATGTGTTGCCCTAATTTTCGGTTTTCTATTATAGCATAAGGCATTGGATTGTGTTAAGGGAACAGGTCAAGGTATTATTTTCAAGGCAAAATCAAGGAAGGGCAAGGAGGTTGAGACTGTAAGTAACTTTACATTTGTTATATTATCTAGATTCCTTTTTACACTAATTATAACTTTAATTAAATTTAACAGAATGTGTGCTACGTCGATAATGATGACTCTGATGAGGTAAGGGTTGGAAATTTGTCTTAATAACATTGATTTCGGACAATTATCTAATACGCTTATATGAATGTAATTAATAGTGTGAAAAGGAGAATGATGCCGGTGAAGGCAGTTCACAAGGCCCAAAAATGGAGACGATTGCTCAAACAAGTGATTAAATTATATTATGCTGTTTAGTGTGTTAGACTTGCTTGCCATGGTGGCATTTACAATGTTGAACCTTGTTTTCAATGAATGAAAAGTCTTTTTCTCCACCACCACATTTGTTTTAATTTTGAAATACTTTTAAAATTAAAATCATTGATTAATGGAAATGCAAGTGTGGTTACATTTTTATCATAAAGTTTGTTGTTTCATAAGGTGCAATAATACATTCACATAAAAGTAGGTGAACTACTTGACATAAAATATATGAAGATTGGCCACAATGTTTTAATGATTGTGTTAAACTAAATTGATGCAAAGTTAATAATTTTCTAGTCCTCAAGTTTGTTAAATAATTGTACAAAAATCGACAAAATATGGCTATTAGATGGCCACAAAAATGCTAAAATGTCGACAAAACATATAGGCAATCTTGCTTTTTACATTGCCACAAATATATCAAAAAATGAACCTACATATCCTAATTCTTTTGTTACAATTGTGTTGCTCGAGTGGCAAAAATATTGACAAGATAATGCAAGAAACTCCTTACAACGTTTGCTGCTACTTTGACAATATACTGAAATACATGTCATACAAAAGTAGTAAAAATGTTGATGCTATATTTGCCATTCGTGTGTTGCAACATGGTTACAAATAGCTATTACGTCACCCATTGTGGCACATGATCGAGACCCAAGGTTGATGCAATGGTTGTCACCCGGGTGACAACTTTGTGGCAAATGATCGCGTCATGTACATCGTCAAGAATGTGACAAGAATGGAAGTTCTGAAGGTTCTATTTGTGTCAACAATTTTGACGTTATACTTGACAAAACAAGCACCCTTCTCTTGTAGTGTATGGCCCAGAGCAAATGTGCTTCATGAAGAGGCTTTTCGCACAACGTGCAATAAAATTAATGATTGTTGTAGAAGCTCAAGGGCTGGGGACTTCAAGCCTTGCTGAAGAAGTTTTTGCATGAATTTGCAAACTACTATCTTACTGTGCAACGTAAAGTTCTGCATTTCTAGCCCCCCATAAGATTTGGATCTCAAATATTTTCTTCAAGCAACTTTGACATATGCCCCTTCCTCATTTCCACCCCAGACAAAATTTTGCACCATTTTTCTATACCTCTACTAACATTGATTCGGAAGCCAACAATACTGATGTAGCATAAATATGAGTATTGCTTAACACTGACTTCGCTACGACAATCCTTCTTGCCATAAAGAGCTTACTAACCTTCCACCATCTCAAATGTTTGTCTAGACTAAACAAAATCTAATCCCATAAATTTGAAGATGGGTGCACACTCTATTTGGAACACCCAGTAATTCTGAAGAAGACCCAACGGGTACTATGATCCAAGGAAAAGAATTAACATAAGCCGGAAGAGGCTGATCTAATGGCCAAAATAGCTGACACTTGCTCCATTTGAGAAAACAACCTGATGCTATATAGATCTAATAAACTGAGGCTTCTAAAAATAAGAATGTATTATCTGCATATTAGTTACAAATTTGCTGCGAGCCATCTGTTATTTGTAGCCCTATTATAACCCAATCTTCCATAGCTACCGATAACACTTGAGATAGTCCTTCTGCAATAACTTTAAAAAGAATAGGCGCCAGAGGGCCCCTTGCGTAACACCACTACTTATATAAAAAAACAGAAAAAGTCTCTCCAAAAACTAACATAGATGCATGTGACATTCGACAATTTTGCAATAATGCTGGTGAATTCCTGTCCACAGCCAAAAGCAAGCAATGCCAAAAAGGGACCAACTCACATTGTCATATCCCTTTCTAAAATCAAGCTTTAGATATAGCACCCTTTGACGTGTCTTTCTTGCCCAATATAAGCCTTCAAAAGCGGCCGCAATATTCTCGATTAAGCTTTAAATATATATACCATCAAAATAGGCTTTAATTTACTTGCATATCCTTTTGCTATGATTTTGTAGAAGGTTGACAACAAACTAATAGGTCTCTAGTCACCTATGTTCTTCGGTTCCTTCACCTTTGGGATTCGGGTGATACATCTAGTATTTAGTTTGCTATCAAGCTTATCTGCTTAAAAATTCTTGAAAACGCTATACACAAAAGATGGTATCCATTCCCAATATTCCTAAAAGAATTTTGTTGGAATGCCTTATTATTTTTGGCCAAAGAGAAGGCCACAACTTTCACAGATAACAGTTGTCCGGATTTTCACTTTGCATTGCGGATACTTTAGATACCACCTTTGAAAGAATCAACTCCTCAAAACGATCTTGAAAAATTATATCGTTCTTCTATTCTATTCTATTCTTAAAGGAATCTTCAAAATGCTAAAAAACAACTGCCTTCGATTATTGTTAGTCTCAAAGATATTCTCCAACTGCAATAAAGACAGTGTAATTGAGTGCCTCCTCTGTCTTGCAACCCTGAAGAAGAAACGTGTACATTTGTTGCCTTCATTGATCCATGCCAACCTTGCTTTAACCTTAACTTGTTGAACTTTGAGTAGTTCTAGCCTATTATTTTCCTCTAGAATTACTTTTTGTCTTTCGCCTGAACTAATGCCATTTCTTCTAAGTTCAGTCAATTTTGCGTATAACGAATCCAGCAAAACATTCTCTTCAACCACCTTCTTGGGGCATCCCAAACTTTAGTGAATGTTTGAGCTGCTGCTAGAGACGCAATCGTTGTCTCCATTCCTTGCTTATTTCTACTACCCGCTATCCAGATCTGCTTACATTTTTCTTTGAAATCTTCATCTTTAACACTAGAGTTGTCCCTAAATGGACTAAAAATGGTTCATTTGCACTGTTCACATCAAAATTCATATAAAAATAGCAACTCAATTTTCCATGAAGCCCTTCCTACTGTCTAGTCATACTAGGTCAAAACTGTCTATGACATGGTCAAAACTGTCAAAATTTGACCTAGTATGACATGGTCTAGTCAAAACTGTCTCATGTTTACATAAGGTAAAACTATCTCGACAAAAAGATCTTTTTGATTTTTTCTCATTATTTTTCTATTTTTCTAGACGAGATAGAGAGTAAAACACAAAAACCCACACCTCAATCCGAGTTCTAGAATGGGAGATAGAACCATTTGAACCACTACCGTTGCGACCATTACTGGTCCACGATACATAAAATTGAAGAACTTCCTCATCTTAATCAATCTTAGTTTCAATGTTGAGACATAGGTAGCTTATCAGCTATCAATTCGAAGGAAAACTATGAAAAGCGATAATTATAAGAAATAAAAAGATATACTGCTATATCCACTGACCATTACTGGTTTAGATGACTTAGGTTCATCTAAAAATTAAGAACATCCTCATCTTAACCCACTTGGATCTCAAATCTAGAATATAGGTCGCATGTATAGTACTCTATTTGATAAAATTAGTTAGTTATATGGGATTGCATAGTTAAAGAGTAATGTTGAACCACAAACAAATGGAGCCTATGTGGATTTCAACTCTTCCTTTAGAAAATTATGCTACAGTAGGTAAAAAGTCAGTGTACCTTTGTACAAATGACAACACAATAATAAATAAGGCTGATGATAATAATTAGAGAGATTTTACTATGTATCCAATTTGTCTGATTGTGGACTATAACTCGTCCATGCCTATTTATATTCATATCTTACATATAATATGTTATTTTAGCATGAAAGTTGAAATATATGTTGCTAACAAAGGCTTATTATACATAAATAATCTATCATGAAAGATGAACTATGTGTACTCTTGGCGTACCTAAGTTACATACACTTTCTAACAACAACACATATACTAGTTTTATGATAGTAGAACATAAGTAGAATTATTTGTATTTTTTAATAAAACTATATTAGGAACCTCTATATACATCTCTTATAACGTTTTTAATCAGTTCAAAGACTTATTGGAGATATGTAATGTAAAAAAATTAATTTCTTTTACAAGCTTCGAAAGCATGCATGAAACATTATTTGGTCAAATGATTGATTGTCATGGATAAACTTTGCGATTTCTTCACAAATAATTCAACAAATATCACTAGCTACAATCTTAGAGTTTTAATACTATAACTTTGGAGCTAACTTAACTTTGTTAGCTCTAAATACGTTAGTCCTATTACTGTAGTTCTTGATTAATGCTAGAAATTACATGGTTACATACTAGCTACACTGTATTTGACTTGATAATTACCTCATATATAGATGTATAAGTAGAATGCATCATTAAATACCTTCATGAGGTTTATAGATGGGCTTTATTATAGCATTGTAACCTATATTTTTTATCTGAATTTTGTATGTGAAATTGTTTAGTTAATATTGACATTAGTATAGCTTATGAACGCCCCAAAAAAACATTGTACTAGAGCTTTATAGTTAACAACTCATACCTACAAGAATTAAGTCAAAATTTGTAATAGAAAGAGAGAAATAATTCCCCAACCTTGAGAAGTTTTTTAGAGCAAAATGGAGTTTAACAACTTCAATTGATGTCAAATGATAGCCGCCAAATACAAAAACATGCAACTCAATGTATTTTATCATAAAATAAAAATTTCTCTCAATTTTAGCAAGGTTTGAATCCCTTTATGATAGGAAAATGAGAAATGCAGTTCTGGACTGATGCAAAAGCTATCACTTTTTCTAAAGTTTGAACAATCACCAAAACCTATGGGTGATTCTATTAATCATGAAATCTTCACAAGTCATTAAGAATCGAGTTAAGATTAGAAAGAATAGAATAGAATAGAATAGTTTTTATCATATTGTAAAATTGAAATTTCTTCTGTTAGATACATGGGTTTAATAGGAGGAATACAGGACCAATTATGATCCATGAACCTGAAATGATATCATTCCTATGCTTCATTTTCTATGCTCATCATTCTTATGATGAGCATATTGCATTCTTCCTTTTCTTTTGTATATGTACACGTTTTGATAATTGTGGACAATAGAGTAGAGAAAACAGCTTGGAGAAAGTTAATATAATTGCGACAAAGTATTGCCTTCTATTTTTTGCAAGTTGGAGCCAGGATTTGCTGGAGGCAGTCGCTAATTCTAGGTTTGGCAGGCTCACTTCTCAAGTTGAACTAAGCTTGCTCAAGAGTTTACGATTTGCGGAGCTTCTGAATACTTGCCAGCATGAAAAATCAGGTTATCCTCTAATCTTTCCTGTTGCACCCAGCAGATGCATGATTTGAAGCTTTCGGGTTGTGCTTATGCTTGATGTGGTTGCAAATTTGTAAGGTTAAGGGATTAAGGGAGCAATGGCTTTAAATACGGAATTTGTAGCAAAGGTAGAGTAGCTGATGTTTTTATAGCTACTAAATATATCTGAAAGTTCATGATTACTGTTCTACTTAATGATTAAAACATGTTTCTTAAAGGCATCCAAGGATATATGACTATGTTTCAGAGTGCTTGCATGATCAGTCTAATCTGCTATGTGAGAACACTATAGATCACCTGGAAATATAGCAATGCTATCACCTGGAAGTCTATTCTGTAGGATGAGTAAAACTTTTATAAAGTCAAAATTTAGTGGATGCACGCAAGGTTACAATGAGTTTTCATTTGGTTAGTTTTAAAGCCTCTAAGTGCTATTTATGTTGATAACTAGGATGTTCCTGATAACTAAACCATTATTCTCCTATTTATTGGTAAACTGCCGAAATCTGAGCCATGTAATTTCGGAAAAATAAAACACCGTTGTAAGTATGTGATAGACTGCTAAAAGCCAATGGTGCCTATCAACGGAAATATATAGTTCCCCAATCATGGATATCCCATTTACCATTTGCTTGGGACTTCTAGCTTTGGCAAATACATTGTCCTAGGCTATGCTCGTGTGGCACAACTGGATCCCATGGCTCCTTTGGACCTGGACAAAATATGCTCTCTGAGTTGTGGGCAAATATAATCTGGATTAGACCTGAAATAATTTTGTGCTGATGTATTAGTACCTAACATATTTCTTTTAACATTTCGTATTTAAGGCAGTGGCTGATATTTTGTTATTTGAGGCATACCAACCTGTTTCTTTTCAGCTTGAATGTCATTCTTTTTATTGTTTGCGGGTTCATCTTCTATTCTACTTTATATTGTAGGTTGAAGACAGATGGTCGTATAAAGCTTTGCAAGAAGCTTTCATCTTGCATATGCATCAGCACAAAGGTAAGTGTTTTAAACAGGCATTGAACAATTTGCTTCTTTTGAAACTTTGAAGTTCATGTGGCATTTGCTTTGTAACTTTAGGTCTTTGCATAACATTTTGTCATACTTAGCTATATATATGCATGGTTTGTGGAATGCAAGCATCCAACAAATGCACCTGGAGACAATGATTATTTTCACGCACCATAAAATGATCTTACATTTAGAAGCATTTTATTTGCTCTCTATTCTTAGTCATGAGAAGAATAGTTCATGTTGTATTTTCCATGTAGCAGGAAGCATAGAGATCGATGTTGAACACCGTAGGTAATACTTAACTGACATTTCTATGCATAGTTTCATTCCGTAACTTTATTTGATGGGAGTGATGGCTTTGTTTAACTTGCCCAGGATCAAATGGTTAGTCTTGGTGAATATCACCTTCTAATCTTTTATTCTCTTGCATTTTAATGCATGCATTATAGGTTTTTGTGGTGCTCCCTTAAGAGTCTATTCTATTGGCTGTTACACCTTAGAATCATCCTAATATGTTCTACTGTCAATCTTCATATAATCTTCCAGTTGCTTAAGGAGTTATGCAATTTCAAGTGTAACTCATAAGTTGATGCAGACAATTGGAAAATGATTGCCATGTATTTGGAGATCCTAATGGCTATTGAGGAACAAGCTTATTAACAATGGTGCGCACTTACCTGCCTTAACAGGTTCCAGCAAAAATCAATCACACAAGATTTAGAGGCTTGCAATTTCATTGTTCTAAATTTTTAATAAAGATCTATTTCATCTTCCTCTGCTCCAAATGTTTATGTGCAAATGTTCTATTCACGTAAATACGTGCTCATGTTGCAATTAAGTTTTTAACAAAAATCTGTGGAAGCTCTTATGATACATACCACGTTGCAATTTCATGTTTTCATCTTTGGTTGATGGACTTTGATCGATCCTGATACTGTTAGGTAACTTGCATTTCATATCAAGTCAACACAACTCTGCACAGTTGCTTACATATGAATCAATTTGAAGAGGTCACATCTTTGGCAAGATCCTAAGACATCACTATCCCCTTTTTATAGATAATAATTATATTGAATGGGCAAAAGTCTGTGCAACGCATAGAAAGCCAAACTGACAATGCAAGCAATAGAACTTAAACTGACAATGCAACCCAACAATGCAAGTAATAGAAAATGAACTAATAAGATGTAGGGTAATGCCAAGCCCTAGAAGTGCTACAATTCAACATCCTATTCAAGTGGAAACTTTAAAATCATACAAGTTGACCTCATTCCAACATAGGAATGCTCATTTGACCTTTACACTGCAACCAATTGAGGTGAAGCTAACCACAAAGGTCTACTTTCAAAGTTGACTCATGCAATTGTTTTGTTGTGCCTCATGCTTCTCAACAAACCCCATATCAAAAAAAACCATATCAAAAAAAAAAAAAAAAAAAAAAACCCCATATCAAAAAGATAATCTATTGTTATCTATATATATTCTCCATAAGGCCCAATTTCATTGATGCACCAGAGTTTTCTAAATGTCCACACGATGTCTATGTTATGATAATTCAAAGGTTTACATAGAAAATATGGGTGCTATTTGATCATCAAGGTTTGCATCAAATAAAGTGGCAGAAATAGCATTGACGTGCATCATAGAGCTATACGGTTTATTTGGGTACATGGTAACAGATGTGGTTCTATTGTCACATTGTTATCCCAACGACATGCATGACATATACATGGCAATGACAATTTTCTAGACGGAATGTTAACCAATTTATAGTTTTCTCTTCCATTTTTGGAAATATCTTTCAGAGAGTCTTCATCTATGCTTACAACAGAATTCGAGGATCAACTATCTCAAGCAATACCTAAGAAAAATGCATAGATTACAAGCATATGTTCAGAGCACAAATCAAGAAATCATATGCTCACAAATTTGAATTCTAATTCATCTTAACTACTTGCATGTCAAACCACAAAAGGGTTTCTATGGTCATTCAAGTTCAACAGGTATTTCTATGTGGTGCAACATAATATAATCAAGTTTAAGTCCAAATACCACATACACAAAATTTATATATTGAATTCTATGTCAATGAAGTACCCTTTCCCCCTCCAAGCGACATTGATTATTCTATCCAACCATGAAAACCACGTCTTCAAATGTGCAAAAGCCCGGCAACGCCGGACACCATAACTAGTAATATAAATGATGTCTTATATATGCTATATTCTTCATTTTTAAGCCATAGTTTTCATCTGTAACAGATGGTTAAAACCCGTTCAGGACATAAAACTAGAAATCATGTAAGTAATGATTTTATGTTGAATAATGGAAAGAAAATTTGTATGGAAGTTGACTTTGAAATCCTCAGTAGTTGGTTGATCTGCTCAATGTTCTAGGATAAGGAATTGCATTACGATTATTTTGGATCAAGGTAGAAGAATTCAAGGCCAGAATAAAATTTTACTTGGAACAAATTAGAGCAGATTGAGCTGGAGCATATTAATTTCAAGTAAATTTTGAGAAGACTGACCAGAGCGCAACAAAAAAAAAGTCCTCTCTTTCAAAAAAATGTCATCTATTTCAATGTGGGATAAATCATCCTCAATGCGGGATAAATCCACAAAATCCGTAAGATGTCGAAGCAGGGATGCTATGCTCCAAATTTGTAGTCTCCAAATACGCCATAGCTAGCAAACAATTGCCCTTTTGAGTGAAATGTATCAACAATTCAAAAGAAGCGTTTCACACAAAAAAGATTGATGTTACCATGATTATAGGGAGCAATCTTAAAATAAGATGCCAAAAGAATCATCCTACAATATTTATATATGTTTAGACATCTCTATCTCTAGTATAATCACCCTACAACATGTTCCATTTAGACATGAACATATCCTTTTGTGAGGTTTGTAGCACACCGTCCGCCTCTCTAAGAAACAATTTCAAGGGTGTTCATCGCTATATCCAATACGATTGCGCACTGTAATTTCGTATGCTAGAGAAAGATGAAGTTGATCCAAGCTAAACAAACTCTCTATCCAACAAGGAATAAGATAGATGTGGTTCGTGCACTTTGCCTCCCCAACCATGTATAAAACTTGAATCTCAAAATTTTCTGATGAGACTACAGTTAATGGTTACAACAAATTTGAACAACTTTATATAAAAATGATGTAATATGCTCCACCCAACCTCTCCCATCATACCAGCTATTTGTGTCAATTTTGATTTCACCATTTGGGATTGAGCATGTATGTGTGCCATTGCTATTTAGATGCATACCACCATCTGGCAACCCCAAAGGCAAGGAAATAAACTGCTCATCTTTGGATAAGAGGTTAACAGCATTAGAAACAGGAGAGTTGCAAGGAGAGGTGCAATGTTCCTCATCAATATGTTTGGGTGGACAGTAATCCAATTTGAACCATTCATCTTCGAGGATTTCAGGAATGGTGATTCTAGCGAGGGGGTCGACGACTAGGATCTTGGAGAGTAGCTTGCAAGCGCCAGGGCTAAACCAAGGTGGAAAGCGAAAATCAGCATTAGCGATTGTACCAACTTGAAGAAGCGAAGATAGAAAGGAGCGTGCAGAGGTGTGATTCTCCTTATTGATATGAGCTTTAGGGTCATGGAAAGGGTGATAACCGGCGAGGAGAATAAAGAGGATGACACCACAAGACCATATGTCAACCTTGGAGGGGTCGTAAGGGTGCTTGGCTAGAATTTCTGGGGCAAGATAATGAAGGGTGCCACAATGGGTGGTTGTGAGGATAAAATGCTGGTCTTCATCTCCCAAATAGGCAACTCCAAAATCACACACTTTTAAGTTTTCCTCTTCATCTAGAACAAGGTTGAGAGGCTTCAAGTCCCTGTGGTAGACATTCTGGCTATGGCTATATTCCACAGCGGAAATCAGCTGCTGGAAAAGCTTCCGGGCTATCGGTTCTTCCAGTTTTCCTTTCTGGGTCAACTTTTCCGACAGGTTACCTCCCGCAGCATATTCCATGACGGAGTAGAGATGAGTTCTGGTAGGAATTAGCTTGATGAATCTGATAATATTTGGGTGTTTTAGCTTCCGGAGTGCCTCGATTTCCTGTTGCAGATGCTTCACTGCACTTTCTTTGCCACGATTGATCTCCTTGATTGCCACAGATTTTCCATTCCTCTTCTCGAATGCCAATTTCACAACTGAAAATGAGCCTTCCCCAAGCGTCTCCCAAATAGTATAGTCCTCCATGCTTCCGTCTTTTCTCCGCCCGATCTTCTTCTTGTTGACAGAAACTTTTGCTTGTCCCTCTTATACGTCGCTGGAAAAGGCCTTTCCAAAAAAATCCCTTTTTAAGTAATCCAATTGTTTAAAGGCATGTCTCGGCATGGAAAAGGCATGTCTCGGCATGGCACTTCATGATATAGTCAAATTTGCTATAAAGCAAAATTACTTGGTTGCGGCGGCGCAGATTTCAGCAGTTCCGCCATACAATTTTCAACCCGCGGCTGGTGGGAAAATTACAAAAAGGAGTTTAAACAAGAAGTTCCCTGCATGCTCTATAGCAGCTAAGAAACATATTGATTCCACAACAACAATTTTGGATATTGCTGGTGTGTGCAAATGCTATAAATGCTGCTTTTAACATCCTAGAATGCTCGGGAACTTGTCATTCGGATAGAAAAAATTGATAGTGATAACTATCCTGAGGTGGGATGATTTGTGTTTACGTTTATTTCCATTCCATATTTGATGTTTTGGATAATGAGTTATCTGACTGTGTTACCTTTATTTTTGTAGACCCTCCATCGAATGTTTATCATCAATGAAGGTCCAGGATTTAAGCTATTGTGGAACACAGTTAGAGGGTTTCTCGATCCAAAGACAACTGCAAAAATAACAGTCTGTATATACATCTTTTAAAGTTGTAGCTCTTTCTTACTTTGCATGTCCTTTTACAAATTGTGAATGTTGCCTATTCAGGTGCTGGGAAACAAGTATCAAAGCAAGCTTCTGGAGATTATTGATGCAAGGTGTGTAAGTCACAACAAAGCATTGTATTTTGGAATTTGCTAACACTGTGGTTATGGTCAACCAATTGCTTATCCCTTTACAATCCCTATCTCCTATAAGTCCTCCTAACACATCGATGCCTCTTTTGTAATATGTTTTTTATGATACCATTCAAATTTCCTGTCGCATGTTCGATACAATGGCTACATATGATGCTACTCCACTTGATGGGTGTAGCAGGCAAGCCACCATTAGCAAGACGTTTAGGAGGCCATTCAGATTTGTAGCATAAGAATGGAGAGGAGTGATCTTATAGGAGTTCTCACGGGGTGTGTATTTCATTTCATGCTTTGTTCCACCTTGTTTGATGCAAGTTTAATGGGGAGAGATATGACCTTTCACCGAAACACCTAACTGTTTTGGAGATAGAAATGCGAATGGATTGTAAGCCTTTTACCTTCACTAAAAATGATGTTGGGATGCGGACGAGAGAGTCTATAGCGCAGGAAAGCGAGCAATATTCTATCTTCTATGGCTCCAGACTGTAAAGAAATGTTGAACTCGCCTTTTTCTTTGTCATGTAATATCAGAAAATGATACCCGGGTATGGCCTTTGTCTTTTGCTTTTGCTCTTGGTTATTTGATCTGTTTCTTTTCCTTCGATGAATAGAAAACATTTAAATTTCTTCAAAGATGTAGATGCGCGGTATGAATTAGGTATAATCTCTTTCTGTTCTTTCTAGCTCAGATAAAAAATGCAGCTCTATAGAGATTGAGCAGTTTATTTGCAGTACAGACATATTTATAATCTGTTTCTTAATTGGAAGAGTATTTCCTTACCATGCAACAAAATAATGGATTAAATAGCATTAAAGATGCTATTGAAGTATTTATTAGGCTTGAGGTGCAAGATGTTGTGTCGAAATGCAATGGCAACATATTATTCTCAAGAAGGACAGAAGCTAGAGAAGGTTATTTTCATGCTTTGAGTGCATGCTACATGAGCTCTTGAGCATGCAAACATCTACCTGAAGCTCTCGGTTATGATTCAGTTCTGCTTAAAGAAATGCTGGAATAGTTGGAAGATTTGCCCGCTATGGGTTCTCTAAATGAGCTTTTTGTGAGAAGATGACTTGACACCCTCAGAAGATGACTTGGACAGATGCAACAAATGAAGTCACCTTTCTTAGCATTATGAGTGCATTTGCCCATTCATCATCAGTTCTATAATAAATGCTTGTATTTTAAGAATAGGCTATGAGCAGGATACTTTTCTTGACATGTGAAGATATGACTGGATATGAATAGGATGAAGACTATGCAAGGATAGAATGAGATAGACGATCTAGCTAGTCTAGTGAGTGAACTCTGAATGAAAAACAATGAAGCGTGACTATGGCTTTATAGGAGAGCCATGTCAGCAACACTTAGGTGGCATGCCTAGTCATCTATGAATAGACACGTGACATGTGTCTTGCTAACATCCCCCCTGATGACTAGCAGGACTGAACTGAAACAACAGAAACAGAGAACAAACAAAAAACCTCCTGAGGGAGAGGCTTTAGAGAAAAGAAATACTATGATCCCCCTGAGAATGAGCATGGGGCAGAACATGCAAGAGCTGCTTCATCTGACGGAATTGATGTCCTCCAAGAGGTTTTGTGAACCCATCAGCAACTTGATGTTTGGTAGAGCAGTAAGACAGCAAGAGATATCCATTTTGGAGCTGCTCTTTGACAAACCACAGTTTGATATCCATATGCTTGATAAGCAGATGCATCTTGTAGTCTTTGGCATGAGCAATGGCTCCACTGTTATCACAGTAAATGGTTGCAGGTTTGAGTGGACAGCCCAAATCTTCATATAAGTGAACCAACCAGCGCATCTCTTGTACTGTTGTAACCAAGGCCTTGAGTTCAGCCTCAGTAGTACTGATGCTGTTTGTCTTTTGCTTTTTAGATCCCCAACTAATAGGATTGCCTCCAAGAAAGGAAACGAATCCAGTAATGCATTTTCTTTTCTCAAGATCTGTAGATGCCATATCGGAATCTGAGAACAACATAAGAGTAGGATGATCAACTTTGGTATATAGGACTCCTTCACTTTGAGTACCTTTGAGGTAATGGAGAACTCGTTTAGCTGCTTTCCAATGCGGTACTTTAGGATGATGCATAAACCTAGTAAGGACTGCAACAGCATATACCAAATCTGGCCTAGTGTTGGTAAGATAAAGTAAAGCCCCAACTAGCTGTCTGTAAAGAGTGGCATCAACATCCGGATGGTTGGAGTCTAGAGTTAGAGTGCAACCTACCTCAAACGGAGTGGATGATGCTTTGCAATCTGCCATATGAAACTTCTCAAGAAGTTCAGTGGTGTACTTCTGCTGAGTGAGATGAATGCTTTGAGCACCTTGCCAAATTTCCATTCCCAAACAATAATGCATTAGGCCCAAATCTGTTACTTCAAAGTTTTCTGTAAGTGCTTTCTTAGTATGAGAAACAATAGAATCTGCATCCCCTGTCATAATCGTGTCATCAACATAGAGAAGGAGCACACTAACTTGAGAATCAGTGAACATGAAATAAAGGCTTGGGTCTGCTCTAGATCTCTGGTAACCAAGACGCAAGAGAAATGTATTGATTTTCTGATTCCAGCAGCGCGGAGCTTGTCTGAGGCCATACAGGCTCTTTTTCAATTTGCACACGTAAGTTGGATGCTCCTTATCTTTAAAGCCTGGTGGTTGAAACATGTAAAGTTCCTCTTCTAGATCTCCATTCAAAAAGGCGGATTTGAAATCCATTTGATAGAGAGGCCAGCCTTTTTGCGCTGCCAAAGCTATTACTGCTTTAAGTGTGTCTAACTTGACAACTGGAGCAAACACATCATGATAATCAAACCCTTCTTTTTGACTGAACCCTTTTGCAACCAGCCTTGCTTTGTGCTTAGAAAGAGTACCATCAGCATGGTACTTTGTTTTGAATACCCATTTAGCTCCAATTATATTTTTCCCTGTTGGTTTAGGGACCAGCTCCCATGTACCTTGGTTATGTAACATGGATAATTCGTCTTCCATTGCTGCAACCCAGTGTGGTTCTTTCATCGCTTGAACATGATTAACAGGATCAACTTCAGCTGATAAGACCTTGGTCATAAGAGCATAGTTACAGGTAACTTTAGAGGAGCCATCTTCTGAGTAGTCAATAGGCTGTAACTCGGCAATTCTCGGAAATCTTCTAAGCAAGGGTAGATCGGGAACTATTGCCTCCTGCTGTGGTTCAGGAATGGGCAGCTCAAGTGAATGTGAATCAGACTCATACCCTTCACTATCTTCATCTGCAATGGGCTCGTGATATTCAAGGGGTTCATAGTCTGCATAGCATCTGCACCATCTGCTCTATTTGCTGCAATGGCAGTTGGAATAGCAGGAGTACTGGAAGAGCTTGCAACACTAGGAGTAGCAGCAGCATGTGAAGGGCTTGCAACAATGGAAGGTACAACAGAAGTAGATGAAATGCCACCATTATGAACCATATGAGAAGACCCTGCAGGTTGGCTGGCTTGAGTGTCATGGTTAATATCAAAAGTGTTGATGATGACTTTGGCATAATCAGTGTTGTTAGGATGATAAAACTCCTTAGAGTAGACTGCATCCTCAAGAAAGTGCATGCTTCTAGAGGCAAACACACGCTTGGTAACAGGGTCAAAGCATCGCCATCCTTTCATGTTGCTTGGATATCCAATAAAAATCACTTTTATGGCCCCCTGTCACTAACTTGCCCTTTTTTTTGCAAGTAATTCACGAGGAACACTAGCAAATCCTAGGCAGCCAAAAACCCTTAGATTAGACACATCTGGCTTCGTTCCATACAGAGCCTCAAAAGGTGTCTTAAAGTTAATGGCCTGGGTGGGAGCCCTGTTACACAAATAAGCCGCAGTTAGAACTGCCTCAGCCCAAAGTTCTGGAGGTAACTCTTTATATTTGAGCATGCTGCGAGCCAAATTCATAAGGGTTCTATTCTTTCGTTCCGCTACTCCATTTTGAGAGTGAGCGTAAGGCACAATCAACTCTCTATGGATCCCTTTGGACTGAAGATAGGTCTGAAATTCATTAGAGATATACTCCTTCGCATTATCAGACCGAAGAGCTTTAATAGTAGTAGATAATTCATTTTCAATTTGCAGACTAAAGGTTTTGAAGATAGCAAGAGCTTGAGACTTGAATTTGATTGGAAAAACCCATGTATATCTACTAAAATCATCCACTATGACAAGGAAATACCTGTTACCAGCCAGTGATTCGAGAGGGAGATGACATATGTCTGTATGCAGCAGTTCCAATGGTTGTTGGGCTCGAAACTCAGCTTGTGATGGATAAGATGCTTGTACTTGCTTTCCAAGACTACATGCAACACATTTCAAGTCTTTGGTAGTAAGTGTAGGCATGCCTTGAACCATATTCAATTTTGAGGCTGAAACTAGAGCTGGAAGATGAATATGTCCGAATCTTGCATGCCATAATGATTCCTGTGTTCTTGGAACAGCAGCAACATGTGTTCTTGGAACAGCAGCAACAGCAAGTGATGATTCACATGATACTCCTTTTTGTTGTGAAGTAGAATCCAAAATATACAAGCCTTCCTCGTTTAAATGACCATTGGCTATAGGGCCCAAAAGTTGAAGATCAACAAAATCCAAAGGATTTTTATGAAGAATGTGAACATACCCACCCGAGAATAGCACTGAATAGCCCATCTTTCGATCAAACTCACTTACACTAAGTAAGTTCACAAGTAATCCAGGCACTAGAATGACGTCTTTAATTTTGAGAGAGAGACAATGTTTGGTAGGAATAGATACATCACCTTTTTTTAGGAGACATAGACTTTAGGAAAATATGACATGGCGTCCACAATCAGTTAACAAAACGTCCGCCACCAAAAAGCACATTACATGAAAGTAGGTCATGACTATAAGTAGTCATATGAGCTGACGTGGCATCATGCCACGTCACATTAGGGTTACATTAGGGTTTCCTTCTTCTAACACCCCTTCTGAAACTCTACTGTAACACATGAATGTAACAGCGGAACATCATATCAAGGGTTAACTTGTAACTTTTGCATGCCCAGCAGAAACTTCATCCTGTTTAAGCCCGAGCACTGTAAGTGGTTTAGTCATCCCATCAGCTAGTTGACTTGAAGTTATACAAGATTCCACATCCAAAGTAGACTGCTGCATTTGTTCCCCCGACAAAGCACATTTCAAGTATCATGATGTTTAGTGGGATGATGGTGCTTTGTTCATCCTTGAGAAGATCTATGGCTCGAGAATTATCCACTAACAGCTTAGCCTTTGAAATGGGAACTTTCAACTCTTGAAATAATTGTAATAACCACATCATTTCTTGCGTTCCTGTAACCAAGGCTTTTATCTAAGCTTACGTGGTGCTAAGACTTCATCAAGTCCGCTTTTAGATCCCCAAGTAATTGGACTAGCTCCAAGCATAGAGATGTATCCAAGATGTGACCGTGCAGTAATCAAAATCGGTTCCAAGATGATCAGCATCCGTGTAAAACAGTAGATCCATATTGTCCTGTTTTCTATACACTAGACCTTCAGTCATAGTAGCTTTAAGATAAGCAAGTATTCGTTTTGCAGCTCGCCAATGATTTTGCTTGGGGATTGCATGAACACGCTTACTTGACTAACAAAGCAAAAAAGTAATGTCCGGCCTGGTAATATTGAGGTAGATCAAAGATCCAACAAGCTGTCTCAAGAGCGTAACATCACAAGAAGGTTCCCGAGAATTCAAAGTAAGTTTATTCCCCGCTCATATGGACTGGAAGCATCTTTGGTATCTTCCATGTGAAACCGCAGATAATAAATCCTTGATGTATTTCGTTTGAGTGAGGTGAAGATATGTAGAGTGCTGCCAAACTTCAATTCCTAAACAAAATGTAAAAGACCCAAGTCTGTAAGCTCAAAGGAATTACCAAGATCAGCCTTCAACTTCAATATTAGCTCGTGGCATCTCTCGTGATGATAACATCATCAACATATAGAGTAAGAATACATGTCCGACCATCATGATACTTGTAATAAAGGCTAGGGTCCTTATGAGATCTCTGAAATCCTGCAGCTAACAGAAATGCATTGATTTTATGATTCCAGCACCTCGGAGCTTGCTTCAACCCATACAAACTTCGTTTGAGCTTGCAAACTAAGTGTTCTTGTGTCCTTGTTGAACAAAACCAGCAGGCTGTTCCATGTAAATGGTCTCCTTCAAATCCCCATTTAGGAATGCACTCTTAAAGTCCATTTGCCATATTGGCCATCCCTTGGCATTTGCAAAAGCTAAGACTGCGCACGTAATAGTGTCCATCCGAAGCTCTGAGGGGCAAAAACATCGGTATAATCATAGCCAAACTTTTGATTATAACCTTTTTGCGACTAAACGCGGCGCTTTATGCTTAGCTAGCTACAGAGCCATCTGAATTGAATTTAGTGCGAAAAACCCATTTGCTGCCAATGACATTATGGTGGGATGGACGAGAAACCAAATCCCAGGTCTGCTGCTTAAGTAACATTGAAATTTCACTTTCCATGGCATTAATCCATTCTTTATGCTTGGCTGCTTGTTTAAATGTTTGGGGATCTTGATGCTCTTGGTATTTAGCCATCAAAGCGAAATTGCATGTAACATTCTCTGGTGGTAAGCCAGCCAATCTCCTAGATCTTCTTGGAGATACCATAGGATCTGGAATAGTAGGAATAGATGCCAAAGAATAATCAGCATCCAAAGAATTTGAGGAAAAATCGCTCTCATATAGAGGAGAGGAAACTCCCTGGCCTACAAATGGAATGCCATGGTGATCATCTTCTGGAATTAGCAAATGTGTGGAATCATCGCAGTGTCAACAGCAAGAGGTTGACTGTCGGATGCTGAATTTGTGTTCATGAGCAGCAGACAATGAGGGTACATCAACAACATTAGCTGGTGTCACTGGTGTCGGGGGTCTTGAATTGGCATATTCAAAAGATGATGCAAGCAACTCAAGTTGAAATGAAGATATATCAGCCTTATCTTCCTTGTATTCGCATCCTCAACAAATTGTACACTTCTGGAAACAAAGACTTGCTTGTTTTAGGATCAAAAATCTCCAGCCTTTATTGTTGAGAGAATATCCCACAAAAATACATTTAATGGCCCTGTCGGATAGTTTTCCAGCCTTTTTGAGTTTTTCCATAGGTATAAAGCATAGGCAAGACATGCCCAAAATGCGAAGATGATCTACACGTGGTTTCTTACCATAAAATGCCTCAAAAGGTGTCATGTTTGGTAATGCCTTGGTGGGTGCCCTGTTTGCTATGTAAACCGCGGCATGAAGTCCTTCTCCCCAAAATTTCAAATTCGGATGTTTATATGTGAGCATCGAACCGAACCAAATTCTGTAGAGATCGATGTTTTCGCTCAGCTACTCCATTTTTGCGAGTGAGCAAAGGGCACAATCAATTGCCTATGAATGCCATTAGCTTGACAAAAGCATCAAATTTCCCATTCACGCTTTCGGTGCCATTATCCGTCCGGGAGCTCTTTAATTTTGCTGCCCATATATTTTGCTGAATGAAAATAACAAAATCTTTGAAATAAGAGAATACCTGATTTTTAGTTTTCAATAGAAAGACCCAAGTGAATCTTGAAAAATCATCTACAACAATGAAAAAATATGCTGCTCCTCCATATGATATGACAGGCATATAACATAGATCAGAGTGAACAATTTCTAATGGTTTTTCTGCCCTGTCTTGTGCATGATCCGGATACGGTGCTTGAGGTTGCTTGGCAAGATGACAAGCTTCACATTCAATATACTTGGATGCTAAATTTGGCAGTCCTTCAACCATAGCCAACCGAGTCAACTCACCAATGGCTTGACCACCCATGTGAGCAAATCGTGCATGCCATAAACTCTCTGCGAGTCATATCAAGTAACAATGAAACTAGTGGCATATGACAGTGGCTGAGCATCCATAGTATATAATCCCTGCTTTATTCAAGTGACCAGTCAAAAGAATCCCAAGTTGAGCAGGAGATAACAGTTCAAAAGGACTCTTCATGGTGATGTAAACTCTCTTATTGCCAAAAATAATGGTCATTCCTTGAAGATCAAATTGAGAAACAGAAAGCAAATTCGTGAGAAGAGTAGGAAGATAAGTGACATCTGGAACTTCAATAATAACACCATCATTGGACTTTAAATGAAGTTCCCTTTGTTTGACGATTGACATGAATTACCATTGCCAACAAGAACTTGAACTGACCGATCAATCTGAGGATTAAGCAAGAGACTTTCATCTCCTATAAGATGCTTAGATGCTCCCTGAATCTAGCATAAGAAATGGTGAGGGCATGCCACTATGGGTTGCAACATTGAGATTTGAAGTTCCAAGGATCAATGGAAGTTCGGAGCATAACTAAGAAATTGCTCATCATCATGAGCAGCAGTAGTAACATCAAATCAAGATGAATACTCACCTCAAATGTTTTTCAAAAAACGTGCTCAATGTCGGGAATTATTTGAGTGTCATATGGCAAAGATAGGTCCTCCAAATTACCAGCAATGGCCATACCAAGATATTCATGAGAGAATAAAGGTGACAACACTGCTGACCCAGAGAATGCATGGTGTGTTGGTGTGGGAGTGGAAGTGGAAGTAGACGAGAAGTCCCTGTTCTTGTAGATTCTAACCACGCTTGAACTGTGGACATCTATTTCTGAAATGCCCCTTTGCCACAAGCAAAACAGATAATATTAGATCGATCCTTAACCGGCTTATCCGGATGTTTGTATCTTTCTGCTTGCTTAAGTTTAGTAGCATCTGCCACAGCTAAATTTACCTCGAGCTAACTGAAGTTGAGCTTTGTTTGTACCTTATTAGTATCTTCCAATTCTTCTTGAACAAGCAGATTCTACGACTTACGTAAATGTAAATTGAACTCCCTTTTGTGAGCATGTCTTAATTGAGCCAATAATGTTTTGAAATCTGTCCCCACACCTCCGAAGATCAAGATTATCAGATCTTGTTCATCAATCCTTCCTCCTGCTCCAATGAGTTGTTGCTTCAGGGATTTGAGTTTAGACAAGTAGGCTTGCACATTGTCACATGTTGCCGACTTCAACTGCTCCATTTCTGCTTGATTAGGGACTGTTTTGCAAGACCGGTGACTACACATGAAGATTTGAGATATTTCCAAGCTTCCATAAAAGTTTTGCACTCCTTGAGTTGCAATCTAATCTCAGAATCAACCAGAGATTTCAAATGATCCAAAGCTTCTTCATCTTCATCGGGATTTGTATCTGGATCCCATCCCGGCTTCAAGACCTTCTTTAACTTGAGGAGACCTAGATAAATCTCAAAAAAATTCACTCCGGAGACGTAATTGGAACCATCCAAGTATTGGATTTCGAGTGATTTTCCATGGATCAGGTCCTCCCATGGCTTTGAGACAAGAAATACTAAATCATTTGTGATTTAAGAAGAAACCGTAACAAGTCTGTCACCGGCTTGCACCAACAAAAACTAGCCAAATCTTGCTGAAAAACTTCGCCAGGTCCAATCAAGATTGACGTCAATAGGAAGCTAAGGGCATTACGCTCCGGATCCTAAAAGCACTCAAGCAAAATTCGTAGTGGCAAGCAAGAATTTCTCCGACCCGCCTCTCAACATATCTTCCGTAAACATGGCTCACGATACCATTTTAGGAGACATAGACTTTAGGAAAATATGACATGGCGCCCACAATCGTTAACAAAACGTCCGCCACCAAAAAGCACATTACATGAAAGTAGGTCATGACTATAAGTAGTCATATGAGCCGACGTGGCATCATGCCACGCCACATTAGGGTTACATTAGGGTTTCCTTCTTCTAACACCTTTTGCCGCAGATTTAGCAACATTTCCATCGGCCATTTTACCTTTGTTTTGTCATACTAATGAAGAGTCCGAAATCATTCGATTGGCACCGCCAAATGCTTGGTGGCCCCGGAATCAACAAGCCAAGTTCGTGGCTGTAAATTCTCTGCAGCGACATTGAGGAACTGTAATTACGCCTCCTCCAAATCAACATGGGAAACATGTGCATTTACTCGCACTTTCGAAATAGTTGAATCTGCATCTTTTGGTTTGGCCTCCTTGTGTTTTAGAAATTCGCCATATCTTTTAGAAGCTTTTCGCAATCACGCTTTAACATGACCCTTTTACCCACGGTAAAAGCAACTGAAGGGTTGCTTAGATCCGCATTTGAGCCCCGATTTTGCTTCCTCAGCAGCCTCATGGGAAGGGGAAGAAGAAGTAGATCCGAGATGCAAAGAACTAAAGGAGTAACAGGGAGGTGAAGAAAGCCTAGTTCTAGAATAGAAACTAGCTTCCATTTGATCATATCTTTTATGACCTTGTTCAAAGATCTACAAGTTTCAGCTTGAAGTTGATTGAAAGAGATAGTGATCTTATCTTGGAGCTTGTAATAATCGAGATACTTTGATACTCACGAGGGCAGGACCTTTGAGAGCATACTAGATGAGAGACAAACTGATACAAGATTACCACTGCAAAGAAGCAATTTTTCCTTCAATGCTTTCAATTGTTTGAGATAATCTTGCATATTAGTGCAAGTTTCCAACCCGAGATTATCCATCCGGCTTTGAATACCAAGTTGTCGACCTTCACCGCCTGAATGCAATTCTTATGCAAAAAATCAAATCTTTGGGGTAAAAGTTGTATACCCTCGAATATCTCTCCGAAAAAACGGACAAATACATGCTTTGAGATGATTCAAAGCCATGAAATCCTTTTCCAAATCATCAGCTGAAGTAGGGTTCCATTTGGGTTGAAAAACAGCTCTCAAACCTCTCAAATTAAGATTGGTCTCAAAGGCATCTCGCCATGTGAAATAATTGTCAATATCTAACACAGGATGAATAAAATATTTCCAAGGATTGGCATCTGTAGCCATTTGTGGTGAAAAGAATGCAGATCCAAACAGTTCAAATTGAACAGAGCCAAGAAGGAGGCACGGATTGAGGGAGAAGGAAGGTGCCAAGAAGGAGGCACGGATTGTCAAAGAATTGTCATCGGGTGTTCTTCACCTAATTTTGGCCAAACGTCAAAAAAGGGAGAGAATCCGGCAAGCCAAAAATATTTTAGGTGACGTGTATCACATCCAGCCCTAAAAGTTGCCCTAAAAAAGTTGACGAAAATTTATTTCAGCCAACGATTTCAACCAACGATTCAAATTCGAATTTGAATCGATTCAAATTCCTCCTGATCAGACCCAAAAAAAGAAAAGTCGTTCTGATCCCACCTGCTAGGATTCGCACTCAATTCCTCCTTGCATTAAGCTCTGATACCATGAAGATATGATTGGATATGAATAGGATGAAGACTATGCAAGGATAGAATGAGATAGACGATCTAGCTAGTCTAGTGAGTGAACTCTGAATGAAAAACAATGAAGCGTGACTATGGCTTTATAGGAGAGCCATGTCAGCAACACTTAGGTGGCATGCCTAGTCATCTATGAATAGACACGTGACATGTGTCTTGCTAACAACATGTATGCCTAATGTGGTTCTCTTGAAGAAGCAATTCACATTTCTAGAAGATGATGGTCAGGGATGCCATTTAACGGAACGCGATCGATCATAAGTGATCATGCTCGCAATAAAAAACAGAGGCAGCTATTGAAGTACTTGATCAAATGCAGAATGAGCATGATTGCAATTTTACTTTTGTTTGCTTCCTGAATATGTTCTTCAACAACCAAAGAACTAAGAAAGTGGATGCATAGGAATGTTTTGAGATCTGAATATGAAAATGCCTATGCTAGCTTAATGAGCTTATCTAATTTTCTTTTCAGATTGGTGAAGGGAGTCTTAAGATAAATCTTTAAGCATTCAACCTGTTTTATTTTTGTAGGAATGTGACTGTCGCGTGTCCCAACCATAATCTGCTCTTATGTTGTTTGGCCTTTCAGAGATCTCAAATAATATGAGAGCAGCAGCATGTCTAAAGCAATGCAGCATGCCTGAAGCAATGAAGATCATAACGATATGGGGTTCAAATCCCTTAAATTTACAATCTCTTCTATAGTCGCAACCCTTTGAGGCCTTAGATGTTCTATCTTTTCTTTTTATTGCAAAATCAATTTTCTCCTATGTATCAGATGTTGCCTTCGTTGATGGTCTTTTATGCGCATCAAGATTGCTTTTTCATTGTAGTTTTCGTTGTGGCCCGTGGATTCATAGATGGATCATACAACCCTCAAGTTCTTCGATCCGTTTGATTTATTTAACAGGTGCGTTATAGCTTGAATCATTATTTTTGCATCTCACTTTGTGCTTTATAGTTGTCTTTGCAGAGAAATCAATACTATTTAATATTTAAGTTATTTTCTTAGCACCGAACATGCCTTGTGTATGTATACTCAATACAATTTATAATGAGATCCATTGCTCCAATGTAGACATGTGAAAGTAATTAAGCAGCATTATTTGAGCACAAGGACAAGACCAACCCAATCTGCAGATCATTTGCGAATTGCACAAAGCATCTTTCAAGTTTTTGAGCTCCTCAAGCTTTAATCTAACTAATGTATATGAATGGATCCTTTACTAAGTGCCTGAATATTTATAAATGAATTCTCAGTAAAGTGCCTGATATCCTGCCCAGAAGTTTAATTGATCTATTTTTGCTAGATATATTGCTTTTATTGATTTTCAAGATCTTTGGCTCCAGGCAATAAGATGCCAGGGCAAATAACCACAGGGGAATATCAAGCATGTTATTTGCAGTAAGACTGCCAATGCTTCTTATTACAAGCTTTACAATGCTTTCTGTTGCAAACTCTACACATAGTACTGTAGAATTGATTAGTATGTCTTATGAATATTGGTATTGCTGCTTCTACGTGAATGGTGCAATATCCATGAATATTATATATTAACTTGGAAATATATCAAAATGATACTTGAACGTTAAAAAGTGCCATATAAATGCTACTTTTAAAATCTAGCCCAACAAGCAATTGTGTAAGTTTTCTTGACAAGAATACATATTGCAATCTTAAGACTCCTTACCCAACATTTATTCTACATGAATGTTCCGTACTTGAATGCATTTAACTACTAACATATATAACTCAAATTGCATTTTCAATACTATATACACCAGTTATTAAAATGCACAACACCTCTCATTAGTGCAAAAGAATATTGTTCCATTTTGAACACTATTCCAACATTCACTCGGTAGTTTTCTTTTCGATTTTTTGGACCTATTAAATATAACATTGGATATAAATGGTATATTATGATGAATATGTATCCATCGAATATATTTCCAACTTAAATGCCCTAATGAAAAAGCCTAGCAACGCTGGGCACTTAGTGCCTATATAAATCCATTTCACGGTCTCAAAGTTTCTACCTATTCTTTCTTTCTTCATACGATTTACTGGTTGCGCTTCTGCTGTGTTTTGATCTGCCCTCCTAAAATCTTGTTGAGCAGGTTTCTTTTCAGCAATGCTAGATGCTTCTTCCTAACTTACTAAAAGACTCTTCCTTTTGTTCTGTAGCATCTGTAGCAGACTGCATCGGTAGTAGAGGACATCGGAGCCTCAGAATTAAAACCAAAAGCAGAGGATATCGAATAAATACAGTGCTCCGGTCTTCGAATCCAAAAGCCTCAGAATGCAAGGTTAGTTTTGATTTAGTTTTAAGCTGCATGTCAATAGCGGTTTTAATCCAAGAAGAGAAGCTTATGCATTTGCTCGAGGCAGAGGAAGCAGATGATGTTTATGAAAACTAGAATAGTTTTTTATAAACTTCATCTGCTTCTTTTTGTTTCGAGTAAATCCTTGAGTTTCTCTTCTTGAATTAATCATGCTGTTGCATGCAAGTTTCTATTATGAATAGTAGAAAGCATTAGAAAAATCTCAAAGAATAAATTTGAAACACGCTAAGCGTGTTCCAATACGCGCTAAGCGTGTTCCGAATACATGCTAAGCTTAGCCTTGAATATGTATACACGCTCGGCGCGCATTCAGCAGAGAAAAAAAAAACCTATACAGATAGATAAGTAAATAGATAAAGGCCAGACAATTAATAACATGCTAAGCGTGTTCCGAATACATGCTACCCAATTGGTGACCAAGATGCAATAGTGGGTTACATCCTCCGATCCCCCAAGAAAAGAAAAAGTAAGTTGTATTCTTTGGTCCTATGCACCACCAAGGGGAAAAGACATCACATCCATACGGGAACATAAGATTCCAAAAGTACACGCGAAGAAAGCAAAGTAAAATTTAAGTTTAGGATGATGTGACTTTTGATCATGACTCGTTTAAATATGACTTCTATGTTATTTTCATATCTAGTTTACTCAACAAGCCTATAACTGCTAAGGTTTTTCCGTCTAGACTCTTCTGGGCGAGGGTTTTTTAATCTTGGATAGTAATAGGCCAAATTCTTTTGTTTTTTTGTTTAAGTCCCATAGGTCGAATGGTCTCAGTGGACGATAAACTTCAATTTGATTCAATTCAATTTTAAAGAGATGTACTATCTGTATATTTGTTTAAGCATCTAATTGGTCTTTTTATTTTTCACAATGTACTAAAGTAATTATTTATAAATTGGCTTATGCATCTATATTTTGTTTTTGTACATATTCCATCTTTTTATGAATGATAAGTTGGTTCTATTGCTTAATATATTTAACTCCTATTTAAATTGTATGAACTAAGTTTTGCACTTGCAAAAACATGTCATATCTCTCAAATTAATTGCATAGAGCTTTATTCAAGTTATGACATTTTACTGTCAATTCCCTACGGCCCCGAATGAAGCAAAGAGAAGCATCTGAAGAATGTGACCGAATGCCAGCTCCGCAACATCTAAGCATTTAAATAACATCTAAGTACTTAAAAAGGTAGCTCTAATTAAACGTTCCAAGCACTTTTAAAGGTGGGTAAAGATGAAGGTGTAACACACATTTAAAGGTGGCAAGACATCATCGACGTCGACCCGACACAAGAAAGGCAGCAAGCAGAGGAGGAACTTCAGAGGTTTGAAGAGCATGGAATAAATTACTACTCCTATATTTTAGTGTAGCCAAAATAGGTTTAGCTAAACTACCTTCAAAATGGGGCTAGAAGTTTCTAACACTTGGCTAAACTAAATGGTTTTTCTCCATCACACTTTCTTGCTTTTGGCTAAACTTTCACAAAATGGAAAGGCAAATATTAGCCAACACGCAATAGTAATTTGAAAAAATCCAAGCATTTTGGCAAAGACATTGAAATTATTGTAAACTAGTTATGGTGCCCGGCGTTGCCGGGCTTAGTAACCACTTGAAGTGGTGCTTGTTTCATTGTTGGCTAGAACAGACAATATGGCTTATGTCTTACTTTGTAATATGTATCAGATAAGTCCCATGAAATCTATCCAATTCAAAGTTATGGATGCCAGGTCTTTTGAGATGTGCTTAAAGTGTGTGTCCGTATCATGAGGTCTTCCAAGAACCCCCATAAACTTCTAAAGTGTTCTTATCCCAACCATGTAATGTGCCATCTTTCAAGTGCATCTATGCCCTTATGATTGAACACGTGGTTAGTTTCAACAAAAGAGTTGAGTGCATATACATTAGGGCTTTGGCATACCTCTGGTTTGTATGCTAGGTCAGACTTATAGACTACCTAACCTAGAAACTATAAATAAGTATTACCGAGTTTTGTTTTTTGAGCAACTAATATGGGAAGCTTTTAAGTTCAATGCCCAACAATTATTCCCACATCCTCCATTTGAATTCATGGCTCAAACTGTTCTATTGTAGCAAAAGGAAATTTCCATGTCGCATTCCTAACCTATGGACTTCCAACCAATAAAAGGTTGTGTTGCTTTTCAACTTAGCAGTAATAAATATGTCTATGCCTTTTTACATATTAATAGAACATTTCGAAATCTTGGCCACGCTTCAGCATGTGTTTACAAAACCAACATACTAATTGAGAAGGCTTTTCCATATAGCAAACTACGTCAAGGTTATTATGATGTTTTCAATATTATCAATTGCATAATGACATGGAAAATACTAAAGAGAGGTGATATTATGCCATTTTACCAACCTTAAAATAGAATAGAATAGTAAACTTACTAAAAAAAAAGATTAAAAAAAAAGATTAATAAAAAGATTAAATAAAAGATTAATAAAAAGATTAATAAAAAGATTCATGTAAACTTACTTAATTGATGAGATTTTCCCAAAGCATAATATGAACTTGCTTACCATGCATTCTGCAAAAAATTATTCTGAGCAAACCATATAAAACATAGAAGCATATACCAAGTGCTCAGTATTTTATAAATTGCATAATGACATGCATAATGACATGCTCTACAATATGATCAAAATATATCTTGAATAGACTTGTCGAGCTTGAGATGGTCGGTGCCATGTTTCATTGTCTGAAACTCCTTTGGTGAGTGTTATGATAAGCACAAATACCAATGTCAACAATAAGCAGAAAAAGGATGTTGTTACGAAAAAAAAAAGACTGTCATTTGAATGTAAAACAAAAAGCTTACATAATGGTTTCTGTCCACACTCTAGCTATATATTAAGCATCTCGCATATGTTGCACCCTCAAAGGCAGAGGAGATACCATTTAGTTACTCAAAACTTCTGATAAAGCAGATAAAAAATATTATGCAATCGTCAGACTTGTCTTAGAATCTTTCTGATTCTATGTTTCTTATGGAATAGACATTTCCTAGTTTTGTATTTCCATGGGTGCAACAGTAATAAATTGAGTACGTACAGGCTCTGTCTATATAGTTATCAAGTTGGACTCACTTTCTGAGAAAGGAGGATACTCCATTTCATAAGACGAATGGACTACCCTGAATTGTTTATTGAAACCGATATGGGCATTGTATGGTAGAAAATGTTGCTTCATTGTTCGCCCATCGTGTTACATATTGAATTTGAATTTGCTAATGACGCCCATTAATATTTGACATAATTCAAGCGGTATAAGATATCCCTTTGAACCATGGAATAGCTGTCATAATACATGGCTGTCATACACAGATGTCCATTGCACAAAAGATGGATATGCATCCTTCACAATCAAAAGACATCTCTATTTATTTTTTTATTTAGAGAATAGTGCATATAGATGAATAGAGCCCATCCATTTCGCATCGGTGAAGAGTCATAAGATGAGCATTGTGTAGCCAATGTATGTTGAACAATGGTGAAATGTAAAAAATGTTGTCAACCCTACATTAAGCCTGCAAGCCTATGGGAGCTACAGCAAAAGTCATCAACCCTACACTTTTCACTAACATTTGCAGTAACCACATTTACATGAAAGATGAAGTTTGCATGGGGTAATGCAAAAGTCGGGTTATAATAGTAGATGCATTTATTATTGAGAAAGTAATGGAAAATTAATGGACCACTCGTTAATATAATGTAACTTTCTAGACTACAAAGTATAGAATTTTGTACAGAGTACAGAGTCGAGTGCACAACACAGCCAGAGAGCAACTCTAAACAACTGCAACAAAAAAATGAAGCTAAATTTGGATTCCAAGCAAAGTTCTACTTCATGAAATGTGTTTTATGCATACATACTGATATGAAGCTTGTTTAAAAACCTATCAATAGTATAACCATTCTGCTTTAAGTCCGTTGCCTACCTTTTGTCAAGTCCTTGTATTTGCATACACCATTTTTGACTTCTATTGAGAAATGTCATTCATGTAAATCATATTTTTCCAATGTCTAATGCATAGACAAATTTCATGAAAGTGAAAAGTGTGTTGGCCTTGTATATTATGTAAAGTCCAAACTCATCCGATTTCAAGTCTTGAAGCTAGCACTAAACTTGCACTTCTATTTCGAATATACCCATATATGTCACGAACTCAATAGAACTTTGGCTCTTCTTGCTATAGTCTATACAGTATATGAACCTGCAAGAATGCATGAGGTCTGCATAATTAATGTTCTCAGTCCCGCGGTTCAACTAAATAACAATATGGCTATTCGTTTAGAAAGGAAGAAACTATTGGATGTGCTCATAACTATATACGTGACATTCAATGCCCATGACGTGAAGTTCTTTAAAATCATCAAGCACTACCTCACAATGTGTGTTGACAACATGTTTGTCAAATCTTGCACTGTATCCTCTAAGTCTGGATCATGGAACATGTTCACCTACAACGTAGAGACTTGTGAGCAAACGCATATTGATTATTGATTGAAATATTGCCATAAAAGTATTCCAAGTAGTCTCCATCAAGAACCTCATAAACCAAGTCCACATTTTCTCCATTAGATGCTAGCTTCATACAATATATATACTAAAGAAAAGACGAACAAAAAGTTGGTAAGCTAATGCTATATGGGATAAGCCGTGCACCAATATATTCCTCCTCATTACCATCTCTAAATATCTTGTTCAAATCTCCACATTCACATTGTCCATATATGTAGCATTATTTGAAAATACATTGACCAAGCCTCCAAGTGTCCATATTGTCCATATGTTTCGTTTTGTTTTTGAAATATAATGGAAGGTACCATATGGGCGACCACATTCACACTCTGTCGTTTTGTTTTTGAAATAATGGAAGCTCCCAGATGGGGCAGCCACCCTCCCGTACTTGATAATTGATATACAGGGAAAGCGCTATATGCTTGCCTTGGATATGGGCCAGTGAAACTTGTCAGGGTTGGTTGAATACACTTTTTACTATCTTATCACCTGATACATTTAATGGGCCATTTCAATTCTGTATTTGAAATCACATGCCAAGCCAAGAATTTTATAAGACGCTTCAATAAATTTTACATTCTGCAAAGCTGTGCCTTAGGACGTTTATGAACCACAACTATTGCCAATGATGGCAAACTTACATTCTACTTGCCATATATTTTATTAGGATGCTTTGCTTTGCCTTTGCTTTTATAAGCATCCCATGAACAATTATGAGCAGGCTAGAATCTGAACATGCCTATAATACTGACATTGGCATGCCAGAGGGGTATGATTTCCATGAGTGGCCTTTAAGAAAGAATTCAGTTTTAATTGCCTAACATATGGTAGACTGCTACCAGTCATCTTCTTAAATATAATAGAATACAAATAGAGAGGGAAGCAAAATTTGCCTAGAAGCTGGTTGCAACATATGATATGATATGGCATGACCTTGAACCTAGGCTGGTATCCTCCCTCTATGCAAATCAGCTGATAGTAGATGAGTTTGAAGGCAATTCAACCACCCAGTAAGATTTCACAGCTACTACAATTTTCTCGCGGTTGAATGGTCCACTTTCATGGTCAGCCATTCTGCTTGTCCATCTCATTCTGTTGGTAATTCGAGTAACTTTGTTAAGCACATCAACTTCGTCGCGAATTATCACCGCTCCTTCAGGACGTAAGATACGGTCCATCTCAAGTAGGATATTGACTATATCGCATCTACAGAAGCCAAACATTGTTTCAGGTTAGCAAAGAAGCAATCATGTTAAAAAGATGTTTAATTTTAAATGTAGATGGCAAGTCAAAGATAATTACCTATCCTGGTACATGCTGAAAATGCCATCTGCATGGATAAGGTCATATGTCCTAGGGTACGTTGAAAAAGCTTCACACCAATTGTGGTATGTCCCACCATCACGAATATTGGCCTTAATTTGGATGCTTGTTGCATGGAGCTCCGCATTTTGGGCTATCCTTCAAAGACAAAAGATTGCTACTGCATGCACACCAACAAAACTATTATCAGTCCATCATGACCATGCATCTCAACTAAATTTGTGCAGTTAACTACTTCCTAGAATAATCACAACCAAATCAACATAATTGCATGTAACTGAAATTATGCTTATTAGAATCAAGTTTAAACATCTGGGCTACAAATCAGAAGCAACATCACCCACCTTATAAGCTTCATTGACTTGCAGCTTGCAAATTCTAGAGAATACAACACATTTATAACTCTAAGAACCTCAAGAACTTAATTTTTGAGGAAGCAAGCAAAGGAAAATGTACCAGGGCAATAAGGTTATGTCTTCAAAAGTTTCTGCAAGGAGCGCAATTACAGATGGATTTATTCATAACTTAACTTCAAACAGCCGCGCTTATTGTTGTACTTGTTTACAACAGGACCATTATAACACAAAAATCCCAAATGAAATCCTGGATGTAAATATCTAATAAGAATATTATTCTAAGAGAACCTTGACACTGACCTCGTATGCTCAAGCTCTTCTGCAGGCTCACAAATAGACTAAGAAGCCAATATAGCTGGAGTTGAATGAGAAAATCCAGAGCAGAGATACCAATAAAAGAATAGAAGCAGCAAAAATGGAAGAATAGAACTACCGCAAGGAATTAGAAAACTGAATACAAAACAATGGCAAAAAAACATCCACATCATGGTCTTCAACAGTGGCAGCATGAGCTCATCATCTACGGGGGCTAATATAATAATTACCTCTTATTGTTAAGAGATTGTGTTGTTCTGCTATACCTGGAAAATGCAAAGAACAAATAATTGGCTGCTTGTTCTTCAAATAGCATCAAATTTGCAAAGACATGCAGTCATAAATACCTCCATGGCTGAGGATATTGTCTCTCCAATTCCTCCTTTGGAGTTCGGATCCCAGGCAAAACATGTAGGATCTGAAACATTAAGGAAGTTAGAGATTTACCATGTTTCTCACTACCATCGGCGGATACAGGTATCCATGCAACATTTTGAGTACTTAGCGAGAGAGATCCTTTTTGCGAAAAGGAATTTACCTTCATGTGCAAGAAAAACAAATAGCATGAATAAACTGACACGCCCGCAAGTCGAAAAGCACTAACCACATCCTTTGGAATATCATTTATGCTTTTGCAAATGCAACTAAGCTTGAAATATTCCCTATTACATTAATCTAGAAGTCATCATAAGAACAATCTGCAGACACTAAGCTGGAACACGTAAGAACAGAGAGATATCTACCAGAGGTTTTAAAGTTATTGTGCTATTGGCTATGGGTCAGTATCTAACACAATACAACAGGAAGTGGAAGAGTAGAAAACTGTTCACCAAATTATGCATCTCCAATCGTGGAAATATACCTAGCCATCTACTTCTTAAACTATGCATCAGATCAAAGAAAAAGAATAAGTATCAAATAAGTAAGAATCAAAAATAGATGCCTATATGGCCTCCATCTAGATAGATTGCTTCAACAACAAATTACGTTTACAGTTAAAACTTCAGACCTGCATAGTAATGTGCAGTAATGTGAAGCAAATCTTCAAGACATGGTATTCAATTCTTACCAACAGGGAATAGATGTGACTCTTCCATCATATATGTAGAGGCACCAGAGCCCGCCAGATACCAGATAAAGAAGAACTCCACCGATATAATTTCTCAACCATGTATGGAAAAAATGAGGGATAGCCGATCTAAAGGACTGTAGGGAGAAAGGGCTCAAAATGATATCGTTGTCCCAACTAATTTCTTCCACAAACAGGCGAAGGTACTCAAATCCATACTCACCAAGACATTCAAATGCCCTAAAACTTCCTTTCAAAGATAGACCCTCCTGCCGGATCTGATGTAAAACAGAAGAAAACATAATAGATGGCGGGGATATGCATGCGAAAATGGAAAGGGGCAAATTACATACTCACCAGCTCGAAGGCATTCAAATGCCCTCAAACTTCCTTTTAAAGATAGGCCCTCCTGCCGGATCTGATGTAAAACAGCAGAAAACATGGGCAATGATGAACAGATGGCGGGTATGCATGCGAAAATGGAAAGGGGCAAATTAGATCTCGGGCATCGACCCCTCAAATGAAGATTATCCGAAGCAAAAAAAACCTTCCAATTTTTGGAAAATCGTGATTTTTTTCCGGCGTCCAAAACTCTTCGAACCTTAGGAAATCAATTTTAAAATAAAACCAAAAATGTTTTCGGCCAGACCGGAAAAACCCAAATTAAAAGAGTTGATACATAAATCAAGACACAAACATACATGAACATGTTCAAAAACCTAAAAAAAACAGGACTACATTGTTCCTTTTCCTCTAATGCTTCAACTTTGTACTTGGAACAAGAAAGAAAGTGGAAAAAAGAAAGAACTATTTGAAATTTCTTAAAGTTAGTACATACGTTGGTGTTAGATTTCGGGCTAATCTATCTATTTTTCCAAGCCCACTCTATCTTAGGTTTAGCTAATCGATGTCCTCATGGATATGTCTGGACGTAAAGGTTTGGCTATTCAACCTAAAAATTCACATGGGCGGCAAAAAAATTGGGCTAAAATTTTCTTTTTTTTGGGCATTTTTTCCATTTACTTTAGCCGTTTTTCTTGGCAAAACTGTTACAAAATAGCCATTTGGCTAATCTTAGCCGTTATTTTATTCCATGTTGAAGAGAGGCTGAGAGCCACACGGACAGCTTCACCACTTGGGCTAGGCATCACAAGCCTAACCCCGATAATCATCCAAGGAGAAGCGACATGAGCCTACACGACATCAAGAACCTTCCAGAGTGCAGGGACAGGGGCTATAGGATAGACGAGATCCTAGATCTCCTATCGCAGCAACCGGACCTCGACGACTTCATCGACCAGGAAACTCAGGATTTCTCCATCAGCATCAGGGAGGCCCGGACGTACACTGGCCAATCATCAACAGACATAGAAGCCTACACCGGCATCAGGCAGATGATGGCACAACAGGAGTTGCCCACAGAGGAGGAGTTCTTAGTAATCCAGGAGCGGATGGGAATCAGAGGGAAAACAATGAGTGCGCTTCTACCCAGCACCTCGACAGCAGCACCAGCCGAACAGGATAGATGCAACATCAACTTACTATCTTCTAAATCCATGTTCGGTGATTACAGGGAAATGATAGCAGTACCGGTGGATGAGTAATCCGGACGACACAGGGCTGCAATCAGATCCGGAGAGGAGGCAGGGGAGGCAGGGCACGACAAAGCCCTTAGGTTCTATTTACCTTTGCTCACTGATGGAAGGATAGCGGTCGTACACCGCCAATTCAGCCCACATGGAGAAGAAGGGGTTTTTATGCTTATTGCCCTCTCAGGATTCGGAAGACATGCTCGCATGGCCCCAAACATCGACCGTGTCATCCTTGTCAAGAGGACAATAGCTCTAAGCATCTTCGACTTCGCGGTCCCTTATAGGCGGCAGGGCAGGTTGGTAGTCACCGCAGCCTACACATCAGAGAGAAGGGTCGAAGACTTGGTGACCGCACTCCAAGGAGGCACGACCACCAACATCCTGAGGAACTTAGGGCGAACGGTCGGCATAGTCCAAGTGAAGAAGTTCTTGGAGGACAACCCAGCTTATAGGAGATTCCAAGAATAGAATTAAAATTTTCAATCCTCTATGTCTATTTTTGAATGTAAAAATATTATATCCTATGAATATAAATGGTGATATTACACATGTTCTCTTGATATATTTTGTCCCCACAATTATATCATCAAACAAACCAATGCAATAACAAAACAAAGAACTAATCATCAGAGTGCAATCTAATGTGTATGCAACTAGAGTACCTAGGAATCTCGAGGAGGACAACATGAACAAGGCCATACACCGGCAAGGCAATTCTAGCCAAGGAACCCGTACCAAGAGTTCGAGGCACCAACCCCAGAAGAAGAAATATCTCAGATAAGGTCGGACATCTACGAAATAAGAGCCTTGCTCGCAGAAGCGGCAGCAATGGGACCAGACCAGAATGTCCAACTACCGGAAACACCGGCGGGCCGAGCACACAAAGCAAAGAAGAGAAGCCGGAGAAGGAGGTCATCTAGCACGGATTCCTCCAACTCTAGTTCTGACTCCGACTCCGAATCTGAAGAGCAGGAGAACGAGCGACAGGACCGCCGGGAGGTCCCAACCGTGATAGGGGCAGGACAGAAGCCGACTATCAGAAGAAAGTTGACTCGGCAATGAGCAATGTGTGGAAAGCCAAGAAGTTAGAACAGTTCTCAGGGGATAACAGGTCCGGGATGGAAGCCGAGGCATGGTTGGATGAAATGAGGGAGTATGGGAATGCTTATAGCATGAAGGATAAGGACACGGGCAGGGTAGCAACAGCCAACCTTAAGGGAGCAGCCAGGATTTGGTGGAAAGGCTATGCCAAAGCCCATGGGTTAAGCAGAGATAGCTGCAGATTCAAGAAGTTCGCCAAAGCATTTAAGCGTCCTTATGTGCCAAGGGAACACAGTCATATGATGCAGCAGTTCTACAGGTTGCAGCAGGGCAATAAGACAGTCTAGAAGTACACCAAAGAGTTCATGAGGCTGAGGCTCTATGTGCCAAAATTGAGTGAAAGACATGCAGTGGAGGGGTACATCGAAGGCTTGAATGAGGAGATCAGGAAGCTGGTGAGAGCAATAAACCCCAGAACAGTGTCAGAAGCAGAGTCTAAAGCAGTGAGCTTGCAAGGAACGGGACCTTAAGTGAGTGGGCCCAGGCATCAGTACTATCAGGACAAGGGGAAGGCTACATGAAGCTACAGTCCAAGAGCAACAAGCCCAGCAGCTAACAGACCTCAGTACAATGCAAATCATGGGAAGCAAGGCAACGCAAACTTTGGCAAGCAGGATAAGAAGCAAGTCAGCTTCAAAAAGCAAGGAGGTGGTTCCAACTGCTCAAAGGCAGTAAAGCAATTCTTACAGTCCATCTCCAAGGAGAAGAAGCAGGAATGTATTGAAAAGCAGTTGTGCTTCAGGTGCTTCCAGCCAGGGCATCGGACACATAATTTTCCATTGGTGATGAATATGGTGTTAGCAGAGCTAGGAGGATGGGAGACACCCACGGACATCGACGATGAAGATGCCCCCGACTACATCCAGGGTGAGTGCCACATCTTTGCTGCTATTGATTCCGAGAATGCTGGGAGTCAGTACCAAGTCATTTCGACGACTGGGAAGGCCCAAGCCAAGTCCTTCATAGTGTTGATAGGTACGATTTATCTGCGTTTCAAGATAAGCAGATAAATCCGCTTCTTGAGTCTAGTTGAGCTGTCTCCCTCCTTCATGTATTTATACCCTGCCCCCTCTTGGGATTCTCCATCAGCCGTCTTAGAGCGTCTCTCCCTTCGTCGCCCCCTCTTCTTGGTGTTTGTCCACTGATCAGTTTCTGACTGTAGCACTCCTTTCCAGGTACGCACTCCTTCCAGGTACGTCGTCGTTCTTCTGTATGGTTTACCGGGCCTCCTCAGATTGGAGATCGCCTGCCTATGGCACCTCCCCAGCTACCGGGATTACGGAGGGTTCATGGGCGTTTTGATTGCCTCTGGATGCGGCTTGTTGTGTGTGCTTTGCCTTAAGCCTAGTTTCCACCTTTCGGGTTGTATGTGCCCCCTCTGATTTTCTTTGGTTGTTGCCCTCTCCGGGCTTCGTTCTTGTTTCTGATTTTGCCATGCAGAGTAAGCCTACCAGCTCTGCAGCCTCTCATGGTTTTTCTCTGTTGGATTCGCCTGTGGGGACGGTTTGGGCCAGGTTTGGTGTCTCACCTAGGTTTCCACTGGCCGGAGTGGTGCTGCTTGGCTGCTCCAGGGCCGGTCTTGCAGTTTTCCCCTCCCCTGCTTGGTCGGTTCCAGCCTGCTTAGCCTGGCCGCGTTTGGGCGGTGCCTTGAGCTGAGCGGGAGCCTCCTGGCAGGATTATTTTTGATGTAGGTGGTTGTTATCTTGGCAGGTCCGGCTCTCCGTGACTGACCCCCTGCGGTGGGTGGGTCTTGGCTTTCTAGCGGTGAGCTCTGTCTATTCAGGTGCAGCTTAGCGTCAGTGCACAGCCAGTAGCTGGCCGGGAGCAGCGGGTTTTTCAGCTTTCCCTGCAATGGTGCTGCTTATGCCAGTTGCAATTGGGCGTATTTGGGTTCCTATTCGATTCGTGAGTTGGTTTTGTTTTTCTATTGCTCTTAGTTGTTGTTGCAACACTTGTCTTGAGCAGATTATGCCACACCTTGCTCTGTTCCTTTTGGTTCACAGGTTCCCCAGCTCTCCCCTTGATTTCGGCAGGCTCTGTAGCCCCCTCGGGCATCTCTGATCCGTTTTGGCCTGCTGCAGTGATTAACCCCTGCTGCTCTCGCTCTTTTTGTGCGCATGGGAGCTCCTCTTCTTCTCGGTTTCATGTTTAATCCCCTGTGGTTGACCTCACCTTTTCTGCTCCATGTTTCTAGTTACTTGGTTTGTTTCCCCAACGATTGTCTGTTCCATCCTTCCTGCTCTGTTTTTTTCCTTCCTGCTCTGTGTTTCGATGGTAGCTTTTCCTGCTCTGTTTTCCTTCCTGCTCTTGGGCTTGTTGGAAAGCTGGTTCAGAGATCTTTCCAACGGTGTATGGTACCTGCATGCTTGGCTTTGTTTCTGTGCTCAAATTGGCACTTTTCCGGGCTGTGTGCTAGGGTTTCTGTGGCAATCGGTAGACACTTCGACGGACTGTATCTCTAACATCCAATGTCAGATTTTCATGTGATTGGGCTTGTTGGAAAGCTGGTTCAGAGAGCTTTCCAAAAGTGTACTTGTCTTTGTTTCAGTGCTCAAATCTGCACTTTGTTTCAGTGGCAGCCGGTACACATTAGATATCTAGGAGTCGTCGCCCAAGTCATACCCCAAGTCATGGCCACAGACACAGTCCCGTGTGTGGACCCACACTTAGTTGGTGAGCTACCTCAGACCACACCAACCCATCCTGGGAAGGCCCAAACACACCAACCACCGGTTGACCCCACGCAGGCAGAGCCCTCTGGGGAAGACCATGAAGCGGGGCCACCAAGGAAGAGGCGAGCAAGAGAGGGAGAGACGTCTTCCATGAAGAGGGAGGCCCGAGCCAAGGCCCAGTCGACCCGACAGGCGGGCCACACAGGCAATCCGCCAGTCGAACCTTGGAGCCGCATCCAGGCGAGGGTTGAGGCCAACAGTGCACGCCTTGCAGGCCTCCCGACAGAGGTGGAGAACATAACATCTCGGATGTTGCGCAGGCAGTTGGTGCCAGAAAAACGACGAATCACAGAATTGGAGGATCGCTGACGACGTGCGAGATGATAGCATCCACTTGCTACAATTTGACAGACAGCAATACCAGCAGGAGCTTGCAGATATGAGGGGGCGTGTAGACACCGTGTTGGCAGCTATGGAAGCTGGGACGCAGGACAGGAACCGGGTAGAGCAGGAGACACTCGTAACCCTGTCTCGGATCCAGGCCGAGGTTGAGGAGGCTAAGGCCACGGCACGAGGAGCACAGGCCGCCCTCCTGTCAGAGGTTGCGGAGGCCGCCACTGTGAGACAAGGATTCCAGGCTGCTTTGGAAGCTAGCCAGGCAGAACTGAGCGCTCTTCGGAGTAAGGATTTAGCACGAGATCGGGAGCTACAGGAGCTTCGGGCGGCCGTTGCCCAGCAAGGCAAGGGCCTCCATGCCGAGGCACATGAGCAACTCCGCCATTGCACGCGGGAGATGGCAAGACATGACAACGTCCTGCAAGAGCTGAGCTCCAGACTCCGGAGAACAGAAACCACAGCAAAGAACACACCAACCCCGCGAACCCACCAACCTACAGGACGTCAACCTGGAACACATGCTGCGGACACATCAGATCACGCCGGGCCGCCACCACCCCGGCGCCGGCCACAGCCTATGCCTCACCCACCTCAACCAACACCTGGTGCGGCCCCCGCCGAACTCCAGGAACAGAGACGCAGGAGCCGCAATGTGGTAGTGCGAGGCCTGACAGAGGAGTCGGAAAAACATCTCACTTCCCGACTCCAGACACAGATCTTGGATCGGATGATGTTCCCAGCACCTGTGACCATTGGAAAGGCGAGTCGTCATGGAATTCACGCACTGGACGGCCCGGTGGTCATCTTCACGCTTGAGAGCGTGCGAGGCGGGTGGCCATCTTGGGTCAGGGCGGAAGTTGAAGGGGACGGCTCAGACATTGAGGGACTTGACCCCAAAGACGAAGAAGAGACCCGGCGTGAGTGGCCAAAGTCGAGGGACCGCCGCAGACATGGAGGGGCAGCGGGGCTGGTCCGTGGAAGGATGCGGGAATTTAGGCAGCGAAACAGGGATGCAGGCACTCCGGCCCCTCAAGCCCCGTCTGAGGGGGCCCCAGCAGCCCGGGCATCCACATCTTCCGCCCCTGGGACCACCACTACCACCGGACCTGAAGTGGCGATGCATGCCACTAAATAGGGATCGTGCCTCTCCAGCGTGGTATCCTGGAATTGCCGTGGCTTTCCATGGCGTAAGGGGACATCTCACCATCGCCATGGACATGGACCTTATCTTCCTCATGGAAACATGGGAACATCTGGTCACAAAGCTACCGATTTGCCAGATACCGCCATTCGCTCGTCTTCAATGACCGCACCAGAAACGCGAGGACACGGAGGAATTTGCGTGTTACTACCGCACGGCCTTGGCCCAATCGGTCTCTCCCCTGCAGCAAGGCGCATGTGCACAAAGAGATACCGTGGGTAATGAAGTGCAGAAACGGCGATGGCAGCCCTCTCTTTGTGGCGGCTTGCTACTTCCCACATGCTGAGAGCAACTTTTACCACACGCACTTGGATGTGGGCAGGCAGGAGCCCTATGTCGATCTATATGATGACATACAGCAGTACAGACAATTGGGCAAGGTCATGTTGCTTGGAGATTTCAATGCGCGCACGGGGGCAGAGCAGATCCCAAAATTCGCACCTCTAGCTGAGGATGTGTTGCAAATGGACCCCGCAGAGATGGTTTGGCCAAGGGCGTCAGATGACAGCCAGGTGACACGGTATGGCCGGCAGCTGCTGTTGCTGGGCAGTATCTTTGACCTGGTCATTTGCAATGGGCTGGCATACGCTGGTCGCCCCTCCACCGCTTCACTTGTAGACGGAGAACCGTGGGGCGGCACGGTGTGGTGGATTACGTGCTAGCAGACGAGCAATGCCTACACTTGATCACTTTCGCCGGTTGTCGGGACAGGTGGCCGGGACGAGGAAGTAGACTCCGACCATCAGCCCATGTTCTTGCAGATAGATTGGCAGGCCAACCGAGCACCCATTGCCCCAACACCCCATGTACCACGGTTGCGTCTGGACTATGATCATGCGGCGGTCTATGCGAGGATGCTTGAGCATGAGCTGCCGGGAGTGCTGCAACTCCCCACACTTCAACAAAGAGACGGCCCACTGAACCGGCTCCTTCCGAGGGTAGGGGACAGATGCTTTTGGGAGAGGCCGCCTCGACGATCCACGTGGGCTGCAACCACCTTCCCCGCAATCACGGGTTCGATGATCTAATGTCGGGAGCTGAAACGATGGCTCGCCAAGTCTTTGGACCCCACCATTCGCCCAAGCAGCCGTCCCGTCAATACCGCTCCTTCCTCAAGACCAAGAAAGCCAGGTACCTTTAAGCGAGCACCAAAGAATGATGTTTGGTCTTCTAGACTGCCACCCTAGGGCCTTCGGAGAAAGGTCTTGAGTAAGCCCGCACGACCCACGTGAAATATTACCCGGAACAATGGGTGAGATACTTTGCAGCACTGTGATGACCCAATGGGAAGCGGGCACCAAGTACCTCTCATGAGCATGTGCCTAGCAATCGGGTCATTACTGAAGGGGATGTCATAATGGGCCCGCAACGCCGCTAACGGAAGGGCAGCCAGATTTGGATGGTATGCGTGCAGAGCTTCTCAAGTGGGCGGGCCCCCAATGGTGCCGGTTCTCACAAAGACTCTTCAACGGGGCATTGCAAGAAGGCTTCCCCGCCTTTGGACTACCGGTAGAGTTGTGCCCATATACAAAGCGGGGGACCCCATAGCCCAGCCAACTATCGCACCATTATGGTCGGGTTCGTCTTTGCCAAGTTGCTTGCCGGGATTCTTGAGCGCGATTGACACTTTGGGCAGAGGATGGAGAAGTGATTACGGAGGGCTCTCTCACGCAGTAAGGCTTCGCCGCAGGCATTCTACTATTGACCATATCTTCACTCGCGAACACTCATAGAGGATAGCCGAATCGGCCTTAGAACTGCATCGTTGCTTTGTGGATTTCGCCAAAGGCTTTTGCCACAAAGTGCCTCGGGATAAGTTGTGGGACGATTGAGAGGCGACTAGGGACCCCCGTCGACTTGCGAATGCTATATACAGACTATAATGAGGCTTGCTCCGGCCGCCTCACACCTGTCGGGGAGCCCGTTGTTAAAGTAGCATTGGGGTGCGCCGTGGCTGCCCTCTATCCCGGACGCTCTTCGGCTTGTACATTGACCAGCTAGAAGAATGGCTAGCCGAGCACGGGGAGGCGCCGGTTGATGCACCACATAATCCGCAACTCATATATGCCGATGATGTTGACCGCCTTCGCATATACCCCGGAGGACATGCAACGCGCCACCGGATGCTTTGGACACTTTCGCGCCAATTCACCGACATGAGAGTTAACTTGGCCAAGACAAGGGTGTTCGCTGGTCCCATCATCCAAGCACCCACGCCTTCCCTCATTCACTTACCGTAAGCAGGTAGTGGAGGTGGCTCGATCTTATAAGTATTTGGGCATTGACTTTTCTACTACCACACACCGGGATGCATCCATCGGGTTACGGGTCACTGCAGCCGGAAAGCCCCAGATGCAATGCAAAACAACAAATACAAGGCGTAGTCAGATGGATGGGGTCACCAGCACACTTGTTCGGGGCCTTGGTTGAACCGGTCCTCCTCTATGGGGCGAAGTGTGGGGGCGCTGATATCCCTCACCACTTGGAACGATCTAGAGCAGTACGTGAAGGCCTTCTTGGCCCCGCACCGGGAGTGAAATCCACGGTCCCATATCGATCTTGCTCCAGGAGGCGGGCTTCCTTCCATTACGAGAGGGCTGCTACTGAACGTCACATTATTTACTTCCGGAAGGTGGTGGCTATGGATGAAGCCCGGCTGCCCAACCTTGCTTTGGCAAAGTGGCGATGGGGCCCGGCGACTGACTCAAAGCCTCTTTGGAAAGACAAGCAAGCCCGGTGGTTTCGCTATAGAATGTGCAGCACACGATGTGGACCGGTGCATACACCAAGGAACGCGTTGCCTTGAAGCAAGATTTGGATGCTTGCTTCATGGCCAAGCTTTGGGATGCAGAGGCCCCGTCACATGTCAAGGTGGCAAATTATCGACAAAGCAGTTAATCCCATGCTCACGAGGGGCCCACACCACTACCGCGCACCCATCTACCCATGAAAAGCGCCAGGTGATTGCTTCCATTCGCGACAGGTGCACACCACCTCTGCATTGAGACATGGAGATGGATTCGGGAGCCGCGTGAGGACAGAGTCTGTCAGCACTGTCAACAGGGCGCCATTGAGGATGAAAGTCACGCCCTTCGGGCCTGTTCGGTAATGCGAGCATATCGGGCCCCAGATGCTCGGTTAGTTGTGCCCCATCAGGCCTTGCATGAGCTACTGAGCACGGCCTCTGTAGGCTTGTTGGGATCGTACCTCCGGGAGGTAATGGATACGCGGACTCAGTTATGCCCCCCGTCCGGGACATTAACCTCAAGTTTGTACTTGTGATTATGTATATAAGCAGGCAAGATGTCAAAGATCCTTATTGCTACTAAGGTTTTTCCCAAAAACCCTTGGTGGGGGGTTTTTAATCGGTAGTAATATCGCTGCTGCTCTCTCTTTGTACTTGGGTCCCATAGGCCAGTTGGTCTCCGTGGACGATAAAATCATATTCTATTCTATTCTATTCTATTCTATTCTATTTTGCCTTCCTGCTCGGTTTTCCTTCCTGCTCTGTTTTTCGATGGTAGCTTCTCTGCTATCTGCATGTTATGTTTTTGCAGTTGTTGTCTAGCAGGTTATGTTTCTGCGGTTGTTGTCTGGTTGTTTTTTCTGACCTTTGGCATTGTAGATGACTCGTGGAAGCATTAGGCTTGGGAAGCGTCCCATGGAGAGCCGCGATGAGGCCGGCCCATCGAATGCTCCTCCTACCCCGGCTGCCCCACCTGCTCCAGCTGCCCCGGATCTTGCTGAAGCCCCGGCATGGGCTAGGGCCATGGAAATACGGCTGGCCAATGCGAAGACAGATCATTTGGCAGAGCTAGAGGCTAAGATTTCGGCGCTACAGGAGGATGTCGAGCGTAAGAGCAAGAAGAGCCGCACCCCTGCCTTGAAGTTCGAGGGCAACATGAAGCAATTTGACTTCTTGAACGAGGTAGAAGATGTGTTTTCAGATTTGGAGAGCAAGCTCCGGCTTCAGAAGGCTTTGGAGCCCCCAGTCAAGCAGTTGATCGATAAAAGTAATACATTGTTACGTAATAGGAAGCAGCTTGTGTTGATTAGGGACCGTGAAGGGTCGAAAGTTGCTGAGTGCTATGAATTGGGCGATCTGGTCAATCTTAGCGATGACGATAAGAGGCTTCGCGCTGCTCGGAAGTTGGCCATGGAATGGGACTCCAAAAACTCCAAGAAGAAATCCTTTACTAATCCTTTGTTGTGTTTCATTTGTCAGAGACCGGATCATCGTGCGGCTGCTTGTCCTGCAAGACTTTTATTATCCTTTTGTACTTCTGCTATGGTGTTGGATTGGATACAGAACGGTTACGCTCTGCCTTGGCATTCTTCTCCTCCCCCTCCCACCCTTGGTCCAGCTCTAACCATCGATCTGCATTTCAAGAGGCTGTCTTTGTTCGCACTGCCTTACAGGACTTGATCTCGGCTGGTTCTGCTGTTATTTCAGATCGCAAGCCTTTTTTCTGCTCGCCCCTGGGTGTGGTGCCCAAGGCCAACAACACGCTTCGTCTCATTCTCGACTTGCGCCATCTAAATACCTTTCTGGCTCAAACTCCCTTTTGCTATGAGACTATCAGTAATGTAGCCTTGACCGTCCAACCGGGTGACCATCTTTTTACCTTAGACTTGCATTCGGGTTATCACCACATTGACATTAACCCCCAGTTTTGGACATATTTAGGGTTCTCCTTTGATGGCTCCTTTTACATGTTCACATCCTTGCCTTTTGGACTCTCGACTGCCTGCTTTGTGTTTACCAAAGTCATGCGTCAACTTGTCAAGCGATGGCGGTCCAGCAGTTTGCGCTGCATTCCCTACATCGACGATTTCTTCTTTGCTTGTAGACCCTCCTCCTTCCTCGACCACCAGCGTCTAGTGCTAGCAGATTTTGAGTCGGCCGGTTTTGTGGTTGCCCTTCATAAATGTCAGCTGCTACCTTCTCACGAGGCCAAGTTCTTGGGATTTGTCGTTAATGCTCACTCTGGTCTTCTCTCCATAGCTCCCTCGCGTCGTGCTAAGTTTTTGGACCTTGCCCACAGCCTTCGCGATAGCCAGCTGGTCAAAGCTCGCAAATTTGCCTCTTTCTTGGGTATGATCACCTCCTGCAGTCTAGTCTTTGGACCATTTTGCAAGATTCTCTCCTTCCACCTGTTTGCTGCCCTGTCTGCCATTACCTCTTGGGAGCAGGTGGTGCCGCTGTCCCACTTAGCCATGGCCGAGGCCAAGGCTTGGGGTGATTGGTTTGACCTACTTAACTCTGCCCATATCTGGGAGTCCTTTTCCCTGGTGGTTTCCCTCTTTTATGATGCTAGTGGCTCTGGCTGGGGTGCTTGGGTGTCCGGATCTCGTGATCTTGCCAGCCTCTCCGGGAAGTCTACCCCTCTTGAACAATCTATGTCTTCAACCTTCCGCGAGCTGTCTGGCCTTCTTCATTTTTTGAACCATCATGCCGCTTCTCCTTCGAGGGCGGTCTATCATTGCGTATGGCGATAGTTTGAATGCTTTCTTTATCCTGTCTAGAGGTGGCTCCCGGGTTCTCGACTTGCATTTGTTGTGCGTCAAGATTTTTTCCTCGTGCTTGAGACACCAGCTTGTCCTGAAACCGGCCTGGATACCCCGTACCCTAAACCAATGGGCAGATTACCTTTCCAAGCTTGAAGAGTACGATGACTATAGTTTGACAGACTTAGCCTTCCGCCTCATTGAGTTTGCTTGGGGCCCTCATGATTGGGACCGCTTTGCGAATTTCGACAACCACCGCTTGCCCAACTTTAATTGCTGGCATTTGTCACCTTGTTCGTCCTCTCCCCCAGATGCTTTTGCTCAAAGCTGGAGCGGCTATAATAACTATTGCTTTCCTCCACCCGCCCTAGTTTTTAAGGCCTTCAAGTTTGCTCTAGCGTGCGCTGCGGATGCTACTTTAGTCATCTTCCATTGGGAGTCCGCTCCTTGGTGGCCTGCCCTGCATGATGAATTTGGCAATTGGCATCCTGCGTTTGTTGATAGCTTGTACTTTCCCTCTGGTGGACATTTCTTACGACCCGGGATGCGGTCGACCCTTCCATGCCGCAAGCCTTCAAGTCCTTTGATTGCACTTCGTTTGGTGGCGTCTAACGGTGAGTTTGTTGTTTTTTCAGATGTTTTCTCGTCTAAGTTTTGGAGCTCGCTTGGTGGTGGGGATGCTGAGCTTGCTTTCTTGAAAGAGGCCTTACAGGAGCAACTAGCTGAGTCTCGTTCTGTTAACACTTTGAAGTCCTACGCAGGTCCATGGTCAGAGTTCAAAAGTTGGTGCCTTTCCAAACACCTTGTTCCCCTACCTGCAGAACCCCTCTCTGTTTGCTTGTTCCTTACTCGTCTTTTAGCCACTTCCCCTTCTCTTGCTGTGTTTCAGAGGTCGATTGCTGCTATTGCTTTCCATCATGCCTTGGCCGGCTTTCGCAAGCCCACTGACCACCCCCTTGTTGACCTTGTCCGGGATTCCGCAAAGCGCTCCTCGACTGTCCGGGCGGCCAAGAAGAAGCCATTACTCCCCCACTTGGTTAGGCGTGTCATGGATAAATTTGCATCTCCTGCTGCAACCCTGCCCGACGTAATGAAATGTTGCGCCTTCGTCTTGGCCTTTGTTGCATTTTTGCGTAGTGCCGAGCTGCTTGCCTTGCGTTGGGAGGAGATCCTCATTCTCCCATCTCACGCTAGCCTTTTTATCAAGTCTTCCAAAACCGACCAGCATGGTGAGGGCTCCTGGGTGTCCATTGCACGCCTTGGTGGTTTCTACTGTCCTGTGGGTCTCTTGGAACGTCTGCTTGCTTTAGGGGATTTTAGTCGGATAGATGGTCCCCCTGGAGGGCATTTGTTTCGTGGTGTCCGTGTCTCTCCTCATGGTGTGTCTATCCGCAAGAAGCCTATCTCATATTCTACCCTGCGTTCTTGGTTCAAACTTTGCCTTGTTGCCATTGGTGAAGACCCCTCCTCCTTTGGTACCCATTCCGCCCGTCGTGGCGGTGCCACCACGGCAGCTGCTTTGGATGTGCCAGATCGCCTTTTTAAGGCCCATGGCCGTTGGCGTTCCGAGACCGCTAAGGATGGCTATGTCAGCCCCTCCCTCCATCAGCAACTTTTAGTTTCCCGCTCTCTGGGCCTGGGTCGTGAGGATGCCCGCGCTATCTGCCGCCTATCCTCGGAGTTCCAATGACACTTCTCTTGTTCGGTATGAGACATCTCCTCCTTCCTGCCTCTTTTTTCAGCTTGGTGTTGTTGTGTGTGCAACTAGGCTCTAGAAGTACGATTTATCTGGGTTTCAAGATAAGCAGATAAATCCGCTTCTTGAGTCTAGTTGAGCTGTCTCCCTCCTTCGTGTATTTATACCCTGCCCCCTCTTGCGATTCTCCATCAGCCGTCTTAGAGCGTCTCTCCCTTCGTCGGCCCCTCTTTCCCCCCCTCCCCACCCCTCTCCTAGTCCTGATGGTGTCTAGCCTCCCTCTGCTGTCCGATTGTCTTTAGGTATGTCCCGTGGGTTGCTGGAGTGTGTGGTACCCTCGTGCATTATGGTGTTCCTTGTGCTAGTGGTTGCTTTTTCGTTGGGTGGTCCCCGGTGGTCTACAATGACCCTAGTTTGGCGTGCTCTTATGTATCACTTTGGTTATCTGGAGTTTATTTGTCCCTTCTTTTGCAGGTTGCCGGTAGCGGCTTTGGCGTTCTCTGCGTAACTTGGTCGGGGCGCACTGTGCTTGGTTCTTTTGTTTGTGGGAGTTTGTTTCATCCAGTTGAACGTTATGCTTTGGATTCCCCGTGTGTTCCCCCATGCTTGTTCGCCCAACAAAGTTGGTTAGCTTGAGGGTTTCCTTTTTGTTTTGCAGAGCTTGTACCTTTTGTATTTTGGAAATAAAGGAGAGATGCCTCGTGGCTCATTCATTCACAATCGTGGCTCATTCCTTCATAGTGTTGAAAGACACAAGAAGTACCCACAATTTTGCTTCGCCAAGGATGGTACAGATGTTGAAGCTAAAGCCTTTGAAGTCCAAGCCTAGGCCGGTTGTGTTGGCAAGTGGGGCAATCCGACACACAGCAGGAAAGAGGATCAACTTCAACATAGACTTGCCAGGTATTAATGTTGCAATGGGAGCGGAAGTGATGAACATCGGCAAGTACGACTTGATCATAGGCATGGAATACCTTGGACTGGCTGGAGCCGTGATTGATTGTGGGAAGCGAAAAGTAACCTTAACGACGCCAGAGGGCAAGGTCATTGAGATAACAGGTAAAGAAGTCACCCCAATCATGCAATGCATGTCTAGTAAGAAGTTACTTAAATGCATAAGGAAGGAGCAAGTGGCCTATGTCTTTAAACTCGAGGTTGACGAGCAAGAGACAACGGAAGAGAAAGAGGCCAAAGCATTGAGCAAGCTCCCAAAGCCGATAGCAAAGTTGGTAAAGGAATTCCATGATTTGTTTCCAGATGAAATTAAGCAACTTCCACCTTACAGAGGAGTCGAGTGTGAAATAGCACTTGAGCCAGGAACTAAGCCAACAAGCAAGGCGCCCTACAGGATGTCAACCCAGGAGTTGACGGAACTGAAGAAGCAATTGCAGGAGTTGTTAGACCTAGGGTTTATAAGACCTAGTGTCTCCCCATTTGGATCGCCAATACTCTTCGTCAAGAAGAAGGATGGAAGTCTTAGAATGTGCATTGAGTATCGTCAATTGAACAAGCACACCATCAAGAACAAATATGCCCTACCTCGATCAGACAATCTGATGGATCAATTGCAGGGAGCAAAGGTCTTTTCCAAGATAGATTTGAGATCAGGCTATCACCAAATCAGAATCAAGGAAGAGGACATCCATAAGACTACATTCAGGACGAGATATGGCCACTATGACTTCACAGTGATGCCGTTTGGATTGTCCAATGCTCCAGCAACCTTCATGAGGCTCATGAATGATGTTTTCCGCGAGTCCCTAGATGATTTCGTCATAGTTTTCTTTCATGACATTCTAGTCTACAGCAAATCCTTAGAGGAGCATATCCAACACTTGAGAAAAGTACTTGAAAAGTTGAGGAGGCATCAACTCTATGCGAAGCTATCCAAGCGTCACTTCACAACAGAAAGAGTCGAGTACTTGGGGCATGTAATCACAGCAAAAGGGATCTCCACCGACCCTGCAAAGATTGAAGCGGTAATTGATTGGCCGGTACCAAAGAACACCCATGAAGTGAGGAGCTTCCTCGGCTTAGCAGGATATTATAGGAAGTTCGTCAAGAACTTTGCCAAGGTGGCAGCACCATTGATGAACCTCACCAAAGCAGGAAAGATAAAAGATTGGGCGAGTCATTGGCAAAGCAAGGTCCATGCAGCATTTGAGACGTTGAAGGAAGCTTTAACGACCGCGCCAGTCTTAGTCTTGCCAGATCCAGCCAAGGATAAGCTTGTGGCAACAGATGCTAGCAGGATAGCAACGGGTGCAGTCCTCATGCAAGAGGGAAGGATAGTCGCATATGACTCCAAGAAGATGAATGATGCAGAACAACGCTACCCGACTCATGACCAAGAGCTTTTGGACATTATGAGGGCCTTGAGAATCTGGAGACACTACTTGTTGGGAAGAAAGTTCCAACTAGATACAAATCATCAAAGTCTCCAGTACATCTTCACGCAACCACTCCTGAACCTGAGGCAAAGGAGGTGGATGGAGTTTCTTGAAGAGTACGACTTCGAAATAGTCTACAAGCCAGGCAAGCTAAATGTAGTCACAGATGCGCTCTCCAGGAAGCCATTGAAGACAAGAACCCATTGCAACGCCATATCGACTCTCACAAGTGAGTATGGCAAGAGGATTGAGGAGATGTTGCCAACAGATGGCGACTTTAAAGACGCGTGGGCAAGCCTTTATAAAGAGGCAAGAACAGATAAGGAAAGGGAGATCTTCAAGCATTATAAGAAGGAAGGTAACTTGCTATATCATAAGATTAAATTGTGTGTACCACTCTCACAAGTGAGTATGGCAAGAGGATTGAGGAGACGTTGCCAACAGATGGCGACTTTAAAGAAGCGTGGGCAAGCCTTTGTAAAGAGGCAAGAACATATAAGGAAAAGGAGACCTTCAAGCATTATAAGAAGGAAGGTAACTTGCTATATCATAAGACTAAGTTGTGTGTACCAGAATATTCAAGAGTAAGGAAGTTAATACTCCATGATACACACAATAGTCCCATAGCAGAGCATGCAGGGTTCATGAAGACATATTTCAAGATTAGAAGCAGCTACTTCTAGCCCGACATGACGAAGCATATAGCAAGGTATATTCGAGAGTGCCAGTTATGCCAGCAGATAAAGGTGGAGCAACTCCGAATTCCAGGAGCCTTAAAGCCATTGCCAGATTTCATTACAGGGCTTCCGAGGACAGCAAGAGGCAAGGATGCACTAATGGTGGTGGTGGACAAGTTGTCGAAGATGGCACATTTTGTGTTGTGTAGGACCACAAATACGGCATTGGATATTGCCGTATTGTTCACCAAAGAGATATTTAGACTCCATGGGATGCCGAGGGAAATAATCTCGGATAGGGATTCTAAATTTATGAGTGCATTCTGGCAAGATTTGTTTGCCACCATTCAGAGAAGCTCTCTATGAGCACAATATCATCCGCAGACGGATGGCTAGACAGAGCGAACCAATAGGATTATTGAAGATATGCTAAGGAGCTATGTTTGGAACAAACAGTCTAAGTGGGATGATTTCATCCACTTAATGGAGTTCGCCTACAACAGCACCAAGCAGGGAGTCATCCCAGATATCTCCTTTCATGATTAATTATGGGTACCAGTGTCTTACCCCTGATACATGGCATAATCCAGTGTCAAAAGTGGAAGTCTCCCAGCGAATGTTATCGGATATGCAGCAGTTGGTGGAGGAGGTAAGAGGATACCTTCTAGCAGCAAGAAGTTGGCAGAAAAGCATAGCCGATAAGCATAGGACGGTAAGGGAATTTCAGGTGGGAGACAATGTATGGTTGAAGATCAAGGTGAAACAGGCCAAGCTCCGCATCGGAAATTGCAAGAAGCTTGCTCCAAGATGGGCTGGGCCTTTCAGGATAACCAAAAGAGTAGGTATCCAATCCTACAGATTGGACCTGCCAGCACATCTCAAAATCCATAGGGTCTTGTATATAAGTCTCCTAAAGAGGCACACTCCTAATCCAGAGGAAGTATTGGAGACAACTGAGTTACTGGAAATGACGGACGACCAGCTTGAAATCGTCCTAGAGGTCTTCTTGACAGGGCCTATAAGAAGACAAGAAGATCCCAATTTCTCCAATACCTAGTGAAATGAACGCACTTACCTGTGGAAAACGCTACGTGGGTACTACAATCAGATTTGGAGAAGCAGTATCCCCAATTCATGGAGCAATGCAAGGGTCGGCTCGTCACCGAAATAGTCGACACCGACTCGATAGGTGAGTGGAAGGTAGATTAAAAAGTCTACTTCCGTCCCACGGAAGTAGACGACCTTGAGAGATAAGAGGTCATTTAGGCATGCATTGATAGGAAAGCACCTCTAGTCAATGCCTAGTATGGGAAGGCCACCCTTCACGCCCAAATACGGGAAGGACGACACCCTTCACGCCAAAGGCAACTAAAGGTGTAGGCATGAGTGATCATCCTAGGCATGATAGGGCATTGTCTCCACGGCCAAGATGGAAGAAACATAATCTTCCTACGCCGAGAGATTAGCCTTGCATCCATGTAAATTGTAATTAATGGGTGGTTCCCTAACAACCAACTTTATAATAATTAAATGTATACTGACATAGTGTTGGACCTGCAGGCCAATAGGAGAGTCTAGCGGCAGGAAGGTCGCACTGCGAAGACTTACAACACATATTTTGTCATAATGTGTTGTAAGGAAATGATAGGGAACCTTAATTAGGGAATTTTGAAACTATAGTAGTGATAATGGGTGTAAGCCATAAAATTTTGTGAATAATAGACGATAAAGCAGAGAACGAAAGAGCCTCTTACCATAGAGTGGTATTAAACAAGGATGTGTTAAGATAAATTAAAATATTACCTTGGGGTAATTATATTGTAAAATCATATATATCGAATGTGATTGCAGGGTATGCAGGTTTCCAAGGTGGGGAGATGCGTGATGCTGAGGACGGCATCAATTCAAGGTGGGGAGATTGTGACGTTCCAGTATAACATACGATCCGAATAATACGTATATTATACTGCCACGTCACACGTACATGTCATCACGACAAGTACTTGAGAGCCGTAAAGGGTTGCGCCTAAGGGGCAACCTCGTGAGTTGTGCATGTGCATTAAACATATACAACTAAACCCCCCTTTGCCAAGTGGCAATAACCCATTGGATCCTTTCTAACCTAACCCTAAAAGTTCCCATATAAGGATTTTTCTTAAACCCTAAACCTTTCTTCTTTCGCATTTAGGGTTTCCTTGAGCCATTCTGGCCAAGCCAAGATCCTAGTTCGCATTACCAGGCGCCGAAAACCGCATTTGCACAATAGATCTCCCAGGAGCATCCGCCTTCAGCCTGAATGAAGGCATGGACGCATTCCGAGGAATTGGAGCGAGTCAGGGATCAGGTACATTGACATTCAGTATTTTTTTTTACATGGACATTCGGTATTGCTTTTAAAGAAAAGTCATTTATGGGCATACAAATAGCATAAGCCATCTTCTCTTTTCATATCAGCTCTCTAAATTCTTTAATCAATGATTTAAGCTCACCTCAGATGATCAATACGTGGCAGACATTCAGCAATTCCGGAAAATGGAGTTACAGGTTCAAGCTCCAGCTCCAGATGCCGATCTCAAATTATCTCTGCAGCTCAAAAGCAGAAACAAATCATCTGTACTCCTGCTCGTGCTTCTGAAATCTCATTATGAACCTGCATCAAAGAACAAGTCCAAGACTTCATCGAATCGAAAACAACTCAAGGAAGATTTTTCGTGGTTCAGAGACCACTGGGATCAAAGTAAAAGGAACATTCCTTGCATTGTCCTGTTTCGATGATAATTTGAGCTAGACAGCTGCCATGGCCCATTCAGAACCATTGGAGTTAAGAGAATGCAAAGCAACTAACATATTCTGAGCAAATACATAAATGGATTTGTAGCCCTCCAGTTCTTGAGTTAACCCGATCCCTGAATACCTGTGCGGCTGCTGCGCGACCTCTCCTCTCCATCTGGGCGCCTTTTTGATCGTTTGAGCCCGCCGCTGGAAAAATAAAAAGCTTAGGGTTAGGTCTCATTGCAATAGTATCTCCATTGCTAAGAATAAATTAGAAAATTTTATTTCAAGCATATTATTCGAAACTAAAACTGATGACCCATAACGTTGGCAAATTTTCTCTGGACTAAGTTAGTGGTGCTTACCTATTGTTTCAGGGTGTAGTGCAAATATTTCCTATCTAGCCTTTTGAGGGCTTTATAAATAAGGTTGTATGCCATATTATTAATAAAATATCTTGCCTTAAAAAAAAAATTCTCCAGACCAAGATTCTTGCAATGGTTTGGCGAGAAAAGGGAGATGGAATTGAAGTTAAGAAAAGTTTTGTTTGGAATTAATGGTTTCAGAATAGAATTTCCTGCCATCTGTTGCCAGAGCATGGCCGCCGGCCAGTTCACGCGACTCCTCTGCTAGAAGAGGGGCTAACCATTGCGGGCAGATGGATTATGGTTGTTTGCCGCTGGATTGAAGTAGGCGGAATTGCTGTTCGTGATTTTGGTGTTGAAATGGAGGTGCAAGGGTCCAGATCCGCTCTATAGAGCTCTGTATGTGAGAGCTGTTGGATGAAGCTTCAAGCTTCTTTGTGGAGGTTGTATATAAAAGCCTGTTTTCCATGACCTATGCGCTGCCATGCCCGGATTCATCAACTAGGCTGCCCAGAAATCTGATGCCCGAAGAGGTTCTGAGCAGATGAAGAGGTTATAGTTCATTTGTGGTCAGAATAAACCCTGAAACATACCAAATCAAGGATGGACCATATTTCGACATGCTCCCCATACCACATAAAATACATATGGAGATATTTTTGACCTCTAAAAAACAACCTTTGCCACAAAAATAACCAATGCCATAATATTCTTAAATTGCCAATTATTATAACCAGTTGCCTAAAAGCAAAGGTGCAGCACATTACGTCTCCCAATTGCCAAACATTATAAGTTCGGCCACAATATAATGCCAGCAAGTTTCTAGAGAGGAGAGGTTCGAATAGAAAGACATTTTAGAGAAAAATGCACAAATCCCTTTACCGGATGAATTGAAAAAGAAAGACCACATCTGTTGCAACCTAGAACTCCCCAAAGATTATTTCTCCAATTCCTGCAACTGGAACAAAGAAGTGGCATACAAAAGAATTACAGGACATCACGAACACAAAAATAATGGTGTCACCTGCAAACTGGTCGAAAATACTAGTTAGCTCTGAACTGACCATCATCCTGTATGAAAATTTCCTTTCGATTATAACAAATAGCATACCTTATACCCTTTTGAGTCACTAGAACTTTGAAACAAAAGATAACGGACAGTCGCTCAGGCAGGTCTTCCAAACATATTGGCGGAATTCCTGTAGACTACCAGGAACGTGCCGGTTATGAAGCGGAACTCCTCCAATCTACAAAACATTTGAGCAAAAGAGCATATAAGCTTTTCGAACATGATTTAGGCTTATTTCCTTGATTCTTCAAGGATCCAATATTAGGAGTGGCCACGCACGCATTACTGGGACATCTAGAACATTGGCTATGGATTTTGCATAAGCACATATCTTGAATGAAGTGAGGGTGACGTCATCAAGGTATTTGGATACAAGACAACAAAATAATGGGGCAAGGAGGGAGGGCAAAAAATAATATTGAAGCAATGGTAACGGAATAAGATGTAAAAATGAGAAGGTGGAGTTTTGATGGCTAAAGGTGTTTCACAAAGAGTGAAGGGTAATGGATATGAAAGAGATAGTGACATGGGTTTTGACCACAATAGCAAAGGTGTAAAACTTTTAAGATAAAAGCTATGGAGTATGAATTGAAATGGTGGAAATGGATGGCTTATGGTAGTATATAGGAATAAATAGAGAAATGGGCTAGGTAAAAATTCTCAAAGGGGGATATATGGCAAGGTGGGCATAATGAAGGTGAAAATAGGAAAATGGCTAGGCTAAGAAGAGGAAAAGGTGAATATGTGGCAAAAGTGAGCATACTGGAATAAAAATGGAATATGGATAGGGAAGTGGAGAAAATGACTACGGCTTAAAAGCATGTATCATGGGGTCTTTCAAACTTTTAACTTCAAAACTTCAAATGAGCATCTTCTAATCTTCTTAACCTAGTGTCTTCTAGAACATGCCTTTGACCAAATGTTTAACCTTAAATATAGTACCTCTTATGAAGTTTGACCTTGAAGTGCTGAAGTTGAAGATGAATTTTTCTTTTGAACTTGAGGCCTATATGGCATCGATCAAGTGAACCAACCAATTAACCTCAATCATCAACATCAATAGAATATGTAGCATAATAACAGGGGGTTTTCTTTGTGTTTTTGTACGCTTTTCACTAAGGTTTTCCTATGATTTCGTGATGTATTCAAATGGATGTACTAATGCGTACATCTAGAGTGCACCATTTCTGAGCCATTGATTTTAGCCTTTTTTTTTTCCAATGGGGTAAAAGCATGTTAGGGTGTCCCTTAAAAAGTATTATTTAGTGACCAAAAAAGTACCTAAAAAGGTACCCAGGACTGGGTACTGGGTACACGTGTAATATCTCAATAAAAGTTACATTTTAGAACTTTTATATATATTTTGGTCTCCGGTAGCATTATCTTTATCTTAACTTTGAATATTAATGCGTCCTTGACTTTTATTTTGGACTTTTGTACTAGTTTTAATGAAAATAAAAATGAGAAAGTACCCAGTTCTGAAGTACCTAGTGTATGAACTTTTGCAGGTTCCAAAAGTGGTACACCCTAACATGCTTTTACCCAATGGTCAACAACCAATGGCTCACAACAAAAGCCCCTTTTTTGTGTGTGTGGTGCATAATGGTCAACAACCAATGGCTCACAACAAAAGCTCTCTTTTTGTGCGTGTGGTGCATAATGGTCAACAACCAATGGCTCACAACAAAAGCCCTCTTTTTGTGTGTATGGTGCATAATGGGCACATGAAGGGCTTGAAGGGCGCATGTAGTGCAGTTTCCCTGCCGGCAACACATTTCTTATCATAACTTTTGATCCAGAGCTCTGTTTGAGATGATTTTTATTGCGTTGGAAAGCTCTGTCGGAGATCTTTTTGATGGTGTATGATATGAATATGTTTGGTTAAGTTATCTATGCTAAAACAGCAATTTTTCGGCCGGGTTTGGTAGGCTTTCACATCCTACCAGCAGATTAATACAGGATTGCGCTATTGGATATTGTTTTATGGCTCATTTTGAATGAAGGTTGCAAAAAATTACCATGCATTTTTAGATTTTGAGGCAGTTATCCTTGTGCTAACAAGCAGAAAAGTTTCCCACTTTGGTTTCTCACCACAAGAATCCATGGAGGCCAAAGGCTGCTGTTAAATTCCAGTTGAAAAATGTTTGTGTATGGGTGTTGCAAACTTTATGACTTTCAGGATAATGGGATCAATCCGCTCTATTTTTATGGTAACTTTTACTTTTTTATTGTGATGAAATTCAAAAGCTACAGGTGATGAAAGCCTTAAATGAATTCTAGTTTTTTTTCGGGTTCAATTCTAAAATTTTTGCTGCTTTGGGGGCATCCCTAAGGCCCCGAAGGGGCCAAAATAAAATTTTTTTTTTGCAACACAAACCATTAACATCCAACATATAAAAATTAAATCCCCCAACACATAACAACCAACATATAACAACCATTGACATTAACAACCAACACATAACTACCATTGACATTAATTAACACAACCATTGGGTCCAACACATTTAAATTAAAATCCCCCTTAAACCCCCTTTGGTTTGGGTGCATATTCACACGGGGGGGGTGCCGGGGGGTTTAATATAGACCATGATGATATATAATACGACTCCTTGCACAAAGTTCATAAAACATTTGCCCATCATATGCACACAACACCGATAGCTTCAACAACAACCCCCCACCCCTCCCCAAAACCCCGCCAAAAAAGGAAAAAAAGAAAAACCCAAAGAAATAAATATATAATAACGAGTTCTTATAGGTCATTCAACCAATCATATCATCATAAAGCTTGAGCACCCATAAAACATGTGCCCAATGAGCTTAAATGTCTTAAATCCATGTCATATACATATGATATTGGGTATAATAAAACTGGCATTCAAGGCATGATATATTCAAGATACTTTTAAGAAACTATTACTAGTTTTAATAAACCACTATTGTATGCATGAAACTATCTCATAAACCTTAGCTAGCTTTAAGAATCCATTATAGTTCAAATAACCAACATGGATAACCATGTCATAAATCACTATAGTCTCAACAAACCACTATGGTATGTGGTTTTCTTCTATCAGATAAATTCGTGCATAAAAAACCACGTATACCATGGTTTTTAGGCAGTTTGGTACCAGTTTAATGTGTTAGTTCATTTTTGCGCTCCTTGTGTGAATGATTATTCTGTTGTCCAATGCCGACTTTTAGTCCGGCAATGAGCTGGTTTAGCATGTTAATTCAGCCTTAGAGGCCTTATAGATCCTGAGATCACAAGCTCTAACAAAGGAACCTAACTCTGGATATTTAGGTAGATAGATTAGATGTTATTCTACATTTCAGTTCTTTGATGACTCTGGTGATTCCACTCTATGCTCTGCTATGTATTGGGAAGGGAGGTAGAGACCCTGAAAGCCTCTGTAGCAGACGATCCTAGATAGCCTCATTAATTCCCAATTAATGCGGCCCATGCACAGGAGCCCGTCTGGTTGTGGGTGGCAGGGCTAGACCGGTGGATAAGGGGGACTTGTCCCATCACAGATTGATCCCTCTGGTGTGTAAAGCCTACCGGGGATCTTAGTGGGCTAGGCTTAATGGTTTGCCACTGCATGTGGGCAAGACATGAGCTCGACACCTCTTGGGTGATGCGTCACCTTCAATGGGGTTCGAGTCGAATACGGGCAGTGGCCCTCTAGCCGCATGTGATGGGCATGCATGCCTCTGGAGGGGAGGTGACTCTCCTCCTGCCTCATCGGGACTGGGGAGATGCAACGCAGCAGTAGCCCTCTTGGCTATGCACCCGGCAGGCTACGGTCCGGTCCCAATACTTTTCAACCTACTCTGCAAAGTGTGCACGGGAGGGGCGGATGGAGTGGACTACCCAACAGCCATGTTCTTATGCCAGCCCCATCCATTTGCCATGAATTCGGTTTGCATTGACTTCTGGAGGCCCAAGCCGTCAGTCGATCCTCCATGAGTCTGAGCCCTGGGTAGGATTCCCTTTTTGTTGCTGTTATGTATATTGATGATATTACTCGTGTTATGTTGTGATGTATTCGCCCTTCGGGGTGACTTTATTGATGTATTGATGTTATGTGCTCATGTTTATTCGTGCTTCCACAGCTAGGATGACCCGAAGGAAGACGGGACAAATGACCCATCCACTCTTCCTCACTGGCCCAGTTCTTGGGATTGGCGCCAGGTGGATGGCCCCTGCCAGTTTGGCTGTCAGGGGGATGAACTCCGCCTTCTAATACGATGGGAGCATCGTAGAGGAAGTAGGGGACGTCACATACTCCTCCGTAAGTCTCATTTACATCGTAATGTCCATGTCCTACGAAAACTCAATCACGACTTTAGAACCTGCAAACCCAACCAAATGATATGGTACTTTGGGTTATAATGCCAATAACTGCATGTGTCACCTAACATAAGTTCACGAAAATTTCCCACCTGATATGCCAAAGTGAACTTAGTTAGCATTGAACCATTACCATCAAGCTTTTCAGTTTTTAGATTTTAAAATTAGAACTTAATTTTTGAATCATCCCCCATAGAAATACATCAGTTCTTAAAACTCACTCATTGCTAAACCACAACTAAATATAGAATAATTCTTCCCGAGTCCATCTAGACAAAATTTGAAGCTTATAACAAGGTTTTAAGGGTAAAAGTTTTTCCATAGTACAAGTATGCCCTTACCGTTGAACATTTCATGTCCCTTTATCTTAGTCCAAGCAAACACATGCTATACTCTTGTAAATAATGGATTAAAAAAATATCGTAAAGGCATTGTTTTAGAAATACCCTTAAAGCCATCGAAATTCTTAAAACATAAAGGTCAACGTTAGGGTTACTGAAATCTGCAGCTTTAGGGTCCTCGAGTAGTCGACTTCGGCAACAGGCAACGAAGATTAAATCTGTCTGTGGTATGAAGTTTGTCAGCGGCTTCAGAGGTTTTAGGATCAGGCATGGCGGCTGCTTTCCAGCATACAAGTATAGTCTAGAAGGTAAAATGCAGAAGTAATACGGCTGTAGGAAAGAACAAAATCGATCTGGAACCACCATGAAGAGTGACTAAAAGATTTAGGTATGGCGCCCTGAGGATAAATCCGGTGATTCTAACACAAATATTCTTCCATATTCAAGATTCGACACTGATTTTAAGCCACTACATTTATCAAATAGCTTTTCTTTTGGGGGTTCTGCACAACAGGTTTGCTTGGCAAGGACTTTGATTTAAATATCTAAACAGCATTTCAAAGGGAAAGATTCCCTTTTTCATCACCGAAAAGGTAAGATTGGCAAACCAAGCTAATTTTACTGAACATTTATCACTTAAGTAGGATACCACAAGCAATGAACACTGAGATACCAGAAGAACTTCAAGAGTTTTAAGATAAGGATCAGCTTCAGAGTCGGGTTCAGCAAGTATTACTCGATCCTAAACATTCATATCAAAAAATTTTTATATTCACTAAAGGATGCAACAAATCTGAAGCTTCGGCTAGCATCAAGTACTTAATCCATCGGCTTTAATATAGTTTCAAAATCATGAAAGACTAGTTATAATCACAAAAAAGCTTAGCTTATTCTATTAGCAGTGGAAGGTCAACTTGAACTTAGATTTCCCTAGTTCAAACATACAAATTTCGAAAACCAGAAATCATAAACTCCTATTTACAGGCTCCAAGAGAAATCAGAACCTTGCTCTGATACCACTTGTTATGAATCAAAGGTTAGTCAGTAATCAAAAAATCAAATCAACACTAAAACACTAAGGATTTCCAAACCAGGCCTTCAACCCAAAGCTCTCCACCCAACCGGGCTCGCAAAAAACAAGAGTTACTAAGATAGTTCATGCGCAACTTATGTCAAGCTAGAAGAGGGTTTAGGATCGTCAACCCTTAGAGGATCCTCTCTAAAGAAACAGATACAGAGTTTATGGAAGGTGGCAAGAGGCAGTTGAGGGAGCAGACATGGATAGAGATGGATCTGAATCCAATAAGCGCGCCTCTTCCCATTATATAGGGATTAAGAAGCCTTTTGGAAAAAAGGTAAAGGTATGTGGGCCAATTATAGGATCTCAACCTTTTTCAAGGTTCCACAAATATCTCCATGGTGCAAGTCTGATGTTCATTTCCCATGTAACTATCTTATTCTTGCTTTCTGAGCCACTCCCCCGAGCACCACCATATCAAACAACCTCAACAATTCATAGAAATGTCACTTGCATTGTTCTCAAAATGATGGAAGGGCCAGAAAGTTACTCTGTGCAAATGCACAAAGTTCCAGCATTACAGGTTCCCAAATTATGTCCAGCAATGCTGGGCACCGTTACTAGTTTTGTAGGTGTTTTATAGTATTGCTGAAGGTGCCAATGCAAGAGCTCCCTTTCTGCATGGTCTCAACAAAGGATTATAGTTGGTTTTCCATACGACAAACAGAACAAGCACCAACTTGTACATCACAAAATGCCTCAAGCTGCCTGTGACACAAGCTTGCATAATATAGAACAAGTTCTTTCTGCTGCAGGATTACATAATGGTAAGCAGAAAGTGCTCCTTCCAACTATGAAGCTTCTTATTCTTTAATATGCCATTTTAAAGGTGAAGTGAAGATAACGAAGTATGAGAAGCGGTCCTCTAATAAGACAGATGTTCCAAAATCTATGAGTCTTGGAGGAGCAAAAGCATGGCATTTCTTGAGCGAAGATGTTCAATAGGCCATAGGTAACTCAGATATTAAGCTTTAGGAGATTAAGGGATAAAGGTTCGTGTTATCATAGTCTTACTTTTTAAAGATTTATAAGAGCCACATCCCTCATCGACTGTTACAAAAATCCAAGAGCACTTATATTCTCATGTAGGTTGCATGTCTCATCCATTTTGTTTATGTTGTTTCAAATTGTATTCATATTGATCTTCTTTTTTAATTAAGTTAAAATTTATAGAATGTTTGCATGTAAAATTTTAAAATTTACATGGATGGATAATTGAGTATAAGAAAGCCATTATACATTTTAAACATATTGTAACCATTTTTGTTTACCTTACATCATATATTATCTGCTCATTTGTCCTGATTTATATAAGAATATGGCAGCTTATCAAAGTTCAGTGCAGAACGGATGGAGAAATCACACAAATTATTCAGAACAATTTATCAGTGCAGCACTCAATAGAGGGTTTGTACTAAGAAATGGAGTCCGTTAGTTTGGTCCTTTGAAGGGTGTATAGATGAATGTTAAATAAAACGAGCAAGCATATTCGTGATTCTCGTATCCGAGCAGCTCGAGTAGTTAATGCTTGAGTAGTTAATGCTTGTATTTGAGATTTGCAGTAGTTCCAAACAAACAAAATAAGCTTGGCATTTTTATGTCAACAACTTTTTGATTAAGAATAAGTTGGTGCTAGGCCTTCATAAGCAAGGCTTGATAAGGATAATATAAACCACCAGCTAATGTAATGTTTGAGCCATGATAGGCGTGGCAAGACAAAGTCAGTGTGTACAATAGCAACAGCTGTAGAATGGTGATATAGGATTAGTCTATGGACTTCATAGTTAGACAATGACGATGCTGACAAAATCGAATTCTTAACTTATGATTAGGATTAGTATATGGACTTCATAACATTCGAAGCAACTGAATCGATTTAAGCATTCATAACATTCAATGCAACTGATTGATTTGAAATAACATAATATCTGATTGATTGAAACTACTTAATATCTGCAACTTTCTTCCTGCAGTGCACAAATATCAACTTTCTTTCAATAATGGGGATGCATATATTAAGGTTTGCAATACACGACAGATTAATTCTGCTTGTAATGATATTAGATTTGATACAACACCCATAAGGATTTGATACAATACCCATAAAGAGCATCTAGGTGACAATGTCTATTATTCAAGTTATGATATTTTACTGTCAATTTTCTACGGCCCCGAATGACTCGGCCATTGAGACAAAAGAAAAATACCAATGAAGGTTCATACTCTAGAAGCAAAGATCTAACATATCGAAGAACAACATCTGTTGGAAGCTCAAAGTGCAGATACAGACTTCCATTCTTGCACAATATCAAAGATGTGATATTTGCATGTTCATCGTCATCTTGCTCAAGAGGATGCCACTGATAAGTAGTACTAGCTGCTCGGCGTGATAAATTTCTTGTAACTTTAACTATGCTTAGAGTTTTTTTTTTCTTTGTCAATGCTTATAATTGCTATCAATCCAGTGTGTGTATGCCTAGGTCATACACTTGGATATAAAAGAAGTATCACTTTTATTATGCTTATACAATGTGTAATTGCACATTGTAGTAGCTTGAAAAATGTTGAAAATTTGGCATTTTATGTATGTCCAAGTTTGCCTTAACCATTTCCTTTCCGTAAAAGCATTGATTAAAAGCATTGATGTGCACACTCCATTCGTCTAACAACATAAGAACCTCACTCGAATCATTGTTTCTTTTGTGAAACCTACCAGCATGATTTTCCTTTTTGCATGATGACCAAAACACCTTCATGAATGCTTTTAAAAAAGCACATCTACAATACATTTCTACAACCAGATCCTAATCCTAATCCTTTGCAATAGAAGTTTTTTTCAGAATATTGTATCAAGCTATTGTTCTATCCATTGCGATTGTCTGAATCAGTGAAGTATAAAGTGATGTGTTTTCCTGTGTCTGCACTAATAAAATGGGATATTTGACGTTTGAGCAAAGAACACAATTGAGCATGCGATGCAGAGCACCAACCTCTTTTTCAACCCTACCAGAAGCAATCATGGATGCTCGTATACAAAATTAAGTCTTTGTTTAAGACAAATTGGTCAACAATCTTGGCCACTGATAATACATACTTACACCATGATACTTTGCCTGCTACACTCCACCTCTCTGATTGATAAATTGGAATAGAGTCAACCTAAAACATGAAACAGAGGAAACACTCTTCTACAATTCGCCATGCTCCTCTACAGTTACGGGATCCGCCATAGCCAAGTCTCTGCTCAAACTCGCAGTCTCCTAAAACCTAATTGTTGTCTTTGGGTCTGATCTCAGCCAAACTCTCTACTCATGCCGAACTCCCTGTGCATCGAACCCTAATCGAGATAGCCCTTCAACCACATCAAATCTAAACCATTAAATGAAATAATTCAAATCTCAACCTTTGGATTTAGGGCCGGGCTCTAACACTTATGGTAAAACTTTATAATATACACCATTATAACTTGAAGTCCCGGCCAATGCAACAGTGAGCCCGGCTACGGCGACGTGGGCAAGGGGCGGAAGGAAGGCGCCGGAGAGGGAAAGGATTTCGAATCTACCATGGAATATGACGGTGGATCTAGGGGCCGCAAGTTGCCAGAGCATTACGTTCGCAACTGTGCCGCTGCCTCCCAGTATGCACAACCCCCTCTGCCTCCACCGCGCAAACGCTGCCAACGTTTCCAACACATGAGGCCGCATTGCATTTCCGTTGTCTTGCATGGGAGGCTTTGGCTTGTTCTTTGAATCTGGTGGCCTGCCTCTAGGCTTCCGAACGATCATTTCTCCCTCTCCCATCCCTCCTTGCCCTTTCCCCTTGTCCTCCCTCCCGCTGCTCCCGCTTTGCTCCTTCTCTTCCTCCTCCCTCTGCTGCTGCTGATGGTGTTGTTGTTGTTGCTGATGATTGTTGTTTTTCCTGTGTAGCCCCAGACCACCTTGATGGTGGCCTTGGCCCCCTATGCTCGAATTCAGCCCGCCATATACATGCAATCCAATATTTACTTAACCACCCCTCTTCCTGCTTCTCCTCTGATCGCCTGATCAATCACACTCCCTCTGATGCTAACCTGTTGATATTCCAGTTGGGTTTTTTTCCCTGCCCTCGTCAGTCTGCAATACGAAACCTAGCCAGCCTTCCCAGTTCATCCATATGCATCTCCCTCTGTTGCTTATATTTATATCCTCCCCTCCTCCCCCTTTTTTAATCCTTCATCCCTTCTCATCCTCCTGCCTCAAATAGTTCTTATGCCGATTCTCAAATGCTCTTACTACTTACAACAGCCAGCATCAACACAACTCAAAGAGAAGCATCTGAAGAATGTGACCGAATGCCAGCTCTGCAACATCTAAGTATTAAACAACATCTAAGTATTCAACACCCAACACACAATGAACAAGCTGCCTACGATCACGTTAATTAATGCAATAAATGCAATGCCTTTAAAGGGTTACATGTTGTGGTTCACTCCATAGCCACAACAAATCCACATCCATATAAAGCAGCAAGAGAGTGATTAAATAAGATTTAGGAAACAACCTCAACAATTCATAGAAATGGCCACTTGCATTGTTCTCAAAATGATGGAAGGATCAAGAAGTTGCTCTGCGCAAATGCACAAAGTTCCAGCATTACAGGTTCCCAAATTTTTAGGTGTTTTATGGTATTGCTGAAGGTGCCAATGCAAGAGCTCCCTTTCTGCCTGCATGGTCTCGGCGAAGGATTCTCGTTGGTTTTCCATATGACAAACAGAACAAGCACCAACTCGTACATCACAAAATGCCATAATCAATATTCCTTTGAGCCCAGTTCCATCCTTGCATGCTTCATGTTTCATTCGCATTGTTGACAGGCCGATTAACCTTTCCGTGCTGTTCTGCTGGAATAAAAGAACCCAAGCTGCCTGTGACACACGCTTGCATAATATAGAACAAGTTCTTTCTGCTGTAGGATTACATAACGGTAAACAGAAAGTGCTCCTTACAACTATGAAGCTTCTTATTCTTTAGTATGCCATTTTAAAGGTGAAGAGAAGATAACGAAGTATGAGAAGTGGTCCTCTGATAAGACAAATGTTCCAAAATCTGTGAGTCTTGGAGGAGCAAAAGCACGGCATTTCTTGAGCAAAGATGCTCAATAGGCCATAGGTGGGCTTTAGGAGATTAAGAGCTAAAGGTTCGTGTTATCATAGTCTTACTTTTTAAAGATTTATAAGAGCCACATCCCTCATCGACTGTTACAAAGATCCAAGAGCACTTACATTCTCATGCAGGTTGCATGTCTCATGCTTTTCGTTCAGGTTGTTTCAAATTGTATTCATATTGATCTTCTTTTTTAATTAAGTTAAATTTTATAGAATCTTTGCATGTAAAATTTTAAAAATTAAATGGATAATTGAGCCTAACATAAAATGTATATTATGTATACAGGAAGACTAAGAACTCCAGGTTAATGGTCTTATGGTCAACAACTAGTGGATGTTGAGCGTGACCTAACAAGGGGAGGCATGGTAGCTGTGCAGACGAAAAAATTTTGGACAAGCTTTGAAAAAGTGTATGAGATGATGATGGCGAAGAACTTGTCTCGAGATAGAGCCTTGGAATTTCAAAATGCTTTCAACAATTTTATACATGCTTTTAAAAAAGGTCATCCAACATCATCAGCTACTCACTACATGGTACTATGCCATATAAGAAAGCCATTATACATTTCTAACATATTGTAACCATTTTTGTTTACTACATCATATATTCCTAGGATGGGTCCTATGATAGGCATATACTGGCCTTTGTTTACTATTCCTATATGCGTTGTTTCTATTTTTATTACTCTCAGTCTTTTTTTTTTTAGTCTATTTGCTTGCTTCATTATGAGCCATCTGTCCTTTCATTTTGGTTCATACTTCATCTCTCTTTCATCAGTTGCATTAGCCAGGTCTCAATTCCTTCTCTTCTTAGCTTCTAATGGTCTCCTTTCCACTGGCTTCCATATTACATTTGGTTCCATTTGTCCCCATTATGTTGCTTTAGATTGCTTTGTTTAAGGTGTCATTTGCTCTTTTCATTTTTATTGCCCTATGTTCCGGTTGCTCCATCTCTCTTGATTTGCATTTGCAATATCTCTTGATCCACACTCCTTGTTCCTCCTATTTCTCTCACTTACCCTCTTGAAGCATCTTTGGTTTTCCATACGGATCATCTAGGAGCATTGTTGTGCGTATACACAAAGGTCTTATTTCTCAGGGTTTTGGCAGCCTTAGTCAGGTTTGTTTGCAAGCATGCTTTCTTTGATCCCATATCCACTTCTCGCATGCAGGTTTACAATGGGTTTTTAGATCAGTTATTTCCTAATTTCTCTGCGAGCATATTCTCTTTGATGTCATAGTCGATTTCTTTGCCACATATTCTCTTTGATTTCATAGTCGGCTCTTGCAAGCATATTAGAATAACTTCTCAATTATGTAGTTCGACATCTAGTTTATTTGTGTGTATTGGCACAATTATCTTTCTTTAAGTACCTTGTGTGTTTTGATTCGTATTTTCAATATTGTTCGTTTTTGCGCACATTGATTTGTTTCTTTGAGTTTCGCTCATTCTATTTTCCTCGTTACATCATGATTTCACAATCATTGCTCGATTGTTTTTGGCTTTTCATGTTTGAGGTGTTTGGCCTGGTAGGAGCATGTTTAGCCCCATTGTCTCTTGTCTTTCTTTACTTCATGTTTTTTCGTTGGATTCCTCAACTTCCGTTACTCCTTCTGTTTTATTGCTCCATGTTGCCCCTTTTTGTCACCTTAGATAATATTGTTCTTCTTACTCTCCGACATGCGTTGTGTTTTTCAATCCTATTCGTTATTTGTGCCATATTACCCCTTTTTGCCACTGTCACAGTTCCCTTATTTCTCTTTTTGTATATGTGCGTATCTGGTTTTAGCTAATGCCTTCTGCTTCTCTAATCCCTTTTTAGCATTATAGCTCATTTGTTTCATTTGATCTTTGATCCATGCATAGGATATCATGTATATTGTTCGTGGTTTTGTTGTTCCAATCATCGTACCTTTGTATGGTCATCTGATGTTACCTCTAGCATTTCGCCAGTAGTTTTCTCGTCTTGGTGCCAGTTGTGCAACTATTCCAATTTGGCCATATGGGTTCTAGTTTTGTCCTTTTGCTTGGTAAGTTCTTGTTCCTGACATTGTTTCATTAACCCATTGTCCCTATGGCATTTTTCCTTATACTTTCATAAGTTCTTTTGACCCTTTTTGCATGCCACATTTAATCATTTGCTTCAGATTAACTTTTGCTTCGCATAGATATTGATCCCTTTGTGCCATTTACTCGTGGTTGGTACCTCTAGTTCTTTTTATGTCGTTGTTTTCACTCGGGTCTTTTGCATAACTTTTCTATGCTTCTAACTGTGAGTTGTGCACCTTTGCCAAGTGCGTTAAAATTTTTTATGCTTAGTCCGGTTTCATAGTTGTCCTTTTTGCTCTAGGTTCTGTTTCTTTTCTTGATATCATCATTCCAGTTATTATGTATTCCCTGGACATGTTTTTGCTATTCTAATCCATCCATTTGCCATTGCTTCATTATCTAAATGTGCTTTTTTCCCTCCTTTGCTCATGTCTTTTCCATATTTTCCCTTTTTCCCAGTACTTGGTGCCTTTTTTCTCCATTTGTTCCAGTCTATCAGTCGATTTGTTCGTTCCTCCTTTTATTCCACATTTTCAATCGCTTTTATTAGATTCTACATGCTTCATTATGGGTGTGGTGCGCTCCATTTGCTATACACTCCTCATTATCTCGATAGCTCCATTTTGATATCATTTCTCTATTTTGGTTGTGTTTGCATTGTTTCCTTAATTTATTTTCTTTAGCTTATTGTTTCGTTTAACTCTAGTGACATTATTACTATATTAGTCACATCGGTTCCTTCTTTGGTTTCTTTGTCTTCTTGCTCTTTTTCTATTGCTAGTTAGGATAGTTGCTTTTATAGTATCTTTGTTAGTGTAGTATTTATTGGACATTAGTCATTTGAGATCGTTACTTTGATGATGACATCATGTTCATGGCTCTGTCTGCTGTTGTCCCATAAGTTCCTTCCCTCATCTCTTACTGCATTTTTTCCTTTGTCTTCTTCATTCTTATGTTCCCGTTTCCATCTTTCATAGCATTCCTCCATCATGTTCTCCTTCATTTTCATTTATTCCATTGTTTGCATTCCGGCATTACTTGCTCTTTCTGCTTCTTCATTGTTCCTTTGCCTCTGTCTTCTCTTTTTTTTTTGATTGAAGGCTTATAAGTATATTTATAGAAGTAAAATTACAAAACTACTTTTTACAGGGAAGTATAACCCATATAGTTATTCGACTTAAAAGGATAATCAGAGAAAAAAGCCGAGCCAAATACATTAGGTTCACAACAGCTGATAGGAGATTGTCCAGGGATGAGATAAATAAAGCTAGAAGTGGGATTTAAGATTCAGATTCCCCCTTTTACGACCTCTGCCTCTAACCATCATTGAGAGAGTACAGAAAATACAGATGCAGGATTCCGCCATCGCCATGTTAAAACGCCACTTGCTATCCTTGGCTTCACAGATCATGCCTCTGCGGGCATCATAATTTTGATCACAACAACATCCACAGAAGCATAGTATATTGTGCTCTTCCGGATTCGGAGGCCCAAAAACCTTCACCCATTCATTATTCGCTTGCTCGTCCATCCTTTTCCATTTAAGTTTACGCAGCAACATGAATATAATCCCTGCACAGCACCAAAACTTAATAAGGATCATTACATGAAAAGTTAACCTGCTGCATTTATCCATCTAATGTCATATTCAATTTGTTTAATAACAGCTTCCGGGTGGATGATGTCATCGTTGAAGATGAACTCATTCCTTCCTTTCCATATTCTCCAAAGGATAATATAAACCCTCCAGTCCGTAGGTTGCTCGGGCATAAAGAAATCTGTAGAGCTTAGGGAGATAAGGTCAGTGCCTATCAAATTTGAAGCAAGCTCCAAGATCCATTCTGACCACAGGCAGTTCCTAAAGAGATGGTCCTCATCTTCCTTATGAGACAAACATCTGGGACAAATATCTGAGTCTGTCATCTGAATCCTATATCTTTTGCTGTTTGTAGCTAGAGCCCTATGCCACAACTGCCACATGAATGATTTAATCTTGGGGGGGATAGGGCTGGACCACAAGAACTTTAGATTCCTAGCACACCTTTCCTTCCCAATTTGCCATTTAAAATGCAAAGTCATGGCCTGATCCTTCATAAGAAATCTGTATGCATTTTTAACTTTGAAGTCAGCTTTCCCCTTATGTTGCCAGTTATTAGCCTCTTCTATCCAGATGCCTTGGGTAAGCATTGAGCAAATATTATTGTACAGCATTTCGGAATCCCCTTCTCCTGAGAGCTTTGAGTCCCTATAGGGGATAATTCCTTGATCATTGAACATGTCCCTGATCGTGCAAATGCCTTTAGAGGTCCAGAGTCTGGCTTGTTCAGGGAAGTGGCAGGCAAGGCATAAAGAGGAATTGTTAGTAAGGAGGGCTGGGTTCCAAAATATGGATTGGTCCATAGACAACCCTTCTTTCCAAGTGTACATCCCTTTAATCTGATCCCAGGCCTTGATCCACTTCTTAAGCAGGCCAGGGGTGGATTTGGGGACCAAGAAGGGAAAATAGATAGAATGGGGTAAGTTAATTCTGAGATTCCTCCATCCATAAGAGGTGCACTTACCCAGATAATGCCTGATAATAATAGATACAGGATGGTTAATCTGGTTGTAGGCAGCCTTGTAGAAATATTTGGCTGCAAGAGCTATACCCTGTTTCTCTATATTGATCACACCTAACCCCCCATTTTTCTTGGTCTTGCAGCATTCCTTCATAGCAACAGGAATCCAGCATCTCTTGTTTTGGCCAGAGGAGATAAATCTGCCTATAATACTCTGAAGCTTGGAGGAAACTTTTTTTGGAGCTAAAATAACAGAGGATTGGTAAACATGAGAAGAGGAGATCACAAAGTTGGCTATAATTGCCCGTCCCTGCTTGGAAATATACTTGGAATTAAGACTGTCCACCTTCCTCTGAAACTTCTCAATTATATCATTCCAGATATCTGATGGGCTGCCCTTCATAACCATCGGAATACCCAAGATTTTAGATGAATTGGTTGGTAAAATGTACTTACAGCCCATGAGAGCAGCCGTTTGCTCCCCTTTTACCTGATCCTTAGCTACAATTTTCGACTTCATAGGATTTATCTTGCAGCCTGATACTTCCCCAAACTCCTCCAGGATTGCTTGAGTGTTAATCAGAGATCTATTATCCATCGAAACCAGCAAGAATGTGTCATCTGCAAAATGTCCGTTCAAAATCTGATCCAATTGCCCACTTCCTGGCAGGGTAAGCCCTTGAATCAGGTTAGTAGTCTTGGCTTCCTCCAATTTGCTATGGAGGCTTTCCATGATAATAAGAAAAAGAAAAGGGGCTAGGGGGCATCCTTGCTTTACCCCTCTTTCAAGGGGAAAGAATGGGCCACACTCCCCATTAATCAAAACTGAGGACCTGGAGTTAGACAGAATGGCTTTGAAGAGAAGGATGACCTCGTTTGAGAACCCTAAGGCATAGCAACATTTGAAAAGAAAATTCCAGCTAACCGAGTCGAAAGCCTTGGTTATATCCAATTTGATAAGGGCGACATCTTGGTGAGATTCTTTGGCCCAATGAAGACCCAATATAGCAGTGACAACATTATCTAGAATGAATCTGTCCTTCAGGTAAGCTGCTTGGGATGTACTGATAATCCTTTCCAGGATTGTCTTCAGTCTCCTGGCTATAGTACCTGATATTAGCTTGTAAATCACATTTGACAAAGAGATTGGTCTATAGTCCGAAAAGGTTGCAGGAACATCTATTTTAGGAATGAGGGTAATAAGACTGGTATTTATTCTTGCATCCAGGCATTTAGAGACCCTAAATTCATTGGCCAGGCATGTGATATCTTCCCCAATCATAGGCCACACCTTAATAAAAAATTCCACAGGAAGCCCATCAGGTCCCGGGCTCTTGCCTTTTTCCATTTCCTTTGCAAAAGAGTAGAGTTCTTCACTGGAGAAAGGCTTCTCAATGCTCAAATTCTCCTCTTGGAGAACCTTTCTTTGCATATTAATGAACCTGTCCATATCCCCGGGCTGACCATCTCTGTTAGTTCCCATGATGTTTTTGAAGTGATCCTTTGCTGCAGTTTTAATCTGATTCTCCTCAGTGATATCCTCCTCTCCAGCCCTAATTTCGAAAATGTGGTTTCTTTTCACCCTCCCCTTGGCTTTGGCAAAAAAGAACTTGGAGCTACCCCTTTCATCTTCTTTAATTTCCTTAACTTTTGCCTTAAGTCTCCAACCCTCTGCAATTCTAATCTCTTCCTTCTCAATTTCTGCACTAATATCTTCCTTATCTTCTTCCCGGCGTTTGTAAGACTTTTCTCTCGGTTACGAAGGTGGATAGTTTTCTCAAGGTGCATTTGTCCTACCCCGGACCTTAAGCCAATTTTGGTGGCTTTGGCCACCTTGACCCACCAGTGCATCCGGCCCGGTTCCTCCCAAAGTGCAGGATATTTAACTAGAGCTGCTGCTGAAATCTTGTGCTAAACTCCTCATGATCCAGAAGGCTAGTGTTGAGCTTGAAGTAGGTCTTCCTTCTTTTGATAGAGTCCTTAGCCATGATCCTGAGCTGCTGGGGATAGTGGTCAGACAGGGTGTACCCCTCTAGGTTGTTCACTCTATTACTGTTATTCCATAAGTTCTCAGAGAGATAAAATCTGTCATGCAAACACAGAGTGGGATCCACCCTTTTATCCGTCCAGCTGTAGGAATCTGCCTTGGTTCTAGCAAGCGTAAGGTTGTTCCCCTCAATCAGATTCGACCACGCCTCTTTTTCCTTCTTACCTAAAGGTCTGTAATTCTTATTTTTCATAAAACTGTTAGTAACCATGTTAATATCACCACCTAAAATACATTCATCAAACTCTAAATTATCTAAGCTATTCTTGACCCTGTTCCAGATTTCCACTCTCTCCCCTGGATCATTATATGCATAAATGTTAACAAGAGCTATTCTAATTTTAAATAAAGTACATAAGAGAATCTGCCATCTACCATTTCTCCCATTCACCATATAAGTATTGGAAATATCCAAGTGATCATTCCAAGCAATAGCAATCCCTCCTGAGGAGTCATTGGCTGGGATTGACCATAAGCTGAAACCCCTTTTTTCCCTCCATTTTTTCTTAGTTTCCCCTTCCTTCGTTTTACTCTGATTGCCGTCAGCCTTATCTATGCATTCTTTTCCAGTGACCTTGTAGACTCGTTTCTCCCTTTCTTTGTACTATATTTCCCTTTAGCTTCTCTTCCTTTCAGTTTCCATGCTGAGTAGTTTTTTTAGTTTGTTCCTCTTCTATCGGCCAGTATATGCCTATCATAGGACCCATCCTAGGAATGCCACGGTTCTAGACAGCAATAGAACCGACATTCCTTGGATGGGGACGTCCCTTTGTCACTCCTCCTATTTATTCAGCCTCTCTTCATTGTTCTATCATCGGCGTTCTCTTGAGCTAGATTTCTCCTTCTTCTCTATCCTATCAGTTTCCCTCACCCTCCCTCCCTTGATGGTTTTTTCATTGATCGTGTTCGTTATTTCTTTTTCTATGTCCTTTACATTTGCATTCGTTATTTCCTCAGCGTGGAGGCATACTTATTGGTTTAGTCTTTCTCGGCATGGCACTAGTATTTTATTTATTCATTCATGTTTTCTCTCAGTGTGGCTTTGTAGCCTCTGAGTCAATATTTATTATTCATGTTTTCTCTCGGCGTGGCGTGTTGCCTCCGAGATCATATTTATTGTTTTTTCTCGGCGTGGCGCTGTAGCCTTCGAGGCAGCATTAATCGGTTGTTTTTTCCCGCGATGGTCATTCCGCGGACGGTTCCCGATTGGTCGGCTGTTGTTTCTTTCTCGGCGTGGCCCCGGAGCCTCCAAGTCTTCTTGCCTATGGCATCTAACTCATTGACGGGTTATTTTTCTTTCAGCCTTAATTCTGCAGGATTGTTTAAGGCTTTGTGGTTGCCATAGTGCGTGGGGTCGTGCTTCAATTATTTGCTTGGGTTTCCTCAAAAACCTAAGAAGGCGTGGTTCTTCTTCCCGATGAGGAGCAGCCACCGGGTCTTCTCACCTTTGCATCGATCAAGTGGCGGATTAAACCACTTTTATGTTGTATTCTTCTGTTTCATCATGCTCTCGATGATTGTCTAGTTTCAAAGCATTTAAAGTTCATATTTCCAAATTTATCTATCCCTAGTGAGGGATCCATTTGTACTCAATGTTTTACAAAGCTCAATGAGAACACCACTAACTAAGATGAACTAGAGCAACTTGGGACAACCCATGGAGCAAACGTATGGAGAAGAGGCGATAATGAGACTAACGAAACTCCAACGGCAAACAAAGTGACAAAGCAAAACAAGAAAAATAGAGCAAAAATGTGCACCAAGATAAGGACAAGAAAATGAAAATCAAGAGGGCAAATGGAACCACAAAAAATGGACCATAGCTTGCAGTATCTAATAAACTTCCGAATGTCAACACTAAGAATCCACCACAAGGCACCGAAAAAGAGCGGAGTCACGACATACATAAATGGAACATAAACAGAAACCTTGAACAATGCCCAAGAATGATAAAATAACTACAATGCAAAATGAGAAAACAAGGTGCAAGCACACAATAGATCAAAACATAAAAAAAAAACCTTGAATATCGACAAAAATAACTGAAGGAAAAGAAGAAGTTGGTAAACACAAAACCCATCCAACAAGAGCCAATGGAGCATGGGAAGTAACTTGACCATAGAACGAATGGAACTTAAAGGAACAAGAACAATGTATCTAACCTGGAAACGAGGCATACGGAAACACTTGAAGCTGACAACGCAGTAACATAGCCCACCAATTCAAGAGACAATTGGAATAGCAGGAACATGGCAAGATGAAAATAAAGGTAAAGGGATCAAAATACCTGTATTAAAATAGAGTTACCAGAGCAGATGCCGATCCGTAAAGAACAAACAAATCCCAAGGCATTTAGCCAGAAAACATGTGAGAAACATACCTCTTTGTCACAAAAGAAAGCCATGCACAAAATCATCACAAGAAGACGGTCAAACCATAAGATGTAGAATGCGCATAAATAAGGACAGAACAGAGGTTGCATGCCAAACGTTAGCACAAGACCAGGCCAAATACATTATGAAAAAGTGGCATGAGCCTAAACTCCCAATATGATCACAATACGAGACATGCAATGTAAAGAAACAACCGATATCGAAGCCCCGATATAACAAGATACCAAAAAGCTACTATGCAAATTCAGTGCAACCCAAGCTATGTGCAATCTATGCAAAGCTCCGGCGAACACTAAGATCAATGCATAATCTTACCAGCCTATGAACTAGGGCCACAGGAGTATGACAAAAGCGAAACAATCCGAACACTCAGCAATTAAACTGGAGCAAAGCAGGAGAACCGTGATAATAAAAAAGACCAAGCCAAAGACATAAATGTTATGCCAACCAACCCCAAGAAAAAACAACAAGAAATTCTCCCCACGGCACCTCTGCGTTTACAAATCACCACATATCGATCCAAACATGTAACCCCAAACTTGAAACATCCCAAAAAAAACTCAGTTTACAACAGAAAGCAAGGGGCTAAGGTATATACGAGAAAAATGCAAAAATGGATGCAAGGTCCCACATATGTGAAAAGAATGCATCAACTGTAGGCATAAAACAGCAAAAAATTTCAAACCAAAAAGAACTATAAAACGCAGACTCTACTACCAGAAGAAATTGAGCAAAATCCTCAAAGACCGATCAATAGACAATGAACAATTGTAAAAATATACAAAAACCCCAAAATTTTATGAGATGCAAGAAACGTAACGTGAACTCCATCTACTAAAATATATGAGCAATCATCATACCGCAACCCAAAGCTAGATGGACCGTCGTCATCGTCATTACAAAACAACCTCGAATGTCAATCGATCCATTCTAGCTATGGTCAATATGAATCAAGTTGAGAAAAGATAAAGCCACTCTTATGAATACGGAAGAAATGAAATGAGGTGTAGTAAGGTCCAGGGAAAAGGTGGAAGACGAGCAAGAGAAACCAAGAACTTATCACAAAGAAATGGACAAGAGGACACCCGGTATCCCAATGTAAGAAGGAGGAGGGGAAACCGGCGCCCGGTATTTCCGGCTGTTGAACCTGCGCCAGCGACAGGCGGTGGATGCTCCGGCCTGGAAACGGTGAAGCATGAAGCCAACTTTGGCAGATCGATTGCTGAAAACTCCAGGAATTAGCTATCAAGAATAAAAACAAGTGAGAAGAAAAGACAACCACCTCCCACGGATCCAATCAGCCGAAACAAATCCAAGAGGGGCAATCACCGACTCCTTGAAATCCAAAAGCTATGCGACAGACAATTGGACAAGGCAAGGAAGTCTAACAGGATAAACAAATTCGGAAAGAAGGCAGGCTGTAAGACTAGTTGATTCGTAGTGGCAAGTCGCCAAGACAAGATGGTTCGCCCAACAACAACTTGAGAAGATCTGGGGAAGAACAAATCGGATCGCCATGACGGAATATAAGTTACCAGCCCAGCATGGTCAGATCAAGGAGAAAAGCCCGATAGCATACTGGGATCTGAACCGGATTCAATACCAGTTTGTGCAATAGAGTGAATGTGGCTTGTGCAATAGCCCAGATCGTCCTCTGAATCTAGACCGATAGGCAAAAACTCAAGCGATTTGGAATAAGGGAACTTGGATATGGCTAATCATAAGGTTAAGGGGCCACCGACACAGTAAATCCGAAATAGAAAACAAAAACATAAAAAGCTGTGACGAAAATCAATCTGGCAAAGAAAACTAACCTGTGCACAAAGCTATGAAGAAAACAAAGGCCAAATGTTCAAATCGATAAAGAACAAAAAACCTCCTTTGTATGGCAGGTCCACAGCTTCATCAGACAAGTCTCGATCCATCTGACCAAATGGCTCCAGAGACATCCTGGCACCGTCCTTCAGCCCGCATCAAAGGTACGAACATGCAAAAAGAAAAAGAACCCAACGCTAATCCAGCACCGAAATTGAAAGAACTGCATTCATGATCTGCAACGGAACTAGACCACACCGCCTTCAAGGAAGAGGGAAAAAATGCTTTGCAAACGGAAGAGAAAAGGGAATAGATAGAAGCCCTATCCTCACACTAGAAGAAATCAAAATAGAGAATCATAGGAGAATAGGAGAGTAGGAAACTGATAGGATAGAGAAGGAGAAATCTAGCTCAAGAGAACGCCGATGATAGAACAATGAAGAGAGGCTGAATAAATAGGAGGAGTGACAAAGGGACGTCCCCATCCACGGAATGTCGGTTCTATTGCTGTCGCAATAGAACCGTGGCATTATCTGCTCACTTGTCCTGGTTTATATATAAGAATATGGGATCTTACCAAAGTTCAATGCAGAAGGGATGGAGAAATCACACAAATTATTCAAAACAATTTATCAGTGTAGCACTCAATACGGGGGTTGTACTAAGAAATGGAGTCCGTTAGTTCAGGCCTTTGAAGGGTGTTATAGACGAAGTAAAACGAGCAAGCGTATTCGTGATTCTCGTATATCCCGAGCAACTCGAGTAGTTAATGCTTGAGTAGTTAATGCTTGTATTTGAGATTTGCAGCAGTTCCAAACAAACAAAGCACTATTTTTCTTATGAAAACATCAAATGGAACTAAAGCATATGCTTTTGCTTTTGCTTTTGCTTTCATCTAACTGTGTAGTTTGCTTTCATCAATCTGTCATAAATCATACAATCAATAAAGTTGTCATACATCAATCTGTCATACAAACATACATGGCTTGATAAAAATAATATACTAACAATCTTTACCTGCAGAGAACTTATGCTATTCAATTGTTTAGTTAAGAATTATGTCAACTAAAATGCCATGAAATAGAACTTTGACCTGGTGATGATGTCTATATGCCAGATATGGATGGATTCAAGCTCCTTGAGCTCGTTGGACTGGAAATGGATCTTCCAGTAATTAGTAAATTTACTATCCAACAAGGGTCTATCTCAATTTATGCTTTAATTCAAACTCTGGATTGACATCCTAGACGTTCTAGATCGCTTTGGAGCGCAAAGAAATAACATTGTTTAAAGTACTGAAATATTGATAGTTTCTTTGATTTCTCCACTAAGTTTTAATGACTTTTACATTTAGATCTTACCTCAGCTTTGTTCCAAAATAACATAGTATTAATCAATGAAGCTTCTTATTCTTTAGTATCCTAACAACTATGTATCTTTAATATCTTATTTTTATCCTTACAACTATGAAGCTTCTTATTCTTTAGTATGCCATTTTAAAGGTGAAGTGAAGATAACGAAGTATGAGAAGCAGTCCTCTGATAAGACAAATGTTCCAAAATCTGTGAGTCTTGGAGGAGCAAAAGCACGACATTTCTTGAGCGAAGATGCTCAATAGGCCATAGGTAACTCAAATATTAAGCTTTAGGAGATTAAGGGCTAAAGGTTCGTGTTATCATAGTCTTACTTTTTAAAGATTTATAAGAGCCACATCCCTCATCAACTGTTACAAAGATCCAAGAGCACTTACATTCTCATGCAGGTCGCGTGTCTCGTGCTTTGTATTCAAGTTGTTTCAAGTTGTATTCATATTGATCTTCTTTTTTAATTAAGTTAAAATTTATAGAATGTTTGCATGTAAAATTTTAAAAATTAAATGGCTTAGTCTATGGACTTCATAGTTGGACAATGACGATGCGGACAAAATTGAATTCTTAACTTATGATTAGGATTAGTATATGAACTTCATAACATTCAAAGCGACTGAATCGATTCAAGCATTCGTAACATTCAATGCAACTGATTGATTTGAAACAACATATTATCTGATTGATTGAAACTGCTTAATATCTGCAACTTTCTTTCTGCAGTGCACAAATGTCAACTTTCTTTCGATATTGGGGATGCATATATTAAGGTTTGCAATACACGACAGATTAATTCTGCTTGTAGTGATATTAGATTTGATACAACACCCATAAGGATTTGATACAATACCTATAAAGAGCATCTAGGTGAAAATGTCTATTATTCAAGTTATGACATTTTACTGTCAATTCCCTACAGCCCCGAATGATTCGGCCATTGAGACAAAAGTAAAATACCAATGAAGGTACATACTCTAGAAGCAAAGATCTAACATATCGAAGAACAACGTTTGTTGGAAGCTCAAAGTGCAGATATAGACTTTCATTCTTGCACAATATCAGATGTGATATTCACATGTTCATGGTCATCTTGCTCAAGAGGATGCCATTGATAACTAGTACTAGCTGCTCGGCGAAACCTCCTAAATTCAAATTTCAAAGAGAGCTTTTCTTGAAAAGTAATACCTGTGAAAAGATGGAAGTATGGATATGGTCAATTTAGAAATAGTCTAAATCAAATGCTTTTATAATACACATGGTTAATAGACCAAGTAAGATGTACCTATAAAAAAGCTTATCTTACTGAACTATACATTCAATCTCCTCAAATTCAAGTATGTACTTTCTTATCTTCCCAACCATGCAATAAGTCCAACTTTGTGCATATGGCTGTCTTCTTTGTTTTTCTGTGGTAGGAACCTCCAAATAAAGCTTGAAACATGTTGGAAATCAAAACCCATCCAAGTCTAACTGCAATCCCTCCACTCTTCTTCAAGCTTGCTTGAATGTCTTGCATGATCTTGGCTTTAAAGAGTTGCTGCAAATTATTTCGTACCTCTATTGCAAGTGGTTGTTCTAAAGGCCGTAATACACCATATTGCTCTGAGTATTTTGGCACGAGATACTCATGACTATAAAAGAAGATCATTTGCTTGCTGCTTGAGAGCTATTAATGTGCTACTTGCAAACATCCCTCTATAGCTAATGTGGTAGGCTGTAAATTTAGATGTGAAGCAATCAATGCTTTCCCATTCAAAAGCATCTGAAGGAAAAACAGAGTTTGGAAATCTATCACGTTGAGTTGAACCCTAGTTGCCATATTTTTACTTTCATAGACATGTTCCACTAATGCTTCTATCTTTCCAGATTGATTTACTCTAAATGCCATTACTCTACCCTTCCAATGCAAGTGAATAATCTGTACTGCATTTGCGGGCTGCATTGTAAACCAGTCACCTATTGAAATTGTCCCTATTCTCGTCCTAACAGAGTCAATTTCACCAATTCCTTGTACTAGTGTCATTCCTGAAGATGCTTGCTAGATAGAGACATGTAGCTCTCAAACTAACACTGAATAATAGAAGCTTGAATGAGGTGATGGTATCCACCAAAATAACAAAATCAAATCTATGAACCAAATTGCTGTACTGTTTCTTTGGGAAGCATTTTGGGAATGGCTAGGCTCATCTAGACAGAATGGAGGATCCAAAGAAAAGGAAATATAAGATTACTATAATCGCCTCCTGCTAGTTCAAAGAAATCTTCGTTATGATGAACGAACCATTGCAACCGCCTCATCCCTAGGCCTGCAATCGGCCTGATCTTACTGCATCCCTCGGCCTGCTACAGCAGTGCTCCCAAAGAAAGACCTCGCACTGAACGGGCCTCCAATATAATGGGATTATAAGAACTAGCAAACTTATTAACCCATACCTGAAACGGACCTAGCCCCTTGGCCTAGGCCGTTGCACCGACACGTTTAACATCTAAGTTAAATATCCAAGATACTCGTATACTTGCTCAATAAAGTATAGTCCCATTGATCAGATAATTACATACAAGACCAAACTCATCAGAGTTTGGCATGCTAACAACTCATACTAGCTCAACAAGTCCTCCTTATAAGTCACCGAAGACGACTTCGGAAAACACTCCTGCTGTCGCACCCTCATCCCTAGACTCTCCATTCGAATACTGCATTCTCAGCTCAGGACGTACCCTCTTAAACATACACAAACAATGCAAGGGGGTTAGTCCACAAGGACTAAGTGGGGAGGAAACATTTCGGGAGCATTCACAACATCAACCACAAAACAATCTAGCATATAACATCCAAGATAAGAAGACAATAGATTTACCTGCTCCTCTATGCCCCTGCATTAGTTAGAACTCATACTACAAGCATGTTTACATTCACATCAACCTTCTGTATGTATGCACATATGCCAAGCGTAATCCTTGGGTTGCGACCCCAAGGAGACCACTCTCTCCATGCAATGCGTGCATTGGGGCTAAACTCATCCAACAGGGCCATCGGGCGGGATCACGGAGTCTACACGGCCACCCCACCCCTCCGAAGGTGGGCCGCAAATGCAACATGCCATCCGTCTAGCCATCTAGACGGATGCGGAGTCTCACGGCCATTCCACCCCTCCGAAGATGGTCCGTTTGCAATGCAAGATGCAACATGACCTTACAAGATAGCATATCACCAATAACCTTACAGGTTGATCCAATACGAGATATCATAGAATCCTCATGCATCTTACTTCCAAGAACAACCATAGAGCAATGCAACACAATAAGGTTCATACCAAGTGACAACACATCATTGCACATCTCAAAGCAAGAACAGGAACTCCCTTAACATATAAGCAGCCATAACTTTCAGGTAATACCATAATTACACTAATGTTCTAGAGATAATTCACATATTCTACTGGAAGCATAGCTAGACAATCATACAATAAAAGAATCTTTGCATAGTGTAAATCTCCACAAGATAGATTTAACTCATAATCTTACTGCTATACGTCACCCCTTGCAAGAGACCCATATGCCACAACATAACCATCAACATAGGCAATCCCATTTTAGAGCGATAGGCATGCCTTGCAACCATAGTTAACCACTAGCAATAATATAAATCTCAGCAAAATAACCCCATATGCAAAGGTCATTACCCATAACACCGTATAGGTTAAATCTTAAGCTCATTCTTAATGTTTACAGAAATCCCCAAAGCTTGTTAAGGTCAATGTATACTCAAAGGTAGCTTCAAGGTGGCTTCAAGTTGTGTCCCTAACTAGCTAGGCATGCAAAGATAAATCTCTAAGGAAGGTTCCATAGTCTCAATAAAAGGTTGAATCAATAATATAAATGCATGGTTCACCTAACTCTTGTATCCCTCTTAAATAAGAGAAGGTCAAAAGGAATATTTACGCGAAAACAAATGCCGGAGTTTGGATTCGAACCTGGGTCTATGGCCTAAAAGCCTCAATTACTAACCAACTAGCCTACAAGGCCTTCAGTGAATTTAAACAGCGAAAGAACTATCAAGAACTGGACTTGCAAACCAAAAGCCCTATCAGAGGATCTCTCATTTGCACAGAGACACTGCCGGATTGGGAACAACATCAAAACTGGCCGGAATGTAGGCGGAACAGGCCGAAATTCATCACAAGGCGGATTCTAAACCAGTTCCAGACTACAGATGTATTTGTCAGCATGGCAAGCGAATTTACAAAGAGGTATTCACAATTTCGATCTAGCTGCTATCCCTTAATCCTGCTTCCTTAAAAGCCTTAAATCATGCATCAAAGCCCCACCTTAGTTTTTCAGATGGCTTCTGCTTACAATCGATTTGATCATCGTCTCCTTGCTTCAAGCTTCCTTCTCAGCCTTTCGCTTCAAATCCATCTATGCCGCTTTGCATCCAGCTTCCGATTCTCTTCTCTATTCCTCCTGCAATTCGGCCAGCTCTTCCTCCTCTTATATAAGATCAAATCTCCACCTGGCAACTATGCTGCTGCCAGAGCATCCCGCCAGATGCCCATTCGGCATGCTAGGGTGCCGGATTTTGCACGGCTTCCCTTAATCAGGCAAATTGGGATGTGCAGATATTCGCAGCACATGCTATGATTTTGGTAGCCCCGCTTTTATGGTGCTCACCAAATTCGAAATGCTAATATAGGACTACACAATATTTAGATAAGATAAGCTTGCTAAAAATCATATCCCCAAGGTCACTAGGTTCGTTACATTCTCCCCTTGTAAAATTCAACTCATGTCCTCATGAGTTACTTGAGGTACAACTGCTTGAATACGGGAGATTAAGCTTTTGCCAACTCTTCTGAGCCTCCGCTATGTTCTGATGCAGTCCCTTCAATTGCACATTTGCAATAGAACATGGTATTCCCAATACCCTTCCACATTATACCAAAACTTCCTTATAACCCATATAGGCTTAAGCTCCACTATTTCTGTCCAAATTGGTGTAGTGCCAACTTAATCTATCACATAGTCAAAATAACTAAGTGCATTTTGGAAGTAAACTTAACGTAGGAAACATCTGCATAGGTTAATCTACTTTTTCTATTCAGGATAAAATAGCGCACTATGAAGTATTAACCCCACCATGACAAGGGAGATACTCAGTTCGGACTAGATATGTATTCATATGACACGTCTTGGGTAGCTAATCCAAAAGTGACAAAAAAACATAATCACATCCCCCCATTCTGTGTATCTTAATATGGCTATATAACCCGCACAACAAATTAACCCAAACCATTCCAAAGATCTTGGTGCCAACCATCACTAGCAGAATGTTCGATGGTGTAATCCCTGCCAAATACTTAACTTCCTTCTATGGCTTGTCATCAACTAACATCCTTTCAATGTCGACAACTGGTCCAGAGAGCACAATTATATGGCAACAATCTCAAGGTCCTTATCCTATTAAATGTGAAACTTCACATCGTTATAGCATTTGATTCCACCTTAGCTTTGATCGTACCATATTCCGCTATGCAATCATATGTCGGTCTTCTTTGCAATGGCTGCTCCCTACCGTGGATTCAGCATTTACAACATAGCCAACGACATTTGTTTTTATGTTAATACAAAATTTGCAACTACAATCATGCCATCCGGAAGCGTAAATATGTCAAATACAATCCAAGTATACTTAACCTCAGTCAAAGCTTGGCTCACAACTGCTTTGTTGTGACTTTTAGATCCAAATGTAGCCCATCTGAAATCATCTCAAGAGATATAATTGGCCCAACAACAAGAAACTGTATATCAATATCACATAATTTTGCTTCCATTGTCCATATAAGAACCTCTCCTTGGCACTTACACACCTTTCACACGGTCTATTTTAAAGTAACATGGCAACGTGGACCACTATCAGTTATAGAAATTTGTAGGAACGTACCTTCACAACGTGAAAACATCCTTCTTAACATTTCATCCTATTTTCGATAACTTTTGACAAAACTTAGCTCCTTGATGAACTGCATTCTCATTAACTTTTCTAGCTTATATAGCACAGAATAATAATCAAAACTTAAGATACTATCAATCCCTTAAACCTATGCTCATTTCTTGTTCCTTTTAACTACATCTTAGTTGGTGCATTTACCAATCACCAAATCATTCTACTTCATAGTAGAACCTCTTTAGCTCTTAGCCCCTAATTCCCATGGCCCGAAGATGTCGGAACTTTCTGCTCTGATACCACTGAAACGGACCTAGCCCCTTGGCCTAGGCCGTTGCACCGACACGTTTAACATCTAAGTTAAATATCCAAGATACTCGTATACTTGCTCAATAAAGTATAGTCCCATTGATCAGATAATTACATACAAGACCAAACTCATCGGAGTTTGGCATGCTAACAACTCATACTAGCTCAACAAGTCCTCCTTATAAGTCACCGAAGACGACTTTGGAAAACACTCCTGCTGTCGCACCCTCATCCCTAGACTCTCCATTCGAATACTGCATTCTCAGCTCAGGACGTACCCTCTTAAACATACACAAACAATGCAAGGGGGTTAGTCCACAAGGACTAAGTGGGGAGGAAACATTTCGGGAGCATTCACAACATCAACCACAAAACAATCTAGCATATAACATCCAAGATAAGAAGACAATAGATTTACCTGCTCCTCCATGCCCCTGCATTAGTTAGAACTCATACTACAAGCATGTTTACATTCACATCAACCTTCTGTATGTATGCACATATGCCAAGCGTAATCCTTGGGTTGCGACCCCAAGGAGACCACTCTCTCCATCTGTACGTACAGGGCTAAACTCATCCAACAGGCCATCAGGCCGGATGCGGAGTCTACACGGCCACCCCACCCCTCCGAAGGTGGGCCGCAAATGCAACATGCCATCCGTCTAGCCATCTAGACGGATGCGGAGTCTCACGGCCATTCCACCCCTCCGAAGATGGTCCGTTTGCAATGCAAGATGCAACATGACCTTACAAGATAGCATATCACCAATAACCTTACAGGTTGATCCAATACGAGATATCATAGAATCCTCATGCATCTTACTTCCAAGAACAACCATAGAGCAATGCAACACAATAAGGTTCATACCAAGTGACAACACATCATTGCACATCTCAAAGCAAGAACAGGAACTCCCTTAACATATAAGCAGCCATAACTTTCAGGTAATACCATAATTACACTAATGTTCTAGAGATAATTCACATATTCTACTGGAAGCATAGCTAGACAATCATACAATAAAAGAATCTTTGCATAGTGTAAATCTCCACAAGATAGATTTAACTCATAATCTTACTGCTATACGTCACCCCTTGCAAGAGACCCATATGCCACAACATAACCATCAACATAGGCAATCCCATTTTAGAGCGATAGGCATGCCTTGCAACCATAGTTAACCACTAGCAATAATATAAATCTCAGCAAAATAACCCCATATGCAAAGGTCATTACCCATAACACCGTATAGGTTAAATCTTAAGCTCATTCTTAATGTTTACAGAAATCCCCAAAGCTTGTTAAGGTCAATGTATACTCAAAGGTAGCTTCAAGGTGGCTTCAAGTTGTGTCCCTAACTAGCTAGGCATGCAAAGATAAATCTCTAAGGAAGGTTCCATAGTCTCAATAAAAGGTTGAATCAATAATATAAATGCATGGTTCACCTAACTCTTGTATCCCTCTTAAATAAGAGAAGGTCAAAAGGAATATTTACGCGAAAACAAATGCCGGAGTTTGGATTCGAACCTGGGTCTATGGCCTAAAAGCCTCAATTACTAACCAACTAGCCTACAAGGCCTTCAGTGAATTTAAACAGCGAAAGAACTATCAAGAACTGGACTTGCAAACCAAAAAGCCCTATCAGAGGATCTCTGTTGCACAGAGACACTGCCGGATTGGGAACAACATCAAAACTGGCCGGAATGTAGGCGGAACAGGCCGAAATTCATCACAAGGCGGATTCTAAACCAGTTCCAGACTACAGATGTATTTGTCAGCATGGCAAGCGAATTTACAAAGAGGTATTCACAATTTCGATCTAGCTGCTATCCCTTAATCCTGCTTCCTTAAAAGCCTTAAATCATGCATCAAAGCCCCACCTTAGTTTTTCAGATGGCTTCTGCTTACAATCGATTTGATCATCGTCTCCTTGCTTCAAGCTTCCTTCTCAGCCTTTCGCTTCAAATCCATCTATGCCGCTTTGCATCCAGCTTCCGATTCTCTTCTCTATTCCTCCTGCAATTCGGCCAGCTCTTCCTCCTCTTATATAAGATCAAATCTCCACCTGGCAACTATCCTGCTGCCAGAGCATCCCGCCAGATGCCCATTCGGCATGCTAGGGTGCCGGATTTTGCACGGCTTCCCTTAATCAGGCAAATTGGGATGTGCAGATATTCGCAGCACATGCTATGATTTTGGTAGCCCCGCTTTTATGGTGCTCACCAAATTCGAAATGCTAATATAGGACTACACAATATTTAGATAAGATAAGCTTGCTAAAAATCATATCCCCAAGGTCACTAGGTTCGTTACAATACCTAATCTGAACCTAAACCAAACCTAGCCCTTCACCAATTTAAAAGGCCCATTTTACAAGGGCCACCTCCTCTAATGCTTTCCCATTCAGAAAGAAGCCCAAGAGGGCTTTCTTTGTTTCCGACTATGTTCTGGCAAGCTATGTTCCATCTGTTCTGGAACAGCATCAGACGAAAAAAGAAAAGCAAATGCAAACAAGGAAACCACTCATGGGCAAGAAACAGACTTCTGAGAAATAATAGAAACAATGCAAGCGTCTAAATTTGAAACTGTGGAAAAACCTAGCGCAAAACCCTAACATGAGAAGGGTCGACGTGCTGCACTCTTGAATCTGAAATTACTAGCCCTAAAACAATAGTGGTATATCCAACTATGGTAACTTTGTTAAATGACCATGCCTTCCTCCAAAGACGATAACATAGACTATGAATGCAAATTGCCAACATTGATGTCACAAGACAGGCTTTAGCATAATGTAAAATACACTGTATAATTTTATTTATCTGCCAACAATTAGATACAATAAGATCCTTCCCTGATTGCACTTGAAAATTTGAAAAAATCAGACAAAACCTAAAGTACACAAATTTGTTTACAGGTTTCCATACATCTTCAAGTACGAACATGTAGTGCATTCATCTGCAACATTTTGTCAAAGACTTGCAGTGCACATAAAAGTAACAAAATGAATTCCATTCAATACTTTCTTACCCCAGTGAATAAGCTGGGCAACATTTGCTTCATGATGTCTAGCCCTTATAGCTTTATAGTTCCGCAATTAGAGTTGAATCCCACAATTTCAACAAAGAATCTCGTTATAAAAATCGTTGGAGAAATCGTTGTTCCATTGCAGCTACATGTGTCAATTAATGCCGGATTATGAACATTAAGAGCAGGTTATTGTAGCAAGTTTATCAAAGCATGGACCCTAATTTGATTGCCTGCTTTTGCATGCATTTGGAACAAAAGCTCCAAAACTGGCACCTGTAATATGTGTTTGCTCAATTACAGACACTTCCATCCACTTGAAATAACATTCTAGAATGCTTACCTCCCAGATACATTCAAAATAAGTGATGGCATCATAATCCACAATAAGACAGCTTGCTTGTAAGATTTGAAATGCCACGGCATAAGCTGGAGTCGGAAGACTTTGGCATAAGATTACAGCCTGTATGCGAGCATCAACAAATTCCAGAAGAGCTGAAGCATTTTGTACCTAGAATTTGGTTGACAAACAACAAAACTTAGCCAAACAGGCAATCAGGGATAACTCAAAAGAGATAAATTGGAAAACACATATTAATATGAGCGCTATAGACTTTCTTTTAAGTGTTTTGCTGCTTATCTTATGCAAGCAAAAGCTACTTGAAGTCCCAGTATAACTATCAAAAGCTGACAATAGAGACATCATGCATATATAGAAAACAACATTTTTATCTACAACACATACTTCATCTATTTTATCATGCATATATAGAAAACAACATTTTTATCTACAACACATACTTCATCTATTAAGCTCGTCAGTTTTGCCAGCATATGGCATAAACACTGTGGGACAAAGCTCTTGAACTTCAGCAACAGCTTCTGCTGTTGTGGTGGGTTTGTATTTGGCAGGCCCTCGGCCTGGCAGAATATCGAATGGAATGTTCATATCGATCAGTGGCGTTAGAGTATCCTTTTGCCAAGAAAATAGATTAAGGCCATAGCCAACAGCTAGAAGAGAGGGGATTTGGACGGACATTTTAGGGTTTTTTATGGTGAAACATCGGCCATCAATTGTAAGGCACAATTGGATGGTGAAATCTCAGCCGTTGGATCTATGGCTGGATCCAAATCCAAGAATTACTGAATAACATTATAATATAAGATCAAATGCATATATGTTAATGATTATATGCGACTGGAAGATGGTGTTCGTGGAGCTACGTCAATTCTAGCTGGAGCTCTGAAGGACATAACTGTCATTCAAAAAGCCCTCAAGCTAATGGAGTTGCAGGCAAAAAAGGATGCAGCTGAGCGTGCAGAACAATTGCAGTTGCAAATTTCTGAGAGGAAAGAGATATTGAAATTGCAACTTGCGGAGATACAAATGAGACTTCAAATGGACTTGCAGGCCCGACTACCATCCAATCCAATTGGCAATATATCACCTCCATCTGAAAACACATTCAATGGTAGCCACTTTTCTACAGAAGAAGACACGTATCTTCCCTCTGGATCTAGCTCCCATAGCTATTATCCATATGAGTAGTAAGCTCATATGCGCTCTCTAACTTATGTTTGATCTATGCTTCATTTGTTTATTGTTTTTGAATAAAGACTCTTTCACTTAAGCAATATTGCTTCACTTATGAATAAAGGCTCTTTCACTTATGTAATTATGTAATATTACTGTTCTGTAACAGAACATGTCTTTTACATATTGCTATAACAGAACATATTGCTGTAATATTGCTTGTACAAGTACAATGGATTTGCTGTAATATTGCTTCTTTAGTATGTTGTCTTTTACCCTCGGTTATATGGACTTCACACTTTACCTCTTTTTCACAATCATGCTACATTCCCAATGCATTGACATGACATTAAAGCATAGAGGGAAATATTCACGTGAGAAGGCAGTATATGGGCAAAAGTATGCTGGTGGGGTACAAAGCAGGCGTCCGGACGCATGCTGACAGCACTCATATAGCACCCCATGTGGCAGCTTGTTTAGGGTGTTACTAGTACTAGCACATGGTAATTAGGTAATCAATGGAAATATGTAGCAGCTCCAATGAATGACAAGTGGAATACTATGATAGAATAGCAGGTACAGGGTGCTGATCTAAGTGTTGGGGTCGCATTTTTTTGTACCCCACCAGCATACTTTTGCCCATATGTCACCTTTTGATCCATATTGTGTTTCCTACTTATTGTGTTTCCATCTTGGCATCATATTTCCTACTGTTTTATTACTAGTTTCTATTATTAGTTATGCAGGATCCACCGTTTGTGATCTAGCCATTTGTGCCGTAGATATAGGACAGGCAGATCCCATTCTGTAACACCAGTTCTTTTGTGATCTATCAGCAATCTTGTAATTTACCTCATGCCTCTTTTGCTTTAGTTCCTTGTTACTTTTCTATTTCAAGTAACAGGTTACCAGCCCGCGCCATACAACATGGAAACTAGGTCGCTCGTTCTGCCTTTGGAATGGAAAATGGCATGGCGATTCCACTCCCCATGACATCTGGCAAACCCTTGTTAATTGCTATGCATGCAGCTAATCGTAGACTTGTTATTCATATCATCCACATGAAAAGGATCTCTTTTCCATTTGGAGAATCTATCTGAGATGAAGACAAATACCAGACCCTGTTGAATAGTCGTCCAATAAGTTTTGAGCCCCTGGTCATTGCTTTAGAAAGTTCCCCCGCTGCATACAAGTTTGAAGATGTTGGCACTCGTTGCACAAATCCAAAGTATTTCAAGAATGACACTGTTTTGTTCACGCAGCAATAAAAAAGGGAGCCACAAAAATCTAGGGATCAAATTAAGTGCTTTTGTTATTGTGCATTTGGCTACCTTTGCTTGAGAATGTCCAATCAAAATTATATATTCTGCTCCCATTGCTCCTGTTTCGTTAATTGCGTTGATTTCCTCCAACCTTCCCATGTTCCTTATTCAAGTCTGTCTCATTTTACCCTGCTCCACAAGCTCCTCCTTCGTTTCATATAGTTGCACTTGCTCAAGCCTTGCCTCACCCTTATCCACTTCTTCCCACTTCCACATACCCCCCTAGTTCCCCTCTCATTCCTCCCTCTAATTTTCCTCCTACTGTTAGCACTCAAATAAGTCACAAGTCTCTCTTCATGTCTATTGACTCTTCTCAGCACTTACCTTCCAATCTTTGGCATCCCAAATCTAGTGCTACTGCACATATGACTCCATTTCGTCACCTCCTTACTCAGTATACCATCTTTCTTCAATTCAATCATATAGCTAAGCTTAGTGACCACTCTGAACACCAAGTGCTTAGTGCTGGCTCCACTGAGATCTTGTTGCTGGCAGTATATGTAGGAGGTCAGGCTATCGTTAGTAGCCATTTTTCTGTTTATGCTGTTATTAGCAGGCTTGCCTAACCCGAGGTGACCGATTTACTGCGATTCTAGGCTATCCACATGGCACCTATGTCAGAGCAATTTTTTTCCGACCCACCCTGCTTATTCAAAAATGCGTTTTTTGCTTGGGCTCCTCCTTCCAAGGAGGCGGCTACCATTTCACTCCTCCAATTTCAGAAATAAGAAGTGTTCATGTCTTGATCGATCGGAATGAGCTTTCAGGATATTCAATCTGATGGTTTTATGCCTAGAAAAGGCGATCTACTTGATAATAAACAAGATCCTAGTCAGGCTCTTGCTGCAGGCATTTTCTAGATAAACACCTCTGTTGTTTCTTTTAAGCGCCTTGATAATCAGCTGGGAACAACTAAGGATACCCCCGAGCTACGAGAAAAAATGTGAGTATTTGTTTTAGGGTAATGAATGTTGAAATGTTTCGTTTGGGACTATGCACATGCAGAATTTGATTTTGGGTATTTTTATCTTGTTTATATAGACATAAGACCAGGCAGCGTATTTTGAACTTGTCAGAAGAAAGTTCTGGAAAACTTAAAGAAGCCAGTGAAAAGGATCATTCGAGATCTGCAAGTGTAAGCTAATTAGGAATTTTGTGGAGGGGATAAAAGCTTAAAAGATAGCTGTAGAGCATGAAGCGTCTTATGCCTCATTCATTTCACGGGCTGTTCCTTCAAGGTCAGATAAGCCTTCAATATTTGTAATTAAAGGGTCAAACCTCATACTGTGGTTTTTGCATGCACAATGTAGTTAGATGCATGCCTTTGAAGAGGTATTTTTCTGACTAAGTTACATTTGGGATCTATATAGTTTGAAGTTGTATGATTATTATTTAATAACTATTCAATATTGAGGGGTTGAAATAATGTCTTGCTTGGATTTAGATTTCAGAAACTCATTAGGTTATAGTCATGTTGAAACCAACTGATGGTGAAGCCAATTGTTGCTATTGTGTAACAGTTATGCTGCTAGTGAATTCAACCCAGAAGAAAATCTAAGGCACCGGGCAATCCTTATGGGACAAAAGCAATATACATTCAGAGGCTGACTTTTTATGCATATATCATGCAACAATTTACGGGCTTGCCCCTGATTCAGGCAGGAATAGTCCCCCACCTGCACGCTATTCCATTTTCCAGGACGATTTGGGCTCATTCTAGGACGATTTGGGCTAGTTTTTGCAGATATCCTTATATTGTAATTGTTTCTTATTTTTATCCAGAGTTGTTTATTGCTTGCCATATTTGTTTGTTAAACATGAGTTATGAACTAGAGTTTACCACTTCATACAAGCTGCTTCATAGCCTAATAATTGCTTCACAAGTTCTTAGTGGAGTAGGTCATGCTCATTAGGATATGATGTGCAGGTTAGTCAAGTTTATTGGCCACAAATGACCAATAGGTCCAGTGATGCATCTTGCCTTTGCCTACCTATATGATAAATAGAGTATTTCCTTAGCAGCGAAACTTAGCCTAGTAGCTATTTATGTTAGACATCTAGTAGGTTTGGGTGCATATTCACACGGGGGGTTACTCCGGGCAACGAGAGCTGTCGGATGGGCATATTTACCTTTTATTCCAAGATCTGGACCGTACATAGCGATCCTCGTTTGTGGGGTATGCATGTACAAGTTTTTGTATACTGTATATTAAAGTTTGCAAAATACTATAAGGTTTGAGAGAATGTACTCAATGGTGAAAATTTTGTACATGTATTGTAAATTTTTTGGGGCTCTCGCTGCCCTACGTAACCTCCCGTGTGAATATGCACCCAAACCAAAGGGGGTTTAAGGGGGATTGTAATTTAAATGTGTTAAATGCAATGGTTTGTGTTAATAATGTTAATGGTAGTTGTGTGTTGATTGCTATATTAAAAATTTTTTTTGGGCCTTCGGGCCCCTAACAAAAAGCAAACGTAGATAAACTTTAAGGGCCTAAATCGTTAAACAACCTACTCAGATGAACAAATAGTTTAGTAAAACTAATGACAACGACATTTGCCATTACTTGGGAGTTCCAAAATTTGTCTCCACTACCAACGCCCTATTAATAAAAGCATTTGCTATTTGTGAAGGCACATAAAGTGCTCATGTGTGTGTCTTTGAAACACTATGAATCCATAACACTATATCTCTATCCAACAACTTGTCAAAAGCTCTCTCTGCATCCTCTAAGCTTGCACACTTGGAATACCTATCAAAGTTTATTCCCAAGGACAATGTTCACCTAAAACTTCCGTCCAATAATAAGTTCATGGATGTTCTCTCCCCTGCCCTAAGGGTGTTATCCTGGTCTAGCATTATGCCCTCCTGTTGCATGTTCTCAAAAGCGCAAAGCAGCGGCGATCTTTAGAGTAGCCTTCCTTTGTTGTGCATATCCCGAGATCCCATGTTTGACGAGGTTGCGGATATACCTCTTCTTTGATGTCGCTCGGACATTGATGTCTTTCTAGTTTAATGTCTTTCTAGTTTAGTCACCGCCCTTAAAAAACTAAGGGCACCGGACCTTTGATTACCAACAAATCAAGACACGAGTTTGCAACCTTTGGGCATGGTGCAACCAAACAAAAACCGTAAAGCCAACTAGGAACAAAGGGTTGGGAAGGCAATGCCTTCCAAAAACAAGATCAAGTGCTTTGTGCGAAACTTGATTACGGTCGCTTGCTCTTCCCTAACGATCTTGTGGTCTTTGACTGAAACAAGAAGAGTGGTAGGGCCAAGCCATACTCGTACTATTGACCCATATTCCTTGTGCAAGATAAACTGCATACAATGAAAAACCAAGCATGGACACCAACTTTTGTCATTTGAAATGACATTAAGAGCCTGAACCGTTGTTACAAAATGGAAAACAATTCAAGAAGCTTGCTCCATGAATAAAACAATTTAACAAGTTAAACTATGTTAATTAATAAACTTGAAGCTCTTATTTTACTCCTCGGCCAGTGCTTGGTCCTCGCTCTAGCCAGTGTAATTACTTAGTCAGAAGAACAATTCAGACAGAGCTTTGCCTTATGCTGTGCCTTTGCCTTACTGAGTCAGAAGAACAACTCGCATGAGTTCACATTTATCTCTTAAATTGAGAACCACAGCTAAAGAAGATGCATTTTGTGAGTCCACTTGTAATTAAGAAAGGGGAGGGACCAACCTGAAAGATTTTTTATCTTAGACCGGGAGAAGACAAATGGGGGTCCACAGTAAGCGATTTCCCTTAATCCAAAGAGCCGCCATTTTGCCCCAATCTTCGCATCAACAAAAGGTAACAAGAAGCAAGAGCTTTCACATGATGGCAATAGCTTCATGCTCCACATACTCCCCGCAACATCGGATCAATACGGTATTTGTGCTCGACGGACTTGGTTTGTCCAACCTCATCTGTAGGCGCATGCTTAAGTATCCGGGCTCTGATCGGATAGCAAGATTTAAGTATTGGGCCCATGAATAAAGCATCTGAGATTAGGAATTTGGGTGAAGTGTCGGAAACAAGCCGTTCAGTTTAAGCATCTCAAATCCCCATCATAATGAGAACCAGTTCAGATTCTTAAATAAAACCCAGATCCTGCATGATCTGTAAATATTCAACAGTCACAAATCTTTAGTCTTACTTTTAGCAAATCCTCTTTCGTGCCCATTTGCTGCTTGATTTGGCTTGCCCACATGCGCAATTTGAGCTCCATGACAGATCGATTAGCTCGTCCCTGAAACAATTGGAGCTGACCCCGAAGAAACTTCTGCAGAAAAATCTACCTGGTGCTGACCCATGAAGAAATCCCTGCAGGAATACACCTGAATGGAAAAATAAAAAGGGGGAACTGACCTACCCCCTTGGATCGAACTGCTTCAAAAACACTGCAAAAAACTCTGCAGAAGGACCACCCGGATGGAACAGAGGGAAGAATTAAAGCCTGAGGGTGCAACACCACAGTTAGAATCGGCCACAAACCCTAACCGTGCCCTAATTCTGGCTGTATCGAATCTCATGAGAAAAGGGCTTTTATTATAAGCCCTTGGATCTTTTTGAATTAAAAGAGGGCTTTCTTTGTAAGCCCTCTGATCTTAACCATTGAGGAGGATGAGATAAAAATTGCACAAATTGCATGCAAAAACTTGGTGCACTCTAGATGTACTGATTAGTATGCCTCGTGCAATACGCCCATGAAATCATATGAAAACCATGCCAAAAAGCGTATAAAATCACAAAAAAAACCCCCTGTTATAATGCTACATATTCCATGCAGATGCTTTTAAATGATATTGAGAAGTTTGGAACACCTCTTTTAAGATCAATTATCAGCAATCATTCCGTGATTTAAGCATTAGAAGGGTTGGTAATTTGATAATGAGACAGATACTGTACTGTTGAATTAAAATAGGATCATGAATTAAAACTTTAGGATGAAAATTTTGACATCTCTTTTATTATTCTTCTGGCTACAAATATAGGAAATTTCACACCTTGAATTTTGGTAAGGGGCATGGGATTAGATGAGATTCTACATTAATTCGAGTAATGGAGCTAGATGCAACCAGTCCCCATGTCACCAGCTAAGAAATAAGGGCCAAGGCATAGAACATAATGCTTACAAATTTAATAATAATAATAATAATGTATTATCACGCCATTTTAGACCCCCAGGCCCATATGGCGAAAATTACATCGTCGATACTTTCTGAGGTGCTAATCAAAGGCACCATTCTCATCAAAAGTACTCATATTCAAGGCCCAACCACTGACAAAGTTGCCTAGTTTGTAAAACTGAGTTTCCAGGAATCAAAGCTATTCAGTATCGTCTGTTATTGTTCACAATTCATATTTCTTCACCATGAGCGGCATTGAATCTCTAAGGAAACTTGCATAAAATCACAAGACTCTTTACAACATGCACTACTATGAAGAGCTACCTCCAAAGTTGCTCAGTTTGTAAAACTGAGATTCCAGGAATCAAAGCTATTCAATATAGCATGTTATTATTGTGACGCTCCCCGAACCTATACGATGCTCCCATCGTATAAATATGGGAAATCCCCTCTTCCATGGCGACTACTTCACCATAGAAAGGCCCTCCGTCTGACTCGAACCACTTGTGATGGGCAAGTGTCCGGGTGAAGGACACAGAGGTGTCATTCGTCCCACGCCTTCTATGGGAATCCTATATAGCGGAAGCGTATACATGTTAGCACCTGGCAACAATGTAATAAATAATATACCACCTCGAAGGGTGGCCCATCATCATCAATACGAATACAATAGAATACCAACATAATAAAGGAAATGCATCATAAATAAGGGTTCTACCCCAGCTCAGAGTCATGGAAATCAACTGACAGTCAAGGCCTCCAGATAACAACAGACAGAGTCATAACAATAGCGTTGGCTAGCATAGAACAATGGCTAGGGTAGTCCACTCCATCCGCCCCTCCTGTGCACACTTTGCAGATAGGCTGGAACATACTATGGCGTGATTGTAGCCTTCCGGAGACGCAATCCCATGGAATCACCCTATGGAACTACTCCAGGTTACATCTCCCCGGTCCGATGAGGCAGGTCGGAGAGGCGTCCCCTCCCCGAGCATGACGGATCCCTGGGTGTGCTAGAGAACGCCTGCCCCCCTTAGTGACCCCCGCGTTCGTACCCAACTTACTCCCCTAAATCTAAAGGCCGGCTCACCTGCCCGTTCGAGCCCAGGGTGCCCAATCATATTGGCTTGACACCTGCGACCCAGGAAGTGTCAGACCCATACCCGGCCCTCTCCGTGACCGGCTATAAGCCTAGCACACTGTAGGAGTCATGTAGCCGCGCTAGGCAAGACCCCACTCCCGATTCACCATCATACTCGTTATCTGGTGCTGAATCACATCATAGCATCCCCATCCAGGTGGGCTCTTGTGCACAGGCCGCATTTAATGGGATTTAAGGGGTTCTAGCTAGGAGCATCACTAAATCTAGATAGCCTTTAGGTCTCTACCCCCCTTAATCCAATAGAACACAGGAGGAACAGAAAGAAAAAACAGAATCAGATACAAACATCCATCATCATCATCATAAGTAAATCATAGAATAGAATCTAATCATCCATCTACTCAAAAAAGGGTCAGAAAAATACAAGCTACACTAAAACTAACCGGTATCATAGCTATCTCTCTGGTTCTCCATCCTTCTGGCTGGAACCCAAGGTGAGGAGCAGCTCCTCCTCCACCAATTTCTCCCAAATCGATTTGGGGCAAATTGGGGTGGAAGCCCCAATTTGGGTGTCTCAAGCTAGCAGGTCTACCTTGCCCAATCAATTTGGGCTAGGTGGCAGCTCTAGATTAGTTATTTCTAATTAATTTAGGTCTTTTTAATATTAGATTAAGCCCTAAATTCGAATTAGGGTTTAGGGTTAGGTTTCCACCTTAATAATTAATGATGTGCATTAATTATTCATAATGACATGTCATGTATTTATACCCGAAAGGGCGTATAAATATGTGGAACGTCACAATTATTGACAATTCATATTTCTTCATTATTTGCGGCATAGAATCTTTAAGAAGACTTGTATAAAATCATGAGATCCTTTACAAAGACATGACCTGGTGTGATTCTATTTGCTTGTGTAGCATGTTCTTTCATGCGAAAAAGTTACATTCTTGTAGAATGTTTATATTTTTGGACAATAAACCTTAGAAGAGCATTTTACATTCCACTGATAAGTTAACAAACTTGGAAATATGTGCATAAGACCTTTAGAACAAAGCATGATGTTGCATCACAAATTGTGTTGAGATTCTAGGTTGCAAGGGTTGCATTTATGATAACAACTTGTTGTTTGATGGCAATGTGCCTAATCTCCTCGTATTGTCGCATGCTTATTTAACCAATGACCATAGTGGATAAAATGGGCCAAACAAAAGAATCAATAATGATTTGAAACCCTCACTCACCCGCACTCTACCAGTATTGCACGTTGTTAATTTTGACAAATGTAGACTTTAAGATCGATGAGCCTACTGACCAAACAAAAGAATCAATAATGATTTGAAATCGCCACTCAACCTCACTCTATAAGTATTGCATGTTGTTAATTTTGACAAATATAGACCTTAAGATCGACAAGCCTACTTGATGCTCCACCAGATAACAAGCCTAGACATCATCGTACACAGTTATGCAATACATGTCCCAATCACAACAACTTCCCAAAACCATCAAAAGCAACTAGAACTTTCTAGTAGACAAAGATGACAACCCTCCGATGCATCATTATCTTGTTTATTAAACATTAATTGTCAACAATAGAAAACGACAACCCTCTGATGCGTCAGTGTCTTGTTTATTAAATATTCATTGTCAAAAATAGAAAGTTGCCACTAATCTGATGGAAAAAAATCTTGTATTCTTATAATTTGAAACTTGAAGCTCTTATTCTACACAATAATAATGGCTCAATTCAATAAGAGAGTGATGATTTGCAACATAACCACCATTAGTTGTATAACTCTTCAAAGCTAAAGCCATCAGTGGTTTACACACCATACTAATAACTGGGTGTCATATCCTATCATTTACCCAAGCCTGCATTTCTGCTAGTTTCTATTTGTTTTCGTGTTTTGCGATGGTACATAAAGATTGATTTGATTGTCTAGCCTAGAGGTCAAGTCATAGTTTCATCTGGGTTTTGCCCAAGCTTTGTAATATTTTCATTATCTTTGGTGATATTTTGGGTTGTTCTAGCGCATTATATAGGTCCCACGGCCTATTGGTCTCTGTGGACGTGAAAAAATCTATTCTATTCTAATGTTGACCTGTTAAGCTACAAATGTGCTTTAGCATAACAATAAAAATAACTACATGCTTCAACCAAAAATAATGATTTTGTTTTTTGAAGGACATCAAACACTTTATTAAAAGTCCAAACCAAAAGATAGATACAACTATACAGGCGGGATTAAAATCTCAAGGATAATCATGATTCACTGAGTAGGAACACCAGCCTATACATAAGACAACATCCCCAAATAAATCTCAAAGATCAAATGTCACTTGACAGGAGCAAGTAAAAAACATGTAAGCCTTAGCAATTCTATCTCGAGCTTCCTAGAGGCCCTGGAGGACAACAGCAATAGGAGTATCCAAGCCCGTAAAAACACATAATCTTCTTCGCTTCCAGATGGACCACAAAAATCATCCTGACTCTAATTGAAAGACTTGGCTTCATAGCTTATTCCATGTATCTGGATAAATAGCAAAAAGAACTTGTTGGCTTGTCAACATGACATGAAAAAGAGAAAGTAACCAAGACCAAACCAGCTAGAGGTGAACACATAAAAAGAAACAATGCTCAATAGTCTCATCCCTTTATTGTATAGTGGGCAAAGTACTGACGTTCGAGGATTGAATCTGTTGACAAGCACATTGACATGAGGGCAACTATAAAGAATCTGCCACCAAAGCACAATCACCTTAGGATGAAGTAGTTCACATATGCCTCCAACTAGGAGGCAGGAGCTGAAGGGACCACTTAGTGGATGGTGGAAGGATATCACTATTGACAAGCAGATTATACATAGAGTTCACGAGCCTATCTTCACGAACATTTTGGTGGGAGTAGGGACCAAGTTGTATCCAACGGTACCATTTACCACCTGAAATGATTTGGATAGGGTTCAAAAAGCCTTTTTGGTCCTTTGAATTGCAGGGAAAAAATGGCTAATAATGGTGAAGAGATGTGTCTAAATTCAACCTCCATTAGAGGAGAAAAGCATTTGAGGTCCAGAAATTGAACCTTGCATGAGATTCTAAACTTAATGGAAGCTAAGAAGAGTGAGCTTGCAAAGTTGAAGGTAGGAGATTGGTGTTTTGCCTCTACAGAGGGCTGCGTTCAAATGTCACCTCATATACTTTCAAAAGGTGATTATTATGGGCAATGCTCACCTTCCAAACCTCGCCTATACCGTGACCATGGGTTCATAGTGCCTCAAATTCTGTTGAAGGATAAGCGAGCTAATTGGCTTTCCGGATGGAATGTGCAAGAGCATATCTGTATACAGGTACAAACCTAGGAGGATCACAATCATCTGAAGCAGTATCTCGATGCATGCTTCCTCGACAAGATTTGGAATGTTGGGACTTTGGAGCAGGCTAAAGTTGCACGCTACAAAAGCAAAATCAATCTCACGCTCAAGCCGTGGTCCACAACGGTATTTGCGAATATATTTACCTCTGAATAAGGGTAGACTCATTGCGTCCATTTCTCCGAATTGAGACATGCAAATGGATTCGTGAAGCGCGAGAGGACATGCTCTGTTAGTGTTGCCAGCTAGAAGTTATTGAGGACGAGTTCCACACTCTTCAGCACTGTTCGACATTTGAACCTATCAGAGCGTGTTATGTTGTATTGGTCCCACCTAACCTGCCACCCCATATGATGCTGCACACAGATTTAAAAGGGTATTGGAATCATATCTCCAAGAGGTGATGGATATGTGCACGCAGTTGTGTCTCCTGACACTCCATTAATACGTCCCCTCCCAAAGCCCTTGGGAGGGGATGCAGTTGTGTCATCATTCTTATTACTGCTATGGTTTCTCCTCCCAAAGCCCTTTGGGGCGAGGGTCCTTTAATCCTAAACAATAATACGTTTCCTATGCTCTTTTTGTTTGGATTCCATAGACCTATTGGTCTTCATGGACGATAAAAACCCATGCCATTCTATTCTATTCTATTCTTTCCTTGTTTGCTAAGATTTCATCAGTTGGTTTTGAAATCTTATGAATCCAAACACATAAAGACCCACTCATCAATAGGACCCAATACGATCAATGTCCCTGCCTTGGGTGTTGTACGTGTCATTCAAGCACTTCTACAATGTGGTGACATGAGATGTATGTAAAATCACATATAGAGGATGAGTTTAAGCCGATAAAGGAGTTTAATGTCTCTTATAGTGGGTGCAGCACATGATCACAACTAGTCGTTAGCAATTTCAAATATTCAAAGATGTTGCACACCACGTGGTAATATAGGAGACGTGTTCATATTGTTAAGGGAGAGAAAAAAATCTTAACCTAATTAAACGACGCGATCTACTTGTAAGAATCCTTTTGCAGCAAATGCTCTAAGAATGATAGATCTTTCAAAAAAAAAAAAAAAAATGAATGATAGATCTGGCAGATTTGGTGGAACTGACAAGACTTGGAGATGATGCCATCTCTTCTTCCAATTGGAACATCCCAACGGGGACCACCAGAGTGCATCATAAATAAACTTATTAAACTAAGACTGAAAAGAAAAGATTTCGTCATTCTAGCTAGATGAAAATTACATATCATAAATCACTGTAGAAATTGCATCATGTGCTGCTAAAGCAAATGCCTATCTAGAGCTTGAAATGTAAGGCACGTGGGATCTGAGTTATCTTTAAACATTATTTGCCTTTGTACTAAATTCGTATCATTGAGGAAATGGAGATTGAACATGGAAGCAATGTGATGATTCTATGATGATTCTATCTTGTTTTTAATGGCCTTACGTATTGTTGACACTAACAATTATTTGGATATTTAGTATCCCGGAACATCAAGTGTTGAATATCACAGATAAATAGTTCATTGTGTAAACGTATAATTATATGGTCATTTTGCTATGGTTTTCATATGATTGTGGTGTTGTATTTCTATAAGGGGATGCTACTAGTATTTATAGAGTGCGCTTTGTATCAATCAATCTTGTTAATTTGGGATTTTCAGGTTTGGCTAAAAACTTTTTTGGAATTTTTCTTAATTGATTTCCTATGATTTTTGGGGTTCTGGTCGCCGGAAAAAGTTTCCGATTTCCAAAAATCGTAGAAGGTTTTTTCTTTTATTATTCCTAGAAAGTTTGCCATGATATTTTGTTCTTGGAATTCCACTCCGGAGGGCATGCCACAAAGAAACGCGCATGCATTGCCGTGGTATCCATGGGAATATTTTCGTGCTCTTCTAAAATTGCAGTTAGCTAGATATGTATTTCTTGGGCCCCGGTGTAGGTGATGCATCTTCCGAATTTTATTTGAGCACAGGTGTACCGGTGGTGATGATTCGATCATCAGACTGAAGATTTTGATGAACGCAAAAATTAAAATTAGCAACTGTTTATTCGAAAAGGGGAATACATGGAGTCAATTTTTTAGGATGCATGCAGAATACCTGTTGAACTTAAAATCCTTTAAACTTAAAGGACCATGTTCGGCCATGATTTTGCTCCAGGTTTGATTGGAACTGTGGCTTGCTTTTCTTCATTGGAACTGTGGTTGGTTTCTTTGCAGAGCTCTTCTTTGAAGCTTCATATTATCTTGCTATACTTTTACATAGTGACAAATCCTAACTAGAAGAGATCACAAAGGTGATTTACGCTTGGAGAAAATCTGGGGTTAGAGGCAATAGGTGAGCTTTATGTCAAAGATTCAGGCACTTTTATCTATTGTTCCATTTTGAGTTGTATTTTTTATTTCCTCTCAAAACTGGAAGTTCTAATTTATTGCTTCCTTTTTAATGTGTGGGAGGTCTGGCAGCGAAGATGAGTTTGACGGTTTGCGTGATGTCTACTGGTATTATTCTTTTCCATTTTAATTCTATTTTCTATAATTATTTAAGATTGCACTAGGTATGATCTGGATACTTCCATTCATTTATGAAGTTTGTATGTTTAATTCTGCTCATTTAAAGTGTCGTTGTTGCAATTACAACCTTGAGTGGATGCAATGGCATTATGCATGTTCAAGTCTGTAAGTTGTTGCAATTACAACCTTGAGGGCATGCAATGGCATTATGGTTGTGCATGGACTGCACATATTCTCAACAGTTGCAAGAATGGATAATATTGTTGGCACAAAGTTTCTATTTGCCGCTTCTTAGTTCTTAGGTATTGCAGATGTTATCTCTATTTGTGCAGAGCAAGCTGCAAACAGGCTGGAAAAAGCAATTATTCTTCACATCATTTACAAGGTAAGTTGGTTTTGATGGATAATGGGATGCTATTCCCTACATTTGAAGATATTTTTAGCATTCAAATGCATTGATTTTTAGCTTATTTGTAGGTCTTATGTCTATCTAGAATGGATTGGTTATAGTGCTGAGATTCTATCCTTTTTTTTAATTGTGTTGCCTTATTAATTTCTTGGATTTTCAACTGATTCTGACATTTTGGCAAGCTAAATATTCCATTCTCTATTGTAAAGCTTTAGCCCCTTTTACTGAGATACTTATGTCAATTCCGTGTTAGGTGAGCTTTTCTTCCTTCGTATTCCTTTTCTCTCTGCCATGGGCATTTTACACGAGCGTAACCTTGGAGCAAAGCTTCTACCTATTAATTCTTGCTAACGGATCCACATACTTTGCCCTTGCTTTAATACTGCTATTATGCCTATATGCATATGTGTGTATGATGCATTGCAAGGTTTTAATACTGTTGGTATACGTAAGATGCACATATGAACTGTGTTTGCAGCCGTCTACTATGGAGCTATTTGTAAAGCTTTCAGATCATTGCATCAATAGGTAAGATACTTGCACTCTATAGTTTTAACTGTTTCTATGCTGCTTCTAAACCACTCCTCGCTTCGATTAAGGCACATTCACATTCTTCTGAACCATGTTGTAGTGTTATCTATAGTGTGCGATGCTTGCTATCAGATTTGACATTGCATAAACTGCGATGTGTGCATAAGCCGCTGAAATGGCATCCACCAAAGAATTCTTCAACACGCAGAATTTTGTATTCTCCACAAAATTTAGAATGATATCAAGCATTAGGCTGCTTCAGATTGTGAAGCAACATGTTCACCTCTAGTAGTATCGATTTGGAGTTCTAGCTAGGTCGCAAAGGGTTCTACAAAAAATAAATTGGATTCCACAGACTGATCAAAATGGATTTGCTGAGTTTGAAGTTCTTGGGAATTATGCTTCAGGCGTGGAATCTTCAAATTGGAGATCTACTAATTTAGCAGTTGGCCATTATGGAGCACAAATACTTTGTAGAATTTGAAATATGAAAAAGGTCTCTGTGTGGCTGTCAGTTTGTTCATTTATTCTGTGTGTCTTCAAGAGATTCTGACTGCAGGGGCATTCTCCAATCAATGAAATGCACTATTTGAGTCGGTACTTAATCCTTAAAATGCTGCTTGACATAATCAATTTTCAAGAGCTTCTGATTGCAAACTACTACGTAAATTTTGATAGACCAATGTGTGAAATAAAAAACTTGCTTGAATTTGGATTCCAACCTTCTGAAATGTACCCATAACCAGGGAGCCATTACTCTCCCATTCATCACTTCCATTTTTGGCCTGCAACCTAGAGGTGACGCTCCAACTACAAGGTCTATGTTTGATACGATGGTTGCAGGTTGTATTCCTGTATTATTACATCAAGATTCAGCCTAGACACAATACCTTTGGCATTCATCTGCTGATCACAACACCTCTTCTGTCTATATCTCTGACAAGAATATCACCAGCCAACGCTTTGAATTGGAGAAACTTTTGCATGCTATCCCCCTGCACATAATTGAAAGCATCAGAAACAACATTATCTCTATGATACCTAGATTGGTTTATATGCAAAAATATGATGAGGATGATATAATAGATGGTTTTGATGTGAACATTCATGTGGTTCTGCAGGAATTGATTCATTTGGAAACGTTCTAAACTATGGAGATTGTTGCAGCATTTGTGCTAAAGACGAAGGATACAAGCCCAGTTCAAGGTGTTAGACATCATATTTCTTAGGTATCTATTGCTAATTCATTTGGCAAGCTAAATGTCTCATTTCTGTTACATCTCTATTGTGAAGCTTTAGTCCCATTCATTCCTTTGAAGTGGTACTGTAATGAAGTAAAGCACATGTGAATCTTCTCATTTTCTATGGTATTTGTCGTTAGGCAGAACTTTTTTTGAACCTTTAATGTTAGTGCACGTAGAGCAAGTCTTCTCTTTGAGGTTTCTATGAAATAACACTAGCAGTCCCATATCTTTTTTGCTAATATAATTTGTGCTAATGGATAAATGATTCATTTCTTGCAGGATTTGTTGTTTCATCCATACAAAAAAAGGTAGAGCATGTATGCAATAGTTTCATTAACAAATTCAAAAGACGTATTTCTTTTTTAGCTTGCAATATTCTGATGACATCTTCAAGAAGTATAAACATATTAGGTAAATGATTGACTATGGCAGATTTGTGTGGGTAGGGCCAACATCAATGAATCTTTTCAGTTGTTAAACAAGGTGCCTGTGGCATTATAGAAGAAAATGCATTCTCCTTATGGTATATTTGATGATAAGGATCTCAGACGGTCATTGAGCATACGAAGGAGAAACATTTAAAGCTTTCGTAGTTACAGTTCCATGATTGTAAATAAATTGAAACACTCGAAAAAGACAATGATATCCTCAATTGTGAGCCAAGCTTTTGTTAGGGCTATGCCAGATTGGGAGAAGTGCACCAGGCAGGTATTATGGATTCAAACTGTTAAATATCAATCATGGCATATTGTTAAATATCAATCATGTAAAAAGAAATCCATGATCTAGACAGAGAAGTGTGCCAGGCATAGACTATGGTATGGATTCAAACAGTTAAATATCAATCATGGATTCAAACCGTTAAATATCAATCATGCAAAAAGAAATCCAGGGTCTAGACAGAGAAGTGTGCCAGGCATAGACTATGGTTTTAAAGTGTTAAACTTCATGTACATCTTAAAAGAGTCTTTTAAATTTTTTTAGAGAGCATTGAATGGTTGAAGGAGTGTTGGAAGGAATCTCCAAGAACTGGATGGAAGCTCGAAGGATCTAGTAGAGTAGGCAAGGATCCAGTTGTGCCCAACTACACGATATTAGATGCTCCCGAATGTTTGAAAAATAGTTTGGAATTTAAATGCACGGATTGAAATTTAATTTCATAATAGTGGCATTATACACCCCCCTTCCACAGTTTTATACATAGTCTACTATTTCTAGCAAAGGAGGGCATGGCTCAGAAGGCAAACCGTTCTCATCAAATCCCTCAGACTTCTCAACACAAACAAAGCATTAATTAAGGGGGTTCAAATTGACCTTGAAGCATATATCATATCACCTTAGCACAAGTGCTTACCATAGAGCAATCATATGTATACTCATTACATAATATTTGTCTCTCTCCACCTTTTGATGAAGGTATACCATGTCTCTATAGCACTGATGCATGTCAAATTGAGAATCTCAAGAGGTGCACAAAAAAATTTCATCCATTCCTAGAAAGACATGTGACAAAAAAGATATGACAATAGCTGCAAAAACAAAAACACCAACGTACGACCATGCTCATAAATTGTTTTACACTATGTTTGGCAACACAAACCCAGCACGGAATACCTGAGAAAATTTCTAAGATCAAAGCATCATACTTGAACATCCTCCTTTTCAATGAATCCTTTGCTGTCTTTATATCTTTCCCTTGGGTTACCATTTAAGATTCATGTATGCGAAAGTTTCTACGTTTCTTCCATAGTCATGCAACTCTTAGTTCCACTACTGCAGTAGATACATAGCCTTACCTTTCTGTAAAGATACTTAGTCATCATAATCTTACATCCAACGCAATTGAATCAATGCATTTTACATGCTATTGCATCACAATAAATACACATTGCACTTCCCCTCTAAGGCACATTGCTTATTTTAAGCTTCGTTCTTTGAATATCTACTAAGGACCACTTATTATTATGTTCATCTTCTTCCTTCATACATGACAACTACAACCATGCATAATACTAACACAACATCCCCAACCTTATATATTGCTGACAAAGCCTGGTACACAAAGACAACATCAAATTAAATTCATTATTTCTTGCACAATGATCTTTTTTTCTCTTTATTAATGAATCTTATAGCATTCCTGTATACCTTGCCCCCTTCAAGCCACATCGCCTATTCTGACCACCAATGAAACAACCACCACTTCAAATTGTTACGACGCCCGTAACTAGTTAGTTTGCCCTCCTAACCTTTGATTTAGACATGCATGCCTATGCCTATGCATACAGCCGCATAATCTCAAGTTTATATTAACATGTTTTTGCATGTACTTTTGGTTTGGACATGCATGCCTATGCCCATGCATGCATACAATCTTACATGCCAGTCAATGCATACATATGCCCCTTCTCATCCAATCAATCTTACGTTTCCATCCACATGCTTTTGCATGTGAGACCACTTTACATCCAGTGAATATCAAGTTTATATTAACATACTTTTGTATGCAAAGGTCCTTTTAGCCGTCAATCACAATCTTCCATTCACATTCATTTGTGATTCCTTTCTTGTATATTACTCCTTTCTTTTTGTCGGCCTCCCTTTTGGGTTGTTCAGGACGGCATGTTTTTTTTTACCACAGGCAACATATAGAAGATGTAGACGGCATGCATTTGAGTAAATTTGCATAGGGTTTTTTGAATTTCTATGATCAATCATATAGTCAAGGCACACGCTTACTTTCTTTTGTGACCTTATAGGTCTTTTCGCATGAGAGCTTTATCGTTTCTCTAGCGTCACAAAGCACCAAGGGTTTCCAAAATCGTGTGCAATCTTTCATGTTCCCTTTTCTCCAAGATAATTAACTTCTCTTTGTTTTGAGGTTTTTGGCATATTTACTTGCTCTTCAATTTGCAGTGATAGGTGGTCAATGGTTTTGTAATCATGGTTCAATCCCAGATAAACATTGATTGTAGGTGTAGCTATGTTGCATTAGCTCTATAACTATTTCGCGCTATTATAGTGGGTTCAACTCTCATTCTTTAAATTTATTGATGTCCCTCGTCCTTATAATTCCATCACAACTGTTTTGACATCGCGTAAAATGTATAATATACGGCCATTTTGCTGTAGTTTGCATATGAATATCTAGCATAATATCAAGAGGCTTCCTTTATATTTTTGTACATTTTTTTATATAGATATGATTTGATGATCATATTGCATGGGATCTACTAATTAATATTTCTAGAGTTTTTATTGTTTTAAAATTAGACCCATCCCATTGTTTATCGCCTATTTTAATTTTGTACTTTTTTGTTTTTCTTTGGCTTAAAAAAGGGAGTGCATGCAAGGTTCGGGACCTTTTAGGGTTTATGCATTCACAGATCGGTTATGGGTTTTATCTTAGATCATGCAGAAGAAAGGTCTGCAGATTCGTCAATAATTTTTATTCAAATCCTATCGGGAATAGGGAAGATTCTAAATACTTCAGTTTTCAAGACCGACTCTTTCAACCGCTTAGACATCCATCCTTTTTTATTCTCTTTCCTGAACGAGTTCATTTCTTCTCGGGCATCTATCTATCTATGATCTATCTCTTCGCTCAGTGCCGTAGGCGAATAGCGTGAGTTGATCCTTGTCCTTTCGCACATTCATTGAGGTTTTAGGCGATCAACTTGTCGAGGCGCGCTCGAAAACTAAGGATGAAAAGGGGGAGTAAGGTTCGCGATGTCGAAAGGCAGGGTTGGGATTGGGCTTGGTGAGAAGGCGGTGGGCCTCACTCATCCGGAAAGACCAAGGAATCATGAAGGCAGCAGTGGGGAATCTTGGACAATGTGCGGAAGCCTGATCCAGCAATATCGCGTGGGTGAAGAAGGGCAATGCAGCTTGTAATGAAGCTTTCTGCAGATCTCACAGCAAAGGAGGCACCAGGGAAAACTCGTTCTAAAAGATTGTAAATGTTCAATCATGGTTTCTAGTTATAATTGGTTCCAGAGCATAGATAGTTTTGCCTAATGACTTTGGACTGACACGGTGTTATGGCCAGGTTCTTCTGCAATTTCTGTATCAGGTTGTTCTAAAGGGGTCTGCAATGACTTCAGTTTTCTTCAGCATGTTGTTGCATATATGTCAGAGCGTCCATGTTGGCCTTGCTCTTTATCGCATTTGGCTGATGGTATTCTCCCTCATTCCCTTGAGATGAAGCAGGGATATGCAACACTGGAGAAAGGCGATAACTAGGTACGCATTTGAATCTTTGACTTTGTAAGTTAAATCCAACTAAGAAGCTTGCTTTTTTAGATGGAGACGGGATACATTTGGAGCTTCTTGGACTTATCTTCTCTATTTATATATTTATTATATGATTTTTTTGGTCATATATTTACTATTTGACAGAGTAAGTATTACGGAGCTATTTCACACAACAATATTTCTACTAAAAAAAATGTTTTCCACCATCTTGTGATTCTTGTGTTTTTTCTGGCTCTAGTTTACCACTCTCTACAGGTTATTGCTCTTCTTACAAATACTGTTGTCCATGATTGGCAGAACATAGATGTTCTAGAAAGTTGAATGCGTTGTGACAGTTTGCAAGCATATATTGAGGCAATATATCTAAAAAAAAGCTTTTGGTGCATATTTGCATGTTTATAGTACCTCAAGTGTGAAATGTCTTTGTTATTATGATGTTCGAGTCTGAACAAAGGTTCAATGTTGCAAATGAACAATAAAACTAGGCGTATACATGATAGATATTGCAGCTCATGGATTTTGATAACAAAGATTCTAAGCAGTTTTTGTTGCCTTCATATTTTTCTTGGTGCGTCCTCTTTTTGGAATCAAGACGTGTTTTATGCATGCAGCATAATGCTTGCCATGGCAAAGCATGCTCATGTGGATGACAACACATGTTCCCACATTTCTAGCATATGTACGGCAACATCAAATTTACATTTAAGGGAGATCTTGCACCTATAGGAATGTGATATTTAGGATGGAGTAAACTATAGGAATGTGATATTTAGGATGGGGTAAACTATGGAGACTTGCGCTCTGTAGCCCAATTTAAGACGAGGAATGTATGGGCAAGCATAGTCACTCTGCATTATAGGGTTTTTACTCCATGTTTTTTTATGCCATTCTTTAGCTTACAACTAAATTAAATTCTTAATTCAACTTTGTTTTGCCAATAAAAATATAAATTTTTTTCATTTTAGGTTCAACTAGAACACCCAAGCTTCTTAGTAATTAGGCTCTTAAAATTTACCTATGTTTGCTTTTGTTAGGCCCCGAAGAGCTCAATTTTTTTTTTTGATATAACAACCAACATATAACTACCATTAACATTAATTTACATAAACCATTACATCTAAAACCTCTAAAATAAGATCCCCCTAAAACCCCCTTTGGTTTGGGTGCGAATTCACGGGGAGTGATGCAGGCAGTCAGAGCCTCTAAAAACGTATAATACATGTACAAATTTAGTACGTTGTCTCAAACGTTATAATATTTTGCAAACCTCGTTATATAGTATACCAAAACTTGTACAAGCATACCCTACAAACGAGGATCATCATCTACAGTCCAGATCGAGGTACAGTCCAGATCGAGGAATAAAGGGCAAATATCTGATCTGATAGCTCTCGATGTTCGAAGTCATCCCTCGTGTGAATATGCACCCAAACATCTAAAACCTCTAAAATAAAATCCCCCTAAAATCGCCTTTGGTTTGGGTGCGAATTCACACGGGGGATGGGGTGGGGGATGTAGGCATTCAGGGCCCCTAAAAACGTATAATACATGTACAAAATCAACACATTTAGTACATTGTCTCAAACCTTATAATATTTTTAAAACCTAGTTATATAGTATACCAAAACTTGTACAAGCATACCCCACAAATGAGGATCGCCATCTACGGTCCAGATCGAGGAATAAATGGCAAATATGGTGATCTGACAGCTCTCGATGCTCGGAGTCATCCCTCATGTGATTATATTGTTGTATTTGTGTGAGGGTATACCAGTAGCACTTTTAGAGTGCATGGAGTATTTCTAGTTAGTTTGCACTCAAAACTTATGGTTTTGGCATGCACACGTGCATGCATAGTGCAGACCATGCATACATGCAATGCATGTATGTTGAGCACCTCTTTTACTAGAATGCATAATTTCTTTTCGTAATTATGGTTCAATCCCATGAGTCCTAATGTTGCCATATCATTGTTTTATTGTGATGTTATGGGCAAACTGCAAAATGGCATGTCATGCCATTCTAGTCTTTTTTGTTGTTCTTACAAACTAGTATTATTTCATGTTCTATAATTGGTTCCCCAAGTTATTGCAACCTAACCTTGGCCAACCCTTAGACAAAAAAGTTATTATAGACCCTATTATATATACACACAACAATCTTAGGCCCGAAGGGGCCAAAACAATGTTGGCCCCATACACACCCTAATATATATACATTCTGTGAATATAATATTGTACATGGCAATCCACATACTAAGAAATTGAACCATTGAAATTAGACCCCTTAAACTCCCCAGGGCAGTTACATTTGCTGATATTCGTGCAGAGCACCTAGCGATTGGCAGTTGACCTTTGGATATATTTTGTGAACATATGACTTGCTTCCTAAAATGTTTCATCAGAAATTCTAAAAACTAGATCCAAAAGGATTAAAGCAAGCCAAGAAAACGCCAAATGGGCTTCTATGAAGTTATTAGTTCCTAAGCAATGTTGTCGTGGCATACGTGGCATACGTGGCATACGACTGCAAGTTGGACCCAGAGAATTAAGAAATGGAACGAGTTGTACTTCTAGATTGCAATTCGTTCTATATTTAGCTGATGGTACGATCTGATGGTTACTACAATCTTGTTATGGTATGAGTTCCGTGAAATGGCCAATAGGAAAATGTTTGCTAGTTTCCTAAGTAAGAGGTTGCAACACTAAGGCGACGTTCCCATGCGGCCTCCTGACTTCAAATTATTGCTAAAGTTATTGAAAAAATTGACTTCGAGTTTTCAGAAATGGTCGAGGATTTCTGAAGCTGTGGTTGACACCTTTGAATTTTGAAGTCTGGTTATGCTTATGGGAACGTAGCCTAACTTGGTCCTTATGATCAGATAGGAAAACCTGAGTGTTCTAGCTGGGGAGAAAAGCATGAGCCATTCTTGTATAATGGCAATGTATTAGCCTAGGTACTGAACAACTTTTGTATAGTGGTAATGTATTGGCCTAGGGCAATGTTTAGGGGATTCCTGGTCACTGTCACGTTGCCATTAAAAATGCAAGAGTGGCAGCAGAGTAGCACAAATTGCTGCCAAGGCAGATCACCAGAGGACTCGATGATCACAAGATAAGAAAAGAAATTAATGTATTCGGATTCTAGAAACCAAGCCTGAAAAAGAAAGAAGACTCTGGATGTTTATACAGAGAACTGAAATCTTAAATTATGTTGAGACTAGCATAGATGTTCATGTTACGGTGAAATGTCAGTAGCCCGATGAAGCTGAAGCCATAACGGAATCAACACAAAAGATCATTCCTGTCCTGTATACATAACATGCATTTGTCTTGCAACAAATTCAGGTCTCCTCTTCTAGGGAGGGAAGGAGACCTACGATTGCGAAGCAGAGTAAAATTTATCCTTTAATATACTCCGAAGCATTAGGATCCAATTTATTGTTTTATGGGAAATTTACCAAAATAACCCTAATTGTTAACTTATTTCCCCAAAAGCCCTTCGTATTTTTGAAATTCCCAAAATACCCTTAATTCTTAAGTATTTTCCCAAATAGCCCTTTGTAATTTAAAAATCACTAGAAATAAGCGTATCATTCCAATACTAGAAATGATCGAAGCCAACTAATTTAATGCTTTTACAAAAATCGTATTGAAGGAGAAGATGGAGAGAAGCTGCTTCATACCCATCCAGGTTACTTGTAGAGCTCATTTTGCTATTATGTTGGAGCTATTTATCCTCCAAATATTGAACTTCTTGAAAATAATGAAATGTTGCCTCTGCAACATGTCGTCCTCCTGGCAAACCTAAAAGAAAACGGGATAAGACAGAAGATAATGATAGAGAAAAGCATGTGTACAAGTGCACACGTTGTGGTAATATCGGACAAAATGAACGTAGCTGCAGAAATCCTATTTGACATTTCTGTTGCATATTTTTGTCATAATGATTTTCTGCAATTTATTTTCCAAATTATTGTCTCTATAAGAAACACTTCCTCTGTAAAAATTGATCCTCTATGTAAATACGTGCTTTTGGTGATTTTTTGGATACCAAGGGCTATTTGGGAAATTGGGAATTTCAGAAATACAAAGGGCTTCTCGGGAAAGGTGGACTTTCTGTCTGATGGCCTGCCGCCAACGCCTGTCTTCCTCGTTCCTTCCTTGCCCTTGCTCCGGTCTTTTAAATGGGTTCTTCTTCATTCCTTCTCATTCGCATCATGGCGTCTATTTCAAGGTGTGTTTTTCAGATTTCTGTCTTTGCTTTGCTTCTTTTTTCTACAGAGGCTCGGCATGGTCTTGCTTCAGAAAGACAAGCTCTTCTAGAAATCAAAGCAGGGTTTCAGGATTCTCAAGCATATCTTGCAGATTGGAACTCCACAAACTGTTGCATTTGGACTGGTGTGAAGTGTGATCAGAACGGTGACCATGTTGTAGGTTTAGATCTTAGCCAGAAAGAGCTTGAAGGGGTTCTTTCTACATCTATTGGCAGATTAGGTCAGCTCCAAAGTCTGAATATGGCATTCACTGGAATATCTGGCACCATTCCAAGTTCATTAGGGTTGCTGCCAAAGCTTCAGGTTCTAAATCTAGGATCAAATTTCAAGCTGGGAGGAGAGATTCCAGCCTCCTTAGGCAATCTGAAGAATTTGAAGGAGTTGGATTTAAGTGGATGCAATCTAACAGGCAAGATTCCGGCCTTGTTCAAGAATTTTCAGCTTTTACAAATTCTTCAACTCAATCTTAATGCAGAGTTGGGTGGAACAATAGAGTGGTTGGGAAACCTGTATAGACTAGAGTCTGCAAGGTTAAGTAATACAAAAGTTTCAGGATCAATTCCTTCAACAATAGGGCGCCTATCCAAGCTACAGTACTTGGATCTGTCTTGTACATACATATCAGGAAGCATTCCAAACACTATTGGCACCCTCTCTAGTCTGCAGCGCCTTGAGATTACAAATACAAAAATATCTGCCTCCTTACCTGCATCACTTGGCAAGCTCTCCAATCTGCAACAATTACTTCTTTACAACAATCACTTGAGTGGAAGCCTCCCTGACTCATTAGGGAACTTGCATAATCTTACTTATCTTGATGTTTCTACTAATTTGGGTCTGAGTGGCACCATTCCAAAATCTTTTGGGCAGCTATATAATCTGGAGTTTTTGACCATCTCACACACTTCTATCTCAGGGCAAATTCCAGCTACACTTGGGATGCTGTCAAAAGTGAGGCAAATAGACCTTTCATATAATCATCTTTCCGGGGCGATTCCTGCAGGCTTTGTTAGAAATCTGCCAAGTCTAGATAGCCTAGACCTAAGCCACAACAGAATTACAGCTTTGCCTTCTGATATGAGTGGTCTCAGTAGTTTGTCCTCATTATTAATGCACAACAACACCCTTGGTAGTTTCAATAGTATTATGGGGGTTGCAACAATTCCAAATTTGTATTTTCTGGGTCTCTCTAACTGTGGACTCAGTGGTAATATTCCAAACCTATTTCCTTCAAGCTTGGGAGATCTAGTCCTCAGTCAGAATAGGATAACAGGTGTAGACTCAGATTACAGCAATCTGCGCCGGTTGACAGATCTTGTTCTAGAACAGAATGAGATAAAGCTAGGCAAACTAGGTGGACTTTATAGTCTTACAGGCTTGCTGCGACTTTCACTTGCATCCAACAAATTACAAGGCCAAATGAAGGATGGAATTCTGCCGTTTTCTTTGGTGAATCTTGAAATGAATAACAATAAAATAACTGGCTTGCCGGATCATATGGGCAACTTCACTACTCTGGCAGGATTGACATTGGATGACAATGATCTCAGTTTTGAGAAGATAAGTGCACTTGCCACAGCTCCAGCCTTGGGAATTCTTAGACTCAGAAGATGCAAATTAACAGGGCAGATTCCAAAATGGCTTGCTACATTGCAAATGCAAACTTTGCCTGGAAGATCGTTCATGTCACCAGTGGAACTACACTTGTCTTTTAACAACATCAGTGGCCAAATTCCTTTAGAGTTTGAGAAAAACACCAAGCTTGGATTATTACACTTGCAAAACAATTTGCTCACAGGTGGCATCCCCTCTACTCTTGCAGGAATGAGCTTGCTAAAATACATTGATTTTTCTAGCAACAAATTGTCAGGTAGCATTCCGCCAGTTTTTGCAAATCAAATTACAACATGGCAAGAGTTTAATGTGTCCAATAATCAACTTAGTGGTCAGATCCCTGAAGGTCCTGCCTTTCAAGGGCTTACTGCATCTAGCTTTCAAGGCAACCTTGGATTATGTGGTACCCCACTCCCAACTTGTGCCTAACGTAGATAAGGATGTAAAGCTGAGTCACAAAAAACTGTGAATGCAATAAAGGATGTATTAGGAGGTATGCATATGACAAGATGGATTGACCCTCAGGAATAGAATAAAAGGACACCTAGTTTCTCAAAGGTGTTTCGTTTTGACTTGTGCTATTGCATTCGTGGACTTGCCACAGCTCCAGCCTTGGGAGTTCTTAAACTCAAAAGATGCAAACTAACTATTAACATAACTATTAACAGTAATAAATAAGTGTTTAATCTCCCTGAACAAACACAAATGATTTTGTGCTTGTACACATCATCAATTCATGCTAAAGAACATGATGATGTGGAATGCGTCCATTCATGAAGAGATGCCATTCACATTTCTTCACATACTATGTAAAGCCACAATCCAGGCTATTTGGATTAACTCTGATAAACTCTGAACAATACAATTTTTCGCAGAATTCTATTTCATAAAGTGGTATCAGAGCCTCGTTAAAGGCTAAAGACCTTAAGGGCTGCCTTGTAGAGCAGCCCAAGCAACCCAAGCAATTGGATTCCTCGTTAAAGGCTAAAGACCTTAAGGGCAATATGGAAGCAATCAATCCTGGACAATAATGCGGAAGAAATTAAGGTTTTCTCAAATCTTATTTCTTTTTTCTAAATCTATCTTATGCAAGCACACAAGGAGCAGCGAGATCATGCTAGATCATGCTGCCATCATATTGCTAATCCAAGCAATTTGTTAAGGTTTCTGTACAAGATGTTTTAAATATTGGCATCACCCCTGCCAAATTTATCTTAACGTCCCAGCAATAAAGGCTGTGCAGTCTGTTATGAGTTGTTGAAGCAATCAGATTATGCTCAATCGTTATGTTAGTGAACAAGACACTGAAGATCATGCATCAAATTGCATGAAAAGCTTCAAGAGAGATGCCTTTGCGAAGAATCCTGCCACCGAAGCAAATTGCAGAAGAAAATTGCAGAACGAAATTGCAGAAGAACCACAAGGTGCAATACTATAATTTTTTTGGATCAACCTATATTTTGAAAGGCATCAACCCTTTCCACAAGCAACCACAAATCAGGAGTTACCTTCCCTTGCTGATTCAAAGCTGTCAAAGTTAAGGGAGACTGCCCACAAACGGTTTACCAGTCGCTAAAATGGATCGTTGGAGGTCTTTCACAGATCAGAATCGGACCAAATTTGGTTCATTAAATGCCTTGGAAATGGGGCTTTCCAAAGACCCCAAAATCGCCTACTGCGGTGCCCTGAGATGAGAGTAATAAGGCCCTAAACGAAGCTCATTTTTGGCCCTTGATGGTGCACCCCCACGCCTTTCTACGGTGCACAAGGATCCCCTTATCCAAATCGAGTGTATGAACATTCAAATTAAAGCTTATTACAAGCCCTCTTTTTTGCCACATGTCCGTTGGATTTTCGCCTACAACAAACAAGGTGCTGCGCACGGAGGGTTGCCCTCCATGGCCGGAGGGTAAAGTGGCTTAAATCATACTTCAAAGTCATGTTTTCACAATCAATCAAAATTTCTACCAACCAATCCAAACAGTTATTCCAAATGAAGAATGATATGCTCGTAGGATGCAAACTACATAAAAAAACATTGGTTTAATCTTGAACCTCAGCACATTAGGACGTCTTGTAGAAGTGAACTTGACAGTCTTGTAGAAGTGAACTTGACAGGATTCTCTATGCCAGTGATATGACACTCTAAAGAATCTACAAGAACAAAAGTAGGCACAACTTGGTTAGCAAAGAACAGCTCAACAATCAATTTCCTAAAGACAAATATATTCCTTTAAACATGAATCTATGGTGCAATTATTTCCTTTGCTACTAGTTTCATTGTTGATGCCATACCTTTTCATCAGAATTAAAAAGTGAATGATCTAAAAACGCCAATGGGTTTTGTGATTGTGCATTAAATGACAATATTGCAAGTGTCCTAATAATAACTTGCAAATGAGCAGCATCAGTAACAAAGATGATACAAAGACCTCTGGATGAATTTGCCTGTGCATGATGATATATCTTTGCAAGTCTCTGCTTTCATAGTTGGACCCGCAAAAAAACATTATTTGAATATGACGTTATGTATCGCATAGACTGTTGGGGTACACGAAAAAAATTGCAGAAATTTTCATAAAACTGAAGAAACTCTTCAGATGAATTCTGTCAATTACCAAAGATGCAACATGTTTTCAACCCTTAAAATAGTTGCCAAGAGATTCAAAGTCACAAACCTGCTCAAATTCTAGAATTTCTGTTGTCTCAAAGTTGTAAACCATGAAAATTAATGTCTGCATATCTGTATTGCGTGACCCCTAATATAAGGAGAATATAAACTCAATGACATTCAAAAGATGTAAATCACCTCAGTACTTCCAAATCTTATCAGCAAATGATGTTGATCCAGAAACTGTACCTATAACAGATAATAAAAGCTCTATTTATTTTTTCTCCACATAAATGAGCAAAGTAAAACAAACAAAATACCTTTAGCATAATCAGGTCTGCATATTGCTGAAACTGATGATAAAAGCGCTTGAGTTGTTGAGCCTTCTCCAAGCCAAATATCAGTACTCGCAAGTGCCAATAAAACAACCACATTACACATGATAGCAGGTTTGAAGCAGTCATTGGCATATTCCTGGCATATACTGGCATATACCTGGAATATGCCATAAACCCACATAGACCGAGGCTTGCCTCCCTAGGGGCAACCCAAAAATTCAATTAAACATGGATAAAATTACACTTGTCGTTGGATGGTGTAACATCTCGATGTCCAAATTAAATATGGGTAAAATTACACTTGTTGCTGAATGGTGTAAGATCTCCATGGTGTAACATCTCCATGTCCATAATGGATCATAAGGGGTAACCATACAGCAATTAAGCATTTACTATTTAGAACGGAGTGAGAAAACGGACGTATATTTCTTGACTTGAGCACATTTGGAATTATATATCAACTAGGGTATCTACTCATGGTTAATTAAGCATGCTTGGTCAAAAGGTTGCAAACCCAAGCACCACTGCATCTTCTTTGCATAGAGAACTTTGCTGTCGTGAAATTGCCCACAGGAACGGCAAAGGGACCCGATCTTTTCAAAATACAAAGGGTATATGGTAGCGAGCCCTATTTCCAGCCTATTTTCAAAATACAAAAGATGTATAGGAGCCTAGCAAACCTAGACTAAAATAACATATGATTTAATAGCAAGCCCTACTAGCTATTAGCTCCAAACTATTGCAAATTTGACCCAACACTCAACACTCAAATGCTCAAAAACTTAGTGGACGAACCCCCTTTGCGATAGCATCTTGTAGCTTTACATCATAAGACTTTGTCACAAAACTTGACTTGTGGATCTCATATTTCTCCAATGACATGTGATAATAGGCCTATATAATCCTCCTTTACTTTTATTCAAAAGCAGATCCACAAGCAGGTTGTTTTAAAGTAGATGTGGGAAAAGTCAAAATTGGAAATGCTACTTTCTAGACTTTTATAATGGTACAATGTTAACATCGATATACGCCATATTGGAAGAAGCCTTGTCAAAGTAAGGAATTAAGTCAACAGAGAATTGAGGGGCATTTTGATATTAGTTTCGTTTGATGGATGACTTCAGAGCCAAGAAGCCAATTCAGAGATCAAACTAACAGTTCTCAATAAGAGGGTAAGTAATGTCCATGTATTTTGGCACAGGCAACGATAATTTACAATACATTTAGGGAACCTTATTAAGGAGGACAAGTGTGTGAACATTGAGATTTCTGGCTAAAAGCGTGCCTTTGTTTAAAGCAGGCCTGGGTTTTAAGTTTGTATGAGTCCGACCTGCCTCAGACATAACATAAAATAGATGTCTTCTATGAGGCGGGGAGGTTTTACAAATCATCTTTGCTTCTGCGTGCGATATTTACATGCCTCCAAGTCTGATGTACAAAAGTATAATTACAAATGCAACTTCGAGCACATAAAGAGGACCTTACATCGAGAAAAATAGAGCATGCGCGACTATGTAGAGCGTTGTTTTGATTTCCACAGAATACCGACTTTTTGTTGCCTCCATTTTTACGCAAAAGATCTTGTATGTCATTGATTAGCCCCGGCTTTCATTGAATTGAAATCACCAAGTCCCCTCTCAAACATTTGAAGTTCTTCGAGTCGCTTTCTTCTTCTCTCTTCCACCTCATTTATGTGCAACTTGGTTAACTTGTACTCATACTCCTCATCTATTTTCTCGCATTTAGCCAAAACAATCCTCTGTAATGCTTCAGCTTTCCTGCGTGCTTCATCTGCACGATTTTGAAACATTTGAGCCTCTGCATGCTTGACCAGCACTATACTTTCAAGTTCCTTGATTTCTTCCTTTTGCCTTGCTCTATCATGTTGTATCTCAGCAGCTTCTGTGCGCTTCTCTTCTAACTCCCGATCATAAGTTTGCAAAGCAGCTCGTGCCCTATCTTAGTCAGCAGACTCATTTGCTGTAGGCAATGTGACATGATGCACCACTAGATCTCTGCCGTTGTCAGCATTCTTTGTAGTTTCAGAAGGTTGAGCACTTTTTGTTGCAGTTCCTTGTGATACTTCAATGTCAAGATCTTCATCTGCAATCATTTTCATGTTTAACCATACATTCATAAATCATCCTTATAGGAACTACATAGAACAAATCAGCTACAAGTACATTTTGTAACTATTAAGAGGTTTTGATTATGGTTACCATAACTTACTAAAGCTCAAGTGCATGCACAACTTACAACTTCCTCATTAGCAAACAAATGAAGAGCCATTACATAGAATAAAACATGTAAAACCACAAACAAAACTACAAGAGAGCCATACATCCAGTAGAATCAACCACATAATACGACCAGAATCAATTGAAACTTTTAAAGGCCTGAGCAAGAACATACCTGTAAAGAACCTGAGCATGCTCTTGCAGACCTTAGAAGTATCCACCATGTCCTCTAGCTTAGCTAACAGCTGTTCAGCTTTCCAACATAAATGCTTCCCTTTTGTATCTTCACTTTGTTGAAAAATTCTTCTAACGTATTCCCCCAATCCTTGGCAAAGTTCATGAAAACGTCCTTGACAAAACCAAAAAGCTCAGAAGAGGAACCACATCCAATGCATTGAAACTGCATCTGGGATGCACCTGGGGTGCCTCGAGGAGTTATGTAGGACATATTCAGCCCACAATCTAAATGACACCAATGAAGGCAAACATCACAACCAACCCACCGACATGTATTATTGTCATAATCAAACTTAGAGCAGACCACACACATGCAAGCACTGCAAAAGCCATTCTTCTGTGAACAGATCTGGCATTCGCAATCATCATTTGGGAGCTGTACCTGACAAAGAATATTGCGGCACCTTGTTTGTAAGAGGATCTCTGCGAGAGCTTCTGTCTTAATATTATTGGTGTTCTCAAGAAGCAAATAACCTTGAATCCCAGTTTTTACAGCCACAAAAATTTCTAACTGAGTACGATGCGCTCTGCTAAGCATCTGGCTTGACAAATCTGTCCTCCTAAGAAGAACCCTCTGAGCGAGCACCGGTTTCCCGGTTTCCACAGTTCCTCTCCAGCAACAGGGACAACCTAACATTTACAGCCTATGATGGGTTTTTAGCAGTCATTGGCATATTCTGGGTATATATTGGCATATACCTAGCATATGCCACAAACCCACCTCAACAAGGGCTTGCCCCCTAAGGGGCAACCCAAAAAAGTTATTTAGAGTTCAAGAAATTGCAAAAAAGGCGGGAAATTTAAAGCACTTAATCGGAGCCGTTAGATTGCACCATCAAGGGCCTCCCCATAAAGGGCATATCACCGTAGGTGGGGAAGTTCCCTTACAACATCTGGTGAATCCGAGACTGCAGCCATGACATCGAATTGCATGGAGACCAATCCATCTCTTTCAAAGACAGCAAAAGCAGAAAAGTGCTACCGAACAGGTCGCGACTCAACGGACGCCAAATTTTTTGACAGTAAATTGTTTGAAAAAAGCTGCCACCTGGCATTCACGTAGGCACACCCAAACGACCCTGTGCCTCAACAGGCGCATCCCTTCAGGCCAAGGCAGCCGCTCCAGTCTCAAATTCTTTGACAAGACCCTTGATGAGCCTGCCCAACTCCTCTTGGATTCAACTTCTATAGATTTGAAGACATAAAAGACAAGACGACGACATTTCACCCTTTTTCAGCCCAGATTTAAAACTGTAATAGTTCTATTCTGGATCACTTGAAAATCAGGTGTCTTTACTGCCAGAAAAACCAGTCGGGGGGTAAAATGTCGCCGGAAAAACCAGTTGGGCGGGCTAAAATGTCGCCGTTCTTGTCTTTTATGTAAAAAAAAGGTCGGAGCTCGCTGTTTCGCGGTGAAACAACTGGCTCGCCGCTTCGCGGCTCACCAGACTGTTTCACAGCGAAACAGCTCGCTCGCGACCTTTTCTTATTACAAAGACGACTTTGATTTTTGAGCCTCTTGCCATTACAAAAATAACGAGATACTCATCACAAATTACCTTCCTGCTCAATTGGTGCTGATTGTTATGCAATCCGACAAAGGCAAAGGACCTGCTGAAGGCACCGGATCCAACAAATATTTGAATTTATTTGTCTAGATATTTGAATTTATTTGTCTAGATACTTGTGTCACTATTAGAGTTCTCTGAACAAGCTTTCCAACGAGCTAAAGAATGCCGAAAACGGTGTTCGGATGCAAAAGTTATGCCAAAGACCCATTCTACCACCATTCGGCCGCTCAAATTAGGCGGCTTAGTTTGAGATTCTACATGTGCAGATAATATATTTTATTATTGCTTTACCAAAGCCTTCTGAACAAACTTCCCAACGAGCTAAGGAACGCTGCAAATGGAGTTCAAATGCAAAAGTTATGACAAAAAGCCATTCTACCACCATTCAGCCCCTCAAATTGGGTGGCCGCCTAGTTTGAGCTTAGTTTGAGTTTCTACTTGTGCTGATAATATATTTGACTATTGCTTTACCAAAGCCCTCTGAAGAAACTTTCCAATGAGCTAAAGAACGCTGAAAACGGAGTTCAGATGCAAAAGTTATGCCAAAAAGCCATTCTACCACCACAGCCCCTCAAATTGGGCGGCCGCCCGATTTGAGATCATTTTGAGGTTCCATTTGTGTAGACAATATACTTGATTGGTGTCTTTATTAAAGCCATCTAAACAAGCTTTTGGACGAGCTAAAGAAAACCGAAAAGGAGTCCGGAATCAAAAGTTGTGCTAAAATAATAGTCAGAGACAAGTCAACCCCTCAAATTGGGTGGCCGCCCAATTTGAACCCAATTTGTGGCCCCATTTGTGTAAATAATATGCTTTATTAGTGTTCCCAAAGCCCTCTAAGCAAGCTTTTCAACGAGCTAAAGCATGTTAAAACGGAGTTCGGAGGCAGGAGTTAAGCCAAAAAGCCTATTAAGCAGTCATGGAGCCCCTTAAATTGGGCGACCGCCCAATTTGAGCCCATTTTGAGGTCCCATTTGTGCAAATGGTATGCCTGATTAATGACTTTACAGCTTGTTAGTGACTTTGTTTGAGATCAGCTCTTCGCAGAAAGGCCCCTCAAATTGGCGATGAGCCACCAATCAGAGTAACACATTTGAGATTTTACTGAATGTAGGGCAGGCGATGACCAGAGCTCAACAAACTGCCAAGAAGTCTGATAATTATGGTGCAAGCATCTAATTTGAGGTCTTTAGCACGTTAATGTATTGTAAACTCACCGTCAAATTGGGCGGGCGCCCAATTTGAGGTCCTCATTTTTTGAATATTTGTATGGTCACCTTGACCTATTAATCTTGCAACGTGCAATTTTCATTTATTTAAGTATATTTGTTGGGTCTGCCTTTCAAATAATGCCATTTTAATATTTTATTTGCATTATGAATGTTTGCCTAGTTCCATTGCATTGGGCGTCCGCCCCATTTCAGGGCGACACCAAAGTATATCTTTTGATATAATAAACTGGAGCAAACTCAATGTCTGACATCCATGCCTCCTCATCGGCTATACATTGTATTTCCAACATGTAAATTCATAAATTGAACACATATCCATGGTGGAAGTGATGAAAGTGTGTAAGCGGTGTAAGTGTGTAAATGATAAATTCAATACATTTCTATGGTGTAAGTAATGAATTTAAGAGGCAAAATAGGGTTGGAAATGTAGTAGTACTTTGGATGATTTGGGGCTTAGAAAACTGGAGCAAGCTAGGGTTTGTTTGCTGACTAATAGAGAGCTCACTTGTAAGAGTAAGAGGCTTTTCCTTTGTAATTTTACTTATAATGCTTTGCAATGACGAATCAAGATCAATCCCATTAGTAAAAAAGCTCTTCACTTCAGCAAAGTTCTTGAAATGGGCACTTCTGGCAAACGAGCTTCCACATAAGGCATTATATCATGGGCTACCTATTTTAAAGATCTGCCAAAAAAAACTGGAGTTCTTCACCTGGCTGAATACCTCATCGATTGGCAAGTATGGATCCACTACCAAGAACAACAGGATAGCGCTTTTTGCTGTCGGATCCGCTCCCAAAGTAAGTAGATAAAGCCTAAAATTTTTCAATCTGGCATATGGAACGTGAAAATCTTTGCTTTTTTTTCTTACATTTTGGCATCTCAGCAGGTGTACACTTTCATTTTTGTGTAACATCATAGCTGAAGCGCCCTCTCCATTGTTTCAATTTTTTTGAGCTCAAGGGCCCTCACCTTCATGGTACGTCTATCTGTATAATCTCTTCTGCCCTTGAGGAAAGTGGTGCCATTCTTGATCTCCTTCATCAGCCTTCGTAGATCTAGAGGATGCATGGACTTCAAGGGGCGACAAGAGTTGTTGGTAAAAAGCCTTAGCCTATCTTTCGCTTCAATTTTATCCCCCCTTTCATCCTTCAACCGATCTTCATAAAACAACTGCGCGACCTCCGTGCACATAGACCAGGTTCCATCGTCCAGGTAAACAAAGTCATAGTCAAGCATAGTTGCTTTCTTCAGTGTTTGAAGCGCTACGGCCACCCAATCCTAAAAGACACAGAGATCATTAGAGAAGGCCCCTTCATAGGTGCCAAATTGGGCGCCCGCCCAATTTCCCTCAACAGGTGCCAAATTGGGTGCCCGCCTAATTTTCCTCAATAGGGCAGGTTTGAGCATCAACAACAAAGGTTGAAGTATACTTACAGAATAAGATCCACCAAGGGACTGCCGGCATTTGCCCTTCTTCGGCTTCCCGTAAAATGCCCACTGGTTTCGAAGCTGTTGAACTTTTTCAAAGAAAACTTCTTCATGTATAGTCTTGTTTGTAATGTCATTATTCTCCTGGCTCACCCGAACGTACTCAGTGGCTGTGAGATTTCCTGCTAGCACCCTGCATTTCCTTTTGGCATAAAAAATGAATATGAGTTCTGCCAAGAGCTTTCTTTCAGGCGGCCATGCCAAAGCTTGAGTAACAAGTAGTTGAGCAACTGTCGTAGTATGGTGGCCATTTGGGTGAAAGCATGTTGTAGTGGAACAAAAACGTGCATTTTAGCACCACATTTTTGGGTGCTAAGTGTGGTGGGAACTACCGAATTTGTAGTGGGAGAGGGAGTTATTTTTTCAAAAATACACATGATTACTTATTCAAAATTTTGTCCTTTCAGTCTTATTCAGGCTTATTCAGCAACGTACACGATCATTTTCCCTCAAAAACCCTGATCACGCTCCCTTAATCCGGCAAGACCATTTCTGATTCTGAATTTTCATTTTCCCTCAAAAACTCTGATCACGCTCCCTTAATCCGGCAAGACCATTTCTGATTTCTGGCAAGAAGATCGATCACTTAAATGGCTCGATCATCTGGGACTTGAATGCCCACGGGATACACCTACAAGGAAATGTATGTGCAAGCAAAGAAAAGCATTACGCCACACAAGAAGAAATCGAGTCTATTTGGGGACCGAAAGTATTAGGAAAATCCACTTTACTGGTGGGTTGCATTCTAGATTCGGGGATGCCCATGATTCTCTGTTGTTTAGAATATTGTTTTGTTTCATCATGCGAGGTTGAAGAATATGAGCAAGGAGAGGTATAATGAATATATGTGCCTTTACAAAAAATCACAAAGGTGTGAAGTGTGCCACGGGGAGGCATGGCCTCACAGACTATGGCTGTTGCGTATTACCTTCACACAAAAGGAAAAGAAATAAATTGGTTGAGTTTCTGGCAACAGTTAAGAGAAAAAGGGTCTGAAGCCTCTCCGTCCCAACGTAAGAGGAAGCATGCAATCATTTCAAATAGTGAGGAAGCAGAGCAACCTGCCACAGATGATGCTTCCTCTCTTGAAATGACTAGGCCACAATTCAAGCCTCCTCCTCAAGTAAGAAGAATCTCGGGGAAAATCACTGAAAAAATAGGTACTTTTCAACCCTCTTCTTCTGGAACCACCATATGATGCAATTTAATATTGGAACTATTATTTTCCAGCAAGGTCTAGCAAGCTTGAACAATCAGGTACACCACTTACTTCTTCATTTGGGTGTGTTGTAAGTTATGTGTAGGAAATTTGTGCTGCTAGTTTCGAGTTGTGGTGGATAATTTCAGTTCACAGTAGTATGTAGCTCCAAATGTGTTACAGGACAGTCATATGGTGCCAGTTATATGTTAATAATGTAGTTTGTAGCATATGTAGTGTCACATATAGTACCAAACGTGGTACCTTATCTGAATAGGGCTTCTATATGTTTCTATACTTAGTGTCATATGTGATGTTAGATATGGTGATACTTGTGAATGGTGGATTGTCTGCCATATGTGGTGCCAACTGCTGCGCTAAATATTGCACCACGCTATCTGCCACATATGGGGTGGTGGATGCCTGCCGGATGTGGTGCCTTCTGTGCATTGTGGTGCCACATGTGGTGTCTAATGTGGCACCACTATGGATCCACATTTTGCACCACATGTGGTGTCTTTGACGCCATTTGTGGTGCGAAGTAATGGATTGCCATATGTGGTGCCTTGGGTGCATTGTGGTGCCATATGTGGTGTGGCATGTGGCACCTGTTTGGTGCCACATGCCACACCACATGTGGTGAATATGACGCCATTTGTGGTGCAAAGTTTGTCATGATGGAATTTGTGGTGTGTAAAGTGGTGCCTGTTGTGTCATGTGGTACTAACCTTGGATTACTTTCGGATGAATTCAACGGGACCTTTGGGAAAATGGATCAACTCTACAAGATCGAAGTGATTTGATTGTAAGGCAAGGTTGCAAACTTGTGATCAAAACCGCAGGTGCTACAAATGAAGGTTCAACAACTTGAGTTCCGGGCGAGAAGATGAATAAAGATTTAAAAAATGGGAAGGAATGATTAAGGATAAACCAAGTCGCGGTGACGGTATTCGGGCTATATGCCAAGATACAGAGGTCGAAATGAAGGAACTATTACCGGAACTTGAGCGCACAAAAATCGAGGAGCTTAATCTGGCGTCGGCCCGGGGAAGGACACAACAAAGATTGAAAGTCTTTGGAACCAAGGTTAGAGAGGTTTCGTCTTGCAAGGACCGTCTTCCTTTATTTGTCTTGGATCCACTACTTCCGGACCTTGATAAGGCTGAAGATTATGGTAGTGGCCGTCCATTTACGTGGCAAGATCCTCCGGTGGATGGGGAAACCACTACCAACTTTGATTGTTTGAATCACGATCACCAATACCATCTTCCATGTCCGCTTTCGGCCTCTTGAGGTACTTCATAACAAAATTCTGAAGTGCTTAGTATAATTGTATTCTCATTGACAAATTTGCGTTCACTTTGCGGGATTTGTAATCATCATTGCATTGAGAATTGTTTGTCATGAATTTTCTCTGACATGGGTACAAGCCTTAGGTGTGAGTAGGGAGGATCAAAAGCAACTTCAAGCCTCTTGAGGCACTTACGGTGAGCACTTATAGGTAGCTCGAAAAGAGAGTAAGTCCGGCTTAGTCTCCTTCGTTTTTCTGTTTATCGTATCTAATTTGCCCCCTAGGATGACATCGCTCACTCAGGTGGCGAATTAGATACCTCAAGCAGGAAACTCGAAAAGGGAGTAAGCCCGACATAAAACAAGATCCTGGCTGGCTTAGTCTCTTTTGCTTCTCCTGTTTTGTGTATCTAAAGTGCCCCCTAGGATGAGATCGCTCGCTCATTTTAGGGGACACTTTAGATATATAAAAACAGGAACATCGTAAAGAGAGTAAAAAAGTCTGGAACTTAGTTAAAAAAACCAAAGCATAGTTACAATCAATTGTGATTCAATTCCAGGTTTGCAGAGCATGGTGCCGTTTACTAATTCAGGTCTAACTGTTCATACTGGTGGCAATGACTATGTGAGTCCATCTAGCACACCAAAAAGGGAATTATTTTCTACCCTCAAAGGTAACCAAGTCTTGTTTGATGCAATTGGGATATGTAGCTTACTTCTTCATCCCTACTTTGTAGATATAGATGTACAATGTGGTCAGTTAGGGGGACAAGACACTCGCACCCCTTCGAAAGCATTAGACACAGATAGAAACTCGGGCAAATCAGAAGATGCATCAGGTTACAGGAAGTCGGACAAATCAGTAGATGTCAACAAATCAGTAGGTGCATCAAGTCAAGCTCCAGTAGGTGCTCCAACTGGACAAGAATCTGCCAGATCAACAGATGCATTAAGTCATGCTCCACACCAATCTGCCAAATCAGCAGATGCATCAGGTTATGATCTGAACAAATCGCTTCGTGAATGTAAGTCACAAGGTAACTTCCAACCTTTTGTGCCTGTCTTCTTTTTAATTTGACCCATATAGTTACCGAATCTGTTAAATTTTTGCAGCTGGAAGTGTCTCAGAGAAAAAGCAAGAGCAGAATTCCAAGCAAAAGACACCTCCAAGACATTCTGAAGCAGAAGTTTCCATCCCTGCACGAATAGATGCTGAAGCAGAAGTTTCCAGCCCTGCACCAAGAAATGCCGAAGCAGAAGTTTCCAGCCCTGCACCAACTCTGTCCATGCAGAAGACTACAAGGTTAAGCCCAATCCTGCTTGTTTTTTACTACAATGGAGTTCTGGGTAGAAGCTATGACAAGAGTGAGTCCATACCCACTGCCAAAGAAGATGATGTTAAGTTGATCACACTTAACAGAACCAAGTGGGTAGTAACTAGACCAGGCTGGGCCGAGTTCATAGATTGGTGCAGTCAGAATTTTCATATAGCACTTTGGTCCAGCCTGCAGGCTCAAAACTTGAGAGTCATAGTTAAGGGAGCATTGATGAAACACAAGGACAAATTCAAGTTCATATGGAGTCAGGATCACTGTACCAACACAAATTTATTTAACAGTAAAAAGCCAATTTTTTTGAAGCACCTGAAAAAGGTCTACCTTAATTTAATTTCGAGGTTTCACAAAAAGAGAACGTGCTTCTCATTGATGACAAAGAGATACAAAGGGTACCTCAATGCGCCAAACACCATGATATGTCCAAAGCAATTTGGAGCCCCGGCAGAGTAGATGGCAATTTCCTCATGAATGATCTAAAGGTTTGGCCGAGGGTTCTTTGAAGGCGAGGGAATGTGCAAAGTTATGTCGAAAGCAACAAAATCTTTGAATATGTTTGACAACGAGAGTCAAATTTGTATTAATATGATGAAAAAACATAGAACTAAAGCCTAGAAATAGTATTATTGTGTATATGATGTAACCTCTCTTGACTTTTTAATATAAACAAAGTTTTACTTCAATTGTTCATTTCTTGGCTATTTCAATGTTCCTCAAGGTTTTCAATGATCTTCCATTTGCTGAATGTAAACTTACACCACCCAAAGACGAGGGGCTGCGGTGTTAAGTTAAGAGCACATCCGACCGAGAACACTTGCCACTTGAAGTGTTTAAAGGATGCGAGGAGCCTCTTGTGCTTGATCAAGAGGCAATCGAATATTGGAGAAAAGTAGGGATTGGTTCGGTGGAGGATAGTCCATTTCTTCATGAGGTTAGTAATTTAATATAAACAACTCAGATTTGAAAGTCTTACATTTGTTTCTTAAATCATCTTGTTTTACGGACCTTGGACTTTGGCGGTGTATGCACCAATTACGCATCAAGCATGACATGGAGCAGAGGTTCCATTTCATGGATCCGCTCATTTACACATTCTTGTCGAGCGAGCTTGCTTCAAAGGACAAAGCTGTTGCACCCTCAACTTGCAATTTCGAATGTACCATTACGCCAAAGCATGTTATCAGCAAAGACCTTGGGCGGTGTATGTCATTGTAGGTCTTGGAGGTCACCCGGTTAAATGTCACCCGGTGTGTGTACCATTTTGATGACCTAGAAATGTACAAGGGCTCGAGCTTTGTCATGAGTTTTGTTGAGGATGCAAACACAAAATTCCCAAGCACCATAAAGCTGCGCCACAAAGAAAATTACAAGTTCCCCCACTCGGTCGATTCTTTGGTCGTGTGTGGTCCTAAAGAAAGTTGTGGCTGCTTGAATCGAGACTTGGACATACTATCCCAATGCAAGGTGAGTTAAGTAAATTTGAAGGTATTACTCATCCAATGTGAGGCCTGATATGTTTGTTTGGGGTGTACCAATTTCTAGTTGCGAGTTTTGTTGGACACGCATGAGAATGATGATTGATGTTGTGAAGCACGATTCTTTGTAGTAATGAAGTCGAGGTTGACGGATCAATAGATCTTTACTTGTAATCACATGTTTGTATTATTGTAACCAAAGAGGTTATTCTTGTAACCTATTCTTTCATTGACACTCTAATGTACATTGTTGTATACTATTGTATACAATAGACTTTTTCTGGCTGACGAGCAACACTACGGTGGAGTTCAAATCTCCAGAAGAAATTGATGTATTCAAAGATTCATGACAATGTGGTGTTACATGTCGTGATAGATGTGGTGATGCAAATGGTGCATGTGGTGAATCATGTGGTGAATCGTAGGTGGCATGTTGGAGCTTACGTGGCATGTTTGACTTTCATTGACCAACATGTTTGGTGATGCAAATGGTGCATGTGGTGAATCATGAGGTGTATTTGGTGAATCATGTGGTGAATCATGTGGTGCATCGTAGGTGGCATGTTGGAGCTTACGTGGCATGTTTGAGCCACCTTGGCATGTTGGAGCCTAGGTGGCATATTTGAGCCACCTTGGCATGCTTGAGCCTTTACATGACCTTTGTTACATGTTTGACTTTCATTGACCAACATGTTTGGTGATGCAAATGGTGCATGTGGTGAATCATGAGGTGCATTTGGTGAATCATGTGGTGAATCATGTGGTGCATCGTAGGTGGCATGTTGGAGCTTACGTGGCATGTTTGAGCCACCTTGGCATGTTGGAGCCTAGGTGGCATATTTGAGCCACCTTGGCATGCTTGAGCCTTTACATGACCTTTGTTACATGTTTGACTTTCATTGACCAACATGTTTGGTGATGCAAATGGTGCATGTGGTGAATCATGTGGTGCATTTGGTGAATCATGTGGTGAATCATGTGGTGCATCGTAGGTGGCACGTTGGAGCTATTCATGAATGGCCAATTCAGGATAGATATATATATATATATATATTTTTTTTTATGTTTTTTAGAAAATAAAATAATGGTCCTTTCGAGGTTATTATTAGTTGCCTACTAAATCTTTAGGAATAAAGATGCTAATGGTACTAAATCTTAAGGAATAAAGATGCTAATGGTACGAAATCCTAAAATCGTAGCCTACGAAATTAATTTCACGCCAGCCTTTATAGGCTATGGTCGTGAAGGAGAAGCATCGTCCAATTCCTTCCAACAGAATGTCGAAGCGCTGCCGCTGCCGCTCTCCCTCCAGCTCTGCCTCTCCCTCTCCCTCTCGCTCTCGCTCTCCCTCCCCTAAGCGCCGGAAACTGCTTTCAATTCCTTTGGCACAGGTGATGGCCAGTTATGAAATAGGATCTTGGCCAAATTACCATTTGCTGGAGCAGAACACGAGAGCCCGGTGCAGAGAGCCCCGAGCACGAGAGCTCACGAGTCTCATTCCACCTCTTAAAGCTCACGAAGATCTTTGAGACTTTCGAGGAAGAGGTGGAATCCTCCTCTAATTCGATTCCTTCCGATGAAGCTTCTTCGATGATCAATTTGATTCCCAAGATTACGATAACGAATCGAGCGAAGACCGAAGAGAAGAAGAAGAAGAAGAGGTAGAAGACGAAGAAGAACATGAAGTTTTTTGGAACTCCAAAATGTTCTCTGAGTAAGTAGCATGCATGCATTAAATTTTTGCTTTCTTTTATGTATTCTAAACTAATTTTCTTCACTTTTTTTCTGAGGATGAAGTTTGAAGTCCGCAACAATTTTTTTTTTTTTCTTTTGATCAAGTTAGTCTACGTGCCTTTTGTGCCTTTGTATTTTTTTTGAAAAGCAGATGGTATATAGGCCTTAGTGCCTTCATTTGATCTCACCCCTTGTGAACTCACCCCTTGTGATCTGAGGCCTTAGTGCCTCTTTGTAATATATGATGGCCTTAGTGCCTTTTTGAATATATGATGGCCTTGTGCCTTTTGAACCTTGTGTAAATTTCTAATTACAAGTATTACGGTATCTTGTTTTAACATATGATGGCCTTGTGCCGACTGTAATCCAGGCCTTGTGCCTTTTGTTTAATCGAGAAAATAGTTTATAATGGCTTTGTGTCTTGTGTAAATTTGTGCCTTGTGTAAATTTCTAATTCTGTTTTACCACAGGCCTTAGTGCCTTTCTTTGATCTCACCCATATGTCTACTTGGGCCTTGTGCAAGTTTAATTCAGTTTAATTCAGTTTAATCCAGTTATACCTTGGAATTCATTCAACATTCAAGTACAAATTTCTGTAACTGAAGCATAAAAAATGAGAATGCAAAACAGAAACTTCTTTATATTCATAAAAGTACCCTTTACACAATTGCCACAGTAAGTGGATTTTCCTAATACTTTCATATCAATTCAGGGACCTAATTTGGGATCCATATATTGCTGTCACCAAAATCAGTCAAGATACTATCAGGAATCTGAGAGCCATTCCATTTTCTGACCGGGTCAAAAATGGTCAATGCCCCTGGCTGATTATGGTGAAATCTGTGGTGAAAGCCGTGGTGAAAACTGTGGTGAAGCTGTGGTGATGCAAACGTTGTTTTTATATTTCAAAGGGAGAAAAATACATATGGAAATCTACCATACCCGGTAGAATAGTTCATACTTCTTATGAAATGAAGTATGCAGAAAAATCAGGGAAAACTATAACCCTGAGCTTCTAGTATTATCAAAATGCATTAGAGATGACATACAGTTACTGGGCCTCAATCGAGATCGCATTGTGAGATCTCGTAACTCTTCTTCTTCCAAATGCGTTCAAGACTTCATCAAGTGTTTTCGCTGAATAGTTGGTGTAATCCGGCAACACTAAAACATGAGCTTCGTTTACGCTCCCACTTATGATCTGATTCATAAAGTATTGTCTCAGGTTGTTGTGTCTCCATGCATCTGGCCTGTCGAGCACTTTTTTAATGGCTGAAGCATGGATCATTTCCTGCTTTAGTTGGATGAACATATCCGCTTCCTCAAGCCTGGGGAGAGCTGAGAACTCATCCTCGAGAATCATACACCACCCCGAGAACCCGCCGGGTACCGCACCGGCTGTTAAGTCTCCCGGCGCATCTGTGTAAACAACATCATCTCGTGTAAAACAACATCTACTACAAAGAAAGGCAACAGCCTATCAGCGCCTTGGCTTCTAATCATTAAGCCCATCGGGAATTAACCTATGTTTTAAGCCTAGAATACCTCGAATTCATGGGTCCTCCGCTCCTCTAATATCGCCTACTGATTTCTGGTTTATTTGCTCAAAGTATAGGTCCTACCGGATCATTTGCATTTGGTGGTGAAATTGTTTGTGCTCGTGTTCTCCTTACGTTTTCTTCCGCCATATTTGGATTGTGATAAGCCAATGTCGCATGCAAAACTAGATTTATGGTTTTCCCCAATGCTTCTCGCACATCCGACTTTTGAATGATTGACCTTGCATTTGATGTGACATGATTTCCAATGATTCTCTGTCCCATTCTGTCCATCCTTAAGGTAATTTTTACGTGTGTCACTTTCACCCTCAATTTAAGCGATTGAGATTTCTATTAAACATAGCATATATTACGGACATTCATTTTACACCTCGTTATTCACCACGCTAGGCACCCATAGAATATATTACTGACATTTATTTTACACCATATTTTTAACCACACTAGGCACCACACTAGGCACCACACCGGCACCACACTAGGCACCACACTAGACACCACACCATGTTATTCACCACACTAGGGACCACATAGCATATATTACAAAGATTTATTTTACACCATGTTATTCACCACACTAGGCACCACAAAGCGTATATTTAGAGCATTTATTTTACACCATATTTTTCACCACACTAGGCACCACATAGCATATATTACAGCATGTATTTTACACCATGTTATTCACCACACTAGGCACCACAAAGCATATATTGACAGCATTTATTTCACACCACGTGCCTCACCACACTAGACACATATCATATATCACGGCATTAATAGGCACCACACACCACAAGCAATCACTAACCACAAAGAACCACATATCACAAGCAATCACTAACCACATACCACATTAACAATAAAAATGTGGTGAAGATGAAGAAATGAAATAACCTGTGATTCTTCCGGATAGTGAGTGGCATGATCCTCTCTTACATTTTCGTTCCAATCTTCGAACTTAACATCCTTTGCATTTGAGAGACCCTACTTTTTCGGTCCAAAATTTTTGCACAAGTTCTATGACCTGCTCTTCTAACTCTTTTGTACAAAACCCATTTCCCCCCTTTGCAATCTATCTCTTCCCTCTTCAATTTTGCTTTGGTAAGATTCCTAGGATGAACACCCAGCAGTTTACCAAAACCCCAAGCACTGACAGGATTAGCACTTTCGGTATTAATGCTTCCTCTTACGGCCATAGCAAGGCAACTACTCTTGGTCGCTAAAACTGTCATTCTTTGTTAGACTTCTTCACAAGTTGAATGGAAATCCGAGGTTGCTGACCACAATGCTCTTGGCTTGCAAATCTTTCAGCTCTTCACCAAAAGCAGCTGTCCATTGTGTCATCCTGCGGATAATCTAGTAAAACCTCTTTCTTATCATTTTGTTAGACAAGCCTTTAGTGGTGCTATGAAATGAAGATAACAATTTTAATACCATCCGGCGCTTTGGTAGAGGCCGTTTCGGTGGATCCTCCCTCTCTTTGTTGCAATTTTTGCTAATTCTTCTTTAGCTTCCCTTTGTCTTTTTTCCTTTGGCGTCTTTTATGATCCCGTTCTTGTTCTGGAGTTCTCTTTCTCTTACCTGTGGTAGATTTGCTTCCAAATTAAATGATTGAAGGTATGAACCGGATTGATCCACAACCGGATTAAGTGCCATAGCCGTGTGCTTCAGGAAAGGCGCGGGTGGGTCGTGGGTTTAGAAATCGGTTCGGTGGAGATTGGAATGGGACGGGTGGCGTAGGAATCGGGTTGTTACAGTTCAGGAAATGATTGAATCCGGGCAGTACATCACTAGGCGCCAAACAAACATTTAAAATCGCACCACAAATTTGATATCTCCCACCACATTTTTAGGAGGACAGGGGGGACACCCAGGGTGTTCCACTACAACATGCTTTCACCCATTTACAATCCAAAACTATATGTATCTTTCAAATCTGTGGCATTCTTCCACTTTATGGCCCGTTCGGTCTCTGGGTCGAAGGGCACAACATCAGCACAGGGAGGGTGCATCTGATGGCTGATAAATGATTCATATAGAGTGTCCAAGTGCTCTGGACTGATGACCCTACATGTCATATTTGCCGGGGCTTTGTGCATCTTGAACACATCGATATCAATCTCAAAGCCCACCCCCAGAGGTAAATTCTCATTTCTATCACTAAGATAGTCGAGTCTGCCTCCTCATTGTCAGTCCTGTGGCAATAGGCACTTTTGGTATGAAAGATGCAAAACAATATTCATGCAGCAACATGAAACAGTAGGGAGTAAACTTCCTGCTAATGATTTGAATCAGACAGAGACTGCTGGGAATTCCAATGTACCTATGACACTTAAAGACCCTAATGTGCAAGCACTTACAGATCAAAATTTACAGGCAAGAATTACCAGGATAATTGACACAAGCAATCAGGAATTTGCTTGGAGGAAGGTAAATGGATCTCAGAAGAGAATCCAAAAGAAAAGGTTGGAAAAGCAAAAGCAGAATCAAGACATTGTAATCACTACCTCAAAGTCAAATGACAGCTATGTAACTGAGATTGGGAAAAATTCTACAGGAATAAGAGTTCTCCAAAAGCATGGTGACTTTCTTTACAAAGGAAAGCTTCAATGGTACAAGCTCAAGCATCAACTGAGGAGCTGCATTCAACTCTCGACAGAATCATGAATGATGCAAAATGCTTGAACAAAGCCAAGCCTTTAGCATTATTGGACTTCCCCATAAATAGTAAGGGAGATTCATTAATTAACAAAAGCCACTCAACCTATATTCCAATAAGGAAAAGTCAAGCTCAAATGGAAAAGGACTGTTATGATTCCAAATTGGAAGAAAAGAAATTGCCAGATAAGCATTCAGCTGCATCAATCACAAATTCTGATGCAAACAAAAGTGCAAGGAAAATTGAGATTAAGCAACATATTTCTGAAGTAGAAATCTGCAACTCAAAGCGAATTTCTTCGACTGACAAGATCCACTGCTCGAACCAATTTCAGGTACTTGCAAATTTTAATACTAACCATGACCCTAACTTAATGTTGAGTTTTGAAAATCATGAGAAAATGGCCAATTCCTTTGTTTGTAATTCTGCCAATACTTCCACCACTATTACTCCTGTTCTCTTGCAGAAACCTGTTCCTTTGCAAAATTCCCCTTCTCCTATAAATTTAGAACCACTCATTGACCTTGATAAAAATCATTCTCCATCAAAACAAACATCACAGGTCATTTCTCCTGCTATTGAAGAGCAATTAGCTATATTACAAGAAGGCATGCTTGAGAATTTAATGAATTCCGGTCAGCTTGAGATTGCACAGGTCAATCAAAATCTAGATCTGATAAGCAAAGAGTTAGATAATAAAGTGGTATGGGATACTCCAGAGAGAGAGCAAATACATGACACACAAAGAGGTTCCAAATAGTCTCAGCCCAGAGCTCATCAGCAACACACAGGTCAAGGACAAAGGAAATCAACCTTCCAGACAAGTACCTTTTCATAATAATACTAAAAAATGTCTATCTGATAATAATATGAATAAAATGTTTGAGTTCATACCTGGAGGTATTCCTGATAGTGATCATAAGATAGAAAGTGATAAAGAAAATTATGTTAAGGATAATTGGGGGGATGATGAACATCTAAGAGATAAAATGCCTAGTGCTAAATCTAAATCTAAAACTTCTACTCCTAATTATGTTGTTACTGCCCCAGCTAATAATACCAGAAGTAAGAAAAACAAGCAAAAGAATAGAAATTTTGGGAGAGCCAAATAATCCTTTCTTTGTTCTGATATTTCCTTATCTCCTAATGATACTTAGCTGGAATCTAAGAGGAATTAAAGGGCCTCTGAAAAGAAGGAGAGCAATCTCTCAAATAAGGCAATACAATGCAGATATTGTCTTAATTACTTCAGGAACTTAAACTCCCAAATTTTGAAGCCTCTAACCTAGGGGATTGGATTTATCCTGGGGCTTCCTCCCTTTGGATGGAAGCAAATGGTACTAAAGGGGGGATGGCCATCATTTGGAAAAATCTACAACACCTTCCTTTTTGTAACAGTATTTCCAAAATGTGGCAAGCAGTCACCTTTTCTGTGAGCAATTCCAATTTTGGGATTATAAATCTCTATGCCTCTACTAATCCAAAGGAAAGGGAAACTCTTTGGCCTGAGATAAGCTCTTGGATTAAGAGCAACCCATCAATTGACTGGATACTTGCTGGAGATTTCAATAACATACCAGTCTGAGACATGAAACTTGGTAACATAATTAACATGACCACTACTGAGAGAATTAATTGGGACAACTTGATAAATGACTCGGCTTTGATTCACATTTCCTCACCAGGCAGAGCTCTATGATTGGGGCCATCAGTCACATCTGTTTCGGGCACTGGTCGAGCCTGTCCTTCTGTACGGGGTCGAGGTTTGGGGCCCGGTCGTCTCTTTGGCGAACTGGAATGACTTGGAGCAGGTGCAGAAGGCATTTTTGGCACGGGCACTTGGGGTAAAACCTTCAGTCCCCTATCAGATTCTACTGCAGGAAACTGGATTCTTGCCGCTTCAGCAAGCAGCCCTTGATAGACACATCGTCTATTTTCAGAAAGTGGTTAATATGGGTGATGCTCGGCTCCCGCACCTGGCTTACGCTGTGGCAATGGGCCCGCAGCGGCTCAGGGCCTGTTGGAGGAGTAAGAGAGATCAGTGGTTCGCCAGATGGAACATGCATGAGCATAGGTGCGTGCAGGTGGACACAGAGGCCGATTGTGACAGCCTGCACGGGAGTACCTGGACGCTTGCTTCCTTGGCAAGCTCTGGGACCCCGGCACTCTAGAGCAAGTCAAAACGGCCCATTACAAGGAGCACATCAACCCCGTGTTAGCCTGGGGCCCGCAGCTCTACCTGCGTTCCCAGCTGCCCCTGAAAAAGCGCAGACTCATTGCCTCCATTTGCACAGGTGCCCACCATCTTCGCATCGAGACGGGCAGGTGGATTGGGGAGCCCTGCCAGGACAGGCTCTGTCAGTGCTGTCAAACGGGTGCCATTGAGGATGAGTCTCACACTTTCCAGAGTTGCCCAGCATTCAGTCAGATTCGGGCCAGATACGCTCCCTTAGTACGGCCGGACTTGCCCCTACATTTGCTGATGAATACACCGTCAGTACGTGCTCTGGGGTCGTACGTGCTCTGGGGTCGTACATTCAGGAGGTACTAGATCTGCGAGCTCACCTTTGCCCCCGCCTGGCTACCCGCTGATCAGGCACTATGGGTGCGGTGCATGAGTGTATATATTTGTGTGTTTTTGAATTTTGTATATTAGAACAGTTTGTCAGCAGGCTGATTGCTGCTCGAAAACCCTTCGGGGCGGGGGTTTTTTAATCCGGATAGTAATCCGCTTGCTGCGCTTTTGTATTGGGTCCCATAGACCGATTGGTCTCCGTGGACGATAAAAATAACTTCCTTCCTTCCTTCCTTCCTTCCTTCCTTCCATCTCAATCTATACTTGGTCTAATAAACAAAAGCATCATGACAGGATCTATTGTGCTCTAGACAGATTCTATGTTTCCAATCCAAACTCGGATTTCTGGGGTAATTGTTTTGTCACAAGTGATGCGGGCACTTCCATTTCAGATTACCAACCTCAATTTCTTTATATCAAGCATCTTCTGAGAATTCCTAGAGATGGCAATATCCCTTTTAAGTTCAACTGTTCTTTTCTACAGGACAAAACCTTCAATAAGGAATTTGCAGACTTTTATCAGTCCATTGAATCTAGGCCTCCCAATTGTTCTATGAAACAATTTTACTTCAAGATAAAAAAAGCAAAGGATTGGATAAAAAACTGGGCCAAAAGCAGACATTTATCCAGGATCCAGGAAAAGGAAGCTCTCTTCAATAAAATGAAGGAGGCCAATTTCTCTGACAAACTCTACTTACAAGTTTTGTGCAAAAATCATTGCTCAAAGGATCCAGCCTTATCTGCAGAAAAACATTAGTGAAAAACAATCCGCCTTCCTCCCTAATAGATATAACTTGGACAATTATATAACTGCAATAGGCCTTCACTAGAATAAGATCTTTAAGCAGGCTTGCATTCTTCTAAAGTTGGACTTTAAGAGAGCTTTTAATACTGTCAATTGGGATTTCATTAACATTGCCTTAAAGAAAATAGGCTTTCACTCCAAAATCATTTCTCTCATTCATGGCTTGAACTCTATGTCAAATTCAACAGTTCTTATTAATAAATCTCCAACTAATTTTTTCCCTTTAGCAAAAGGTGTTAGGCAAGGCTGCCCATTGGCTCCCTATCTATTTCTAATTGTTGCTGAGATGCTCACTAGATGTGTTGATAATCTTCAAAAAACTGGGAATATTATTGGTTTCAAGCTTCCAAACAATACTGATTACCTCACAATATCCCAATATGCAGATGACACTTTTGCTTTTCTAGATTCCAATATCAATAATGTTAATGTCTTTTTGGATCTAATAAGGGAGTTCTCTGCTCCCTCGGGTGTGCACCTAAACCTTGACAAGAGTAAGATTATTGGAGATGTTAACCAATCTTCTATATGTGGCATCTCAGTACTTAATTCTTTCCAAGCATCCAGTTTACTATGGAATCCAATTCTAGAGAGAATAAAAAAGAAATTGAATAGCTACTAAAAAAAAATTTGGGCCCTTCGGGCCCTAAAAAAAGCAAACATACGTAAAAACATGTGAAACATGCAAAACTCGATTTAAGGCATCTGGAAGTGCCGGATTTGTGTCGTTTATATGGAGCTCCAGGCTGTGTACCTTCTGGGTTTTTGGTCTGCACAGGCCATTAAGCAGGTCGCATTCTACTGCATGCAAAATCCAGATGTAATTCATACCTTTAATTTCAAGAAATAAATCTGAGTTGTTTGCTCTCGACACATATCCATAGCGCCGTCTACAGCTTTATTAGGTGGAACCCTAAAGTGTTCAGCAACCCTAACGGATCTTCTTCGATATTCCATTATTTACAAACATTTGACTCTATTTTTTCAAGGTTAGAAAACAATGTTTCAATGTTTCTGATACTATACTACAAGTTCTCTTGTAAAATCCACTTAAGAAAATACAGATCTATGGCTAATGCATGGAACTATTTTAGCTTTTGACAGTTAGTTGTTATCATTTAGCTATGCCTATTTATATTAGCACCAACATATTGTGGCATCCTATATTATAATGTTTTGGCGTGTGTCGTGAACCACGCCCTAAATTTTGAACGGTCCAGATTTGAATTTCAAGTTAGTTCGATGGCCGAGATTAGATTAGGGTTTCTTCTTTACGGATTACGAGCAGCATACTTGAGGACCTCAATGCTGGATATGGAGCTTAATCTGGATGATGCGGATACAGATGCAGATGCGGATGCTCTGGACTTCGCCACTCATACACTGGATCCGGTCTGGTTAAGGTAAAACTCAGATTGAGGTCGTTGGCAAATAGAAGGTTGGCTTCAAAACGAAGAAACAAACTTGGAAAGTATTTGGGGAGCTTAACCTCCTAGAAGCACCTATATTTACTCCAACTGCAGAGGAATTGAAGGACCCTTTAGGTTTCACATTCAAAATTCATTCTGTGACAGAGCTTTGCAATACGTCGATCAGAAAAGGCAGTTTATTTTACAAGATCGGCACTGTCACAAAATCGGGACCAGCTCAAGAGCTCTCCTTTTCGGGCCTTATTTCTTATTCTAAAAATTCTAAGAACTTTGATAAGCCATTTGAAAACTTTGATGTCTGCCCATCCGCCATCTCCTCAGAAATATATTCTATTGCAGGTTCTGTAGACGATCCAGAGTCTTCTTCATGAGAGAGCTTTCTTAGAATCTTCTTCATGAGAGAGTTTTCTTAGAGTCTTCTTCAAGAGAGAGCTTTCTTGTGTAGAAGAGGTGAATGCAGTCAGTGATATTGCTGGAATGAAAAATGCCGAAGAAAAGTTGATCATAGCATCTAGAAAAGCCCTAATGGTCTCAAGAGGAGGATCTGGTAGCCATTTCATGATGGTTTGCTTAGGAGCGACGTATCTATTGTTTGCCTTGAAAAAAACATATTGATTTGAAAGGGTGTGTTTTTGTTAACATTAGAATTTTGACAGGAGCTATGATAGTTCCAAACTTCTTTTTATTTCAAGCTTATTATGACATGATGCCATATCCGGCCTTGCTCCTTAAGAATGTTTGTTACCCTACCATAAGCTTTTCATCATTTTCTGTAGGTTAGGATTAAGCTGGATTGGCTTTGTCTGGAAAAGCAATCATATATTGTTGTATAAAATATTCTGAAACAGGCATGTCATTACTCAGTATGTGAGACTTCAATTATTTAGGAATGGTTTGGGAAATGCAAGGACGTTTTTTGGCCAGATCATTGGGTATATCTACTTGCAGCAACACAATTCAGTTTGGGTTTAGATTTTGCTTGGGTTTTATTGGTTCTCATAATGTTCTTGCGAGTTCAAAAAGGTATTGGTTCTCATAACAAAAAGGTAGAGCGACAGAGACGTTATTTTATAGTACTCGCCACTTTTTTCTCTCATTCAGCATTTGAGCTTCAAATTAAGATATGATGATAGATTAAAATGCTCAGGTCAATGGGTTCCATTGTAGCTCCTTTAATTCAAGATTGGAAGGTTCTAATGAACTTATGACAACGACATGAAGAATCTCAACGATTTATGGCTATGACTGTGGACTCCTTCAGAAGGTCTAGAAAATCCACTATGGTAAACGTGCTTTCCTCTCTTTCTTAATGTACTGGCAGTGTGTAGCATCACTAGCCAATTTACAGCCTAAGGATAAATTTTGGCAGCAAATGAACCCGACAAGACCTAAATGAATTCTCTCATTGCAATTTGTTGACGATTATTATTGGTAAATTTCAGAAGATGAATACCATCTGGAATTTTACAATTATGCAATTATTAGGGATAACAAGTTGCAAGCAGGAAGTTCAACTGATTTTTGTTTTCATGTATGCAGGCCATGAATATGGATATGTACAGTACATATTTGTCACGTTAGCAACACCAAATGTAGCTTCAAGATCCAGCTGAGCCACATGCCCATGCCCGGCCCATGTTCAGGCACAAAGTCAACATGTTCAACAACAACAAAGCCATGGCAGCAACATTTGTTGATGCCTAAGAAATATTACCTTTGGAATGATGCACGATTGTTGATACTGAAACTGACAAAGCAGCACATACATTTTGCTGAAGGATAATTATCTAATCTGCCTCGCACTTAAATTTCAATCACGGCCAGTTATTCGTTGGTGCATATTTTTCAATATAAAGGTTGTAGATCTATTCTGGCTGTAATTGGATGAAGCTCCCTGTTGTATCCTTACATGTGTAACATTCTATAAAGTTGCAAGGCACCATTGTTCGTTCAGTATATATGTAGAAGAGAATGCCAGGAACTTGGATGGCATTCTATCCATAAAGTGAATTTTGGAGATTCCAGTGGTATATAGGTTTAGACAACAATATGAATTATCTCTGTGGTGCTCATAGCCTTTTCAATCTGACATGGCTTGGCTATTCTAGGCACCATAGTTCATTGAGTGTACATTTAGAAGAAAATGCAGAAACTGGATGGCATTCCATCCAAGAAGTGATTTTTGGAGATTACAGTAATAGTATTAAATTGAAATAGAGCAGTCATTTTATCTATTTCTCTCTTTAGTTGGTTATATGCACTTCTACGTCATAAAGCATTAAAATATATAATGACATTTATAATCGATCAAAACGCCTGCAAGGGCTTATTCACAAATAAACGAAATGCTAAAGTGTAGAATAAAATGATAAACTTGTGTGGGGCTGTGAAAAAGACACCATAAAATTTAAAATGAAAAACATGTTTACCAAATGCAAGAGCCAAATTCTTGGAATTGACAACCTGAACTTTGTGGCAAACCAATAACAAAAGCTTAATGTTTCTTTGGAAGATTGCAAGAACGATTTTTGTTGTTTTTTGCAGAACTTAGGATCTTTGTTGCATTCGACCAAATAAAGAATAACACTAGCAGAGTAATGTAAATCTTTATTCCACCCAACAACATTTGGAGATGGTGTGATTCAAGTGCATCCATACTCGGTAATAAGCTTTTGAAGATAATATCAAGCTTAAGGGAAGTTTTCCAAGGGCACCAGTTATTCACCAGTTCTTGTAATCATACAACTGACACGTGCGCCAAAAGGCTTTGCTCTTCCATGAATGCAGCATTGAATCAAGGAAATGTTGGTTTCGACCAAGAGGATGTGTGGTTTCTCTTTTCAAATGGAACTTCCAGTTGGCTTTTACTGTTGAGATCAACGCACAACAATGGGTACTAGCAATATTGGCCAAGCTTCAAATCATAATGATTCAAGCTCGAAAGATGAAATAAATCCTATATATTTTTGTTATAGTATTCTTGCAATCACATGTACTGCCCACCGAAGGTGGGCAATTTTCTAGTATACATCATAGTACCACAGGCCTTATAATAATAAAAAAAACCCTTCCTCCTACCGTAGGTAGGTGGGCAAAGGAAATCACCAGCATCTATGACTTCCATAAATTAGTGTAACAACAGCGAGAGTAGGTCCTTGTAATGTTCATTATGTACGATGTTTGTTTCTATTGCCAAATGGCCCAAGATTCAAAGTTCCAGTTTCATTCAAAAGCTATTTTGGGAAGGGACTCGCAAAGAACACAAAAATCGGCCGAATTGTCATTCATCACAGCAGCAGTATATAATGTTTGAAAATATAGAGGGGAAGCCGACCGTAGGAACAATATCGGCTACCCCATAACAAAGAAATGTGCACAGGCAGTATAGAAGGGTAATGGCGACAACTTCTCATCGGGATAAAAAACCCCGCCCTTTCGGGTTTTCTAGGAAAACCCTAATGAGAAATGGTCGCCAACAACCTTGACTGTGTTGCCTGGAGAATCGAAGGAGATGGGTCGATGGCGAACCCCAAATGGAAGGAACCCCGCAAGATGGCGTAAAACCTGCAAGGAAACAGAGAACCCCGAGAAAGCACCCGTGAATGGTTAAAGAGAATCAAAACATGCATGGCAGGGACGCGGCAAGCTGTACGACAACAAGCACCCAATGATGTGAGTGATGAGGACATATGAAAAACAACATAGTACAAAAAGAAGATAGCATCGGGTTTTTGAGGAAAACCCGACTTGGAAATGGTTGCCAACGGCCTCGAGGATGCACCCTGAAGAGTAAGGTAGGAAAGTGGTGAAGCCCGCCAACGCGCATCAACGCCGTGGAATGTATGAAAGCTGGAGAAAAAAGAAGAGAAATGCCTAGAAAATACCCATTAAATGTTAAGAAAAGAGGTACAACCATGGCAGGTGAGCACCCCCTAAGAAAATAGTCCCCAGAAAGCAAAAAACACCCATTAGATGTTAAAAGAAGAAAATAGCATCACCAACAGGTGGAGATCATCTAGCATCACCCAACGGGTGGAAAAATATAGATAGCATCATCCATTGGGTGGAAAATAATTTGCATCAGCCATCGGGTGGAAAAGCATCACCCAATGGGTGGTCAGTACAGAAACATAGAACAATAGACAAACTCGAAATAACATATAAGGGCGGGTAGGGTGGGAAGCATTGGAGAAGGAAAGAGATGCTGCTACGAGAAGACGCCGATAACGAGCCACAAGAAGGACGAGCACATATATAGCTGCTCGTCCCATCCCAGAATAACGATTCGAGGGCTCGGATCGATGCCATTCTGGGAAGGGACTCGCAAAGAACACAAAAACCGGCCGACTACCAGAGAACTTCCTTCTCCAAGCCCAGCCAACGGGAAACGTCTAAATATCGAGCAACATTGCAAACCACAGAGCGAGGGGGAGAGCATGAGGACCGCTATTCGCCCTGAACACGAACAGCAATACGTGGAACTCCCGGGGCAGTTATGGCAGATGGAAGAGGAAGATGGCCAACAACGATGCCTGCGACTATGTGCACGAACAACATCATGTAGGCCCGCGTATTGCCGCGAGCTGAAGACATCATGGATTAAATAACAAAGAGGTTCAAGGCGAGAGAAGGATAAGATGTCTACGGGCACATGAAGAAGAAAAAAGGAAGGTCTAAAAGCCAGGACCGAATGCACTAATATGAATATTACTTTTAAAGAACGAGGAATGAGGTTGAGGTAGAGGTTAAGGAAGGTCAAGAAGAGAAAAGAGATGGAAGTTACATTCAGATCACATCGTAGATCAAGCAAAGAGAGACTTATGAAGAAATAAAGAAGGTCGAAGTCGGGGTCTGAAGTCAAAGGTGAGATGAAGGCCAAGGTAAAAGAGGCGATGGGGTCAAGTGCCAACGGCAAGATGGAGTGCAAGGAGGCTAGCCAGGCGACAGAATGAGAAAAAAGGAATAAGTGATTACACAAGGATGACATATTGTTAGTAAGCTAGCCATTCCTATTATCCGCAAAAATAAAAGATTCTGAAACCCATGCCCCCGGGCAAATATTGCAGACGACTATACCTGCGAATGTGCACGAACAATATCATGCAAGTCCTCGTATTGCCAAGCCGCTGAGAAACGTCCAAGTGTGGAGTCGAGTCGCGAATCCCATAGCGAGAGAAAAGATGAATGCTGGGCATGGAACAAATGCAACAAGAATTAACCACACGGTCCCAGGCGAGGGTAAGGTTATGGCTAAGGATGGGAAAAAGACGGATGAGAGCTCAACATTAGAGTAGAATGCTTGAGGTTGGTGATATGGCTAGTGAGAACAAAGGATCCAAAAATGAAATATCGTGACAAGGTTGCAATAAGGATGTAAAAAACATCAATGACAAGGATGGTGTCAATGAATCGGGGAATGACGGATACAAACTAATCCAAAATAGCTCTTGAATATTCATGAACAAAAGATGTAAGTGAATATTCATGAAAAGGTGAGCAAACTCTGTTTATGTTCTCAAACTCTGTTTATGTAAGCATTGCTTTTAAGCACTCTTAGGCCCTAAGCAATGTCTTCTGTGCATAAGATTCTGCAAACCAATTGAGCAAAACCATGGACAAAGTTAGTGTTACAGCTATATGGGCAGTATGGGCAGTATTGGGCAGTATGGGTAGTATCTTATCTTATATTATTATAATGTTACTAGTAACGGTGCCCAGCGTTGCTGGGCATAAGTTGGAAGTATGCATATCTTTTGACTGCAATGGGAAATGTGTGCAGTAATAATCCAATGTTTGTAACCTTTTATTGTAACGAAAATATCTAAAGATTTAACAACGTTTAAAAGCAACTTAGCTTCTTCATTTTAGATAGTGCTTTGTGTTCATCTCATTTGCTTGTCATGGCATTTTTTGGCATTTGGTTCATTGCTTGAAGGCCTTGAGACTTATGAGATCCTCTATGAAGGATGCAATAAGCATTGTCTACCATTTCACTCATAGTTTATATTGCATCAACCGGCCTTCTCTCTAGCAATTTTGTGTTCATCTCATCTGCTTATCATGGCATATTTCTGCATTTGGTACATTGCTTGAAGGCCTTGAGACTTATGAGATCTGCTGTGAAAGATGCGATAAGCTGGAGGTATCTAGGGAGAAGAGAGTGTTTCTTATTTTTCTTTATCCGATACGCCCTTTTAAGGTTTTGCTTGTAGGATGGTTTTTGCGGTTTTATTTATCTGCTCAGACTTTATTTTCTAATCGGGAAATGCCCATCGTTGCTTGCGCAAAGTTGGGCCCATGTTAATCAAGGCCATAAAGAGTGTTCTACTAATCTAAAATTTTTACTATTCCCAAACTATATCTCGTATCGATGTGAAGCGCCAACTGCGATTTTGCAATTTTTACATCAACAAAGTCTTGAGATATTTGCAAAGAGGTGCCCAAAGTTGTGGGTTAACTATGGATTATTAGTGCTCCTCTTTGTTTTGTTTTCACCTTTTTTTCTTACAACGGCTAATGTGCTTGGGATATTGTGTCTTTATAATCTCTTCAATTGGGCACAGGGGTTGTTTACTTATTCAAGCTACATCTTTAATGTTCTCTATACAACAAATAATCAAATAATCACGTCCCTCTCTCTTCTAGAGTTCACCTTTAAGTCTTGCTCTGAAACTATGTACCATCTCTATGGATTGAATATGATTGTGTCTATATGAGAGATCAATTGGTATATTTTTATGATTGTCCAATGTTTTTGGAGGCCATTATTCTGGCATGTATCTAGCAATCTCTCCACATTTCAACATGCTTAGATGGATGATTGCTAAAAGATGTCAATTGTAGCATTTTGGAGTCTATTTTTCTCACAAAAGCCTCTATGACACTGAATACACAATTAAGCTCACATTAACTTCTATTAGCTAGGATTAGAGGCTTGATCAAGAAAAAAAAAATAGACAACAATGACATTACTTTAATCTGTTTCTTTTCTTTTAATCTGTTTGTTAATGTCTTCGCTTGTGTTTGCTTGTCAAACATCCAGATTATCATACAAAATGTGCTCAAGTCCTATGTCTCTGCAATAATTAAAGGCACCACTAACGACCTTCTAACATGCCTAGAAAGGAAATCTATGTTTTATCTAACGTCCCATTGAAAAATGAGATTTGGGGTGTATGAAAAGGCCACCAGTTTGTAACAAAACATATTTATCCAGGCTCTGATATTATAGAAATACTACAACTCCAAGCGGCATTGACCTACCATTACAGGTCATTATAACTGGTGTTTGATGGTTTTAAAATTTCCAACTTGGGCTCCATTTGAGATTTTGTTGAACTTAGATCCAATGGACTAAGAGAGATGACTACCTGTGTTTGTATGCTTCTTGCAACTCAACTGAATTTGTTTCTACCAAGTAGAACCTTTGCATAGCAGCGACCAATTCGCAACTAAGAAACACAAGGTTGAGGCAAGGCACGAAAATCTTGATGCAACTAATACTTGGATGATCCCAAGGCTGACTATCTGTCCATGGTGAAGGTCGAGAAACACCCTTTCGTAGAACTCGACCAACACTAAGCAATCTTTGCGACAAGGGCGACATGCATAATACTCCCTACTGTTGCCGACCGCCTCACTGCGCAAGAGATTGTGCTTCAACTACTTCAAAATGTTTTGAAGCCTGCATTTTGGCAAATTGAGGGAGGTTTTCCATCGAGTGATAGTGTCCCGAATCAAGTTACTCATTCTTTTTATTCCAAGAGGTCATATGCAAAAACATATACTATTATTATGAATGATATTACGCTGGAGGCGTACATACCCAAGGATACTGAACATAAAAAGTGCTGGAAACATCATTAGCTGAGATCAACCACGAACCACTGCCTACAACCACTGCCTGCTGTTTGTGATTCTCTAACCACAAAGTTAGAGCAGAGGATGGCTATGGCGGCGTATCCGGCAGTGATACCTAACTGCATCCTTATACTAAAAAAGATTTGTGCACATGCAGCTATGGCGACCCTTCCCTTGCCATGGGAAAAGAGTCAAAAGTTGATCCAATACCATCCTTTGTTGCCTTCATATCATCCTTACATTCACTTTGACCTCCATTCAAACATACAACCCAACCCTTTCAGCCTCCAACATTCGCAAATCAAGTGGAATTTCATGAAAAAGAGTTGCAATATTCCGGTCCATCAAGCTTAGGTTACTTGCGATATAAGCCCTGATGTTCACCCGATCCTCTTGGAATGTAGTATCAACGGTAAGATGAATAGGATTTGTAGTTTCTCTTGCATAAAATTCATGTGTAAACCATCACTGCCACTGACGCCAGCACTTGTTGAATACCTGGGAACATAAGCACAAAGGTCAAATCGAGAGGGGAAATAAGGGAAAATTCACAATGATGCACATTCAAGTTGAGAAACTTACCAGCCCACGATATATTCCTCTGTATTGACACGTTGATGAAGCTCAAACATGGTTCTATTCTATGATACTCTATATCAACAGCAACTTAACCAAAAACAATTCAAAGTAAGAAAATGTGAAAAAACTCGCAGTTACATAAAGCAAGAAAAACACACCTGGTCTGAGGACTCACTATGTGGAACTGCATAAGCATTTTTTATCTCGACGGTACCGTCTGAAGCAATCCTACCAAGAAGAGTGCCGATTACCCATTCCTGCTGGTCATTTCGTCTAATATACGAATCACAGATATGGAAAAGAACCACCGGGTGGAGTTTAGCCACTACTCCCGTTGGACCGGAGGGAAGCTGTAGCACCGTGTTCCCACCAGTAGTCACCATGGCCGAGAGTATTGCCAGAAGGCAGGTATCTCTGATCAAATTTGCCCTTTTTAAGTTAGGGTTTACGTGCCCTTTTTTTTTAATATTTTTGGGACGTCACTTTTTTAGCTTTTTTTACACCACTTTTTAGCCCTAAGATTGCATCATGAAATCTCGGCCGTCGAATTTAGGGCGTGGTCCATTACTTGCACTAAAACATTATAATATAAGATATCGTATTGAATGGATCAAGCCCTAATTTAAATGGCTGAGATCATCTGATTGAAAATGAAGGCTGAGATTTATTGCACAACTTTCCACTATCGTGATTAGTCATGATTTGATTTCTTAAGGAGAAAGGAAAAGAAAAGGAGAGGTAAGGCACGGGCAAAAGGGAAAAGGGAAGGGAAAAAGGGCATGGGAAAAACAGGAAAAGGAAGGAAGGAAGGAAGGAAGGAAGTATATTTTAACGTCCACGAAAAAGGCAAAGAAAGGGGAAAAAGAAAGGGAAAAATGACATGGAAAAAATGAGAACAAGAATAGACTTAGAGAGGGAGAAAGGAAAGGAAAATGGAAAGGGTGGGAAAAGGAGAAAAAGGTAAGGGAAAAGGGTGGAAAAAAGGGACGAACAAAGCATATGGGAAAAGAGGAAGGAAAGGAAAAAAGAAAAAGTGAGGTTGAATGGGAAAAAGGGAACCTGGAAAAAAGGCACGAGGAAAAGGGCAAAAGGGAAGGGGGAAAAGACATGGAAAAAAAGGAAAGAGGAAAATAGTAAAGAAAAGAGGAAAATGGAATCGAAAAGATAGTATTGAAAAAAGAAAGGGAAAAGGTTAGAGAGAAAAGGTGAAGAAAGAGGAGAGGGGAAGAGGAAAATGGCATGGAAAAAGGGAAAGGGAAAGGGAAAGGGAAAGGGGAAAAGAAAAAGAGAGGGGAAAAAGGAAGATAAAAAGGCATCAAGAAAAGGGAAATAGGGAAAGGGTGGGAAATGGGTGGGGAAAAAGCTGAACAGGAAAACAGTGGAAGAAGGGGACGAACAAAGTGCATGGAAAAACGAAAAGGGAAAGGAAAAAAGAAAAAGGGAGATGGAAAGGAAAAATGGGAACCTAGAAAAAGGGCACGAGAAAAAGGGCAAAAGGAAAGGCAGAAAGGGCATTAAAAAAAAAAGGAAAGGGTGAAGAAAGAGAAAAAGGGAAGCAAAATAGGGCATCGAAAAAAGAAAGGGAAAAGGTTAGAGAGAAAAGGTGAGGAAAGAGGAGAAGGAAAGGAGAAAATAACATAGAAAAAGGGACAGGGAAAGGGAAAAAGAAAAAGGGAGGGGAAAAGGAATATAAAAGGCACCGAGAAAAAGGAAAGAGGGAAAGGGTGGGAAAAGGAGGAAAAGGGAGGGGAAAAAGGGTGGAAAGCAAGGAAAGGAAAAAGAGGAAGAGAGGAAGACGAGAAAAAGGGAAGAATAAAGGATGAGGAAGGAAAAAAATGAAGGGAAAAAGAGCATGGGAAAGGAAAAAAAGGGAGAAAAGGGGAAAGAGAAAGAGGAAAAAGGCGGAGGAGGGATGGGGAAAAAAGGAAAAGGGGCACTTAAAAAAGGTGGTGGAGAAATGCGAATGGAAAAAGGCATAAGAAAAGGGAAAGGTAAAGTGAAAATGAAAAGAAAAGAAGAAAAGAAAAGGGAAAAAGGGCACGGAGAAAAGCGAAAGGGTGGGAAAGGGAAGGGAAAGGAAAAAAGAAAAGGGAAGCACAAAAGGGGGAAAAAAGGCACTAGGAAAAGAGGAGAGGGAAAGGGGAAAAGAGAAGGGAAAAAGAGCACAGGATAAAAGAAGAGGGTGGGAAAGGAAGAAGAGGGCCACATGAAAAGGTGGAAAAAAAAGAAGAAAAAACGGCATGGGAAATGGAAAGGAAAAGAAAGGGGAAAAGAAAAGGGAAAAATGGAAAGGGCGGGAAAATGATGAAGAGGGAAGAGAAAAAGTCTATCAGAGAAAGAGAAAGGGAAAGGGAAAAAGGGGAAGGGGAGGGGATGGTGAAGGGGGCTTAAAAAAAGGGGAGGGGGGGAGAGGAAGGAAAAAAGATAACGTGCAGGAAAAAAAAGAACAAAGGGAAAAGGAAAAAGGAAAATGTGTAGGATAATGAGGAAAAGGGAAAACATAGAATAGAGCAAAAAGCAAAAGAAGAGTATTAAATGCACAAAAACCTTTTACAGCTCAGCAGCACTGGTCTTGGTTTCTATTATATTGATTTATGAAAAGAAGACTGGCTTGAATAGGTTTCCGTCCACATAGATTCCCAACTTATGCCCAGCAACACTGGGCACAATTACTAGTATAGGCATATGGGCAGTATTGTTGCCTTTTCTTTGTTCTACATCAAATACTAGATCAAACTTTTGCTAATTCAAAATCCATACATCAGAGAACATCTATTTTTCGTGGCTTATATAATTAGTTTCTTAGGACTTAAACTGGTAGATTTCCCAGATATTACACCTTCATTATGGACTTCAACATTTTACAGTTCTACTTGCTTGCTTAAGGCCGGGCAACAGTCTGCAGACCTAGTGCGGCGGCGCACCCCTTCTAGGAAGGTGAGCAAACTCAAACTCAGTAGACACAAATGTTCAGTTTCTCAGGACTTAAACTGGTAGGTTTTCTAGCTATAATTAGTCAAAACTCAACGGTTTCAATCTATCGCTTCCAACATTTTCAAGCTCGGCTTGCTTAAGCTTTTACAATTCTGCAGGTCTTTAGATATATGACTTAAACTGGTAGATTATTCTGACCTTATAATTATATCTGGATATAAGGTTTACATCAGCTCCATGCATTTGCTCAGCTGTAATTAATGTAACTTCTTATTTCAAAGATACAAAACAGTCACTGCACATCTACTGGTTTTCATTATTTCAGTTATTTATCTGTAGTTGGATACACTTTACCATATGCCTGGATAGATCAGTCTGGAACACAATGTCCAAGCAAGCCAAGCGTTTATTAGAATTTTAGATCCCAGTGTGTATTCCTGGAGTGCAATTTTTGCAGCTTACGCAAATCTTCGCCAACCCAAGACTGGTCTTGAAATGTATAGATAAATGCAACTATCAGGTGCGAAAAGGGATAAATATGTTTATATTGCTGTCATCAAAGCATGTACACTCACATATTCTCTTTTCCATGGTAGGATGGTGCATGAAGTTTCCAGGATCTATAAAAATATGTGGAAGCAAAAGCCAACTTACCTATAGGTTAACTTAAACTATGAATTGTAAATAGGTATAGGTATACTATAGCGTTGAAAATGGTACAAACATATCAAAAATAAGGTGGATCAGATCATTGACATTATCTATCGTCTACAAAGAAGGGAAAAAATGCAGCCATTTAGTCTCGTTTGACCTAATATAGAGAAGATTCCACATAAGATGTAAGTTTTATTTAATCTAGCAGGCTAATTTACTGTGAAGGACTGAGAGAGATTTAACAAATTTTTTTGTAAATATTGGTAGGCCTATTTCGTTTTGTTTAGCCTAATACACAGAAGCTTCAAGGAAAGTATTAGTTTTGTTTGATCTGGTAGGCTAATCTACTATGAAGGATGAGACAGACATATTACAAACAATTTGGTTATTTATTCGCAGGTCTTTCTAAGACAATGCTAGCTACCAAAATTCAGGCCTCCAATTATTCCATCGATGCTAGAAAAAAAATTACTAACATATATTTATTTTAAACTAGAATGATGTTAGCTAAACTAGCCCAAACTTCATTCCAAAAGTTTCTCTGGTTTAGCGAAACAATACAAAATTTCATTCTCTTACTTTTTAGTATTTAGCTAAAGAGATCGAAGGTTGGTGCATGTGCAAAAAACGTTAAGCTGAAATTATTACTTTTTTTCTCAACTTTTTCCATTTATTTTGGCCAACATTTTTTGAAAATGTGCTAAAAGGCCGCCAAATAGCTAAGTTTAGCCCTTAAATTATTCCATGTATGTAGGCCAAATCTTGGAGAAGAGAGTGAGAGGCCTTGGGCATTCTGTTTTGCAATAGCTGGAGCTTGGCTTTTGAAGGCAGATGCAACTAGGTGCCTAGATAAGAAGATTACATTGCCATGACTAATTTATGATTTGCACTGCTTTTTTTATCCCTTATATGCACAAGGGCTAATTGTGTCTACACCGTAACTTTAGATGGTGGGCACTATTTTACATTTATATGTTGTCACTGCTTTTATATCTAGCTCATACATCAATGTGCCCATGTGAACCTCTTAAACAAATTAGATAATATATTACTTGTTTGTTCAATCCATCAAGTCAAGCAATTGCATGCTCTATCATTTACATTAGTTGGTAAGGCCATGTCAATCATAGTCCTCATGCTTGTGTGTAGGCACGTGGATATATTTTCTGCAAAAAGATTTGGTATCTCCCAAAAATCATTGTTAATGATGTCCCAATAATTAATAATATAATATAATATGATAATATAATATTATATTGATTCATGATTCATGCCCCATAAGACTCCCAAGGTTAAGGTCAAAGATTTATAAACTCAAAAGTAGTGATCTATGATGTTTGATATCAACAATGAACTCACCTAATAGACAACCTAAGATGCCTTTTAGGTTCAAGGTTGTTGTTTTCTTCATATGTAATCCTACTTAGGATTTTCTATACTTCACCAAAATCAACTACAGTGCATCATTTCATGAATTTATTTACCTTGCACATGGCATTGCTCATCACATCACTAATTTACAAAAGCATAATTTCTTAAATGCATACATTGTGTAAGACTTATACATACTAAAGGTCACATCATTTACAAAGAATAATATTTTAAATGCATAACATTGTGTAAGACTTATCCGTGTGTGAGACTCATCCATACACGTTTATGCAAACTAAAAAAATCAAAATTATACAAAGAGTCCCATTTTTATACAAACCTGGATAAGCTTTAATTTAGGTGATCTTTTTGTTTTTTTTAAGGTAATTTTAAAGTAGACACATAGAGTGCTTCTTTTATTATTCCAGATCAGTTTACTATGCTTGAACCCTTAAGCATAGGTTCACAAATTAATATAAAATGCCTAACAAATTGTGAATAGGATTGGCATCATTTGATGCTTTTGGGTATGAAATAAAACCATTTTCTATTAAATTGATGATAAGAATTTGCAATTTTTTATTCTCCACTTACCCACCTCCAATATGAAACAAGGTTTCTAGGTACATCCGTTCTCCACTCACCCATCTTCATCATGAAACAAGGTTTCTTGGTACATTGTTGATGAGGGCGCAATTTTTGCATCTCCACCATAATGAGCATCATACTAAACCCACCCACATCCATTAATGGCAGTGTCATACTTGTCTTATAATCTTCTAGCCCAAGGTTAGTTCCTTTCTTATATGCATTCGGTGACATGAAATTATGATAATATTACCTTAAACCAATTGGCAATCATAGTATTATCCAGACATTTGCTTTGAGAAACACCAAAAATAGATTGTGTATATCAATAAGACAAACCATAAAAGCCAAGGGTATTGTATATTAGTGTATTTAGGTTATGCTAATGCTTTCATACACAACAACATTGCCATTGCATATTTATGTCTAGAACTAACCTACTTGTGACCCTATGTTAGTAAGTTGTGCATTGCAAATGTGCTAAATAAATGATGCCCTTTGTGTAGGGACTGGTAGAGTCAGAGACCAAACGTAGTGAATACTCTGGCTATTTTGTCGTATAACCATAAGTGCATATGCTTGGGGGCAGATAGAGAAATAGATTACTTGGATATGGATTTTAATTTGCACTTAATTTTTTATGGCTTATGTGGGCACTCCTACTTTAGACCTACAACATCTTCAATTAATAGAATCCTTGAAGAAATTGTAAATTATGTAATTGGTATGTAGACCCCATCACATATGGACTTTTATGTCTATGTTTGTGTTCTTTTATAGTTGTTTATGAGAGAATGCTTTTTGGGGGTTTCGCCAAAATTGAGAAACAATAATCTGTGGCCGTTGACTAATTCAACATCATGATCCCACATTCAAAATTCAGAATTCACAAGAGATCTACAAGAAGGTGGTGTTAAGAAACACCTAAAGTAGATAATCAAAATTATTGCTCTAGTAGTAACCATCATTCGTTTATTTTAGGATTATGTATATTCCAAAATTGCACCACATAAGCATTATTTTTAGTGCATTTAGGGTTTTTAATTCCATTTTTTGCATTTAAAAGACTGTAGTGTATGTTGTATATTTTGTTATCTTTTCACATTTGCGTTAAACAAGCAATCATAAATGACTATAAGCAAGGTGCACCTTGAACTACCACAGTCGTCGGATTCGCCGATCCTACGACAGAGATCGTATGTTGGGGACTCTGGGCACCTCTCGTTTCGCTTATAGTCATTTATGATTGGGGCCGCCTATGATTTTGAAGTATGAAATACGAGTTATAAGCGAAACAGAGGTGCCTAAAGGCCCCAACATATGATCTTCGATGACTGTGGTAGTCCAAGGTGCACCTCACTTATAGTCATTTATGATTGGGGCACCCATGATTTTGAAAGATTTTGATGGAATATCGAGCTTCTATACGGCTTTCTATAAAGTTTTAGAATATGAAATACAGGGGCTCGAACCTCTACCAAAATAACTCAATGTCCTAATAAGACTACTTTAACCAATATACCTAATGAGCTAATATGATTATTTTTTATCTTGAATCTGTATTTTTTTTTTATAACAACCCATTCAATTGTTTTAGGGGCATATGGTCTATAATTTCAGGAATTGTTATTAAATCCCCCTGGAACCCCCTGTTATTGTGCTACATATTCTAAACGAGGTGCCCCTGGACTACCACAGTTGTCGAATTCGTTGATCCTACGACCCAGATCGTATGTTGGAGCTCTGGTTACCTCTCGTTTCGCTTATAGTCATTTATGATTGGAGGCGCCTATGCTTTTGAAATATGAAATATGAGTTCGCCTAAGGTTTTGAGGGAATATCGAACCTCTATACGTCTTTGCCTAAGATTTTAAAATATGAAATACGGGGGCTCGGACCTCTACCAAAATAACTCAATATTCTAATCGAACCTCTACCAAATAACTCAATGTACTAATAATATTACTTTAGCCAATATATCTAGTGAGCTAATATGATTATTTTTTATCTTGAATCTATGTTTTTTTTTTTTACAACAACCCATTCAATTGTTATAGGAATATAAAATCTATGATTTCAGGAATTGTTCCCTTGAAACCCCCTATTATTGTGCTACATATTCTAAACGAGGTGCACCCTGGACTATCACAATCGTCGGATTTGTCGATCCTACGACCCAGATTGTATGTTGGAGCTCCGGGCACCTCTCGTTTTGCTTATAGTCATTTATGATTGGAGGCGCCTATGCTTTTGAAATATGAAATACGAGTTAGCCTAAGGTTTTGAGGGAATATCGAATCTCTACACGTCTTTGCCTAAGATTTTAGAATATGGAATACGAGGGCTCGAACCTCTACCAAAATAACTCAATATTTTAATAAGACTACTTTAATAAATATACCCAGTGAGCTAATGTGATTATTACTTATCTTGAATCTATATTTTTTTTATAACAACCCATTTAATTATTTTAGGGATATATGGCCTATGGTTTCAGAAATTGTTATTAAATCCCCCTGGAACCCCCTGTTATTGTTGTGCTACATATTCTAATGGAGGTGCACCCTGGACTACCACAGTCGTTGGATTCGTCGATCCTCCGACTCAGATTGTATGTTGAAGCTCTGGGCACCTCTCGTTTCACTTATAGTCATTTATGATTGGAGGCGCCTATGCTTTTGAAATATGAAATACGAGTTCGCCTAAGGTTTTGAGGAAATATCGAACCTCTATACGTCCTTGCCTAAGATTTTAGAATATAAAATACGGGGGCTCGAACCTCTACTAAAATAACTCAATATTCTAGCAAGACTACTTTAACCAATATATCCATTGAGCTAATGTGATTATTTTTTATCTTGAATCTACATTTCTTCTTATAACAAACCATTCAATTGTTTTAGGGATATATGGTCTATGGTTTCAAGAATTGTTATTAAATCCCCCTGAACCCCATGTTATTGTGCTACATATTCTAAACGAGGTGCACCATGGACTACCACAGTCGTCGAATTCGTTGATCCTACGACCCAGATCGTATGTTGGAGCTCTGGTTACCTCTCGTTTCGCTTATAGTCATTTATGATTGGAGGCGCCTATGCTTCTGAAATATGAAATACGAGTTTGCCTAAGGTTTTGAGGCAATATCGAACCTCTATACGTCTTTGCCTAAGATTTTAGAATATGAAATACGGGGGCTCGAGCCTCTACCAAAATAACTCAATGTTCTAATCGAACCTCTACCAAAATAACTCAATTATCCCATATTTTTCACTTCCCAACGAACGTTCTTTCAACTCCAAGGGAATGAAAGAAAGGAGAAAGATTCTTTGGCAGATTCTTGGTAGCAATGGAGAAAGGGTTCTTATAGTTGTAGCTCCATAGGGGTATATTTCACTAAGGAGAAAGTAAAAAAAAGGATATAGCCTTAATAATAAAGGTCGTGGATCGTTCATTACATTTTTCTTTGCTTTTTGTTCTACGCAACATGCAGATGAAATATGCTTATGAAATATGCTTGGTCATCTGCAAGCAATACGCCCTCATCTTTGCTATGAAGTTTTTTTCTATTTATTTGGTGGCTTTGAAATGCATTCTTTATGAAACTATTTACAACAAGGTAAGTTTTTTCTGTACAATGTGCTTTGTTTCTTCTCTACAGTTGTGCTTTGTTTGTAGGGTCATAAAATAATGCTAAAGTCCTTGTCATTCCAAATATCTAGGCTAAAGATTGCAAATATCTATATGTTGTTTCTTGACATTCACAAGTCTTTGTGTTTTGTCTCTTTAGGTTTTTAAGCAATATATTACTGCAGCCACATGTTTATTTGAATATGTGCGTTCACAATGCACAATCTCAATTTTGATGGCATCCTTTTTAGGGATGGCCATCACTTGGTCTTTATGTTATAAATTGATTAATTCCCCAGTTCTAAAGCATAAGTTGTATATTTGCAGGTTGCAATGGTGCAACTTGTAGACATAGGAGATTGATTAATTCCCCAGCTCTAAAGCATAAGTTATGTATTTGCAGGTTGCAATGGTGCAACTTGCAGACATAGGAGATTGTAGAGATGGGTTAGAAATGTTCCAACGTCTTTTAGTGGTCTCATTGTGTGGATCTCATTCTTGCTCTCATTGTAATATTTTTACTATGTTGGATTTGTCTGACAAAGCATGGTTAGAATACCTAAAGAAGAGTTGCTATTGCTGTTTGTCTAGTTAGATTATCTAAAGAAGAGTTGCTCTTGTTGTGACAAACATGATACAACCCTCTAATTTGTTTTCGACTGGCCTTTATGTTTTGTTCAAAGCTCACGTATGATTTGTTATCTACAGGTTTATTGTGCCAGATCCTTGCGAGCACATTAAATTTCCAACTACAAGTGGTTTAGTTTTTGGCAAATTAGTTAGCCCCCTAACTTGATGTAGTTTTGTTGTTCAAATTTAGGTGACAAAATGGCCTAAAACTTCCAAGTCGAACCCATAGCCAATTCCTTCAAGTTCTCATCATCTAATGATGGCAATTCCGTCAAAGTTGTGCCTTATTTGTAGATGCTTTAAGCAGTTTTGTTTCAGTAGTATTATGGATATGCAAATCTGCTCCTTTTTTTTTGTGTCTCAAGCTCTCCAACAATTTGGTACGGCATTGTTTTGTTTCACTTTTTGAAGGTTTTAGAAGTATTATCATTTCAACTAATGCCTCATGTTGATATTAATCATTCCATCAATTGGTGATGCCAAAGTTCCCCTTCATATGTAAGCAAACAATTGAGGGATCTGTTTTTGTCAATAATTATTCAAAGACTTATTGGTTGGAAGTATTATACAGAACCAAGTGTGCATAAAGAACTATCTACCAGAACTTTAGTTAACCTATTTTTTTAACCTATTTGTTGCATCGAAAATAGTATTGGATGTTTCTAGAGTTTGAATCATTGTCAAATTTTGCAACCAACCTTACTTTGTAATATATTTTGAGGTCTAATATAAGACTTAACAGGTTGGAGATATTCGTGAATGTGTTTCTGCCCCTCATCTCCAACTTTGTTAAAGTGATGTTGCTATATGGACTGCAATCATCACATTATTTTTATACGAACAATTCTATAACTTGCTTAGTAAGTTGAACGAACAAATTCACTATTATTTAACCAATTCATTAGTTGACCAATTAAAAATAATTTATAAAATCCACATAATTCCTTAAATTGGGCATTACTTTGAGCCCAAATTTACACTTATGGGGCCATTTATTTTTGCATAATTTAGAATAGAAACAGGTCTTTTGCATTACCTTTTATAACGAACAATGTGTTTTTTGCATTGCTTATATAAGCAACAATGTGTTTTCAATTGAAAAACAGTGTGATGTGAACATATAATTTTATTATTGGAGGAACATTGTGATGTTGTTAGCATAAAAAGTCCAAAAACATCACCCACTGCCAATATTAAGAGTTGTCACATTTAGAACAAAACGTGGAGCAGCCATGAGTTATACATTGCTAATGATTGGTGTTCATACATTTAGATTCAAGTTGTGGCAGTCATGAGTTATACATTTCTAATGATTAATGTTCATACATTTAGATTCAGGTTGTGGCGGATGTCTATAACGACAATGCCAATAGCATGCCAGTTGATGTTTTAGATGCAAATTTGACCATGAGATGACCCCATATATGCACTACAAGGTATCGTATCAATTCCATTGTACCTATGCATCTTATCCTATTCCTCCACCCTAGAATTTTATTCTGCCCTACACATTCCATTATATCTACCCATCACATTTAAGCAGTCTCTTATCTACACAATCTGTTACTCTAACCAGTTAATTCCACCTAAGCACTCCATGCCCATACCACATGCCATGACTAATGCCCTGCATCGCCGGGCACACATTTCTAGTAAATGCTACAAGTGAAATGAGAGGTGCCCACACACCCCAACATACGATCTGGGTCGTGGAATCGACGAATCTGACGACTGTGATAGTCCCGAGTGCACCTCGTTTAGAATAACACCTTTCGACTAACCAATATCCATAGCAAGTTTCTGACAAAGGAGCCTAGAATACGTACTTTTCGTATGTCCAATACTTTTCATATCTGTACATATCTTCTATCCTTTCATTGATGGACCTTTAACTATTAGACATACATGAGCATAACATGTAAATATGCACGCATGAACATTTGCCTCTATGTTAACCACGACCATGTTATTGACAATCTTCTATCCTTTCATTGGACCTTTAGACATTGGGCATACATGAGAATATGGTTTAGGTTAATCAAGATGTGAATATACAATTTAGGATGTAGAAAATTTCGTCAGCAGATATTTCGCGAAGTAGTTTTTTTGGCGGCCGCCAGTTGACCTGGCGGGCTGCAAGGCAGCTGACGACCGCCAAAAAATTTCAAGCAAAATTTTCTTGGTGACCAAAATTCTACAACGAAAAAAAAAGGGCTTGAAATTTGCCCCCAATTTTCTCTTTTTGGTTGTTTTCCTACAGACTCTGGGCAGATCAAGTGTGCCTCTTAATCTGGATTGACAGATCAGGTGCGACAGATCAGGAAACTGGGTGGAGATCGACTAGTTTTTTCGCTTTGAAAGAACAGGTTGTTTGGGGGTGAAATTTCAAGCCCCCTTTTTTTCGATACTCAATATGCAAATATCCCTAGGTTTGATGCTATACATTTTGACATAAGACTATTCTAGTCCATTCTAGCTAAATGTAGAACATATTGGAGCTATATATATATAGGTATTGGATTATAAGACAGCCATATTCATATGGAAATGCTAGTGGGAACTCCTTTTCCGGTGAGGCCATTTTCAGAGGAAGGATAGAGAAGAGTATAAGGAACCTTTGCAGGTCCTTGTCTGTTCACATTCTTACTCTCGTTGTTTCGTTCAGTTATGATGTTCTCTATGTCTTTGATTCTCTTCCCAAATTGGTCAAAAGCTTCAAGGACCTTTGCATTGCTAGTCCAATTTTCTGTCAAAGGTTGCCCCAAGTACACCTCCTCCACTGCATGAGTAGACAATATTTCTATGACTGTCATCACAATAGCTGACTCGATCTTGTTGGTCACACATGACAAGTAGTATCTCTCAGGATCCTTAAGAAGTTCGTTATGTTCCTGCGATCCTATTTCTGGAATGAGTTTGTGGGTCCTTTTGATGGATGATTTGGTGTAAATCCCTCATATGGGTATTGCCCAAAGTTCACTGTTGCATGGTCTGTAGAGGCTACCCAAATGATTGTAGTTAGAGTTTCAGGTAAGTTCTTCACGCTGTTTAGTACTGGCCACCATTTCCCTCTTCCCCTTCACGCTCTTTCCCTCTTCCCCTTTTCCTCGTGTCTATTTGCCTTTTCCTTTTCATTTTTCCACCCCCCTTTTTCTTTTTCCTTTCCCTAACCTCCCCCCTTTTCCCGTGCCCTTTTTCTCTTTTCTCCCCTCATTTCTTTTCCTTTTCTCTTTCCCTTTTCCATTACGCCATTCCCTTTTCCCCACCTTTTCCATGCACTCCTCCTTTCTCTATCTTCCTCTTCTTTTCCCTTTGAGCGTTCTCCCTCCCCTTTTTTTTGAACTTTTTTCATGCTCTTTCCTTTTTCTCCTTTTCTCAACCTTTCCCTTTTGCCCTTTTTCCTATGCCCTTTTCCCATCTCCCTCTTCCCTTTTCTAAATGCCCATTTTCCCTTCCCTTTTTCGCATTTCCTTTTTCCTTCCCCTTTCGCTTTTCCAATGCTCCTTTTCCCTTCCATTTTCCTCCTTTCTCCACTCTTTCCTCATTGCCCTTTCTCCCTTCCCATTCCTCTCTCCCCCCTTTGTTTTCTCTTTCTTTTTCCTTTCCTCACCATTTCCTTCTTCCCCCTTTTCCCATGCCCTTTTTCCCTTCACTTTTCCTTTTTCATGCTCCCTTTTCCTTAATCTTCGATATTGCAATAAAATCATCACCGTCCATTAAGCCAATCAAATCTACACCATTAGATTTAGGGCTTGATGGAAAACGGACACACGCTAAAACATTATAATATAGGATGAATACCAAACACAATTCTACTAACATATTAGATACAAGTTGGATGGCATTATGTTATAAGTCTTATGAAAATGTTATAATGATGTAGTTATAAAAATGTTAAAAAATTGTTGCAACGACCCACTTAAATTGCAATATAAAGTTGACAAAATGCTCCTCAACGTTCCTTCAAAATATTAGATGAAAATCTGGATAACTTTTTGTTATAAGTCTTAAGAAAAGATTGGCGCAACTTATCTTAAATATTGTTCAAAAGTAGTTGCAAAAATCTACTTAATATGCAATAAAAAGTTGACAAAAGAAGGTCAATGCTTTGACGAAATATTTGACACTATGCAGTCGACACAGTTTTGACACAACACAAGCACTTCGTGTCAAGATGGTAGCATTCAACACAAAATTGTCACTGCACCTAGGGCTTGTCACAAGGGTTGACACTATACCTCGATCCTCTTGTAGTAATAGATTATTTGGATATGGATTTTAATTTGCACTTAATTTTTTATGGCTTTCTACTTTAGACCTACAACATCTTCAATTAATAGAATCCTTGAAGAAATTGTAAACTATGCAATTGGTATGTAGACCCCATCACATATGGTGTGTTTGTGTCCTTTTATAGTTGTTTATGAGACAATGCTTTTTGGGGGTTTAGCCAAAATTGAGAAACAATAATCTGTGGTCCACTCGAGTTGGGAAGCAGAGGATTCTGAAACTTTGTTGTTCTTTTTAAAAGCGGCAATCATACATTCTTCGATATTAGAACTAAATCTTTTTCCAAAACAACATTTCTAGTTGCAAAAATATCAATGCCAGCATCCCTGACCATGCCTTCCACATATTTCTTAATGATTGCTCATCATTTTGTTTCAAGTATATTAATCCAGGGACCTTTTCTATAATTGGCGATGGCCCTATTGGGGCTCCTCTGTCCAACTTTTCTTGGACTTGGACTTGGATTAATTCTTTGGTTTCTTACAACAGCAGATGCCCATACGTTCCTTGACAGCAGTGACGGAGAGTTCTTTTTGTCATTCTTCTATTATGCTGCTTGAAACACCGTCTTACCCAGCTCACTCCGTTTGTCCTTTTCTCCCAATTGTTGAAATTCTTTTAGGATGATCGGAATTAACAGAAGTGGGCGGATTTTAGGGGAGGAAATCCCCTATTTTTGATCCATGTTATCATGTGCAAATAGGAGCAACATCACAGGTGTATTTTTCTTGCCATTTTTTATTCCTATTTCTATTCACAGGTATATTTCTATTCATAGGGCCTATATTCTATAGCTTCTGTATGGTTTAACTCCTTAGCTCCTATCTCATACAAGCCAGTTGGGTTTAGAGAGCTGAGGCATGCATTATATAAGTATTAGCTAGATGTTCAATTCTATGTGTTTGCCAACATTTTGTTCTCTGTTTATTTATTATGCGGTTCGATTTCAAGCATCGTAGACCCATTATGAATTATGCTTCGTTATTGCAGGATAAGTTTAGACTGCATCATTTGCACTAGAATTCTGATGATCTTTTTGTGACTGATCTTTATCTTTCAACATCGTGGACCCATTCTGAGATGTGCTTTGTTTTTGCAAGATAAGTTCAGGTTATTCACACTAGAGTTTGTCAAGTTAGTGAGTAACTAATCTGACAAAGCGTCTTCTTTCTGTATCCATGATACATGAGGAGTTTCTTTTCTATGTGCCAATTTAAAGAAAAGAGGATATAAAATGATAGATCTAAATGTTGTGGAGTGCTTCACAACCCTCACAAAATTATGAAGATCATTGATAATACAACGTCCCTTATTAAAACACTAGAAAAAGTGCCCAGCGTTGCTGGGCTTATCGTTAGGCAACAAAAGTAGGACAGTGTTTGAAAGAGAAATTGTGATATTATATCCAAAATGTCTTCCTCAATACAATGATTACGATAAACAGAATTGTGATACTTACTTTTGAGATAATTATATTAATGAGATTATGATAGGTTGATGTTGAGATAATATTGTTCAGATTTAAGTTTTGTGCATCCTTGCACATACGAAACGAAATATGCTAGTGCTGAGATATTACTCCATTTGCAATCCAACTCTGCATTCGACGACAATGTAGCATCAGACGAATCCCCTTCCTTTAAGTGTGATTACATGAGAAAGGAGCAACTATTATGATATCTGCAGTATCCAGAGTATTTTGTAAGAATGTGACACCAGCTCAACTTTTATAGACAATTGAAGATAGCTCTGCCTTGTTCCAATGTGCCCTATACTCCCCTTTCTGAGTGCAAAGGCTGTTCTGCAAAAGGTCATATCTCCCATACCCAACAGATTTACAATTCTCAAATATACATTAAAATTTTATGTTCTCTTTATTTGCAGAAAAAACGTAAAACCTGCTGTGTCCACCTTGGCAACAATAAGAAAGAATGAAGCCAAAACTGCAAGAAAACACAGATTTAATGGTCCTATTCCATAATATGTTCCTCGGATTCAAGAAGTGGTGCAAGAAATTCAACTATCACAGTTTTTCTCTGATTGAGTCGTGCTGTTGTACTATCCATACCCTGCAATTTTAGCAGCCCATAAAATAATTTCTTAACAGTCAAGTCATTAAAGTTTGCACATCTCTTATACATCACCACATTTGGCAAGTCTGAATGAAACTTGCATTTATGCAGACTGAACAACACAAAAAGATGCTTGAGCAACAAAAGTAGCATTTTCACATTATGTTCTGTGTTGTAAGAATAAGTAGGTATAGTAAAATCCCAACGTAGGCCGTGTATTCCACCTATAACGAATGGTCTGCTCAATTATGGTGGTGACTTATAGGAAATGGATTCCAAACACATGCATACAACCTAGACTATGTAGATGAGATTCAAAAATTCAGTTGTCTTAATGGCAGTCGTGGAAAATGTGAAGGGCCAGACAATGCGTTAAAAGTTTCTGAAGAAATGCGTGGCATAATCATCATTGCATTGGAGTAGTAACTGAATGAAGTACTTCCTTGCTAGAGCGATATTGACGCATGACATAGACAAATATTTGAATTGAAAAGCCAATCTCCATGAGAATATTAACGGCATGGACCAGTTCTTGTGCAAGGCTAGTATTGACATTCCTTCTATTGCTGCAACTAATTTTAATTTAAGCTTTCCAGCTGTTTGCACTTATTTGAACCCAAGCTTTGGATTGTGAACTTCATGCTTAGCAAAACCTAGTAATATTATATAGCATAAATGACCAATGTAACATGGCTATCATGTGTTTTTTAGGACACGCATGATAAATATTTTCCTATTAGCAACAATGAGCATATCGTAAACAGAAGAGTGCCTTCATAGTTTCAAAAGAATAGTAAAATATGCAAAATAAATTCTTACTATAAGAAAACTTACCTCTTTGTTGGCTTCTGAACTTACACAGGAACTCAATCTCATTAATGGAAAACGTTCAGTTTCTTTCTTTTGTTCTACTTGAGGCATTAAACTTCAACTTCAGAGCTCCAATTTGCTACACATATGGTGATGCCTTAATAACAATAAAATCTGTAGAAGCTTACGTTTTTCTGGGAATGACATATATGAGCAATAAATGCATATATTGTCGGGTCCAAGAATGCGATGTTACAACAGGATAAGATCATGTATTCACAGTCTCATATACAGGGTAGTCCCATACACAAAAATATCACTTCCCCAAGATAGATTTAGGCCACCAAGGGCCCTTATCATATGATGTTCGATCTGCAACTCCTTCCACATGGTTTGTCTTTTGAAGGTTATCCACATCATAATCCAGCTCCTTAGCCAGCTCCATAAATTTACAATAAGTCTCCTCTTCCAAAGCTAGCTTATGCAAAAGGATCCAAAGATATCTCCTAGAGGGTTGTCACAAGAGCCCATTATAATCTTTTTTTTTTATTGAAGGCCATTGAGCCCATTATAATCTTCATCCAAAGCCATCGCCCAATAATCCCCTGTGCTAGGAAAAAGTGGCAAGAAAGGAGGGACCCAAAATCGAACTAAAGATTTTTGCATCTGGGCCCTTGAAGTCGGCCAAGCAGATCCTTCAATATAGCTTTGTTTTCCATCAAGCCACACATTAATAGATCCATCAGGCTTAAGATTAAGTGGCCCTTGTATTTACGCTCCCTTTTGGCTGAAACCTTGAAGGAATATTTGCAATCTGATACCATCTACCCATGTAATGCTCGAAATCAAGGTTTTTCACACAAGATCTTCTTGGCGACCCATTTTCGCGATTTCAAAGCTAACTGGAATGCAAAACTATTTTGGATAAAAACCATATTTGTAATAGAGATGAATAGACTCTTTACCTTGTGTTGCCACATAATAATCATCATGAGCGAAATGGCTCCATGGCCACCAGAATGTAGTACAGCATGGTCTTTATGGTAGCCCACATTCACGAATTCTACCTTCAATTAATTTTAGGACATGATCATAAGTAATTTCAATTTTCTCAAGTGTTTAATACCAGTTCCAGCATCACGCATTAGTGTATAGATCGGCTGCCTGATCACCTTTCTTTCAAACGGACTACTCGGTCCAAAATACCTAGCCATTGCCATTGTAGTCTCTAATAGTTTTTGTATAAGTGCGCGTCAAATAAAACCGTAAATCAAATGGATCAAACTAAATTAAATTAATTAAGGGGCAGGATTGCGCACAAACTATCCTAAAAGTCCTTTAGTATTATATATAGATTATTCTTCTAAATTAGAAATATGGACATTTGTTCTTAAATACCTCTCGCTGGCTAACAGTTAGGCATGGAAGAATTTTATGGATATTGATACTTGCTTGAATTTATTGCTTTTACATCTTGAACTTTTTCTGTAGTGAGTGCTTATGTAATCTTCTTTATGTTGATGCATGTACAGAAGGAATGTGATGTCATGGGGAATGTGCATGCGTCGTTGCCCAGTGATGCTGCATTACATATTTATTCCTCATGTTTATTCCTTCGACACGCGTATCTCTTTGTATTATCACTGGCAACACTGAGATTTTGTCAGGGTTTAATTATCCCATATTTTTCACTTCCCAACGAACGTTCTTTCAACTCCAAGGGGATGAAAGAAAGGAGAAAGGTTCTTTGGCGGATTCTTGGTAGCAATGGAGAAAGGGTTCTTATAGTTGTAGCTCCATAGGGGTATATTTCACTAAGGAGAAAGTAAAATCAAGGATATAGCCTTAATAATAAAGGTATGTGGATCGTTCATTACATTTTTCTTTGCTTTTTATTCTACGCAACATGCAGATGAAATATGCTTATGAAATTTGCTTCGTCATCTGCAAGCTATACGCCCTCATCTTTGCTATGAAGTTTTTTCTCTATTTATTTGGTGGCTTTGAAATGCAGTCTTTATGAAACTATTTACAACAAGGTAAGTTTTTTCTATACAATGTGCTTTGTTTCTTCTCTACAGTTGTGCTTTAATTGTAGGATCATAAAATAATGCTAAAGTCTTTATCATTCCAAATATCTAGGCTAGAGATTGCAAATATCTAGATGTTGTTTTCTGACATTCACAAGTCTTTGTATTTTGTCTCTTTAGGTTTTTAAGCAATATATTACTGCAGCCACATGTTCATTTGAATATGTGTGTTCTCAATGCACAATCTCAATTTTGATGGCATCCTTTTTAGAGATGGCCATCACTTGGTCTTTATGTTAATAAATTGATTAATTCCCCAGTTCTAAAGCATAAGTTATGTGTTTGCAGGTTGCAATGGTGCAGCTTGCAGACATAGGAGATTGATTAATTCCCCAGCTCTAAAGCATAAGTTATATATTTGCAGGTTGTAATGGTGCAACTTGCAGACATAGGAGATTGTAGAGATGGGTTAGAAATGTTCCAACCAATTTGTCTTTTACCAATAAGAGGTGGTCTCATTGTAATGTGGATCTCATTCTTGCTCTCATTGTAATGTTTTTACTATGTTGGATTTGTCTGACAAAGCATGGTTAGAATACCTAAAGAAGAGTTGCTATTGCCGTTTGTCTGGTTAGATTATCTAAAGAAGGGTTGCTCTTGCTGTTTTTTTTTTTGTTGAAGGACGTCAGACTTTATTCAATCAAAGAGTCAAATACAAGTATAAATGCAGAGACAGGAATAAAATCTCAGCGGATAAGTGGAGACCCACCGAGTGAAGCAACCTGCCTAAGCATAAGAGTGCACATCCAAAAACTCCTCAAAAATCAATCGCCTCTTGCGAGGGGCAAGTGAAGAACAATGATACGACTTTACAATGTAACCTTGAGCTTCTTGGAGAACACGATTATCTGCCACATCCAGACCTTTGAAGATTACCAATCTTCGTCTTTTCCAGATAGTCCAAAGCAACCATCCTGCTGCTAGATGAAAAGCCTGGCCTTGTAACTCTGTCCAGGTACTTGGGTAAATTGCCAAAAGCAGTTGTTGACTTGTTAGTGAAACCTGAAAAAGGGAAAACAACCAGTCCCATACCTGTCTAAGGTGTTCACACATGAAAAAGCAATGCTCAATGGTCTCAGATCCACGCTTGCATACTGAACACTAGGGTTAAACTTATGGACAAGCACATTAACCCGCAGACACCTATGAAGAATCTGCCACCAAAGAACTGCCACTTTAGGATGAAGTAGCTTGTCCCATGCCCAAGACCACACCTTCTGCCATTGAAGAGGAGGAAGTTGAAGAGACCACTTATTAGACGGAGGAAGAATATCAGTATCAAGCAACAACTGATACATAGAGTTCACAAGTTTGCACTCCTTAATTTCTTCATGACAAACCCATACCAAAATATCTTCTTGGTGTGGCAGAATAGGCTGTAGAAAATCAGCAACTTTTTGCCAAAGAACTCTATCCCATCGCCCCAATAGAAACTTTAACTGAAAAGCCTCCCATGTCAACAACTGGCCTGAGTCATACCATGCTGCAATAGTTAAGATTCCAGCACTTTTCCAACGTCTTTGAGTCAATGGGTGCACTGTAAAGCAAAGTGGTTGATTGTCTACCAGAGGGATCCACCAACAAGGTGCAGTCAACTGTACACAAGCAGTTGGACTGATGTGAAATAAAGTTTTGACTGTGTGCCAGGAATCTAACAATCCCTTTAAGAATGGAGAAGCATTATGATAAGGCCCGAACTCATAAAATAAACTCCATGGAAGAACAGGTTTGAGTGTGATTTTACCAAAAGGGATACAGTAGGTAAGAGCCTGTGCAGTAAGCCGTAACCCAGGAGAATCATCCTTACCTACGAGAAGCCACCAAATGAATTTTGAGATCATAACCTTACTCTGCAAATGGAAATCTGTCATGCCCAAACCTCCAGCAGACTTAGGTTTTATACACTTAGGGTTGCTCTTGCTGTGACAAACACGATACAACCCTCTAATTTGTTTTCGACTAACCTTTATGTTTTGTTCAAAGCTCACGTATGATTTGTTATCTACAGGTTTATTGTGCCCGATCCTTGCGAGCACACTAAATTTCCAACTAGAAGTGGTTTAGTTTTTGGCAAATTAGTTAGTCCCCTACCTTGATGCAGTTTTGTTGTGTTCAGATTTAGGTGACAAAATGGTCAGTAGTATTATGGATATGCAAATCTGCTCCATTTTTTTGTGTCTCAAGCTCTCCAACAATTTGGTACGACGTTGTTTTGTTTCACTTTTTGAAGGTTTTAGGAGTATTGTCATTTCAACTGATGCCTCATGTTGATATAAGTTAAACCTGATGTTTGTTCCTATTCCTGCAGGTTCGTTGCAGAATTAAAGCTGCACAAGAGTTACCCAGCAGGACATAACTCCTTGATTACCAGATGCACAACTAGCCCCAAGCTTTTTCTGTTTTTTTGAATGCCCACCTACTGCAATAAACATTAACCTTCTTTTGCATCATCAAATGTTCTGTCAATGTAATCATTCCATCAATTGGTGAAGCAAATCTTCCCCTTCATAAGTAAGCAAACAATTGAGGGATCTGTTTGTTTGTCATAGAACCAACTGTGCATAGAGAATTATCTATCAGAACTTTAGTTAACCTATTTTTTTAACCTATTTGTTGCATCGAAAATAGTATCGAAAATAGTATTGGTCTAATATAAGACTTAACAGGTTGGAGATATTCTTGAATGTGTTTGTGCCCCTTATCTCCAACTTTGTTAAAGTGATGTTGCTATATGGACTGCAATCATCACATTTTTTTTATCAATTCTATAACTTGCTTAGTAAGTTGAACTATCAAATTCACTATTATTTAACCGATTCATTAGTTGACCAATTAAAAATAATTTATAAAATCCACATAATTCCTTAAATTGGTCATAACTTTGAACCCAAATTTACGCTTATGGGGCCATTTATTTTTGCATAATTTAGAATAGAAACAAGTCTTTTGCATTACCTCATATAAGGAACAATGTATTTTTGCATTGCTTATATAAGTAACAATGTGTTTTCAATTGAAAAACAGTGTGATGTGAACTTATAATTTTATTATTGGAGGAACATTGTGATGTTGTTAGCATAAAAAGTCCAAAAACGTCACCCACTGCCAATATTAAGAGTTGTCACATTTAGAACAAAACGTGGAGCAGTCATGAGTTATACATTGCTAATGATTGGTGTTCATACATTTAGATTCAGGTTGTGGCAGAGTTATGAGTTATACATTTCAAATGATTAGTGTTCATACATTTAGATTCAGGTTGTGGCGGTTGTCTATAACGACAATGCCAATAGCATCCCAGTTGATGTTTTAGATGCAAATTTGTCCATGATATGACCCCATATATGCACCACAAGGTATCGTATCAATTCCATTGTACCTATGCATCCTATCCTATTCCACTCTAGAATCTTATTCTGCCCTACACATTCCATCATATCTATTTATTACATTTAAGCACTCTCTTATCTACACAATCTGTTACTCTAACAAGTTAATTCTACCTAAGCACTCCATGCCCATACCACATGCCATGACTAATGCCCGGCATCGCCGGGCACACATTTCTAGTAAATGCTATAAGTGAAATGAGAGGTGCCCACAGACTCCAACATACGATCTGGGTCATAAAATCGACGAATCCGACGACTGTGGTAGTCCTGTGCACCTCGTTTAGAATAACACCTTTCGACTAACCAATATCCATCAAGTTTCTGACAAAGGAGCCTAGAATATGTACTTTTTGTATGTCCAATACTTTTCATATATGTACATGTTGTTAACAATCTTCTATCCTTTTATTGATGGACCTTTAACTATTAGACATACATGAGCATAACTATGCAAATATGCACGCATGAACATTTGCCCCTATGTTAACCACTGCCACGTTATTGACAATCTTCTATCTTTTCATTGGACCTTTAGACATTGGGCATACATGAGAATATGATTTAGGTTAATCAAGATGTGAATATACAATTTAGGAAGTAGAAATTTTCGTCAGTAGAAAGTTTCGCGAAGTAGTTTTTTGGCGGCCACCAGCTGACCTGGCGGGCTGCAAGGCAGCTGACGACTGCCAGAAACTTTCAAGCAAAATTTTCTTGGTGACGAAAATTGTACAACGAAAAAAAAGGGGCTTGAAATTTGCCCCTAAATTTCTCTTTTTGGTTGTTTTCCTACAGACTCTAAGCAGATCAGGTGTGACAGATCAGGCAATTGGGTGGAGATCGACTAGTTTTTTTGCTTTGAAAGAACGGGCTGTTTGGGGGTGAAATTTCAAGCCCCCTTTTTTTCGATACTCAATAATGCAAATATCCCTAGGTTTGATGCTATACATTTTGACATAAGACTATTCTAGTAGCTATTTGGCAAACTAATAGTGTGGTAGCAGTCATTAAATGTAGAATATATTGGAGCTATATATATATAGGCATTGGATTACAAGACAGCCATATTCATATGGAAATGCTAGTGGGAACTCCTTTTCCGGTGAGGCCATTTTCAGAGGAAGGATAGAGAAGAGTATAAGGAACCTTTGCAGGTCCTTGTCTGTTCACATTTTTACTATCGTTGTTTCGTTCAGTTATGATGTTCTCTATGTCTTTGATTCTCTTCCCAAATTGGTCGAACGCTTCAAGGACCTTTGCATTGCTAGTCCAATTTTCTGCCAAAGGTTGTCCCAAGTACACCTCCTCCATTGCATGAGTAGACAATATTTCTATGACTGTCGTCACAATAGCTGACTCGATCTTGTTGGTCACACATGACAAGTAGTATCTCTCAGAATCCTTAAGAAGTTCGTTATGTTCCTGCGATCCTATTTCTGGAATGAGTTTGTGGGTCCTTGATGGATGATTTGGTGTAAATCCCTCATATGGGTATTGCCCAAAGTTCACTGCTGCATGGTGTGCAGAGGCTACCCAAATGATTGTAGTTAGAGTTTCAGATAAGTTCTTCACGCTGTTTAGTACTGGCCACCATGGCTCATCTTTCTTATCAGCATGACCAACTGTCCTACTTTCTGTCCACCATTTTTGCAGTTCCTCATCTGATGACACTGCCTTGTCATCTTTATAGAATATAGCAATATACTCGTCTACCCATTGCTTTAAAGCACTCCAAATTTCTAGTCCATCGACTGCGTAAAAATAATCTTCAATTGCTAGCTTGAGTCCATGCTTTGCTGTTTCATCATATTCTGCCATTCCTCTAAAAGATTATAGCATCAAAGTATTAGCACGTTTATGGTTTTGTTTCAAGACCCCCAAAAAAAAAGTAAAGGGAGTACTATTTAGTACCTCTTGATAAGGTCTGAAGGTAGACCTTGTTCATAGCGCCATAGCTTGTCATAAACAACCGCACTAACTTCCATTGAGTATCTGCCTGGTGTAAATGTTTTTTCAATAATACCACCTGCATTGATGAGATTGCCTCTAGCCTTGGCATTGATGGACATAGTATTCTTGAAATGAGGAATCAATAAGAGATTGATGGGGTGAAGTGCACTCAGTTGTCTGTGGGTTGCGATTATGAAGGGCTCTATGCATGCATGAGTTCTAAGCCTGCAAGAAATAGTAATGAGTTATTATAGTCATTTGGATTAGAAATAGGATAGACGAGAGGTCCATTTACCAATCAGGGATAGGTTCAATACGCTGTACGTTTTATACGGAATACGTATGAATTGAATGATACGGCACAAATTTGCCGTATAAAACACAAAAAATACGGCAGAAAACAATTCCGGCGTCAGAAAATTTTCGCCGTCTGCGAAAACAACAAAAACAGCACGCTGCGAAAATATTTTCAGCGTCTGGCGAATTCTGATTTCAGCGTCTGACGCGAAACCAATTTTTAAAATGCAGACGAAAAACGACGCCACCGCCACAGACGCGAATTTTTTTAGCGTCTGCGGTTAAGAGTTTTCGGCGTCGCGAAATAATTTGAACCAGCGTCTGCGAAACATAATCTTCAGCGTCGCCGAAAAATATTTCAGCGTCGCGGTTTTGTTTCCTTTTCGCGAAAAATTTTTCTAAATTTGTTTTGCCCGGGATTTACTAAGCAAAAAAATATTTGCGCCTAATTGTTTGACCTGTTTTGTGGCAATCGTTAATAGTATATATAAGAAAAACGGATTAGCCCTAGAATTCACCTCGAGCGTTGACCGCCGAGGTTGAGTCAAAATACTCCTTGGGAAACGGTTTGCCTTTGAGGTGTCGTTTTTGAGTCACAACCGACGTTGGATCTTGGAACGTGAGTTTACTCCGCCCCGGTGGTTTCCAACTTTGGGTTGGCATCCGCTTCCATAGAATATCCTATAGGGTCTCGTCCAACCCCCTTGATTCTTCGCCGCGAACGTCGACATAACATATGCATTGTGAGCTTGCTCCTTTGCATATATCGTCTTCCTTTAGTTCGTGTAATCAAGGAGTCGATTAAGAGACATTGTCACCGGTCCGAGCAATGGTGGCTCTTGGTCATGCATCTACCTACGGAGGCGGTAGCGGTCATGCATCTACCTCTAGAGGTGCGAGGATCTGCGTGTGCCGTGGCGGGGGCCACGAGGGACCCCAACTCGTGCACATGGTCGCTGATGATGGAGTTGGCGGGTCGGAAAAGAGGCCCGTAATGGGAGTTTGTGAAAGAGTTTGGCGCAAAAATGAGTGGGAATGTGTGTTTTGTGGATACACATCGGTAAATGGTTCTGCAACAAGAATTGAGCTCACATCTTACGTGAACGAGACGCCGGTGTCGCAACTTGTATGCGTGATCTGGCCGACTTGCGAAAGGATGCCATCGAGAGATTGTCTCATTTGGATGGGATACATAAAACGAAGAATAATATGAGAAAAAGACGAAGTTACGAATACTCAAGAGCGGGGCGGGTAGGCGATCTAAGATAACTATACCACCCCTTTGTTGGGACAAAGATACCGTCGAGGGCGGACTAGGGTCAATAGGTATAAGCGGGGAGAACGAGAATGATAGAGACAATTGAAATAGTGGAAAAGACGAAGCAACAGAGGGTTGATCATTGCTTAACATCGAAAGCAATTGAAGAAGACACAACCGAAGGTTGTAGAGGCATTTTATATCTTTGGGGTTGTCTCCACATATTACGGAGCATAAAGCAATGAAAGAAGCCTTCAAGAAGTTGCCAAAGCAGGACCGGCTTTTAGGCGCCTTCATACAAGCATGCCAACAATAAGATGGTTGATGAAATACATGGAAAAATGGTTGAGAGGGTGGAGATGAAGTTGTGTCGTGTGGTTTGCAAGCGCCCGGCTTCATTAGTGACCGATGGTTGGAGCAATGTAAACAAGGACCATCTTATTAATTTCATGATCGTGTATCCGGGGGTGAAGTATTTTTGAAAACCGTAGAAACCAAAACCCGACCAAGTGAGGAGATTGGATTTTTCGAGGAAAACAAAGGCCGTGATAGAGAGTTTTGGACCGAAGAGAATATTTCAAGTTGTAATGGATAATAGCGTCTAATTGCAAGCTAGCGGGTCAATTCTTGGAGGCGAATTTCGGGGTTGCATGCTACTAGTTGCCAATGCCATTGCCCTGAACCTATTCTTTGAAGGATTTGGTTCTCCAAAGACACGTGGTTCAAAGATCCCATTCGAGAAAGCGGCGTCGGCTTGTAAAATTCATCACAAAGAAGCCGGCAATTTATGCCATTTACAAGTCATTCGTCGAGGAAGAGCCTAGCACTCATGAATCCTCGGGCAAACTTGGGTTTGGTTCTAATTATATCTGTCTTGAAAGAGTCTTTGAAGTGTCGTGATTGGATTATCTCAACCTTTAATCATACGAGTTTTTGATTGGGAAAGAAGGCGAGAAAAGGGAAAAGTGCCGCCAAACACCGACGAAAAAGCCGCTGCGCCCCGAGAAATGCTTGGGCGGGAGACATTTTGGAAAGGTGTAAAAAATGTTGTGAGGTGCATGCAACTTTGTTTGTCATGCCATCAAAACCCTTGATTCTTCGAAGGCAAATCGGAAAGGATGCGGAGGTGTTGGCACTCCATTCAATCCTTCCTAGAACGTGATGGTCCCAATGCGCCATTTGACAATGCTAAGCGCGGCACTACTCGAGAGACTTCAATGAGCGATGGAAGAAGTCATACGGTGATCTTCATGGCTGGCGCATGCCTTAGACCCACACAACCACGATATGGACCAGCATACGAGATAAAGAAGTGATGGGGTCGTTGAAGAAGGTTGCAAAAATGTTCTATCCCAACATTTCGGACTACAAGCTTTTCATTGCGAGTTAGCTGAATACCGAGAACCCGAGTGGAAGGTGGGCGGATGAAGAGCTTCACGACCGACTGGAGAGTCATAAGAAGGAACCAAATATGGAATCATATGCATGGTGGCAAGCCCATGGGCAAGTTCTCGATACCTTGGAGGCAATTGCAATGACTATCCTCTCTTTGGTATCTTCCAATAGTGCAAGTGAGAGGAATTGGAGTGCCTATAAGTACATACACGGTGTCACCATGATCGCTTGCTACATAAGAAGGCGGACAAACTTGTATACAACTTCTCAAACTGGCGGCTATTGAATCGTAACTTGGTGGTACATCCGCAATCGATAAGCTCTGAGTTTCCTTTCATGGATCTGATTCGAAGTGGAAGAGGGCGACTCGAAGGCGGTGAGGGCGAGATGCTTGCAATAAATGCCGCAAGCCATGTTGATGAAGACATTCAACGTACCCGCCGTTGATGGCGAAGATGATATAGACCAAGCCATATTCTCGAGACGGATCAGCCCGGCGGCGAGGATACCGAGGAGTCCGATCTGAAAGGCCGAGGTTCGAGCAATGCGGTTGATGGCGTGGTGGCTTACGTGATCAACGGACTCACCTTTGCGCTTTACCTTGACAAGCAGAGAAGCGGGCTAGGAAAAAACACGTCTCGAGGGCGTTTCACTAAAGGAAAGGGTCATCGGAGGTTGAACCTAGGTTCCCAACAAGAAGAGGATGGGCGCAAATGATGAAACCGATGAAGAAGCGGCGCTGCCTAAAAAATGATGTGATGAGTATCTTGGTCTGTTGTAATTGGTCTTGAGGATTTTCATACTATTGTAACCGTCCACGGCACTATTAATAAAAAGAAGTTTTTGGTTATAATTTTTGTCACAAATGTTTCGTTAATGTATGATAGTTCTTTCTATGTTTCTTTCTATGTTTCTTTCATGTGTAACGCGGTGCCACGAAAACCCGTTGGATCAGACCCGTCTCGACCTCCGTTGTTGCTTGCCTCTTCGCATGCGCGAGAATCTTGCTGATGAGAAGTAATCTCGCATGAAGAAGGGCCAAAAATGACCTCGGACCAGCCCGGACGAATCTGATCCATCGAAGGTTCACAAGGTACCGGTACCCAAGTCGGGAATAACCCGGTATGCCAAATTGGGCTTTGAATGCTATCACGGACCTATAATCTGTACTCTATTCCTGCGGGTGGCACATGCTCACGAATACCCAAATGGGTTTGCATGGCATGTGCCACCCAAAGGAATGGAGGTACAAATTATAGGTCGGATGGCATCAAATGGCGATTTGGCAACCATTCAAGAAGGATCGCTCGGGCGGGATGAAGAGACACGGTACAAGCATCGAGACTTCCCAACCCTTGCTTTCACCCCTCTTTGAACAATGGAACTTAGCATGTAAACTAAGCTACATTGCCCAAAGAAGGAGGGAAAAAAGATTGGGAAGTCTCGATGCTTGAACTCATCAATCACTAACATCCAATTAAGAAGGATCACGCTCGGGCCGGGATGAAAGAGACACAGTACAAGCATCGAGACTTCCCAACCCTTGCTTTCACCCCTCTTTGAACAATGGAACTTAGCATGTAAACTAAGCTACATTGCCCAAAGAGGAGGGGAAATAAAGATGGGAAGTCTCGATGCTTGAACTCATCAATCAACGACATCTAATGAACCCGAGAATCGCAAGCTCCTTCTGAGAAGTCTATATTGTTTGCCATGGAGAATATAAAGCACGGTGACGACAACCATTCAAGAGGGTTGCGCTCTTGGCTTACTCCCTTTCGAGTTTCTGCTTGGCGTATCTAATTACGCCACGAAAGTGAGGCGATGTCATCCTAGGGGGGAAAATTAGATACACAAAACAGAAAACGAAAGAGACTAAGCAGGGTGAGCGAGTTGGAAGACACCGGTATGCCAAATTGGGCTTTGAATGCTATCGGACCTATAATCGTACTCTATTCCTCTGGATGGCACATGCATTTTGAATACCCAAATGGGTTTGCATGGCATGTGCCACCCAAAGGAATGGAGGTACAAATTATAGGTCAGATAACATCAAATGGCAATTTGGCGTACCAAAGATAACGTGTGGCGTCCTCAATTTCAAGTCATAGTGATGCTCAAGGTTCTCCATCAATAGAAGGAGTTAGGATGTTCCATGATTTGGTGCCTAACAGCCACTGTATAGATGGACAACGCCCAGGCACCACTTTGGCTTGAAATTAGAGTGCGCTCTCACCTCTGACGCCTCGAGACCTGGGTCCAGGCATCGAGACGTCCCAATCTTTGCTTTCCCCCGGGTCTTTGGACAATGGAACTTAGCATGTAAACTAAGCTACATTGCCCAAAAGCCTGGGAAAGAAAAACGGGGAAGTCTCGATGCTTGAATTCAGGAGTCAAAGCTTGCTTCAATCACTAACATCTAATGAACACACAGAATCGCAAGCAACCACTAGGCCTTATATCCTCCGTGGCCACAATAAAAATAGAGTACTCAAAAACCTTGTAACCTCCTCTAGAGCGAGCGATTTACTGCTCAGACCCCATTTTGCGGCGTCTTTGTGTAATATAACCTAGCAAAGTATCTAAGATACATTGACGAGAGACACGCATAAAGAGAGTGAAACAAAGCTCGCTCCTTCTAAAGGAGGTAACAAGAATTTCGAGAAGTCTATATTGTTTGCCACTGAGAATATAAGGCCTGGTGACCTGACAACCATTCAAGAGGGTTGCGTGTGCAGATGTTTTGACTCACTCACCATCCAACCATGACCATCCAAGAGGGTCGCGCTCTTGGCTTACTCCCTTTCGAAGTTTCACCTTAGCGTATCTAATTAGCCACCGGTGGCGATGTCATCCTAGGGGCAAATTAGATACGATAAGCGAAAACGAAGGAGACTTCGACTCTGGTGAGCCGGGGGTGACCACTAGGACAAACAAAAGAGACTAAGCCGGGATAAAAGAGATTGGGAAGTCTCAATGCCTTTACTCGTCAAGCGTAAAAGCGAAAAGCGATTTGGAAGTCTCGATGCTTTTACTATGAGCACTACTCGATCCTTTGATAACATCATTACACCTTGTTTGAAATAACGTCATTATACCGCCATTCACAAAATGATACAGGTCAAAATTTGGCATGTCTAAAAATGTAATATCTCATTTTCATTGGTCATTTGGATCAATATAATCACCCTGCAGCCACGGAGGTGGTGGTAAGAACGGTTAATGTCCGGCTTTGTCTCTCCTTCACGCGGCTCCTCCACCCCCTCCACAATTCCATCTCGCGAAAGGTTTGAAAAATGTGCATCTGCCCATCCCTCCTGCGAGTGGTCAAATGTGGCTTGGCTGGCATGCGACCTTGCATATTAAATATGGCATATTGTAACTTTCGGGGAAAAATCCATCCGTCTTGCAAGGTTGGACGAGCGGCTTTGCAACATCAATCAAGAACACATCGCATGTGCATACGATGCCCACACCCTAGAGTGTACCAGCCCACCTGTGTCAGGTTGTCACCACAAAATTGGCAATGTCTGTAATCAACAACCTTTAGCTCTTCCCACTGACTCTCATACAAATACTCGCGAGGGAGATAGGATATCGGCGCTCGAGAAGTCACCCTAAAAGGGTCAGAGTCTAACGATTTGGTCAAATTGCGCAAGTGCTCGTTGTTTTCTCTAAGGACCGTTGCCTCCCTGTTTAATGCCGCTAGTTGCCGTTTAGCGTCCTCTAATTCAGCGGCCATCTTATCATACCCATCGGCACGGTCCTTCAAGCGAATATTCTCCTCAGAAAGTGTCAGGTTCCGACTTCTCTCATTCTCTAGTTGGGCCCGAATATCCACAAGGTCATTCACGGCTCCAGCCGCGGCTACCCCTGTCACCTCCAAAAGTTGGATAGCGTCGGCAACAAGGTATGTAATGGTGATGGGCTCACCATATGGCCCCCTCTCGCTATCTTCCGATAGCTTGACCCTCTTCGTCTTTGCCACTACCGCTTCCTTGCCTCCATTTCCTACTCCCATAATTTACGGGCACTTCCTTCACAAGCTCGTAGTATACTTTCGCATAAAACTCTTACTAAACTCACCGATTTGTGGGGTAAATGTCCCTTCACTTGGACATGACGCTCGAGTGCTTTTGCTCGAACCACAGCATTCTTGCACTCGTGAGCCTTATACTTACCCCGTCTACTAGGCCACTCACTTTCAAACTCATTCTTGTCCAAATTTGTGATTACATCGTCGTGAGTACGCTCCACTTGGACAATAGCCGGGCCCCCGCCTTCGCCCGGCTACATTATGCACCTCTGTGATGGTGCAATTATCCCTCTTTGAAACTTCATCCATCATGACGCAACCTTCTTAACTCGGCGTGCGAAACTCATTCGCCCCTTGCATGTCTTGCTTTGCTCTCTCCATTTGCCGAAGCGGTGACATCTCAAGCTCGTTCTCCAACCCTTGATGCCAAGGAGACTGAGTAGAGGGGGTCCTCAAATTAGAGGGAACCGAAAATCCATGCTGATCCTGCTGCTCTGACGCACCGACATTCCGTGTGTCAGGATTCAATTCTTCGTCCTGTTCGTGGGACATAATTTGGACTGCTGACTTCTATAGGTGCACTGACTGACTTGTATAGGTGTGCTTTGACTTCTTGTCTTTATAATGTTCGTTAGCTGCGACATATAAAAAAGCATAGAATAAATAACACAAAAAACACACGAAAAGGAAAACTAAGCTACACAACACACATAGACAATAATCTTTCATGTAGCATCAGATAAGTGTTTAATGAATTTAGTTGGAATATTATGTAATACAAGGATGTTTGAATGTAAGTGAATATGCACGCTAGGCGTGACTAGGACCAGCTTGGTCTAATGCATCGTCGCCACCCTGGCCAAGTTGAAGAATCCAATCTGATTCCAATTGTGGCCTCGTGCACGGAATTGGAGAGCAATGAAAACTGCTCCGCATTGTGTCAAGTAGCTGGGCCATATCAAATTTTCGTGTTTTGTCCCTCATTGGCGACTCAACGCAATGTTTCAAATAGTCGCACATTCTCCGATGCTTGCCTTGCTGCTCCAAGTTTCCTATTGACTCCATGTAGGAGTGCTTACTAGCAAAGTCAGCCTAAGTAGTAGACAATGTCTGCTGCCCGTGTAAATCAAAGTCAACCCTTGCGTGCCTTGTCTTGAGCCACTACCAAAAAAAATCATCATGCATATATGGATGCCCGGCCCTTTCCATCTCAATTCTTTTCTTACCTTCGCCATCCATACCCTTGTAATGCCATCGTTTTACCTCCCTTTGTCTCGTGGATCAACCTTTGGATTCACCCCAATCACAAATGCCAATGTATACTGACTGAGGATTAATACATCCCTTCTCCTTTCCATAATCAAAATGGAGCAATATATTGCCGGATGCAAGTCCATATGCAAATATCTTTCTTGATGGAGCTTTCGAGCCCTTCTGAGAATGACATTGCTAAGTCCCCAACCCTAGAGGCAACAAATAATTCTTTCTTTTCTGGCTCCTCAAGCAGCCTCAAACCGTCTCAACTCACGGGGACAGCTCCCAACTTCTTAAATGCAAGCTCTGCAAAGGCATTGGACCCATGACTTGTAAAGAAGGTTGCCAACGAACCTCCATTCCAAAAAGGGAAAATTAAGTCTTGTCTTTCTAGGCCGGTTGTGCTACCAATGCAGCGTATTATACACCCGTGCCTAACTTGCATTCTGACTCCCTCATGTTCAAAGATAGCTTCCACTAACTTATTGGGTTACGTACTATGCTGAAAATTATTATGTTGAAGTTTTACACAATAAGGTTCATCCTAATAAAACTAGACCCTAAAATATTGCACTTATACACCGCACCATATGAACCGAGAACCAATTCGTTGTTTATGCATTTTATTATTTGTGATGAATCTACCATGGCAAACCAAGTAGTCTTGGCATCCGCTCTTCTCTGAGCTTCCCACTCCCTATCTGTCTCACCAGGACGTTTGGCTTTTATGGTTTGCGCCAACACTTTCTTAACAAGATGGGGGGGTTGATGGGCCTCTTTCTTCAATTTTCTGTTGGTCCACGCCGCATTCCATGTGGCTTTGGCTTTTTCTTTCAACTCTAGCCTCAAGCGATGACTACTCAAATTTGCAACTTCGCGGATCATATTGCGGTAGTGCGGCTAATATTACCCACTATCCACGTATACCTCTCTTGCTCACTCTTTTCGGGCTCTAGCTCCATCATTGAAGCTTAAAAGCCCTCTCGGCATCTTTTACCAGATACGCATGGTAGTCTAGCCATCCTTCCTCTTTGCTAGTAATCAATTCCAAATCTGGTGAGGCATTGCATGCGGTACCGATTACACAACCAGTTCATGAAATCTGGTCTCAAAGTAGACCATGCTTGTTGTGGTCTACTTCTTTTCGCCGCTGGTCTTTGCGAGAAGATGACTTCGAGTTGCGGACTCTGTAGCTTTGTGTTTGAGCGCCAATGCCTCTCTTGGTTGCGGCTCTATCCGAGAGACACTAATGCCACATTTGGTTGCAAGTTAACTTCCGCTCTCTCTCTTCAAGTCATACTTCTTGTTTTAAGGGATTGTCTAGCAGGCTAGCAAAATGCGACTCCGCGATAATACACAACCGACAACAAACAACACCTACAAGTCAAGCAAAGATAAAACTTTCAATTTAGTGCTTAGCACATGAGGGTAAATCAACTCACTTTAACCAAAACAAAACACTAATTTTATGCTTCCTACACTAAGACCCTAACATGAGTATGTATGTGCAAGGCCAAGGATAGGGTAACAAATAAAAGGACCAAAACACGATTTATGATCTATAGCCCAGCTACTTCCAAAATGCAAGGCTAGCAAGTTTTAAATGCATTGCACTTGTCCTAGGTCACGCTTTTTTCAAAAGACGAGACCAATCGAATGCTTATCAAAACATACGCCAGTTCCTATATTAGTGTCGGACTTTCATCAACAACACCATCAGGAACTAGGGTGTGAATTGATAAAACATTCTCCTAACCCTTAATAAAAGTACAACGCACACCATTCGACACCGCGTGACCAAGGCCAACAACGGCGTCAGGCGAGGGTTATACTCTTACTAAAGGGAGACCCTAGTTGCCTTAAGCTTCAGCAGTGCCACCCACCCTCGGCATGGCGCAAATAAATGCGGCAATACCAGGCAAGGGGCATGCCTATGCTCTTGGCAACACGCAACCCTAAAAAAGCCCTCTCAGTTGTTGTTTAAGGGAAGGCAACCAATTTCTTTTCTTTTTTTTTTTTTTTTTTTTTTTTTTACTTTACTCTTAAATTATTATTTGCTTAAATTATTATTATTATTATTTTTTCTAAAATAGGCCAAGCTCAGCCCACAGAACAAGGCACTCACCATCGTTACGCCCCTTACACGTGGGGGGCAACAAAAGCCTAGGGCCTAATCAAGGACCTAACCGGCCTACCTATCAAAAAACAACAAAAAAACCCTAAAAACTAAGAAAAACAAAAAAAAAAAGGTTTTGGGTGGCAAATTGCAAGGTTGGGCTTAGAAATACCTTTACAGACGCTTTTCATGGAAGCTTTCAGACGTCTGTAAATTTTTTTTCCGGCCGGCGAGGTTTTTATATGTTAAATACGTATTTTATTAAAAAATACGTATTTTTTGACTTTATACGTCAGGAATTTTAATTTTGTACGTATAGAACCTATCCCTGTTACCAATGAGAAACGAGTTGATGTATTCCTGAATCATTAGTTGCAACGTAAGCCTTGGCAAGTTCCCACAACCAATCCCTTTCTCCTGACTTGGGGGGCACAAAGACTCTATTGGCTTGTCCAGATGTTTCAGCTGGAGGCAAAAATAACTCAATGGCAATTGGCTTCAATGTGCCGTCTTGGGTCAAAAAGAAAAGGGTCCTTGATGCATAGGCTTTAGTGTCCTTTAACTTGTTAAACTTGCTTATGTAAGGAAGCAATACATCATGGTAGTCAAGCACAAAGAGCTTTTTGGCTTTTACGGCCTGGATCAGCAAATGTAACTATTAATTGTTCAGATCCAAATGCAATGAGATCTCAAAATATGAAAAATTACCTCTGCAGGTGTATATCCCTCTAGTTGATCTTCAATTAACTCAGTTGTAATGGATGATTTTTGTGGTCCATAAACACTTGGGTCTAAGTTGCTTCGAGGAGGGAACTCCTGTAGTATGAGAGCTCAAATACACATTTCAGATAAGAATAAAGCTTGTTTGGTTACCTTTAGCAGTTGAATAATCAAGGGATTCACTCCTGCTAGTGTTTCGCGAGCAAACTCGGTGTCTGACAAAGCATGATTAGAATATCTAAAGAAGAGTTGATATTGCTGTTTGTCTGGTTAGATTATCAAAAGAATGGTTGCTCTTGCTGTGACAAATACGATACAACCCTCTAATTTGTTTTTGACTAGCCTTTATGTTTTGTTGAAAGCTCACGTATGATTTGTTATCTACAGGTTTATTGTGCCCGATCCTTGTGAGCACACTAAATTTCCAACTACAAGTGCTTTAGTTTTTGGCAAATTAGTTAGCCTCCTACTTTGATGTAGTTTTATTGTATTCAGATTTAGGTGACAAAAATGGCCTGAAACTTCCAAGTCGAACCCATAGCCAATTCCTTCACGTTCTCATCGTCTAATTCAATGGCAATTCCATCAAAGTTGTGCCTTATTTGCAGATGTTTCAAGCAGTTTTGTTTCAGTAGTATTATGGATATGCAAATCTGGTCCATTTTTTTGTGTCTCAAGCTCTCCAACAATTTGGTACGACATTGTTTTGTTTCACTTTTTGAAGGTTTTAGGAGTATTGTCATTTCAACTGATGCCTCATGTTGATATAAGTTAGACCTGATGTTTGTTCCTATTCCTGCAGGTTCGTTGCAGAATTAAAGCTGCACAAGAGTTACCCAACAGGACATAACTCCTTGATTACCAGATGCACAACAAGCCTTAAGCTTTTTCTGTTTTTTCGAATGCCCACCTACTGCAATAAACATTAACCTTCTTTTGCATCATCAAATGTTCTGTCAATGTAATCATTCCATCAATTGGTGGTGCCAATGTTCCCCTTCATAAGTACGCAAACAATTGAGGGATCTGTTTGTTTGTCAATAATTCTTCAAGGACTTATTGGTTGGAAGTCTTATACAGAACCAAGTGTGCATAGAGAATTATCTATCAGAACCTTAGTTAACCTATTTGTTGCATCGAAAATAGTATTGGATGTTTCTAGAGTTTGAATCATTGTCAAATTTTGCAACCAACCTTACTTTGTAATATATTTTGAGGTCTAATATAAGACTTAACAGGTTGGAGATATTCTTGAATGTGTTTGTAACCCTTATCTCCAACTTTGTTAAAGTGATGTTTCTATATGGACTGCAATCATCACATAATTTTTATATGATCAATTCTATAACTTGCTTAGTAAGTTGAACTAGCAAATTCACTATTATTTAACCGATTCGTTAGTTGACCAATTAAAAATAATTTATAAAATCCACATAATTCCTTAAGCAACATTGTAATGGGTCATTATATAAGCCCAAATTTACGCTTATGGGGCCATTTATTTTTGCATAATTTAGAATAGAAATAGGTCTCTTGCATTACCTTATATAAGGAACAATGTGTTTTTGCATTGCTTATATAAGCAACAATGTGTTTTCAATTGAAAAACAGTGTGATGTGAACTTATAATTTTATTATTGGAGGAACAATGTGATGTTGTTAGCATAAAAAGTCCAAAAATGTCACCCACTGCCAATATTAACAGTTGTCACATTTAGAACAAAATGTGGAGCAGTCATGAGTTATACATTTGCTAATGATTGGTGTTCATACATTTAGATTCAAGTTGTGGCGGAGTTATGAGTTATACATTTCTAATGATTAGTGTTCATACATTTAGATTCAGGTTGTGGCGGATGTCTATAACGACAATGCCAATAGCATCCCAGTTGATGTTTTAGATGCAAATTTGTCCATGATATGACCCCCTATATGCACTACAAGGTATCGTATCAATTCCACTGTACCTATGCATCCTATCCTATTCCACTCTAGAATTTTATTCTGCCCTATATCTATTCATTATATTTAAGCATTCTCTTATCTACACAATCTGTTACTCTAACAAGTTAATTTTACCTAAGCACTCCATGCCCATACCACATGCCATGACTAATGCCCGGCATCGCCGGGCACACATTTCTAGTAAATGCTATAAGTGAATGATAGGTGTCCACAGACTCCAACATACGATCTGGGTCGTAAAATCGACGAATCTGACGACTGTAGTAGTCCCAGGTGCACCTCGTTTAGAATAACACCTTTCGACTAACCAATATCCATAGCAAGTTTTTAACAAAGCAGCCTAGAATACGTACTTTTTGTATGTCCACTACTTTTCATATATGTACATGTTGTTAACAATCTTCTATCCTTTCATTGATGGACCTTTAACTATTAGACATACATGAGCATAACTATGCAAATATCTCTTTGATTGAATAAAGTCTGACGTCTTTCAAAAAAAAAAAAAAAAAAAACTATGCAAATATGCACGCATGAACATTCGCATCTATGTTAACCACGACCACGTTATTGACAATCTTCTATCCTTTCATTGGACCTTTAGACATTGGGCATACATAAAAATATGATTTAGGTTAATCAAGATGTGAATATACAATTTAGGAAGTAGAAATTTTCATCAGCAGGAAATTTCGCGAAGTAGTTTTTTGATGGCCGCCAGCTGACCTGGCGGGCTGCAAGGTAGCTGACGACTGCCAAAAAGTTCAAGCAAAATTTTCTTGGTGACGAAAATTCTACAACGAAAAAAAAAGGGGGCTTGAGATTTGCCCCCAATTTTCTCTTTTTGGTTGTTTTCCTACAAACTCTAGGCAGATCAATGGTGCCTCTTAATCTGGAATGACAGATCAGGCACGACAGATCAGGCAATTGGGTGGAGATCGACTAGTTTTTTCGCTTTGAAAGAACGGGCTGTTTGGGGGTGAAATTTCAAGCCCTCTAGTCCATTCTAGCTATTTGGCAAACTAATAGTGTGGTAGCAGTCATTAAATGTAGAACATATTGGAGCTATATGTATATAGGCATTGGATTACAAGACAGCCATATTCATATGGAAATGCTAGTGGGAACTCCTTTTCCAGTGAGGCCATTTTCAGAGGAAGGATAGAGAAGAGTATAAGGAACCTTTGCAGGTCCTTGTCTGTTCACATTTTTACTCTCGTTGTTTCGTTCAGTTATGATGTTCTCTATGTCTTTGATTCTCTTCCCAAATTGGTCGAAAGCTTCAAGGACCTTTGCATTGCTAGTCCAATTTTCTGTCAAAGGTTGCCCCAAGTACACCTCCTCCACTGCATGAGTAGACAATATTTCTATGACTGTCATCACAATAGCTGCCTCGATCTTGTTGGTCACACATGACAAGTAGTATCTCTCAGGATCCTTAAGAAGATCGTTATGTTCCTGCGATCCTATTTCTGGAATGAGTTTGTGGGTCCTTGATGGATGATTTGGTGTAAATCCCTCATATGGGTATTGCCCAAAGTTCACTGCTGCATGGTGCGCAGAGGCTACCCAAATGATTGTAGTTAGAGTTTCAGATAAGTTCTTCACGCTGTTTAGTACTGGCCACCATGGCTCATCTTTCTTATCAGCATGACCAACTGTCCTACTTTCTGTCCACCATTTTTGCAGTTCCTCATCTGATGACACTGCCTTGTCATCTTTATAGAATATTGCAATATACTCGTCCACCCATTGCTTTAGAGCACTCCAAATTTCTAGTCCATCGACTGCATAAGGATAATCTTCAATTGCTAGCTTGAGTCCATGCTTTGCTGTTTCATCATATTCTGCCATTCCTCTAAAAGATTATAGGCATCAAGTATTAGCACGTTTATGGTTTTGTTTCAAGACCCCCCCAAAAAAAAAAGTAAAGGGAGTACTATTTAGTACCTCTTGATAAGGTCTGAAGGTAGACCTTGTTCATCAAAGCGCCATAGCTTGTCATAAACAACCGCACTAACCTCCATTGAGTATCTGCCTGGTGTAAATGTTTTTTCAATAATACCACCTGCATTGATGAGATTGCCTCTAGCCTTGGCATTGATGTTCATAGTATTCTTGAAATGAGGAAGCAATAAGAGATTGATGGGGTGAAGTGCACTCAGTTGTCTGTGGGTTGCGATTATGAAGGGCTCTATGCATGCATGAGTTCTAAGCCTGCAAGAAATAGTAATGAGTTATTAAAGTCATTTGGATTAGAAATAGGATAGATGAGAGATCCATTTACCAATGAGAAACGAGTTGATGTATTCCTGAATCATTAGTTGCAACGTAAGCCTTGGCAAGTTCCCACAACCAATCCCTTTCTCCTGACTTGGGGGGCACAAAGACTCTATTGGCTTGTCCAGATGTTTCAGCTGGAGGCAGAGATAACTCAATGGCAATTGGCTTCAATGTGCCCTCTTGGGTCAAAAAGAAAAGGGTCCTTGATGCATAGGCTTTAGTGTCCTTTAACTTGTTAAACTTGCTTATGTAAGGAAGCAATACATCATGGTAGTCAAGCACAAAGAGCTTTTTGGCTTTTACGGCCTGGATAAGCAAATGTAACTATTAATTGTTCAGATCCAAATGCAATGAGATCTCAAATTATGAAAAATTACCTCTGCAGGTGTATATCCCTCTAGTTGATCTTCAATTAACTCAGTTGTAATGGATGATGTTTGTGGTCCATAAACACTTGGGTCTAAGTTGCTTCGAGGAGGGAATTCCTGTAGTATGAGAGCTTAAATACACATTTCAGATAAGAATAAAGCTTGTTTGGTTACCTTTAGCAGTTGAATAATCAAGGGATTCACTCCTGCTAGTGTTTCGCGAGCAAACTCGGTGTCTGACATCCATGCCTCCTCGTCGGCTACACAATTATACATTTCAATGGTGTGAGTGATGAATTCAGTACATTTCCATGGTGTAAGTAATGAATTTAAGAGGCTTAATAGGGTTGGAAATGTAGTAGTACCTTGGATGATTTGGGGCTTAGGAAACTGGAGCAAGCTAGGGTTCGTTTGCTGACTAACAGTGAGCTCGCTTATGAGAGTGAGAGGGCTTTGCTTCGTAACGTTACTTATAATGTTTTGCAATGTCGTACCAAGATCAATCCCATTATTAAAAAAGGTCTTCACTTCAGCAAAGTCCTTGAAATTCGCCCTTCCGGCGAACAGAGCTTCCACAGCAGGGACTATATCATGGCCTACCGATTTCAGAGATCTGCCCAAAAAACTGGAGTACTTCACCTGGCTGAATACCTCATCCCTTGGCAAGTATGGATCCACTACCAAGGGCAACAGGATAGTGCTTTCGGCTGTCGGATCTGCTCTCAAAGTAAGTCGATTAGCCCAAATCTTTTAATCTGGCATATGGAATGTGAAAATCTTTGCTGGTTTTTGTATTATAGTACCTCTTAAAGTGGGATGACGCCCTGTCCGGCACCGGCGTGGATATGGCAGCGTCGGACCTCCCAATGTAGGTCTCTGTAAATCTTGAGACAAATCTGGATTTCCAAGGTCGTTGTAAGTTGCGTAGTCGTAAATCCTGTCCCATTCTTGGCGTTCTCCAGTGCCATTTCCTCGCAGATTTGCAAGCTCGCTTTGCCTTAGCTTCACCAATCCTGCCGGAGTCTCTGAAGGCAAGTAGACCTGCGAATAATAACCAAATTGTTTGTTAGGCTAAATCTATGTCATCCTTTACAGGAGACTAGCCAGCCTACCAGAGTAAACAAAACTAATATTTTTCCTTGAAGCTTCTCTGTTTTAAGTTAAGCAAAAACTAATGCTGTCTTTTTCCCTCCTTAGTGTACACTACAGGCTTCTTCTAACAATAAGAAGATAGAATGTCAGTGGTCTGGTCCACCTTACCTTTGTAAGCTTGCACCACTTTCAATGCCGCCTCACAATATAGTACACTACTAACAATATAGTACCCTACTACAGACTTCTTCTAACAAGAAGAAGATAGAATGTCAGTGGTCTGGCCCACCTTACTTTTGTAAGTTTGCACCACTTTCAATGCTGCCTCGCAAATTCACAATATAGTACACTACTCTGTAAAATATAATAGAAACCTTTTCAGAAAGTCAGTTTAAGTACCTTATTGGAGAAGAAGACTCTGTCTGCACTGTATTTCTTATAGTTATATACCCATGAATTGCATGAAAAGAATATTGAGCTCTTATCCGGCAGCTCAAGTCGGAAGGAGTCAAGATAGAACTGGTTAAGATGAGCATTTCGTACAAGCACTGCACCAGGAGTGCCAAAATCCTTGCTAACTGGGAAGTCAATATTGTAGCGAATTGCTCCATCTACAAGCTGATCCTTAGAGGTAAACCAATTGTTGACTGGGATGCGATCTGTCTTTTTTCCATCTCCAGTAGCTGCTCAAACATCAATACAGATAGATAAAGGTACAATTAAAGTAGAATTATAAGAAACTGACACTTAAAACAAGCAAATATGCCAGTAAACTCATCATAGAATAGGGCAGTAAGCACATGATAAAAGTCAGATTCTTACTGAGGCACTAACCTGGATCAAGAGTTTCACTAACGAGTTGCAGGGTGACCTTCTGACCAAGAAGGTCAAGGGTATCATCTTGAGCGTCTGCTGCAGTATCAGTTAGATCAAGCAGATTCTTCTTATATACAACAATGGTGCCCTTGAGGGTCACCTTCTGATCTAATGAGATCCCAATTGCAGCACGGAGCGCGGCGGGTCGAGTGATTTGTGCATGCTGATGAGCTGAATGATGCTGATGAGCTGAATGATGGAGTCCTCTAGGCAGGGAATGCTGCAGTGGTAGGCCAAGGCTTGGAGAAGAGAGTGAGAGGCCTTGGCCATTCTGCTTTGGCTGCCATAGCTGGGGCTTGGTTTCTGCAGACAGGTGCAAGGAGGTGCCTAGACAAGAGGATTGCATCGCCATGACTGACTTATAGTTTGCACTGCTCTTCCTATGCCTTATATGCACAAGAGAACCTTGTTTGTGCACTGTTAACTTCAGAAGGCGGGTACTGTTTTTTACATTTATCCTTTGTCAATATTGTAGCTTTGGAGGCACTGTTTCACATCTAGCTTAATTTGTTGATGTGCGCATGTGATCCTCTTAAATAACTCAGGAAATATGCCACTCGTTTGTTCAACCCATCACCTTTACTTGTTTCCTATTATTGAATTGCATTAAATTGAGTTGAATATGTTACAGCGTCAGTTTGTTTCATATGCCATAAAAAAATATAAGGCCATGCCAGTCGTAGTCGTCATACTTCACGTGGGTATGTGTTCTGCAAAAGGATTTGGGATATTTCTCGAACACTAGACTGTTTAATGATGTTCTTTATGTTATTAGTCACCATCATTATTTGTCCCCTAGGACCATAGCCTAGTAAGTTGGCACTACTTTTCTTTGGTTGTTTGTTCCTCAATTTCAATTCACTTTATACTTTCACCAAACTATAGTGTACCAAACTATAGTGCACCTACCATTTCATGAATTTATTTTACCTTGCACATGGGATTGCTCATCACATCACTTATTTACAAAAAAAAAAAAAATATCTTAGATTGCATATGAGGGTTTTTTTTTTTTTTTTTTGAGGGTAAGAATTTTTTTATTAATATAAAAACAAGGTACACGACCTTCTTGTGAGCTCCACAATAGGCCAGATAGGAAGTATACAATGCTCTTGGTCACCAGATAGAAAGAATTGTAGCAAAAAATACACGCAGCCATCAAACTGAAAAACTAAAGATCACGTCCATGTACTATGGTCAAGGTTCTCAACCTCTTCTTCATCCCTGCAAAATGAAATGCTCCTTAGCCTTTTACCTTCGCTGCCCAACCGTTACATGGGGCGGCCACCCCGAATCATAGCATACGTAATGCGGGAAGGGGACCGAGAGGAACACTTCGTCAACGAGTCAAGCTTCGGTGCCCGGCCTTCGATGATGAAACCGAAGCAAATGAGAATGAGTGGGGACAGTTGGCATTAGCTCGATCTCTAAGGCTGGAATACGATACGAAAGAACCACGTGTTCTTCAACCTTCCGATGTACAGCTCGTCTCTCGGACCTTCGACACCCGATGCGGGAACGATGTAACTACCCCGAACTGGTTAAAACCAAAGGTTGTGATAATCTAGTCATTTCATTAACATTAATGATTTGTACATAATAGAATAGAAAAGAGTCACTCTCTGCCAATACTCATTAAAGAGGCCCAAACAAATTCTGTTCGAGTCTGTATAACCTTCAAACTTTGAAAGGTCTACCGCACGGGTGAACCTATAGCTATAGCCACTCCTTGTCTGTGCACCTTTGTGCATGTCCTCGTCGGGAAAGAAGGATCAAAATGGAGATGCCTTAAGGTTGGTTGGGATGAGAATACAGGCCATGATCGGCAGGAAAGAGTATGCGCTGCGCAAACCATTTGTAGCACCAAACATATCCAATCATTTGTCTGGATCCAGAATGAAGAGAATGAGACAAGTCATGCCAGCTCTTGATCTCAATACTTTCTTCAAGTACTAGAGGGTGTGGCCTTCTTCCCAACTATTGTAGGTACTATGGGAAGGTAATAGCACTTGTAGAGTGCAATCGTAATTATTCCTCAAGATCTTGAAGAACGTAGCCGAAGGAATACCTAGAAGAATAAGATAGGCAAGTCGCTCTTGATTGTATGAGAACGCCTGAAGATCTGCCTTCTTCTCCTACTAGCAGTACTATCGAGGCTTACTTGCTCTTCCAGAAATGCGCTCTGCTACCAAGAAACCCAACCCGTATACGACTTATACATACACACTTTTGTGCAAACTAAATAGAATCAAAATTGTACAAAGTATACCTTAACAACCACTCACACTCATGACCATAATTTGATGCTTGCCTCCTTAATGATGCTGGGCTTGGTTTATGAGTAATATTATTGTACTACTATGTGCATGTGCATATGTGTCGTGAATCAAAACCTTCGCAAGGGTTCAGATACCATTGGCTATGATATTAGGGGCGGGTTCATGTTGTTGCTAGGTGATGACTTTGACATAGACAAGGTGGTTGTGCTCGAGGGATATGCTCTGCACGATGAAGATGACGATAATATATCTCTCTACCTTGATCTTCTAAGTGCAAATGGCAGAATTTTATCGTTATTATTTTGTTAGAGATCGACTAGAGCAAAAGGAAAGAGCCTTAGAATACAATATGTTTATTAAAACTATCAAAATTTCACATAACTGTTAGGGATTCTTATTGATTGAGGAAGGAATACTGAGACAAAACTAATCTGTTTGGGTGTCCCATCATTCTCTTGAACATTATTTTTACTTTCTTAACTTAAGTCCAACAACATTGGGCACATTTACTAGTACAAAATAAAATGTAATCTTAAACTTATCGATCGCTAAATATATTATTTTTTCTACCACTTTAGTACGTCGAAAAAATAATCTTGAACTAGATAAATTATTTGTCGAAATGGGCAACTGAATAGTGTACATTAGGATGGTCCTTCAATAGACAATAAATTCTACGGTATGTCCCAAATGGCTTTTCACCTTTTGGTAACTTTTAGTTACATCGTTAGATCGTTAGGTGAAGAGTATACACTAGGATGGCCCTTGAGTAGACCATAAACCTATGGTATGTCCCACATGACCTTTCTAACATTAAAGTACGTATAAATTGTTGCAGCAAATACGTGGATGGTTACTATCCATATATACGTGGATGGTTACGTGGATGGTTGCAATTTGCATATAACGTTTCATTATATAGTCTTGCACATGACGAAATCATTGTCTCCTTATTGGCTGCTTGTGCCATTTTATTTTCGTATTGAAGGACGTATTTCGTTGATCATGCAACACCAACTTCAACTTACACAACATCAAGCACATTAATAAATCTCGAACCCTTGACCTCGGGTGTGTCAACTTTTCCTACATATATACATATACATTATAAAATTACAGGGTACATATGTCATGAATCAAACCCTAATTAGGGAAAGGGGCAGGGATAAGAAATGTGGGAGGGGGAACGGATGTCATGAATACGTGGATGGCTACTATTCATATATGTGAATGTATATTATTGCAATTTGCATATAACTTTTTCATAGTCATTCATTGCAGTGGATGGCTACTATTCATATATGTGAATGTATATTATTGCAATTTGCATATAACTTTTTCATAGTCATTCATTGCACATGACGAATTCATTGTCTCCTTATCTCTCATCTCTTATCTCTTATTGCTACATAAATGTGTGCACTGTAGCTTAGGAGGGCGAATTTTATTTTTTCATGGGACCCAACCCAACCATGTGCACAATACAATCATCGCGCCATTTTAATTTTGGATTGAAGGACGCATCTCATTGATCATGGAACACCAACTTCAACTTACTTGTACATCAAGCACATTAGTAAATCTCAAACTCATGATCTCGGGTGTGGCGATTTTTCTTACATTATAAAATTATAGGGTACGCACTGCATTAGGAAGTGGAAAAGAGTGGGGAGAAGGGAAGGGAAAAGGGCATGGGAACAGGATGTGGGAAAAAAAAGTGGGAGGGGGGATGAAAAAGTACACTGAGAAAGGGAAAGAGTGAAAAGGCGGGGAAAGGAGGAAAAGAGAAGGGAAAAGGGACATGGCAAGAAAGTGAAGTGAAAAAGGGAGGGGAAAGGGAAATGGTAAAGAAAAAGGGCACAAGGAAAAGAGGAAGAGAGACGGGGAAAAGCAAAGGGGGGGAAAAGATAGGGGAAGATAGATATAATACGTGCTACGGCGCACATTCCAAAACATTTTATTTTGGATTTTTCGCAACATTTAAAAAAAAAATCTATTTTTAGATTGAGGTGCTTATCCATCAACATCTAGATAATCTTAAACCATTCTATCTGAAAAACATGAGCATCTATAACATTATTACTTTATCACTTGCAAAGGTCCAAAGACATTATTATTCCTCCAGATTCCCTTAATTTTACGAGATCCCCCTAAGTGTTATGAGATTTCCTTAGATTTCTTTAGATTCTATGAGTTTTCCTTATATTCTATCAAGATTCCCCTAGATTGTCTATGATGTTATGAAAATGTCCTTAGATTCCCCTCAATTTCTATGAGATTCCTATAGATTCTCTTAGATTTGCCTAGATTTTATGAGACTACTTTAGATTCTGTTACATTTCATGCAATCCCCTTGTATTCTATGAAGATTTCCCTAGTTCTCTAGGATTCCGTTAGATTTTATGAGAATTCCTTACATTGTACGTGGTAATCAGAAGGGCCCATTGATCCATTTTTCCATAGGGTTTTATGCCATATTTAAAGATCACCCACCATGTGTGGAAGAAGGGGATGATTCCCTAGGCTTCATGAAGGTTTCTTCAGATTTTCATAGATTCCGTTACTTTCTAGAATGTTCTAGAACATTTTAGAAAGTATTAGAACATTCTAGAAAGTCTTGGAACATTTTAGAATGTTCTAGAATCAAGTTTCTTTAGACTTCTATAGACACCCTTGTGTTTTATGAGATTACCTTAGATTTCGTGAGATTTCCTTACTTTCTGCAACTTTCTAGAAGATTTTACAACTTTTTGAATTATTCTAGAAGGTTTTATATTCTAGAACCCTCTGAAACGTTCTAGAAGATTTTGGAACTTGTTAGAAGGTTATAGAAGATTCATGAACTCTCTAGAAGATTTCACAATTGCTTGGAGCATCTAGAGCATTCTAAAACTTTCTAGCCAAGAACAACAATGCCTATCCTCATCTGGACAACCTCCTTATATACTGGAAAAGGAAGCTTTTTTTTTTTTATCTATGCATGTGGGATATACATGCATGCCCTAAGTTCTAGAACAATCATGAAGATTTTAGAACCGTTAGGGTTTCAATAACATTAATAAAGTATGAAGACTTGGCTAAGGGGTTTCCTTGGGAATGATGAGGTCAATGGTTTAAACCCCTTCTAATATAAAAAATTTGACTAAAAAGTATGCGAATTCCTTGGGTTCTTTTAAATTTTGTGAGATACCTTTAGGTGTTATCAAGGTTCTCTGAGGGTTTCTATTTGTGAGATTCCTTTAGGTGTTATCAAGATTCTCTAAGGGTTTCTAAGGCTTCATGAAGGTTCTATGAGTTTTTCTTAGATTCTATCAAGATTCCCGTAGAATGTCTATGATATCCTTAGATTCCACTCAATTTCTCTGAGATTCTTATAGATTTCCTTAGATTTGCCAAGATTTTATGAGACTGCTTTAGATTCTATTACATTTCATGCAATCCCCTTATATTCTATGAAGATTTCCCTAGGTTCTCTAGGATTCTATTATTTGTGAGATTCTCCTAGATTCTCTAAGGCTTCATGAAGGTTTCTTTAAATTTCCGTAGATTCCCTTAAAATTATGTGAGATTGCCTTACTTTCTAGAATGTTCGAGAACATTTTAAAAAGTCCTAGAACATTCTAGAAAGTCCCGGAATAGTTTAGAATGTTCTAGAATCAAGTTTCTTTAGATTCTATAGATTCTCTTGCATTTTATGAGATTGCCTTAGATTTTGTGAGATTCCCTTATTTTCTATAACTTTCTAGAAGATTTCACAGCTTTTTGAATTATTCTAAAATGTTCATGTTCTAGAACCTCCTGGAACCTTCTTGAAGGTTCTGCAACCTTCTACTATAAAGACTTATGGACTTTCCAGAACATTTCACAATTATTGGGAACATGCTAGAACTTTCTAGAGCATTCTAAAACTTTCTAGCCAAAAAACACAATACCTATCCTCCTCTGAATAGCCTCCTTACATATAGGAAAAGGAAGCTCTTTTTTGCATCTATGCATGTGGGATACATGTGCATGCCCCAAGTTCTAGAACAATTTTGAACATTCTAGAACTATTAGGATTTGAGATAACCTTAACAAGGAAAATAAAAGTTTAAAGGTCAACCGAATCAATTTATGTATTTCATACATGGCAACTTTGTGGAAAGACACATTTCAAAATAGAAGTGTGGAGAGTTGATTAAGGAGTTTTCTTGGGCGTAATGAGGTTAAGGATTCAAACCCACTCTAATATAAAAATTTTAACCAAAATGTATGAGAATTCCTTAGGTTCTTTTAGATTTCGTGAGATACCTTTAGATGCTATCAAGATTCTTTAAGGGTTTCTAATGCTTCATGAAGAATTCTTTAAATTTGCATAAATTCCCTTAAGTTTCGTGAGATTCCTCTAGAACCTCCTCTACAGTAATTTAAAGAGAGACTTCTTCTAGAGACTCTCTTATGTTTTATGAGATTCCCTTAAGTTTCGTGAGATTCCTCTAGAACCTCCTCTAGGATAATTTAAAGAGAGATAGAGACTCCTCTAGATTATTATTATGCAAAATTAAAGAAGCCTTCATGAAACATTAGAAACCCTCAAAGAATCTCGATAGCATCTAAAGGAATTTCACGAAATCTAAAAGAACTTAAGGAATTCTCATACGTTTTAGTTAAAATTTTTATCTAGACCATTCTAGAACCTTCTAGGAGGTTCTAAAGAGTTGTAGACCTTCTAGAATTTTCCAGAAGACTCATAAATTTTTTAGACTATTCCACATTTATTTGGAACATTAGAAAAACTACCCAGCGTTGCTGGGCTTTTTGTTAGGCTTGAGTTCAAAAACTAATACAAATGTGGATTGTATTTCAAAAGGCCACGATCCCTTCATTAGGCTAGTAATTTAAACAAATAATTAATGATAATACCCTCTTGTGATTGCAATTACATTTGGATAGCTCAGCTGACACAAGACATGAGTATCCTCCCAAAGTAATACTACTTGGAAAATGTGCTCAAGATCTCACATCTAAAAGCACTGCAAGATTTGACAATAATAAGCGTTTTTAAATACCAGTCCTAACAATAGATTATCCACCTTCATATAATATATATACATTCATCTCTTTACAAGGAAAATCTTCATTCCCATCTATATCTATATTATTATATAGTAATAAAAGCAAAATGTAGTGTCTGCAGAGCATCTCGGCCGTTTATTTGTTGTTTTCGCAATTTTCATTTTAGGCCGTCCGATTGTGTTTCATTCACGATCGATTAGATGCAGCAGTTGCCATAACCCAAATAGCTTCTCGCCCGCCCATGCTTTCGTTTTGATCCATTGCTTTCCAGTTTTCTTATTTCTTGTTGAAGCCGTTCACGCATTGGTTGCCTTTCCCAAAAACCTATACATTTGCTTCGGTAACCCTTTTTGGGCATTTCGGCAACCCGTTTCTTCAAGAGAAAGAGTCTTTTCCTTGCTTTGGTTTCGGCATCCCCTTCTCTGGTGCTCGCAGTGTTCAGACAGTTCCAGGAGGGTTTACTTCTTCTTTATCCATTTTTCTTGCCTTGCAATGTATACGTGTACAAATCTGACTCTTCTTTGACATCATCTAACAATAGGTCGGATTCCTGGAAAGAAACACGGATGCGAAAAGGTTTGTGATTTTTGGACTCTTACCATTTTGATTTTGTCTATTGCATTTCGATTTTGATCTCTTCAGTCCGGCACTTGAGGTAAAGACTGCTCTGTGTTTTACATCATTAAAATGACCTCTTTGTTTTTCGGTTTTTGCAGAGTGGGTCAATAAATCCATTCTTGCTTGATTCTGATGTGGGCTGCCCTCCCGAATTAACTTCAGAGTTATGGATGCCGCTCTGGGAAAGACATCAGGTGGAACGCCGTTGTGTGAGATTTATTGATAATTTTAGCTCTGGTCACAGAGGGGCTGCTTCAACTGAGTAAGTATGGCTTGCTATCTTACTTGGTGCTGGCCATGAGCATTCAATACATTCAGTGCACTTCTAGGTATTTCTTAAGCCAAGGCTATGCTGTTATATTCCTTCATCACCAGTAAGTCTTCTTATTTCACTTTAATATCTTATCTGATTGCTTAGTGACTATTATGTTTCTTCCTGTGAAAATGTGAACAGAGGAACCATACAACCTTTCTGTCAATCTCTTCCCCCAAATTTGTTGCTGGAGTGCTTTGAACCTGTTGAAAAAGAAGGCATTCGAAGTAAGTAACCAAATGACCTTATCAATATGCAATTGTCTTCAAAATTTTGTATTCATTGAACTGTGTAATCTGAGCAGTGTAAGTAACTGGGAAGTTATATTGCTGAATGATTGGAGTGGAAAGGAAAGAAAACGATTTATTACACAGTAATGTCTTTAATTGCTAAGTTGATCTTAAAGTCCATTTGGAATCTTGATTTTCCCTAATCTTTTGAAGTCTGTTTGCATAGATTTTACCATGTATAATAGAACTTCAGCTTTGAGATGACTGTTACTTTGGCATGTCATAGATTTATTTAGCTATTGGCTTTTTAAGATCTCTTTATATCAATTGCAGCTTGCAGCGAGTACTCTGTTGCTGTTGAGAAGGCCGTTAGAGCACACCATTTGGTATTCTTCATTTGTTTTCTTGTTCTGGTTATATTATATCTTTGTCAGTGTTGGTACACATAGTCTATTATCGTACAATGTCATTTCATTTTGCCCTAATACTCAACCAGATGAGCATGCTTATATAGCTTCCAAAATGCTGTTTCTACCATAGTTATATGCATGATGTTTGCAGGCAATGGGAGAAGGTAAGCTACTGAAGCTTAATTACGGAACATTATGTGCCACCTTCCACATAGCAGGCAGCCTCTGTCCCAGGAACTGGCACACGTCATGTTGAACCCATGATGCCTACCAGGATTCTATCTATAGCTTTTGCCGAATTTTCGTAATGTCCTTCAGATATCCTTCAGCTTTACAATGACCTTGTGAATACGGGGACCCTGGATATGTTTGCTAGTGCACAGCGAATCTAGCTTCTATTCAATGCTGTTTTTGTGAACAATTTTGATTATGAAATGCATTTTCCTGTCTTAAAATCATCAGTTTTTTGAGAAGTTAAATTGATATCTATTTTTATATACTAAATCACAATTTTTTTGTTCTTTGAACATCAATTTGCAGGAATGGATTCAAAGCATTGAATGCGCAGGGGTAAGCGTTTTTGCCAGCTTTTAATTTGCTGAACATTCTCCTGTCGGAAGATATGTTAGTTCCACCCAGATTTTATGATATTTAATATGGTCGCCTTGAGAGATGTGAATTCTTGAGGGAAGCCCTAGCAAACACGTAAAACCACTTGCCTCAGTTTGCAAATAATAAAGGAACTACAAATACGACCCCTCCATTTTTGCACAAATATAGTTTCTATAGGTTCTTTTACTCTTTTTTTGAGATAAATTGATGTCATGTGGTCTATACAATATAATGATTGAGACAAGCACAGTTTGGCCAAATTATTTTGTTAATGCCACAAACTTAAATCCATATCATTGCCATGATGGCAACAATATATTCACGTGTCTATTTAATACAAAATCAGTATTTAAAATTAAAAGCATTAATAAAGCAACATCTCAAACATACGATTTGAACCCAAATGATGTTAACTCGAATGTGGATATTTAAGTCAAAAGACTTTGTTTGTCATTTCTCTTTTAATCACTTTAAATGGTTGAGGTAATATTGTATGTGCTCAAAGCAGTGTTGAGTTATGGAATAACGTGATAGGACTCTGGCCCTTTCCAGACCTAGAATAATATTTTAGGGATCAAGGGTGAAATTTTTGTTGAAAACAAGAATCAAGTATCAAGTATTGTATTGAAGTAGCAATATTCATTGATTGTGAAAACATGACTTTGAAGTATGATTTAAGCCATTTCACTCACTGGTCACGGAGGGCAACCCTCCGTGCGCAGCACCTTGTTTCTTATATATTTCTAGCAGTGTTATTTGACAGGCATGGTATAATGTGAAAACATCGCCTTAGTGGAAGAAAAATATCACAATGGGTCAAGTACATGATGAAGTTGATTGGAATTGATGGTTCGTTTAGCAATAAGAGTGGAAGAACAACTTTAGTTTCAAGGTTAAGTCGTGCTGGAGTGCCACTTCAAGTCGGCATGAAAGTAATTGGTCATAGAACATCAGAAGCATTCCACAGGTACTTCTCCATTTCTTTTCGTTATTCTTTCTATTTTTCTATTATTAGTAATTGGTAGAATGCTAGTAGTTTATCTATTATATTAAAATTATAGTGTATGTCTGTCTTGAATGGCGCCCTAGATTGGGCGGCTGAGATTCTGCCAGGCCACGTGGCATCATCTGCATCGTTTCCTAATTACCTTTCCTAGGGTTTTTTTTGTGTTTGCGGCAGGAGCTTCTCTAGGTTAAGCTTGGCTTTGGCGCAAGCTTGGGTATGGCGGAATGTTTTCCCTTACTCGATTTTGCATCTATCTCCTCTCGGTATGGTTTCAAGGCGGCTAACGCTTGAGCATCTCATCTTCAGTTCTCGATGATGGATATGGCGGGCTAGGTAGCTATGACTATGGCAGCCAGGCGGGTGGAAGCTTCGCAAGCACAGAGGTGAAAGTGTGAAGGTGTAAAACAAGAAGGCGGAATAGATTATTTAGTTTGGGCATGGGGCAAGGTTACGAAGAGGGATTTTCACGGATCCGCAAGTGGCTATTGCAAGAAGTAATTCATCCGCTAGCGTTTCTTCATTGGGAAAGTCCATAAATCGAAAAGCAGAGGCCATAGCCGAGGCTCACAGAGGCGGAGTAGAGGTCGAACCAAGCATGCTTTCTTGGAAGCTTCCACCCGTAAGATTGAAGCTCGAGCTCAAAGAATGCGTGTACTCTAACCTAACTTATTTTCCACTTTTTTTCATTCAAGTATACACTATAATATCAAATAAGACGCCCTGAAGCAATACAATACAAAATACAAAGTGTAAGCGAGCGGGCACAAAGAAGACATACAAAAACCAAGTTCTATAAAAGGATAATTACATGTTTATGGTCTACCAAAAGGCAAGTGGTATACTTAAGCGGATAATTGGAACTTTTGCATTTTACACAATCTTAAACAGTTCAAGTTATTTTGTTCACTTGTCGGAAGTTCCGAGAGTAGTGGCATTTTGAATGTTTATGGTTAACATTTTTGCCGCTTCATCTTCAAATAGCTCATGAGATGGTTCGTGATGTTAGAGCCGCATGGTGAAATATGTTGTGATGTTACTAAGCATCTTGAACAACTGAATCCTTGCATTCTGATTTCATTTGTGATACCGTAATTTTGAAAGTGGTAAAGGGCCGAGATATCTTCTCGAGTTGTCAACAATGCCCCCGAAGTAGATCTCTTTGTCACCGTAGCTAAGCACAATCTAACAAATGGTAGAAACCGATGGATCTTACACAAAGCATATAACAAATTCCAGTTTCTCGATCTCTAGGCCGGACATACACTTTCATGAACCATGCAAGCCAAGAGGCCAATACTACATAGTGGTTAATCCCTTTGAAAGATCGGCAAGAGAGGGGGTGCAGAAACTCCAGAAGTGGCCATTCTCGAGATACAAAGGAGCAAAAACTCAGAACTCCAGGTTTACCCAAGCAATGTCCCATCAAGAATGACTCTACATATTTCAAGACATCTCAAGAAAAGGTCAAGAGCCTGAACTCAAAGGCATACCCTCTAAAGTGCCCAAAAGTAGATGTCAATCGCTCTATGCGATCACATTGAATCTAAATCCCCAAGACAAGAATAACCAACACCAAAGAAATGCCAAGGAATTCCATACACCGATTCTCGCCACAAACACCCACAGTCGACCAATTTTGCAAGCTCCATCAACAATGTTACTTTCCAAAGATCGATATTGCTCTTCTACTGGGCTTACTACAATAAGATTGATGGAGTTTATACTATAGATTTTCCAAAGATTTCCTCCAACTGTTTATGACTTCATGGGGGTGTCTCTCAATATTGATAGTCCGGCATCAAATAAAGGTACTAAGGTTCTGATTCTCCCTTATGGAGCCAATGTTCATTTGGTTATTCAGGGGCACCATAAACCTTCACCTGAAGCTCATCCTTTCCATTTGCATGGTACTGATTTCTATGTGGTTGGATATGGAGATGGGAACTATAATTCTAGCTCCGATCCCGGGAAATTCAACCCTGGTTGATCCAGCTAAAAGAAATACTTGCCATGTTAACCAAATCTAAATGGATTTGACTTTGTGATGGCATAATGGATCCGGTTGGTGCCTTTTTTATTTTTTATTGTAGTTGTTTGGCTTATGCATTGCCACTTTGATGGGCATGTTTTTGGGGAATGGAGACTGTTTTCATCGTTAAAGATGGAACAAAGCCCGGATGAGATCCTTCCCGGTATTAGTTAAAGAATATCCATACTATACGTAATTGTAGTATTAAAGGCAATCTTTTATTCTTTTGTCTATGTCTTCTATCAATACAAAGCAAAAGCATGTAATGTGTAAAGAAAAAGGCAAATCTCCATCTTTTGTGGAGAATTATCTATGTTATATGGATCTACACAAAGTACTTTGCTATGTTAATGAATGCTATCTTACGGTCGGATGGACAAGAAAATCAACATCTAAAACATTATATCATCTTGAAAAAGTTGTTACTTATAGGAGTTGTTACTGGAAGATTGGAAAGAGATGGTTTGTTAGACCTCTAGCAACAAAGTTTGAAAATAGCATTTATAAGAACTATGTAACAAAGTTCTCCCATCTTTTATGGAGAATTATCCATGTTATAAAGAGCTACACAAAGTACTTTGGTATGTTAATGAATGCTATCTTATGCTCGGATGGACAAGAAAATCAACATCTAAAACATTATTTCATCTTCAAGGAAGCAACCATAGAACTACACTATAGGAGTTGTTACTGGAAGATTGGAAAGAGATGGTTTGTTAGACCTCTAGCAACAAAGTTTGAAAATAGCATTTATAAGAGCCATGCAACAAAGTTTGAAGATAGCATTTATAAGAGATGTGCAACTACTCGGTTCAACCATTCACGCAATTGAGTAGGCAACATTTCTAAAGGTTCAAAGATATACGCAACACAACTATTCATGTGCTCTCGACTTATGCCCAGCAACGCTGGGCACCATTACTAGTTAAGAATATATAATTAGTAGAATGCTAGTAGTAATTGGTAGAATGCGATTAGTTTATTAATGTAGACGATGTTGCAGGTATGATAAGATTGCAGAACTCCAAGTTAAAGCAGCAATGGAAATAGCAGGACAACCATTCAATCCTGACGGGTCTAGGCGGCTATACGAGGATGTCTATAAGGATGAGCTGCAGAAATACAGAATGGAACGATAGCTGGAAACACCTCATATGGTATCTCTCCTTCTGCTTCAACTCCTTCTCATTCTGGTATAGTACTATAGTCCATTGATCACGAAAGACAGTGCAGTAAGCGCAGGAGCTGGCATAGAAAATGTAGGAGTTTCTGTTATGGAAAATGTAGGAGTTGCAGGTGACATTCAGGCAGATAATGATCTTGCAGATGACGTTTTCCTCAATCGCCATTAGGAATCTCTGGAACAAGCCGCACATGAGCATCAGATTGCCATGAATATCTCTGGCGGCAAGTTTCAGAACTGTGTCTTTAAATTCTATCGTAAAAGTTAGGTCTGCTGTTCTAATACTCTGGTATGAATTTGAGAAGAATTCGATATATTGTCATATTTTCTGCTCTCATATATGCAAACTGAAATATTTGCTATGAACTCTAATATGTTTTGTGCAATTGAAATAGTGGAATATAATCTGTAATTTGTGTATCATCTGTGCTCATTGTGAAATGATCTGTAAAATGATGTACTAATGATTAGTGCGAAATTATAGTGTGTAATGATCAGTGTCAAATGATGTTTAAAATGATCCATAAATTTGTGTAAAATAATCTGTAAAATTTCGTGTAAAATGATCTGTCCACATGACATATTGGAATGCAACTGAAAAACTCAAATACTGGAATGCAACTGAAATATTAGAATGCAACTGAAAAAAATGGACGTAGACTATATAGTCTTCATGCCTAAAAATGAAAATCAACTAAAAAAGGACAGGTGTCAGCACCAAATTCAATACGGGGGAAGGATGACGCCTAAGTATCGTTTATGGATGTTTTAAAATCTTTCTGGATGCAACTTCAACAATAATCGCATCGATCCGAGCCATCGGATCGCCATTCTGGGGAGGGACGGCCACTATATCAGGCTCTTTCCCCTTCCGCACCGGTTATCGGCGTCTTCTCACAGCAGCTTCATTCCTTCTCCGAGCTTCAATCCTCCTTTGTCAATTCTTGTTCCCAATGACCTCAGCAGCTTCCTTCCTTCTCCGAGCTTCAATCCTCCTTTGTCAATTCTTGTTCCCAATGACCTAATCGTCCTTCACTTCCTTCTCGATGAATCCACCGTAATGCGGTCTGTTCATCATAGATCCAGTATTTCAACTTCTTTCCGGTGCATCCACCATAATGCGGTCGGTTCATCAGTTTTTAGATGTCTTCTGCCATGTTTCGCAATACTCTGCTGGTTTTCTGCATGTTGTTATAGCGATCCTTGGCAAGGTATGACGTATGGCTTTCTTCCCGATTTGCAAGGTATGCAGTATGGCTTTTTTCCCGTTTCTGATGCATGCCAATAGTGAGGTCTGATTTCTCAAAAGGTTGCATGCTCATAGTCCTATTCCATGGAGGGAGATCTGGCGAAATCCTGAACTCCTGATTGTTTTTGGGGTTGAGCTGCATGATATGGATTTTACTTTCGATGCTATTTTGGCAAATTCTTTTGATCCCTGTTTTTTGCATTTGGGGTTGCAATTTTTGTTGTCACAGAATCTACAGGCAGATCGGTTTACGGTTCTACACAGGGCATCCCTTTTATCCATGGTTTGTTCGCGGGGCCTTCCTCCAAGTAGCGGCCTTTGCTCGGCACTATTAATTCACTTATGCAGGGACTTCGCCAACATGCAGTGGCCCACATGCAAGGGATCGGTCTTTTTCGTTTTCCCTCAAGCTTTATTCGAGCGGGGACGGAGCTCTATTTCTTTGCCCGCATGGTGATTCCACAATGGTCTCGGGGATTATGCTCGTTTTTGGTTTCTTGTAAAATGTGATGCAATTTCAGTTGTAGCTGCATTGGATTTGGGCAATCTTGACGACACGACCCAATTAAATCTTGGTTATTCTTTGCTTTATGTTTCTCTCTGTTCCTCCAAGTCCTCGATTGGGCTTAGTCCTGGCTCCAATTTCGGCTCTATTAAGTGGTTATTTTCGCTGACTTCTTCTTTACCTCTTGATTCTGACTCTTCGGCTCCATGGAATCCAATTTGACTGCAATCAGCTCCCCTGGCATTGTCTTGAATCCATTGTTTTAGTTTGCACCTTCTGGCCTCGGCTGTATTTCTTACCTGGATATTACCTTAACCCTCTTGGCATCCGGGACAAATCGTGTTTTGCCGCTGGATTCTTGTTTTCCACATAGCATCTGGACGGATCCGGCTTCCTCCTTTTTTCGGCTTGCCTCTCAGATCAAACCCCCCGCGGCATTTGAACCCCACGCCCACTGGCGCCACGTGATGCGGGGCATCTGCCGGCTAGATCCGGTGACCCAGGTCTAACCCAGGCCCGCCCCACGCCAGCCCGTTCACCCTCCCGGGGGAACAGATAGGGGGCATCCCCGATTTAAGGGGTGCTCACCTTTTACACCCCCATGGTTTTTATATACCATTATCTAATTTGCTACACATTGCCTTGTTAACTCCTTGGCGGGACGTCGATCTTAACCCCATCCGCTTATTTTCAACCCGTAACCCGGCCACGTTCTACCCTAGTCTACCAGAGGTTGCTTCTGCACCGGAATTCAGTTGGAACACGGACTTGCCTCATACTAACCGGCTAATCTTTGCCCCCATAAGATGTACTGGTATTAATTTTTCTTTACAGGGCGCCCTAGGTCCTCGGGCATACATTTGTGGTTTTATGGTCCTAGTTCCTTACTCATCCAGGTAACTTAATGTCGGCTTATTGTTCTGTTTTCGTCTTTTTATTTGTGACTATTTCATGTTTTGATGCTAACCTTTGTTACAATGTTCTTCTCCAATTGCTGCTAGGGTATATGCTATGGTTTTTGCAATTTGGTTACACAGTTTTCGTCGTATTCTGGGTTTTTCCATTTCCACAGTTTGTTATTTCGTTTTTAATGTTGAGACTTACAATGTTAGGAGCAGCCATATTTTGGTTTCACGTTCATCATTTTTTTTGAAAGGTTGTTAAATGCTGCTTGTTTGATACCTTAAGCGAGCGAGTTCTGCTATTTGCAGTTTTCTAGTTGCATTTGGCTTTGTTGATGAATTTCGCTGCTAACACTATGTCACTATGTTTTCATTCATTTGGCATATCCCTTTCCCTTTTTACTTTATGTTCGGGGATCATGTATGTGAATTGGATTAGGGGTGTTCCATTCCCAATTTTCGCTATTTCCTTCCTTTATCCACCTTCACTTGGGTGTCCTTTTGTTTTCTCGATGTTGTTTCTTCATATGTTCGCATTCCCAGTCATGTATATCTTGAATTCCATTTCTTCATCTCTACTTATGTTTGCATTTGCCTTTTCTAAGCATTATCTCTTGGTGCACTTGATCATGGTCTTGAGTTTTTGTGTCCGGCGTCTTATCATTCACATTTTTGCTTATTGGAATCCTTCGATTCTATTCGCTACTTGGCATTTCCAAGTATTCATGTGACCCCTTTCTATTTGAGCCTCTTCTGCTTCTCTCACGTTGATCTTCTATTTTGCAACCCTTTGTTTCTCAACCCATTCTGTTAATGCATCGTTATTTCAGGCCATACGTATGGCCCTAGCTTTATTTATACTACGTCTCCGTCATTGTATTTTCATTTGTCCTTTTCTCCTATATGGCTCACCCCTTGCACTCCACCCTGACCTAGGCACTCGGACCCCATTTTCTCCGTTTCCTTGGCCATAATCTCACCTTTGATTACTTAAGTCTCATTTTTGCTCGATTTCCTGTGTTTCACCTTAACCTTCATCTCCATTTCCATCTTAATTTGCTCTTGTGCACCCTCACTCTCTTATTCTTGTTCCAAACTATTGCTCAGCTCTTATGACTCTCTTTGCTAGGGGCAACCCAGTCCTATTTGGCACCTTGTAGTCCGCCTTTGACATTCTTCTCTTTCTTGACATATAGCTTGGGAGTGAAGGACACCGTACCGTATCAGATTTTGTTGTATGAGACGGGGTTCTGGCCTTTACAGCATTCTGCTATGCGAAGGCATCTTACTTGCTTCCATAAGGATGGGATGGATGAGCATCGCTTGCCCCCACAGGCCGTGTTGTTAACGCAGGGCCCCCAGCGGCTGAAGAGGGTATGGCACGAGCACTGTAAGGGATGGTTTAGGAGGTGGTCTATGGATTACCAACAGATGGTGGGTGGCGGTCGATCGCATGAGAATGGGCAATTGGATGCGGGCTATCTTTGCCACTACGTGGGATGCCTCTACTCTGCAAAGCCCAAAGGCGAGCACTATCACGCTCAGATTAATCCCAGCCTTAAGCATGGACCCCATCGGTGCTTGAAAGCACACATCTCGTGAAGAAAGCGGAGAGCTATTGCCGCCATAAGGGCCGGGTTCCCATTACCTCAGAATTGAGAGGCAGTATTTGGGGGTGAATGGCGGGCACGGGATCCCCAGGGAGGAGAGGATATGTCGGTGTTGTGAGATGCACGTGATAGAGGATGAGCACCATGCCCTCGGCGGTGCCCGGCATATGTCCATGTCCGGCGGTGCACAGCGATCTTAGATGCTCGACACCGCTACATCGATTACTCGCATCACCTATGGTAGCGCGTTGGGAGCTTACATCCTGCAGATTTCGGCCCGTCGGACTTGCTCTTACGGGGCATGGTATTTGAGAGCCTACTATTAGGGTTTTCCTCCCAAGTGGGGTTTTTTCATCCGGTAGTAGGGTTCTCTTTGTCTGATTACATTGTTTGTTTTGGTGTTGGGGTTTTGGCTTTTTGCACTGTTACGTGTGCCGTCTCATAGGCCTCTGGCCTCCGTGGACGTTAAAATAAACTTCCTTCCTTCCTTCCTTCCTTTGCCATGTTTTTTTGCACTTTGTCCTGTTTGCATTTGAGCGCTCTTTTACAACTTATTTATCCTTTGAAGCATATTCACCTCCGTGATTGCTTGATTTCCCTTCTGTCTCCTTGCCGATGCTTGCCTCTTGCCATTTAGACTGCTGGACTTCAGACGTTGGTATACTTTGTTTTTATTCTCTGGTTTAGGGCATATTTTTAAGTTGGTCCTTATGCATTTGACATCTTGAAAATGGCATTAGAGGTTACACTGGAGTTGTTTTTGGGCAAATTGCATTTACGACATTGTTGGGTCTCTTATCTGTGTACTTATTCACACCTGGTGTCTAGTTTCCTATTGGGTTTTTATATTTTGGCGATGTTCCTTCATGTAACCTATTTTGCTAGACGACAAATTTCTACTTATCACGGTTTTTTCTTCCACCCGCTGGGTGACGCTTTTTCTCCACCTTCCGGCTTGCCGCTTCCCCGTCATGCATATTCGTTCGGCCTTCTCCTTAGGCGTTCTTTTATATTTTACTTTTCAACAGACGTTCTTCTTTTCTAACATGTTCCTTCCGCTAGTCCTTGTCTTTTTGGTTCCTTTATCATGTCCACTACTGTGTTTTTGCTTGAGTATCTCAGACCCTCCATATGGCCCTAGCTTTATTTATAATCCGTCACTTTACCTAGTCATTGTATTTCATTTATCCCTCTCTACTATCTTGCTTACCTCCTTGCACCCCATCTTGACCTTAGCAGTTTTGACCCTGATCTTCTTCTTTTCATGGGCTATAATCTCGCTTTTGACTACTTCACCCTCTTTAACATTAACCTTAATCTTCATTTCTGATTAATTTTAGTTGGCTCGATTTATGTTGATTTACATTAACCTTCACCTTAATTTTTCCTCTTAACCTTGCTCTTGTTTGTTCTAACATGTCTACAACCTCTTTCATATTCATTCCTTCTTTTGCGTTATAATAGCAGACCATATGTGTGGCACTAGCTTTAGTACTGATATGTCGCGGGGTTCCACATGATGTAGCTCGAGCTCACGGCCGCTGGCGATCCTCTTCTTCTCACTCTCGCTGAGTGCTTCGTGACCCGACATGTAGCTCTTTATGTTTTTCGTTGTCAATTTGATTGAATTTAACATGGTTTATATGTTGTTGTGTGGCAGCTGCCTCTCGATTACTTGCTCCTCAGGAGGTCCCTTTGTTCCTCTCGACTTTGCTTTTGGTGTTTTCCGCCCGCGCCCCCTCTACTCTTACGACTTACATGGCTTTGTTCCGCCGCTTTGTTGTTTGGTGCCGCCTCCATGCCGTTTCTTATCTTCCAGCTTCCCCCTTTGTTGTTGCCGCCTTTTTTGCCACGCTTCATTATTCTCATCGTAAGCCCTCGTCCATTACTTGACCTCTGTTGCAATATCCTTTTTCATCAAGTTTTCAACTTGCCCTCCCCATTGTTCTTCCTTTACAGTCCTTGGCTCGTCAGGTCTACTTCTCGTGGGCTCGTCCCCTTGCCAGGTGCTTCACCTCATGCCTCAACATGTTCGCTCTATTGTTCTCCATTTTGCGCCACCCGCGGCCCCGTTCCCTTCTTTGGCCCGTGCTGCCCTCATCGTCCTTTCTTTTGCCGCTTTTTTACGCATCTCTGAGGCTCTCGCTCTTAACTGGCGCGATCTTTCTTTTCGTTATCTCATGTTGACATTTTTATCCGCCCGTTCAAAGCGATCAACTTGCCCCGCGGTCATCACGGGTTCTTTAGCCCGTTTGACCTCGCAGCTTCTTATCCCGTCACTATTCTTCAACGTTTGATCTCCACCGGTTCTTACCATCTCCTCGATCCTCCGACAGTTCGCTCCTCCCCCTCTTCTTTGCGCCCTTTATCCTATTCGACTGCCCGCTTATGGGGGAGGGATTGCCTTTTTGGCTATAGGCTTGGACCCGTCTCTTTATAGTGCGCGTTACGCTTTCGTCGGCGGGCTTGGCAGCTGCCTTTCGCGGGGGTTCTACATGATGCGGCTTCGTGCTCCGCGGCGGTGGCGTTCCTCTTCTTCTCTCACTCGCTCGTCGTGCCCGTGACCCGTCTCAACATTCGGAGGTGTCGCAGCGGTTGGGCTTGTAGTTAGGAAGTTCTCTGGTAGTCGGCCGGTTTTATGTCTATTGCGAGTCCCTTCCCAGAATCGCATCAATCCGAGCCATCGGATCGCCATTCTGGGGAGGGACGAGCCACTATATCAGGCTCTTTCCCCTTCCGCACCGGTTATCGGCGTCTTCTCACATCAGCTTCATTCCTTCTCCGAGCTTCCCTCCCTTCCCGCCCTGCTCAGGGGGACACGTCTGTTTCATGTTGTTCACTTTGCATTTACTATAATAATGTTTTTTGCGTCACTATCATGTCATTTGTCATATGTTGTTTTTATTTCCACCTTGAGGGTGATGCTATTTATTTCCACCTTGAGGGTGATGCTATTTTTTCCACCTTGAGGGTGATGCTATTTTTTTCCACCTTGAGGGTGATGCTATTTTTTCCACCTTGAGGGTGATGCTATTTATTTCCACCTTGAGGGTGACGCATACTTCATTTCCACCCGCTGGGTAATGCTTTTTCCCCTTCTGGATGCTGATTTTATTTTGCTCTTCTTTGCAGGGGTTGATTGTGCAGCTTGCCTTGTCCATGCCATGCATGTTAGTTCCTTCTAACCATTTACGGGTATTTTTGGGGTTCTTTTGAGCTGCTGCAGGTTTTTTGCGGTCGTTTGGGGGTCCTGCTTTTTCGACTCCGCCATCGACATGTCTCCTTCGTCTCTCCGGCGTCCGCCCTCTTCTGGGGTCTTGCTAGATGGGTGTTCGCCAGCACATCATCTTTTTCGGTTCTCCAGGCAACACATTCGGGGCTTCTGCCGTCCTCTGGGGTCCTGCTATTTTTGGGTTCGCCGTCCCTCCATCTTCTTCGGTTTTCCAGGCATCACATTCAAGGTTGTTGGCGACCATTTCTCATTAGGGTTTTCCTCGAAAACCCGAGAGGGCGGGGTTTTTTATCCCGGTGAGAAGTTGTCGCCATTACCCTTCTATGTTGCCTGTGCACATTTCTTTTATGGGGTAGTCCGATATTGTTCCTATGGTCGGCTACCCCTCTCTATTCTTCAAACCATTGTATACTGGTGCTGTGATGAATGACAAGCCTACGGCCGGTTTTGTGTCTATTGCGAGTCCCTTACAATAATTACCTTTAAATCATGTATTCTATCAATCTGTCTGTCAAAATTTAGTGGATCATGCTGCTCCAGGGATAGGTTCAATATTGTATACGTTTTATACTCAATACGTATTATTCGAATGATACGGCATAAATTTGAAGTATAATACGTCAAAAATACGGTAAAAAAAATTCCGGCGTAGGAAATTTTTTGAGTAAGCGAAACCTTCACGTGAAACTTTTTTTGCGTAAGCAAAACAGAGGTTACGCTTAAGCGAAATTTCAAAAAAAAAAAAACACTTTTTTTTTAATATTTTCGCGTAAGCGAAATAGCAGTTTCGCTTACGCGAAAATTAAAAAAAAATAAAAAAAATCCTTCAGTTTCGCTTACACAAAACTGTTTTCTCGTAAGCGAAAAAAGAATCCGAAAAAAAAAATAATAATAATTTTGAATTTTACTGGCGTAAAGCGAAATCAGGTGTTTTAACTACGAAAAAAGTTTCGCTTTCTGTGAAAATAGTTTTCGCTTTTTCTGTGAAAATAGTTTCGCTTATTTTTTATCCTTTTTTTTTTTTTTTTTTTTTTTTTTCCCGTAAGCGAAACCTCAGTGATGTGTGGCGAGTTGATATATACCTAGTGATGCCTAAGATTTGTGCACTTTAGTCAGGGGTCCAAACCCCTGCTTTAGATGTCATTTCTTGATAGGAGTTGCTAGGGGTTATATTAATGATGAACCCCGACGTAGCAGAACTTTCTGTTGATACATGTCCACTATGGTCCATTTGGCGCAACCCGATATGGTTAGGATATGAAGGTGTCTACTAGACTTGATTGTCTGGTGACTTCCTTACTATGGATCTTAAACAAAAAGAATAAGAATATCTATAGTTTCCCTGTACGTACAGAACCTATAATTCTGTACGTACAAAACCTATCCTTGTGCTGCTCATATTAGGTGTGCTAAAAATTTAGCATCATCTTATATTATAATGTTATACCGTAAGTGCGTAGTGCATCGAGCCCTAATTTGAATGGCCGAGATCATCTGGATGCATCCGAAGGCCTAGATTTATTGCACGACTAACCAACACTGTGATTGGTCATGCTTCGATCTCTTAAGGGGAAAGGGTAAATGAAAAGGGGGAAAAGGAAAAGGGAAGTGGAAAGAGAGAATGTGAAGGGCAAAAAGGCATGGGGAAAAGGGAAAAGGGTAAAAGGAAAAGGGAAAAGGGTGGGGATAAGCGAAGAGAAAAAGGCATGGAAAACGAAAAAGGGAAAGGAACCTGAGAAAAGGGCATGAGGGAAGGAGGAAGAGATAAAGTGGAAAAGGTAAATGGAAAGGGCATGAAAAAAAAGGAAAGAGGAAAAGGTTGAAAAAAGGAGAAAAAAACCATAGAAAAGGGGAGGAGACAAAAAGCATGGGAAAAGGAAGGAGCATGGGAAAAGGGGGAAAAAGAGAAGCGTTGAGGAAAGAGGAAAAAGGAAGGGACAAATGGCATAGGAAAAGGGAAAAAAAAAAGAGAGGGAAAGGAAAGGGAAGAAACGCATCAAGAAAAGGGGAAGAGTGAAAGGTTGGAAAAATGAGGAAAAGGGAAGGGACAAGGGGGAACAAGAAAAGGATGGGGAGAGGGGAAAAGAAAAGGGGCATAGAAAAAGGGAAAGTAAGAAGAAAGAAAAAGGAAAGGGAAAATGGGGAAAGGGAACCTAGGTAAAGGTCACAAGGAAAAATAAAGAGGGAAACGAGAAAAGGGAAGGGGGGAAGGGCATGAGAGAAAAGGCAAGAGGAAAATGGTGAAGAAAAGGAAAAAAGAAAAAAGGGAAAAGAAAAGGGGCAAGAGAGAAAGGGTGGGGAAAAGAGGAAAATGGGTATAGGAAATAAAAGAATAAAACAAATGTGCAAAAGGTATGGAAAAAGGGAAAAGGAAAAGGAAAGGAAGGGAAAAAGTGCACAGGAAAAGGATCGGCAAAGGAGGAAAACGGAAAGAAAAAAATCCATCAAGAAAAGGAAACGGGAAAAAAGGGAAAGGGAAGCAGGGGAGTGATGGAGGGGAGGGAAAGGGAAAAAGGACATCAGGAAAGGAAAAGAGAAAAGAAAAAGGAAGGGTTAAAAGAAGGGAAAATTGCACGGGAAGAGGGAAAGGGTGGGAAAAGGAGAAAAAGGAAACACGGGAAAAATAGAAAGAAGAAAAGGGTGGGAAAAAGGGCATGGGAAAAGGGAAATAGAAAAGAAAAAAGAATGGAAAAGGGGGGAAAGAGAGAGAGGCACGGGAAAAAGGAAATGAGGAAAATGGAAAAGGGGAACATGGAAAAGGGAAAGAGGAAAAGGGTGAGGAGATGGAAAAAGAGAAGGTAAAAAGGGCATGGAAAACGGGAGGGAGAAAAGAAAAATGGAAGGGAAAAGGGCACACAAAAAAAGAGAGGAAAAGAGTGGGAAAATGATGAAAAGAGAAGGGAAAATAGGCATGGAAAAGGGCGAAAGAGTAAAAGGTTGAGAAAAAAGGAAGACATGGAAAAAGGGTGGGGAAAAGAGAAGGCATAAAAAAAGAGAAAAGGGAAGGGAAAAGGGCAAAGAAAAAAGAGAAGAGGGAAAAGGTGGAGAAAGGAGCAAAAGGGAAGGGGGTGTGTTTTTTATTAAGGTACTCAACTTTTTATGTGGGCGACGCTTGTGCTGGTCGGGTGCTGGACCCGTCAAGTGAAATTTTTTTCGCTCGTCATAGCACTTCACCCGCCATTTCCTCCTGGGCGCCAAATTCTGTTGGTCGATCCGAAGCCCAGGAAATTGCCACTTCAGCAATCCGTGCGGGTTGTTGATCCGTGCTGCTGATGCAAGGTGATGACGCTTTGTTTGGCAAGCAATTTGAAAGTAAATTTGGCGGTTTTGAAGTTCTTCAGAGTATAAATACCATGAATTTCTTTGCTGCTAGATTTCTCCAATTCTGTCTATGGCGGAATGGAGAGAAGCTTTTCGTGCATCGTATTGCAAGAATCAAGTTAATTTTGATGTTGCAAAACCGCTATCTAGCCTCAAGTTTTCAGAGTCGTGAAATTTTTTTTGGCGGTTGTTCCTAATTGCCGATGAATTTGTCGCGAATCGCAAGATTCAAGAACGAGCCAACAAGTTTCAGGCGAATGCAAGTTTAATTTGTGCTAGATATTTACCATGGTAATTGAGGATCATGATGCATTTCATTTTCATGTATCTTTGAAATGCATATTAATCTATGAGTTTGATTTGAAGCGAAGAATTTGGACAAGATCGGTTACATATGGCTACATCAATTCCTATAGATTCGGGTAATTTTGAACTTACATATTTGTTGTTGATTTCTTTCCTTATTTGTTGATGTTTGCTTTAATTCTAGAAAATGTTTCTTGTCACAATCCCGAACCTCGATGGAGACAATGAAGAGTGCATTTCATGAAGATTTGCAACCTTCTTACCATGAAGGTGATTTCAAGAGTCCGAAGAAGGGTGGCGCCAGCAGGGAACTCAAGATGTCCAAAGTGAAGAAGGTGTGCAACCTTCTTTAAGTCGATTTCAAGAAATTGGATTCCTTGAATTTACTTTGAACTTTTCTTTTGCTAATCTTTGTTGTCTTTCTTGTTATGAAGGGTGTCACCAAGATAATACACAAGGAACCCAATGTCATGATCAACCTCATTTTCAAGGTAAGCAAGGTTTGCATGATTTGATTTACAAAGGTTTCTTTGACTTTTTTCACTTGATTCTTTTTTCTAGCGTGATTGTCATGCTTTTAGAAGGTATAGAGTCGAGTTAAGGAGAAAAGAGAGAGCTTAAGAGGGAAAGGGAAATTGCAGCAGATGAAGAAGCATTGCTCCAAGGTGATCTAAGCACATGGAAGAAGAGAATGCTATCAAAAAGATTGCATTGCGTTGAAGGTGAAAAAAGGTTCTTGGTAATGCAAGTTGTAGGGATAGGAAAGAGATAATTAAGTCTGGCGCAAAGTGGCTACCCGAACTTGTTGTTCCTAACTCCAAGGATGAATTGTAATGAAGAAAATTGTGGAGAATTTAAAGAACTCTTTTTGCGGATCATAAGAATGAGAAGAAAACAGAGATATTAAGAGGGCAAGAATTGCTTTGCCATGGTTTATCTTTGTCAATGCCAATATTAACAAATCAGCTTTCTCGAACTCTATGCACGAACAGAAAGATTGTCACAAGCTTGTAAGAAGAAGAGTAGATCTTGAACTTGGTGAGGGTCCATGGTCCATGTTCAAAAATAAGATTAGATGTGACAAACTCTCTTATTTAGAGAGAAAACTAGTGGTGGATTTTTGGAGACACAATACAAGAGTTTCCCCATGTAAGAAACATGTCATCAAGATAAAAGCAACTTCGGAAAGAAGATATTGCATGCACTACACTTTCTTGAAGAGACACGAGGTAATTTTAAAGCAATTTGTTTTCAAATTGTTAAGGTTTAAGATTTTCAACTTAAGGTTGTTGATATGTTGTTCTTTGTTTTACTGCGACAAGTTTTCTTCCAACGATTTGAAAGGCAATATCCATACTTTCAAATATCATTCTGACATTCCATGCTCTAAAGCCTCCATATGTCGGGAAGGTAAAAAGATAGAGACTTGTCTTTGTATCTACCATTTGAGAGTTGACTTTGTGAGACAGGCCATAAACAAAGTAAGATTAGATCAGGACCTCCATGGTCCAAATTGCACATGCAATTGTGATGTATGTGGTATAGGACCAACATGCAATGCATCTAAAGCTACATATGCTTCAACCTCTGAGCTTTGGAGATCTTTGGTATGTCCTAAGAATGAATCAGAAGAGTGGCATCAACATAATTGTCTCTTTGCTTAAATGCAAGGCTTGTGGAAAAAACAAAGTGCCAACTTGTCCAAAAGAAAGAGATTACAAGTTGAACCATCAAGTAGATTGGAAGACATTTGATAAGGTAATTCAAATTGTTATTCTTAAATGAGATATTCTTTTCAGCTCAAACTCTTCTTTTGAACATAACAGGTTTATGAGGAGGACAAGGTAACATTTTGCTTTCTAATGATGAAATAATGTTAATAGAGTTTGGTATTGCCAATTGCCATTCTTATAGCAATAGTTAAAATGGGACAGAGCATAGTTGAAGAGCATCTTAATAAGGTTCTTTGAGAAGGAAAAACTTGTTAAGAAGAAAGGGGCCGAGAAGACTGAGAGAAGAACAAAGCTGGTCGAAGAGGGAAAAACGGGTAATCTTGGTCGGAAAGAAAGGTGGTCTTGGCAAGGCTGCTGATGATGAGAATTTAGACCGAAAGAAAGGTCCCAAGGCTAAGAAGAAGGTATTATGATAACTTGAAATGTTAGAAAAAAGGTGGTCTTGATATATGTTTTGCTTCTTTTGAGAATTCCCAAGGTCAAAAAGAAGATCAAGAAGGCTAAGAGGGTGAAAGCATGCTAGGGTGTACCATCTCAAAATTACCTATTTAGGTAGTACAAAACTAGTTTTTAGGAAAAGTACTTTCCAAAGGACACTATAGTTTCAAGGGTGACTTTTGCAAGGAACTACACAAAAAATGCCGCAATAAAGAAATAAGTTTGAGAGTTAATTCATTTATTTTAGTCATTAGTAGTATTGTTATCCTCTAGTACTATAGATTGACATGCTATTGACCTTCAAGGAAAAAAATTTTTCGATTGATTTTAATGGAAAGAAAAACATGAAGTACGGTTTTCAAAAAGTACCAAAAAGTGTAGGTACTTTTGAGGGTTCAAAATCATGTCATGTGGTGATGGATGTTCCCATGCTTTTAAAGAAGAAGGTATTACAAGTAACTTGAAATGTTAAATCCAAAACCAATAATGGATATATCTTTTTTGCTTCTTTTGCAAAGGAAGCTCCCAATTTTAGTCAACAAGCTTCTTTTTTACAAGGCGACATCAATCCTTGAGACTTGTTCCAATTTCTTAAAAACCTTCCTCATTCCATTCATCCCTCATAATTATGAAGCGGATGGCAAGCAAAACATTTTAGGGAGTGTTTGAAGGAGCTTTTCCAAAGGACACTATAGTTTACATGTTGTTTGCATTGATTTTTGCGATATTTTTGGGAGAACTACACCTTCAAAATCCAACAAGAAATACAAAGCTTGTCGTTGGAGGAATGACCAATGCACCATTTTGGTGCACATCACATATAAAGGCATTTTCAAACCACAACATATTGTCCTTCATGAGTGTACATAATAGAAAGATCATTAGGAAAAAACACATTTTTACATAAGTGATGATAGAGAACATGATGTACTCTTAACATTTCAACATTGTTTGCAAAAACATGTATTTTTTTCCTAGAAATTCTAATTCTTCCACAAGGGTGTCCATTACAAGAATCATGTCACAAGAAGAATTAGAATGGATGTTCCCATCAATTTAATTCCTTAAAGCAAGGATGTTCTACTTCCACGGACCCGCTTAGGTTCTTTCAAAATTTTGAAAAACCAATACTACTTTTGAAAAAATAAAATCCATTTTGCATCATATCATTCCATTGAAAAGGTAATTACTTTTATTTTAGTCTATTGGTTCTTTTTAATTGGCATTTTTTTAAAATTTTTTTAATCAATCCTAGGCGAGGTGAGCATGAGGATTGGTGATTTGCTCATTAATAATAAAAGAGCCCTGAAATCACATGAGATGTTGAAAAATGAGTAGCATTTGTACCACTAAGAAAATGCACATGATGAAATTTGTATTCCATGTTGAGCACATTTTATATCATATTGTGACAATGAAGGAGATCATCCTTGCCAAACTTATGAAGAGTTCAGGTTTTGCCATGTTGTTTGCATTGCATGTTATTTTACATGATTCATATTTTCATAAGTATCATGAAGAATATTTTTGGGAGATAGCTATCAATGAGGTTGATAGAAGTGACAGTCATGATTGTAAGACATTAATAGGTTCCAGAAAGTTGCATTGTATCAGACCTATGCATTCAAATGACCCTACTCAGGTTGCTCATATGGATTTCAGTTGCTTCTGTAATTACTGTTGGGCAGGAAAGTTTGGGAAGTGCATAAACAAAAGCAGAATAGGATCTTGGGTTTATTCGAACTAATTCAGTCTTTGAAGACGATTTGGAAACATTACGTGGTCCTATCTATGAAGGGGATCATGAATGGGTTTTGATGTAGTTGATGTTGGGGATAATTTTGCAGTACCATCTGAGGCCAACAACAAGGAACAGGTAGACTTCTACATCATCAAATGCACTAAGCCTAAACACATTGTAGAGAGGGCCTTTAAAGATGCATGGGGTGCTAAATTTGCTAGAAGAGAAGTGGTCCTCTCAGGTAAGTATTATAAGTTTTTAGGAGGTAGTGAATTTGAATTGCTTGAAGATGCACGAGTGCAATGCATCTGACCACTTGGTCATGTCGTGTTGCTTTGATATGGTGGTCATGTAAGTGAAAACATATACAAACTTCCAAAGGATGTTCATGATCATCTTTTAGATCGAGTTTTGGAGCACAAGAGTAGTCTTTATGCAGATAGCTTAGTAGATGAGGATGAGCCTGCACCAAGTTCTTCAATGAGAAATGGAACCAAATGAATTCTTTACTATCATACAAGCATTGCTAGTGCTAACCAAATTGTATTCAATTGTAACATTCATATTCAATTGTGACATTCATATTCAAGTAATAAAGAAAAGTTTCATTCTTTTTTTGCTATTGCAGATTCTAGTTTGAATAGTAAGAACTAGTTGCAGGTTTATTTTGAAATGTAAGATTTGGTTGCAGATCCTGGTAATCCCTCAATTGAGTTGGTGCAGGACCTCCAGGTTGCACATGGCAACCAATCTATACCTTGATCTTGCAAGAATGAAGCTCATTACACGGTTTTGTAATTGATTTCCCAATTCCAGAAAAAGACTGTGTACTTCAAATGCCAAATGCTAGCAGGCCTTAATGTATTTCGTGTTGAATCCAGCTGGTTTATATGCTTGAGAGATGTACTTAAGTAGATATAAAACTTTCTCTCAAGTCAGATGCACTTAGCTATTTCAAAAGATCGTCATTGACCAGGTCAAAAATTGGTCAATGACCCGGGCAGTGAGCTAAGATTTGCAACAGAGTGTTCAAAGTTTCTTTAGTAGTATAATCACTTGGAATTGTCTCTGATAATCTTTAAGATTGTGTGCAAGCCATAAACCATGGGAAAGGGCAAATAGAATTTGAGCTGTATGCATGTTTGAATTGTATTGCAGAATACTTCTGTGGTATTGCAGAATATCAATTGAATTGTTTGAATATCATTTGAATTGTTTTAATTCTTCTGTGGTATTGCAGAATATCGTTTGAATTGTAAGAATTGGTTCTGGTACAAAACACTTTGCATAAACAAGAGAACTGAACCAATGAAGAAAAAAAATATACAAAAATTTTAAAGAAGCACAAAGTTCATATATTCAAGTGGTTCTGAGACATGGTCACATTCAAAAATTGCGGACTGTCACATATTCAACATGTAGTTCAATAACTTAGAGACACTGTCATATATTCACAAAATTGCGGATCATACTCAAAATTTACGACAGAAAGCGAGTTAACATTGAAAACTTAAGATTGTTTCAAAACCAAACTTCAACTTGAACACGCAAAGCTAGCAATCTGCTTATCCGGCTTCCTTATAAACTTATCTGCAAGAGTGAGGTCTTCCTCATCCATTGGATATCGTGAATGGTGACTTTGAAGGAGTAGGCTCTTCATGTGTTGGAGCCAGAATGGCTTGGAAGCGAGGTGTAACGGGGAGAAGCATGTGTAACGGGGAGAAGCAAGTGGAGAACCCGTGTAAGTGGGGAGTTGTTGGGATCTCACGTTCGGGACTAGTTTCAGTCTTAGGACTTGGTGACTTCACGATCTTGCTTTCTTGTTCTTTGCTCCTAAGAATCTTCTTCTTGCCTTTCCTCTTAGCAACAAAATCTTTGGAAATAGGTTTGTCATACTCAGTTGCAACAGAGTTGGAATCCTCACCCATGTCTTTACCTTTTCCTTTCACCCTTGTGACCTTTGTCACCTTCACATCTTCATCAGAAGACTCTTCATACTCCTCGGTTACTTCATCTTCATCTGCTTTAAAGTAACCAAGTTCTTGCTCAAGCTTGTCAGGCACTTCTACCCCACAACCTGCCACTGTACAATGCATAGTATCCAAGACAGAACCAAAGCAGCAAACATGAAATTTATGATCACATGATAACTTGATAAGAAAACTGTAATCAGAGCTAAAACTCAAACCACAACCTTCACATCTTTCAGCAAATTGATCTCGAGGCAGATCATAAACACCCATGTGAACTTTGAGTTCCTTCTTACCTTTTGTTTTGAAGTGCGCATAGCGAGATATGTGTTTGGACTTTGCATTCCAAAACTCCATCCTATGGCCATATGCTTCAATATTCACTTCCAAGGATTTGATTTCTTCCTTCAACTTTTCTGCATCAGCAACATTAGCACTCCCAATAGTTTCAGAAAGTAAATCCATTAAATTTGCTTCTTCTTTCTTCAAGTATGCAACCAAAGCTTGGTTGTTAGGCAAATCTGCACTGTAAAGTTTGATAGATTCTCTCTTCTCTGAAATTTGCTTGTACAATAAAGTGCAAGTAGCATCAAGACATTGCACACTTTGCACCTACCTTCTTCAACAAAGCTGCCTTTTTTCCTTTAATTTCTTCTTTAGCTTTCTTTTGCATGTCTGACAAGCTTCTAATGTGATTGATAATCACATTGAGGTTAGCTTCAAAACAATTTACTTCATGATCTTTACTCTTATGAACTACAGAAAATCTGTGGGAGTCTGCTGCTAAAGATGCCCAATTTACCTTGTAATTTTTCGGGGTCGGCCAAAGCCTTAGGGGTGTTACGCCATACAAATGCTCTTGCAAAGCGAGTCCTCACTTCATTGTTGGTAGGGCCATTACGGTATACTTTTGAAGGAGTTCATTGAACTTACCTCGGAATTCGAGCTTGATTTCCTTGATGTTGATCTTCGGGACCTCAAAGGAACTTCAAAAGCGATAAAAATTCAGCATTTGATACTTCTTTTGCCTTGATTTGGCTTGGCTTTCTTCCAGACGATTCCACTTTCCGAAACTCAGCAAATTCATACTGTGTTCTTGCTGGCTTCAGCTGAAATATAATCAAACAGTAAAAACCACTTACATTTGAGTACTTTGCGTTATAAATTTGCTGAAGCACAAACATTTTCTAAAAAAAGATAGCAAAAAATGCGATACCTCTGGCGCCTGGAGAGAACTCATGGTATAGTTGCAAAAGAGCTGCCGGAATTGCAAAGGAAGAAAAACAGAGTACAAATACACAAAGCTTGGGAGATACACAAAGCTTGGGAAGAAAAGCTCGAATGCAAGGTAAGGTGGCTGCGCGCGAAAATTCTATGATGATGGCCGTCGGAATTGAAGCCGTCAGAACCCATCATGAGCCCGTCCGAGCCCGTCAGAGCCCATCATGAGCCCGTCACGAGCCCATCGTGAGCCCGTCCGAGCCCGTCCGTGCTCGTTAATTTAGGTGCTGGTAAGGTGCTATAACTTCAAAAAGTTGGGTAGGTTAAGCAAAAAAGCACCCAAGGGAAAAAGGTTATCGATGACAGGGAAGGGGGAAGGAAAGGGATGGGAAAACAAGGAAACATGTGAGAAAGACGAGAAAAAAAAAGGAAAAGAAAAAAAAAGTACAGAAAATAAGAAAAAATGAAATGCGGGATAGAGCAAGAGGGAAAGGGAAAGGGAAAGGGATAGGGCTTTTTTCACTGCATCCCAAAGCATTTATAGGCTCTCAACTTATGCCCAGCAACGCTGGGCACCATTACTAGTGTTCTATTATTGGCTATTTTATTGAGGGCTATTTAGATTTTGCAGGATTTCATGTTTGATTCGCTCGTTTGCTATGTCATCTTCAGCAATGCCTTTGACCTGAAATTGATTTTAAGTGGTCTAGCTTAACCAATTGGTCTTTTCCCCCTGAAGAAACTTAGCATTCCTTTTTTTTTTCAGAGCTAGAACTTGAAAAGGAAAATACAAGAAGGCCCTACAAATATAAAAATCTTAGCATTCGTGCAAGATCAAACAGAGTATCTATAGGAATTCTATAACTAAATGCTTTTTGCTATTCATTTCTTTGAAGCTCTCATAAATAACACATTTTCTCAAACAATGGAAAGCAAGCTTTATCTCCAACCACTGTTTTGACATCATGGTGTCTGCTTAAGAAAAACAAAATAACACAGCAGGCTTGTGCAAATGGTGGGGGCAAATTCTAGAAGTTTCTTTATAGCAACTTCTTTGAATCCTTGCAATTTCTAGAATTTTCCTTGTAGCAGAGCTGCCATAACTACCATTGACATTAATTAACACAACCATTGGGTCCAACACATTTAAATTAAAATCCCCCTTAAACCCCCTTTGGTTTGGGTGCATATTCACACGGGGGGTGACTCCGGGCAACGAGAGCTGTTGGATAGGCATATTCACCCCTTATTCCTTAATCTAAACCGTACGTAAAGTTCCTCGTTTGTGGGGTATGCAAGTACAAAATTTGCTATACTGTATAACAAGATTTGCAAAATACTATAAGATTTCAAGCGGAATACTATATGGTGTTGATTTAAATGCGTGCAAAATACAATTATGAGGGCTCATTTGCCCTCGTCACCCCCGTGTGAATATGCACCCAAACCAAAGGGGTTTAAGGGGATTTTAATTTAAATGTGTTGGACCCAATGGTTGTGTTAATTAATGTCAATGGTAGTTATGTGTTGGTTGTTAATGTCAATGGTTGTTATGTGTTGGGGATTTAATTTTTTATATGTTGGATGGCTCATAATTGTATTTTGCACGTAACTAGAATTCACTTGAGGCTTTCATCTGTAGCTTTTTGAATTTGATCACAATAAAGCAAATAGAACATAAGTAAAAGTTACAATAAAGATAGAGCAGATTGATCCCATTATTACGAAAGTTATAAAGTTTGCAATACAAAGAAAACCCCTGTTATTATGCTACATATTGTTACTTCCGCTACAACTATTTCTCTTTCACAATGACACCATTGTTTATCAATCCATATGATTTTGGATGCTTCATCTCTAGCTTAAAGGTAATGCATGATTCACCTTATGGTTCGATTAAAGTTCCAAACCTACAATATAAATGCATTCTTGTGGCCATTGTTTGGTGATCTACATTGACATGGAAAAGCGTGGAATAATCCGCTTTGTTGTGTGCATAATAATCCGTTTGTTGATTGAAGCTAAAGGTTGGCTGCTATGAACAATTCGCAGCGAGGAATATCAAGAGTTGGAAGCAAACATAGGGCCTAAACTCTAAACTCTTTTTGAATCATGACAAATCTTGGGAAGGAAACAAAAAGGGTTTTGCAGCACTACATTGTAGAATCGGGGAAACCAATACCTTGTAAAAAAAAAAAAACATTATGCTAAGCTGAAGAAACATTAAAAACAAATACCTTTGTAAGTGTGAGCAAAAAATCCATCTCGTGGTAGTAAAATCCACTTCGGCAATAAGAATCCAAGAGGGCAAGTACACATGCATATGCACACATGCACACACATGCACACATGCACATGCACTTGCACTTGCACTTGCACATGCACAATACACATGCACATGCACATGCATAATACACATGCACATGCACTTGCACGCACATGCACATGCATGTGCACATGCATGCTATACATACACATGCATGATGTTCATGCACAAACACTACTTATTTGTGCATGTGCACATGCGTAATGCATGTGTGCATGTGCATGCATGTGTGTGCATGTGCATGTGTTCATGCACAAACACATGCAGAGAAAGACAACAACCCTCGGATTGTTCCAACCAACAAAAATCAACGGCCCATAAAGGGTGCACTCTAGAAATACTATTTAGTACACCTCAACGAATACAACAACAAAATCATAGAAAAACCATGTGAAAAAACGTATAAAAATCTAAAAGTAACCCCCTGTTATTGTGCTACATATTTATATCAAGAAGTTATCAAATAGATATGCTCATAGGAAGACCTTTTAGTATTATCTAGAAACAATTTGCAATACAATATCAAGAGAAAAAGTAAATGCAAGCATCCTTTTGTAGTGATTAATACATAACCCATCAGAGGCCACCTTCGAAGGAAATATGCTTCAACCTAGGCAGCCCTTCAAGGCATTTATGTTTGAATATTTTTGCTTAATTGCCTCCACCTTATTAAAATTCAATTACAATCTATTCAATTTAATTCGTTTATTTTTAGCATGTTTTTCCAAACCTGGGTGTAGTCTTTCGTGCATTCTAAAGCTTAACAAGTTGGAAGTCCTCAACAATCAATTTCAGCTGGGCTTGCTAAGCTTTGATTAATGATTGCACTTCCACAAGGACTTGGGATGAACACCATGAACACAACTCTCATAGTATTTCGATACTCCAGAGATATTAGTCGTCTCTTATACTGTCACCAAAAGGAGGAGCGCGTTATAGCATGTTAGGGTGTGCCTATTCTGGCACATATCAGGAAAGTACCTAGGTAGTTAAAGTTGATGATATTAGCTGGGTTCTTGCCATCTTGTTGACTTGAAAAAGTATGTCACTTTGAAGATAGCGCAATTAGTTTTAGTAAAGAAGGACTTTTATGTACTCTAAAATACAAATGTGTACTTGCTAAAAATACACAGAAAATACACAATTGTGTAGTTTTTTAGGCACACCCTAATATGCTATAACCCGAGCACCTCTCCCACAAGTTTGCCCATGAAATAACGACTTCATCTTCCACTACAATCAGCTCGACATTATCAACATTTATGTTAGCTTGCCTATCTTTGCTTTTACTTTTAAAACCATTATTCATTTACTAGTAATGGTACCCAGCCTTGCTGGGCATAAATTAGGAACCTTTAATTTCTTTCTTTTTTTATTCTCCCTTTTTTTTTTCTAACCCCGTTCTCCCTCCCTTTGCCTTCCCTTTCCCCTTTCCCTTTTTTTCTTTCTTTTTTTCTTATAAGCTTTTTCCCTTCCTTTTTATCTTTCCCCGCTCTTCCCATTTTTCCACTACTCTCTTTCCCTTTCCTTTTCCCCTTCCTCTTCCTTTTCCTTTTCCTTTTCTCTTTCCCGTTTCTCATGCATTTTTTTCGTTCTCTTTTGCTTACCTTTTCATGTGCCCTTTTCTTCCTTTCCCCACCCTCTTCCTCTTGATCACGTGCCCTTTTCCCCATCTCTTTTCCCATTTCTCTCTCCTCTTTTCCTCATGCTCTTTTTGCTTTCCCTTCTCCTTTTTCCGCTTCCCTTTTCCTTTCAACTTTCCATTCCCTTTTCATACTTTCCCCACCCTTTTGCTTTGCGATGTTCCCTTTTTCCCTTTCCTTTCTCTTTCCCCTTCCTTTACATTTTCCCTTTCCGTTCCCCTTTCGCTTTTCATATGCCTCTTTCCATTCCCTTTTCTCAACCTTTTTTATGTACCCTTTTTCCTTCTTTCCCCATCTTCATCCCCTTTTTCCCCTTTCCACTTTCTCCTTTCTTGTTTCTTTTTTCTTTTCCCTTTCCCATACTCTTTTTCCTTTTCTTTCTTCTATTTCCTCACCCTTTCCCTCTCCCCTTTTTTCTCGTGCCCTTTTCTCCTTCCTCTTTTCCTATTCCTTGCTCCCTACCCTTTGTCTATTCTAATTTCCCCCCACCCTTTTCCTCATTTTCCATCCTTTCCCTCTTCCTTTTCTCGATGCTCTTTTTGCTTTCCTTTTCTCTTTCTTCACCCTTTCTCTTTCCCCTTTTTTTCCGCCCTTTCATTTTTTTTCTCTTTTTTTCGTTCCCTTTTCCCAAGTTCTCTTTTTCCCTTTTCCCCCTCTCTTTTCCTTTTTACTTTTCTTTTTCCCATAGACTTTGCAACCTTTTCTTATTTTCCCTTACCTTTTTCTCCTTTTCTCACCTTTACTTCTTACCCTTCTCGCGGTGCTCTTTTTCCGTTCCCTTTCCCCCTCGCCTATTCTATTCCTTTTTCTATTTTCTTTTATCTTTCCATTTTCCTTTTCTCCTTCTCTTTCCTTTTTCCTCTTACCTTTCCTTTATTCCTTTTCCTTTTCCCTTTTCCCTTTTCCCTTTTCCCTTTTCCCTTTCATCGTTTTTCCTTTTCCCTTTCCCTCTTCCTTTTCCCTTTTCCCTTTTCCCTTTCATCGTTTTTCCTTTTCCCTTCCCCTCTTCCTTTTCCCTTTCATCGTTTTTCCTTTTCCCTTCCCCTCTTCCTTTTCCCTTTTCCCTTTTCCCTTTTCCCTTTCATCGTTTTTTCCTTTTCCTTTTTCCTTTTCCCTTTTCCCTTTTCCCTTTTTCCTTTTCCCTTTTCCCTTTTCCCTTTCATCGTTTTTCCTTTTCCTTCCCTTTTCCTTTTCCCTTTTCCCTTTTTCCTTTTCCCTTTCATCATTTTTCCTTTTCCCTTCCCCTTTTCCGTTTTCCTTTTCCCTTTTCCCTTTCATTTTTTTTTCCTTTTCCCGTCCCTTTTCCTTTTCCCTTTTCCTTTTCCCTTTTCCGTTTCCGTTTTTCCCTTTTCCGTTTTCCCTTTCATCTTTTTTTCCTTTTCCTTCCCTTTTCCTTTTCCTTTTCTCTTTCATAGTTTTCCCTTTTCCTTTCATCGCTTTTTCCTTTTCCCTTCCCCTTTTAGTTTCCTTTTCCCTTTTCCCTTTCATCGTTTTTCCTTTTCCCTTCCCCTTCCCCTTCCCCTTCCCCTTTTCCCTTTTCCCTTTTCCCTTTTCCTTTTCCTTTTCCTTTTTCCTTTTCCCTTTCATATTGAAGCCATAGTCAAGATGAAATTTTAGTTGAAGACACGCACACATCATCTCCACCATTGATCAATCAAATCCTCGACCGTCCGATTTAGGGTGCGGTCCATTACACAACATTATAATATAAGAAGATTTTGGGATTATGTCTATTCCAAAATCACGCCACATAAGCATTATTTTCAGTGCATTTATGGTTTTTAATTCCATTTTTTGCATTTAAAAAACTGTAGTGTATGTTGTATATTTTGTTACCTTTTTCACATTTGCGTTAAATAAGGCAAGGGAAAGACCTATTTGCTTGAACTTAACATCAACAAAATACAGCATCACAACAACAAATATACTTGAAATAACAATTTATATATTGACATTACAAATAAAATAATCACTTATTTAATAAAAATATACTTGAAATAACAATTTATATATTGACATTACAAAGAAAATAATCACTTATTTAATGAAATCAAGCAAATATTAGAATATATAATACATAAAATCACTCCAATATCTAAATATATTCACATATTTTTAAGTATTTTAGCCAAATAAAGCTGCCCCCAATTAATAAAGGTGATGTCTTAAAAAACACTCTAGAAGATAAAATTGTGACAAGACGTCAGGGTTAAATCGCGCCAAGCGCGATTTCACGAGCTACATTAGTGCAATGATCCACGCTTCTACGTAGTAGGCGTGAATCGATGCTTTAGAATGTAGAAAAGTTTAAGACTGTTGTGCAATTGGGAACCCACAAACTGCCATCCTTTTTAGATCAACAGAACTGCAACTCTTATTCAAGCGCCATCTTCTTCACCAACCTTAGCTTCAATACGTTCCACTGCAATAATACCCTGATGGATCTGCTCCGACCCCTGTTTGAGATGAGTGAGCTATGGATGGCGGTTCAGTTACTCTTTTTAATCTCTTTTTTTTTTTTTGGAAGTAAAGAGACCAACTAATTCCTTCTCAGTAGTCATCATCAACGAAGCAACAATACCATTGTTGAAACTATTATATATGCATATGTCTAGCCCACGAACATTCTTTCTTCCTTATCTTTGGAGATACAAAAGAGTGCAGATGCTATAAGACTCGAGAAATAGTCTGCAAAATCAGCATCTCGGTTACAACTTTCTTCCACGATTGGGTTGAATCCCGGACTAGAAAGAAAGAAATAACCATATACAAAGGTCACGAAAGCGGTAAATGCAAGAAATATGACAACTTGAGAAGAATAAATATATTCAGACCATGAAAAGGCTTCCAATGTCTCATGAAACAGAGTAATATGACACTTTCGCAGCACCACAACCAGTGTACCCAAAAGTTTATAGATCTTTGAAAGATAATACAAAAGAAGACCAAAAGAAAACCTTACCAAGGGCTCAAAATCCGACCCGGAAAATGGAGCCCCATTTTCTTCAATCTCTCTTTGCTTGAATCTGCTCCAAAGCCCCTGTTTCTTCATCTTCTTATTTTGGTGTTATTGTACTACCTTGAGACAAGAACATCATCTATAAATTTCGTCACGAAAATGTATAACTATGTAACTTGAAAATCAAATAGACTATGAATCTTATAACCCCATCAAATATAGATTTCTATTCTTTTTGCTCACTGCAAGACTTTTGTGATTGCCATTGTTGATATCTCGCAATGAGGGCCATATCTACATAGTCTTTCCATATTTTTTTAATTTAAGCATGCACAAAAATACAAACCACGAGCCTAAGAGACACCAGAGACGGCCCAACATGCTGCAGATCTTGGCCACTGAGAAAAGCATATATCTTATGATTAGTAATCCCCTGCTATTTGAAGAAACACATGAAACCACAGGCTCATTGCAGTTCTATTTTCCATCCATCTAATTCTCCTCACAGAAGTGGCTAAAAAAGGATTATTAAACATAGGCTCCAATTCCATACGAAAAGCTGTCTTCTAGTGCCAAAATACACAGAAGCATGCTCGTTGCATATTGCTAATGCTAAAGAGCAAAACTCATTTAACAATTTATAGACGAATCATCAGAGGTGCTACTTAATCATTGACTATAATCCAAGCAAGTATTCTGAAACAAAACTGCACAAAACCCCCATTCCAAGTCCGATTTTCCATGCTTGTCTTTCGCTCCAAAATTTGGCCATCTTCCTCTACTGTTTGCAAAATCCACCTTCTTCTGTCGTTTTGCGTATGCTATTTCATATCATATTTCATACTGCAACCATATTCTGTACCTTCATGCCATATCCGCTGTTGTTCAGGCTATATTCTTTGTTGTCCATATCCGCTGATGTTCATGCCATATCCTTTGTTGTCCATACCCGCTACTTCATGCCATCTCCGCTCCATGCTAGGGCAGAAAAGAAAACGAAATGGGAGAGGGAAGCGACACTGGCGGCGGAAATGGAAAATAAAATGGGAGAGGGGAAAAAACGAAATGGGAAAGGAAAGAAAAAAAAGGGGAGGAAAACAAAAGTGGAAAAAAGAAAACGGGCGTGACGCGAGGGAAAGGAAATCAAACAATTTTAAGCACATGGGCGGGAAAAGAAAAAGTGGCAACGGCGGCAAAAAGTATCAATCTAATTTTGTCCCAAAATTAAGACATATTCTAAAAATATTTGAATGATGGTTTTAATTGAAGTATATGTTTTGCAGATTGCAGCCTCTTTTGCCCGGCATTGCGGGGCGCAAAAATAATATGTGATGAACTCTAGAAATTGTGGAAAAAGAAAGAAATGTGTAATAGAAAAGAAATGAAGTGCGAGAAAAGAGGTTCATCATGGGCGTGTAGATGCATGGATTAACAATTATCATGGGACGTTGCATGGGCGTCAGATGCTAATTTAAAGTTTAAACTCTTTGAATGCATTAATAGAATTAAGTAAGTCTTTGTTGTAAGAGATTAATATTAAGATAAGAAAGCTAGTTACTCTATGCAATTCATGCGGGCGTGTATTGGACTACTTTGCAATTTAAACATTTTGCACACAAACTTAACCCGATTTTGGCGTGATTTCAAAATTAAGTTGAGCTCTCTCAAAACTAAGATTGAAAAAGCGAGAATTCAAAACAATTTCCGAAGAAATTAAAGTACATCATTAAATTAAGAGTAGAAATTAAAGTGAGAGTAGAAACTACAGAAACAAATTAAAAGAATTAAGTCTTCATATTATCAGAAAAATATTTTACATAAGGAAGGCCTTTTATTAGAGTTGCCCAGCTCTTTCATCCAAAATAACAAAAGTTCAAGGCAGTTTAAGGAGATGCCTAGCTCCATTCAAAATCTTCAGGTGAGGCCTTTTTTGGAGATGCCCAGCTCGCTTTCCTGAACTAAAAATAAAATAACAAAAAAAAAAGCCCTCATCCTCCTCGTCCTCCTCTTTGGAAAGCTGGTTCAGAGATCTTTCCAATGATGTATGATACCTGCATGCTTGTCTTTGTTTCAGTGCTCAAATCTGCTGTTTTCCGGGCTGTGTGCTAGGGTTTTTGTGGCAGCATTTCTTCTTCCTTCTTTGAGAAGTATAGCCCTCGCCTGATGCCGTTGTTGGCCTTGGCCACGCGGTGTTGAAAGGTGTGTGTTGTACTCTTATTGAAGGTTACGAGAATGTTTTACTAATTCATACCCTAGTTCCTGATGGTGTTGTTGATGAAAGTCTGACACCAATATAGGGATTGGCGTATGTTTTAGTAAGTATTCGATTGGTCTCGTCTTGTGGCAGAATTTTGATCGGTCATATGTCTCATGAGGTGTCAAATTTTCATGTGCTTGGGCTTGTTGGAAAGCTGGTTCAGAGATCTTTCCAAAGATGTATGTTACCTACATGCTTGGCTTTGTTTCTGTGCTCAAATTGGCACTTTTCCGGGTTGTGTGCTAGGGTTTACGTGGCAATCGGTAGACACTTCAACGATTTGTATCTCTCACATCCAGTGTCCGATTTTCATGTGCTTGGGCTTGTTGGAAAGCTGGTTCAAGGAGCTTTCTAACGGTGTATGATACCTGCATGCTTGTCTTTGTTTCAGTGCTCAAATATGCACTTTTCTGAACTATGCTAGGGTTTTTGTGGCGGTGGTACACACACGGATATCGTGAGTCGTCGCCCAAGTCATACCCCAAGTCATGGCCCTGCACCACAGATCCGTGAGTGGACCCACACTTGGTTGGTGAGCTCAGACCACACCAACCCATCCAGGAAGGCCCAAACACACCAACCACGGTTGGCCCCCACGCACGCAGCGAGCCCTCACGGGGAAGACCATGAAGCTGGGCCACCAAGGAAGAGGCCTCAGAGGGAGACGCCTTCCATGAAGAGGAAGGCCCGAGCCAAGGCTCCACGACCGACAAAGGCCATACGTGCAATCCGGCCGAACCTTTTGAGCCGCGATTCAAAGCGCAGGGTTGAGGCCAACAGCTGCACGCTTTGCGTGCCTCCGACGAGGTGGAGAACATAACATCTGGATGTTGCGCTGTGCAGCTTGGTGCCGCAAAAACCATCTAATCACGTAATTGGAGGATCGCGCACGACGTGCGCATGATAGCATCCACTTTGCTACAATTTGACAGACAAAGAATAAACCGCCAGAGCTTGCGATATGAGGGGGCGTAGACACCGCGGTTGGCGCTATGGAAGCCGGGACGCCAGACGTGAACTGGTAGAGCAGAGACATCAGAACCCCGCCTCGGATCCGTGCCGAGGTTGAGGAGGCTAAGGCCACGCGACGAGGGAGCACAAAGCCGCCCTCGCCACGTTGGCGGAGGCCGCCATCGGAGACAAGGATTCCGTGCTGCTTTGGAAGCTAGCTGTGCAGAAAATGAGCTTCTGAGTAAGGATTTAGCACGAGATCGGGGAGCTGAGCCGGGCGGGCGTTGCCGCTGCCCGAAGGCAAGGGCCTCCATGCCCAGGCACATGAGCAACTCCACCATTGCACGGAGATGGCAAGACATGACAACGCCCCGCAAGAGCCGAGCTCCGCACCGGAGAACGTAAACCACAAAGAAAGAACATACCAACCCTCACGAACCCACCAACCTACGTGACGCCAACCCGAACACATGCCGCGGACACATCGACACGCCGCCGCCACCACCCCCGGGCGGGCAATGCCTCTATGCCTCACCCACTCAACCAACACGTGCGGCCCCCCGAACTCGTGAACGAGACGCCAGAGCCGCGAATGTGGTAATGCGAGGCTCGACGAGGAGTCGGAGAACATCTCACTTCCGGACTCGCATACGTGATCTTGGACGGATGATGTTCCAGCAGACATGTGACCGCGAAGTCGCCATGGAATTCGCCATACCGACGCCCCGGTGGTTATCTTCTGATTGAGAGCGCAAGTTGAAGCTGGTGGCCATCCCCGCGTGGCCGGACGTTGAAGGGGACGGCTCGACATTGACGGGACTTGACCCCAAAGACACGAAGAGACCCGGCGTGAGTCGGGCCAAAGTCGAGGGACCGCCGCAGACATGGAGGGGCAGCGGGGCTGGTGGGGAAGGATGGGAATTCGTGCAACCAAACGGGGATGTTGGCACTCCGCCCCTCGAGTCCCCCTCGAGGGGGGCCCAGCCAATGTGCATCCACATCTTCCGCCTCCCCCAGGACCACCACTACCACGGACCTCGGCGGGCGATGCATGCCACTAAATAGGGATCGTGCCTCGCCGTGGGTATACGGAATTGCCGTGGCTTTCCATGGAAGAAGGGGGCGATCTCAATTACCCGCCGCCATGGACATGGACCTTATCTTCCTCATGGAAACATGGGAACATGCTGGTCACAGGCTACCTGATTTGCCAGGATACCAGCGCTACTCCGTCTTCAATGAATGCACCGGGAAACGAGGACACGGAGGAATTGCGTGTTACTACCAGACAGCCTTGGCCCAATCGGTCTCCTTGTGCAAGGCAGACAGGCACAACAGATAACTGTGGGTACGAGTGCAGAACAGCGATGGCAGCCCTCTCTTTGTGGCGGCTTGCTACTTCCCACATGCTGAGAGCAACTTTTACCACACGCACTTGGATGTGGACAGGCAGGAGCCCTATGTCGATCTATATGATGACATACAGCAGTACAGATAATTGGGCAAGGTCATGTTGCTTGGAGACTTCAATGCGCGCACAGGGACAGAGCAGATCCCAAAATTCGCATCTCTAGCTGAGGATGTGTTGCAAATGGACCCCGGAGAGATGGTTTGGCCAAGGGCGTCAGATGACGGACCAGTGACACGCGGTATGGCGGCATTTAAATTTCTGTCGGGCAAGATCTTTGACCTGGTCATTTGCAATGGTCGGGCATTGGTGGCCGTCCTCCACCGCTTCACTTGTAGACGGGGAGAACTGTGGGGCGGCACCCGGTGTGGTGGATTACGTGCTAGCAGAGCGAGCAATGCCTACACTTGATCACCGCTTGTTGCCGGGGACAGTGGCGGGATGAGGAAGTAGACTCCCACCATCAGCCCCTCGTTTTGCGCAGATAGATTGGCAGCCAACCCGAGCACCCATTGCCCCAACACCCCATGTACCACCGGTTGTGATCATGCGGCGGTCTATGCGCAGGATGCTTGAGTATGAGCCGGAAGTGCCGCAACTCCCCACACTTCAACGCCAGACGGCCCTACCTGAACCAGCTCTTCGAGGGTAGGGGACAGATGCTTTGGGAGAGGCCGCTCGGCGATCCACGGGGGCTGCAATCACCTTCCCTCGCAATCACCGGTTCGATGACGAATGTCCGGGGCTGAAACGATGGCTCCGCCAAGTCTTTGGACCCCCACCATTAGCGCGAGGCCGTCCCCAATACCGCTCCTTCCTCAAAACCAAGAAAGCCGGTACCTTCGCGAGCACCAAAGCGGATGTTTGGTCTTCTAGACCGCCACCCTAGGGCCTTACGGAGAAAGGTCTTGAGTAAGCCCCACGCACCCACGGAAATATTACCCCGAGGAACAATGGGTGAGATACTTGCGGCGGTATGACCCAATGGGAAGCGGGCACGGCATTCCTCCAGACAGGCCTAGCACTGGTCATTACTGAAGGGGATGTCATAATGGGCCTGCAATGCCTCGCCTAGCGGGAAGGCGCCAGATTTGGATGGTATCGCAGAGCTTCTCAAGTGGGTAGGGCCCCCCAATGGTGCCGGTTCTCACAAAGACTCTTCAACAAGGCATTGCAATAAGGCTTCCCCCGACCGGACTACCGGTAGAGTTGTGCCCATAGACAAAGCGGGGACCCCCCATGTACCAGACCAACTATCGCGTACCATTATGGTCGATTCTGTCTTTGCCAAGTTGCTTGCCGGGATTCTTGGCGTGATTGACACTTTGGGCGGAGGAGGATGGAGAAGTCAGGGGCTCTCAGTGTGGGGCTTCCGCCCAGGCATTCTACTATTGACCATATCTTCACTCTGCGAACACTCATAGAGGATAGTTTAATCGGCCTTTAACTGCATCTTTGTTGCTTTGTGGATTTCGCGAAAGGCTTTTGACCAAAGTGCCTCGGGATAAGTTGTGGGATAGATTGAGACAACTAGGGACCCGTGCCGACTTGCGTGAATGCTATATCTGGACTATCTGAGGCTTGCTCCTGTCGTCTCCTGCTTGTCGGGGAGCCCGTTGTTAGTAGCATTGGGGTGCGCCCGTGGCTGCCCTCTATCCCCGACGCTCCGGCTTGTACATTGACCAGCTAGAAGAATGGCTAGGCGAAAGCACGGGGAGGCTTTCGATTGATGCACCACATAATCCGGCAACTCATATATGCCGATGATGTTGACTGCTCGCATATACCCGGTGAGGACATGCAACGCCACACGGGCGCTTTGGACACTTTTACGCCAATTCAGCGACGAGAGTTAACTTGGCCAAGACAAGGGTACTGGCTGGTCCCATCATCCGGCACCCACGCCTTCCCTCATTCACTTACGGGGCAGGTAGTGGAGGTGGCTCGATCTTATAAGTATTTGGGCATTGAGTTTTCTACTACCACACTTTGGGGCGCATCCATCAGGGTTACGGGTCCTTTGCGGCCGGAAAGCCCACAGATGCAATGCAAAACAATGATCCACAAGGCGAGTTTGTATGCATGGGGTCACCGGGCACACTTGTTCGGGGGCCTTGGTTGAACCGGTCCTCCTCTATGGGGTAGAAGTGTGGGGGCGGTGATATCCCTCACCACTTGGAGCGATCTAGAGCAGTGTGAGGAAGGCCTTCTTGGCCCGAGTTAAGGGGAGTGAAATCCACGGTCCCATATCGGATCTTGCTCTAGGAGACATGCTTCCTTCCATTACAGGAGGGTCGCTGGAACGCCACATTATTTACTTCGGAAGGTGGTGGCTATGGATGAAGCCCGGCTGCCCAACCTTGCTTTGGCAGTGGCGATGGGCCCTTGGCGACTCAAAGCTTCTTTGGAAAGACAAGCAAGCCCGGTGGTTCGCTATGGAATGTGCAGGCACACGATGTGGACCAGTGCATACACCGAAGGAATGCGGCCGCCTTGAAGCAAAGATTTGGATGCTTGCTTCATGGCCAAGCTTTGGGATCTTGAGGCCCCATCACATGTCAAGGTGGCAAATTATCGGCAGCCAGGTTAATCCCATGCTCACGAGGGGCCCACACCACTACACGTGCACCCATCTACCCATGAAAAGCGCAGGTGATTGCTTCCATTCGCGACAGTGCACACCACCTCCGCATTGAGACAGGGGAGATGGATTCGGGCCGCGTGAGGCAGAGAGTCCATCAATCCGCCAGCGAGGCGCCATTGAGGATGAAAGTCACGCCCTCGGGCCTATCCCGTCACGAGCATATTCGGGCTCGGTATGCTCCGGTTAGTTATGCCCCATCGGGCCTTGCATGAGCGACGAAAGCCGCGGCCTCTGTAGGGCTTGTTGGGATCGTACCTTCGGGGAGGTAATGGATACGCGGACTCGGTTATGCCCCTGTCGACATTAACCTCAGTTTGTACTTGTGATTATGTATATAAATGCGATATATCAGCATCCTTATTGCTACTAAGGTTTTCCCCGAAAACCCTTCCGGGCGGGGGTTTTTAATCGGTAGTAATCGCTGCTTTGCTCTCTCTTTGTACTTGGGTCCCATAGGCGGTTGGTCTCGTGGACGATAAAATCATATTCTATTCTATTCTATTCTTCTTCCCCTTCGCTTTCTTCTGCCATCTCTTCAAGAATGGGTTCTGCAACATCTTCATCATCTGAGGAGGAGAGGGCATTCATGATAATCTGCTTCTTCTCTTCCTCCAATTCTTTGCGCCACTCCTCATCTGCTTCCTCTATTTCTTCTATTTTTTTGACCTCTTTCTCTAGCTCTTCATCAGAATCTGCAGGTGTGTGAGGGGACGTCAGACTACTAGTGCTGCTATTAAGATTTGGATTTCCTGGGCGAAGCTTGCCCTCCAGAAACAGGTACTCGCATTCATCCTGACTGTGGTGCGGAAGGCAGCCACATCATCATCTGCAGGAGGGGGGAATGGATTTCTTGATCAATTTCTTGATCTCCTTCTTCGTCTCTCTCAGGCGAGTCCGACGGGATGGTGCAGGCTGGGCGGCGTGGCTCACCATGGTAAGGAAGGAAGGAAGGATGGATGGGCGCTGGAAGGATGGGCGCTTGAAGGAAGAAAGGATGGGCGCTTGAAAGGAATGAAGGGTTTCATGCAAGATATAGTAGTTGCATGCAAGATTTCGTATAACTTAGTAGGCACGGTTGTAATTATGATTCTATCACTTCATATACGAATTATAGCCTATATAAATTAGCTATCATTAATTCTATTGAATTGATTACACCCTAGATTATCATTAATTTTCTAGAATTACCCAGATGTCAGCTATACTTACAAACTATTTTTGCCACCTATTTTTGCCTATACTTAATACTCTAGAATTACAATATGCTTAACTCTTTAGTACTACTTACATACACCCTATGTTAGGGTGTATTCCCATTAGCCAGCACCGGCAATTTTATGCACCGATTTCATGGTCCCAGTTGCCAGTTTCTGAAGATCACGATTCCTATTGCACCTGTGATGTGTTTTGGGCAGTTCTGAGGAAGAAGACAAACGAAATCAGAAAGAGGACAAATGAAATCTTGGGCAGTTCTGATTTAGGGTATTTAGAAAATTTCAAATCCATCTGAATTGGAGTTCCAGGTACCTGTGCGTCCGGTTGTAGAATGGGAATGCGCCTCGGTACCTGTAACTTGCACGGTGTCACAGGTACCGGCCATTTTTTAGCGTAATGGGAATGCACCCTTATCATTAATTTTGTATAATTACCTATACGTCAGCTATACTTACCACCTATTTTTGCCTACACTTACAACATATATTTGCCCATTTAATGTTTTTTTTTTTGTATTTTTTGAAGTTTCCTTTAATCTATGCTCATAATTACTTTGTCCTTTTTCCGAGCTAATATTAAGACATTTAACTTTATATAGGTGAAGCGTGTGGATCCTAAAAAGGGTAAAAATGTAATGCCTTTCACCCCAACATGTATCAACATTGTTACCACATGTTCTTATCACATTGTTACCCCGTTGTTAATATTGTTCTTGTAGTTCAATGGTGTGGACCACCCAAAGGGTGTTGAGGCTGAGACTACTAAGCAAATTATTCTCTACAGTAGGTTGGATTGGAAGAATAAGAAGATGAAAGTGAAGCACCAATGCAATAAGGAGCTAGCAGGTGAAGGAACTATCATACTAGCTGATCCTATCCAAGCTGTCAATGATGAAAGGTTAGAAAGGATAAAGTGGATGTGGCCATAACAAGTTTAGAAGAAAAATGGAAGGAAAAATGGTCAAATCACCAAGATTGCATTGCTTGTATTAAACAATTGGAGGTTCCATGCATCATGCCATAGCCTATAGCCTGCATTGAGTTTATAGGAGAATTTCTTTTACCAGAGCCAGAGGTTGTGGATAACACAGATTTTCTTAATGCACCTCCAATAACTGCCAGGACCACATTTTCAGAGAAGAGGGCACACTCAGTGGTGAAACATTATCCTAGCAAGACGTCCAAGTCAAGTAGTGATTGTTCACATGAAGTTATGGCTAAGGTAAGGGGAATGGAATGTTGTTGGGCTAATTGTGTTCAGAATTTTGAAATTGACGAATTGGTGGAAGTAAGAGCCACCTTCCAAGAGTATATGAGAGGAGGACTTACATGTACTCCATTCACGAGCTTGCACTTCAAGATGAAAAATATCCAAAGAAAAAAAGATACCCACTGCAAGGGGCATGGATATGTAAAGTTGCATGGATAAATATTCATGGCATTCCAATTTCATCTTGGCAAAATTGGCAAGCAAGTCATGCAAAGGGGAGCAAAATTGCCTTACATGGAAATAATGGCATGTTGAGTCCAACTTCTAGGATCTGGCTGCTAGGGAGGTTTTTGATAAATATGTTGAATTCAATGCTGAGAATATGCCACATAAAAGTAGGAAAGATCAACAGGGAAAAATAGTTGTCGATAAGAGATTGCCATCTCATTGTACCCAGAAGAGTATATTGGATTAAGTGAATGCTTTGCTTCGAGAACTAATGGTACCTGCAATATCTCAACCCGGCTTCGGTAGACTATGGAGCAAGCACTTCAAGCATGTCACTATAGCCACTTCGAACCACTTTGCAAAGTGCAACTTGTGTGCTATCATGTAGATCCACTTATTGGATGTGGAAAACATTATCATGTTTGGAACCCAATAACTACTAGTAAACGGGTGCCCGGCGTTGCCGGGCTAATGTCCTGGGCATGTGCTTTTACTCCGCTTTAACATCCAGATGTGCAACTTTCAAAATAGGGCATGTGCTTTTACTCGGGTTTAATATCCACATGTGCTACTTCCAAAATAGCATATGTTGATATTGGCAAGCATGGACATTATTGAAATTGTTTAACAAAAGTATCATCAATGTATTAACTTTGAGTTTCAGTAGCGAAAACAACGTTTTATAATATGGTAACCAAGGTAAAAGTGAAATGCAGATGCAAGTCATTGTTGCCTCTATACTATAGTATCCCCTTAGGCATACAACTTCAAAAGATCAATCTTTAACTTTAGAACTAAGCTTGGCCAAAAAGCTAATGATTGCACATAAAATTAGCAGTTGTTCGTTGTCTTTCTTTAATATAATCATAAAAACAACGAAATCTAGGCTCCAAAATTGCAAAAGCAATGAAATCTAGGCTCCAAGTCTTTCCTTCCCAATGGATAAGGCACGAAACTAGAGATTCCAGGTTCAACCCCCGGTGAAGTCGCTTTGGAATATTAATATTCGAATAGGTTACGGGATATAGTTCAATTTATTGTGTTCAAGTCTCTGGGGGTCCGTCATATGTCCTCATGGACGCTGCCAATGTGGCATGACGTAAAAATACTATCTATCTATCTTAATATAATCACAAAAAGAATGATTTAGGCTCTAAGTTGTCATAAACAATGAAATCTAGGCTCCAAAACCTTTAGGTTTGTAAGACACATTGGAAACTTTAGTGCATTATTGCTCTAAGTTCCTTGGAGGCAAAAGTTTTTTGCATTTGCTCTCTTTTCTCTTTTTCCTTTTTTTTTTTGGGGACTGAAATGTAGGGGAATAGAGATTAGAAGGTTGGGACTGAAATCTCGGTTTGCGGTGGGCGTCCGTTAGCTAGGAGCGGGTCATCCAGAAACCAAAGGACCATCTCCATTCCCTTTCACTGCGATCCCGGCCAAGCAATATCAAGTAAATTGGATTAATTACAACAGCTTGAACCTCAAATGCCGTTACCACAATTTGAACCTCAAATACAGTCAAATACTTAAAAGCGTATTTTAGCCCTCAACAATTACACAAAAGAATTTTGTGACAAATTCAGTGAGAAAAGATTGTGCTTCTATTTATCCCATGATATATTGAACATAATAGAGAATGACAAAGGGAGATAACACAGTATTTTGCATGTTCATGCTCTACATATCCATATAGGCACCTTAGATCTGAGACACATTAGATGCCAACACTAATGAGATGTATACCACTTAAAATTAACAACACAATTTGCTTGTATTTTAATCTTCTTTTATACCCCCGCATTGAAACGGGTCTTCAACAAACTCTTATGAATGTTTATCAACGTTCTCACCTATAAGACATAAGCCATTTGCTGCACCACTTGACAAACTTCGCACATACCGAGGCTCCTTTAAAACTTAATTGCTAACAAATTTTATGAATAGGTTCATATGTACAATTAAACCCGGGATTTTTTAGACTTGATACCAAGTAAAAATAATTTTGTTTTCCCTATCTTTGCTACTTGGCTTAACAAATTGTCCAATCACTCAACATAAGTGTTGTAACAAATGGTGCGATTTTGCCATAAATGGACATGAAAACCGGAGTTTTCAATAAATGATAAGTATTCCAAGACACCCTTACCTCTGCTGAATGAAGATCGGAAGATGACTTAACATCAAAAAGAAAGTTAAAAATGGAGAGGAATGGCCCGTACTCAGCAGATCTTCCCACGAGACCTCGATTCATAGATTGCAAGAGCAGGGTTAATCTGCATCATAGAGAAGATTTTGTAACCTCATTTACCTGCAAGCTTCCTCCCTTTCCTGCTGCTGAAAGTGGAAAAGAAATCAGATCTACAGCCTCTTACATATGTCAAGGGAGATGGCATAGTTGGGTTTTTACCCATAATCGTAGCTGCAAAATCAAAGAAAATGATTAGGATACGTAAAAACTGGAAAAGAGAATAAGACTGCATGAGAAATATGCAAAAATATGAAAAAAATGCCATAGCAACAAAGAAAAACCTACGATCAGCTGCTATGTTATATCAAGAAGTTATCAAATAGATATGCTCATAGGAAGACCTTTTAGTATTATCTAGAAACAATTTGCAATACAATATCAAGAGAAAAAGTAAATGCAAGCATCCTTTTGTAGTGATTAATACAGAACCCATCAGAGGCCACCTTCGAAGGAAATATGCTTCGACCTAGGCAGCCCTTCAAGGCATTTATGTTTGAATATTTTTGCTTAATTGCCTCCACCTTATTAAAATTCAATTACAATCTATTCAATTTAATTCGTTTATTTTTAGCATGTTTTTCCAAACCTGGGTGTAGTCTTTCGTGCATTCTAAAGCTTAACAAGTTGGAAGTCCTCAACAATCAATTTCAGCTGAGCTTGCTAAGCTTTGATTAATGATTGCACTTCCACAAGGACTTGGGATGAACACCATGAACACAACTCTCATAGTATTTCGATACTCCAGAGATATTAGTCGTCTCTTATACTGTCACCAAAAGGAGGAGCGCGTTATAGCATGTTAGGGTGTGCCTATTCTGGCACATATCAGGAAAGTACCTAGGTAGTTAAAGATGATGATATTAGCTGGGTTCTTGCCATCTTGTTGACTTGAAAAAGTATGTCACTTTGAAGATAGCGCAATTAGTTTTAGTAAAGAAGGACTTTTATGTACTCTAAAATACAAATGTGTACTTGCTAAAAATACACAGAAAATACACAATTGTGTAGTTTTTTAGGCACACCCTAATATGCTATAACCCGAGCACCTCTCCCACAAGTTTGCCCATGAAATAACGACTTCATCTTCCACAACAAGCTCGACATTATCAACATTTATGTTAGCTTGCCTATCTTTGCTTTTACTTTTAAAACCATTATTCATTTACTAGTAATGGTACCCGACCTTCTTTGGAGGCATAAATTAGGAACCTTTAATTTCTTTCTTTTTTTATTCTCCCTTTTTTTTTTCTAACCCCGTTCTCCCTCCCTTTGCCTTCCCTTTCCCCTTTCCCTTTTTTTCTTTCTCTTTTTCTTATAAGCTTTTTCCCTTCCTTTTTATCTTTCCCCGCTCTTCCCATTTTTCCACTACTCTCTTTCCCTTTCCTTTTCCCCTTCCTCTTCCTTTTCCTTTTCCTTTTCTCTTTCCCGTTTCTCATGCATTTTTTTCGTTCTCTTTTGCTTACCTTTTCATGTGCCCTTTTCTTCCTTTCCCCACCCTCTTCCTCTTGATCACGTGCCCTTTTCCCCATCTCTTTTCCCATTTCTCTCTCCTCTTTTCCTCATGCTCTTTTTTTTTCCCTTCTCCTTTTTTCCTTCCCTTTTCCTTTCAACTTTCCATTCCCTTTTCATACTTTTCCCCACCCTTTTGTTTTCTATGATGTTCCCTTTTCCCTTTCCTTTCTCTTTCCCCTTCCTTTACATTTTCCCTTTCCCGTTCCCTTTCGCTTTTCATATGCCTCTTTCCATTCCCTTTTCTCAACCTTTTTTATGTACCCTTTTTCCTTCTTTCCCCATCTTCATCCCCTTTTTCCCCTTTCCACTTTCTCCTTTCTTGTTTCTTTTTTCTTTTCCCTTTCCCATACTCTTTTTCCTTTTCTTTCTTCTATTTCCTCACCCTTTCCCTCTCCCCTTTTTTCTCGTGCCCTTTTCTCCTTCCTCTTTTCCTATTCCTTGCTCCCTACCCTTTGTCTATTCTAATTTCCCCCCACCTTTTTCCTCATTTTTCCATCCTTTCCCTCTTCCTTTTTCGATGCTCTTTTTTGCTTTCCTTTTCTCTTTCTTCACCCTTTCTCTTTTCCCCCCTTTTTTCACGCCCTTTCATTTTTCTCTTTTTCTCGTTCCTTTTCCCAAGTTCTCTTTTCCCTTTTCCCCCTCTCTTTTCCTTTTTACTTTTCTTTTTCCCATAGACTTTGCAACCTTTTCTTCTTTTCCCTTACCTTTTTCTCCTTTTCTCACCTTTACTTCTTACCCTTCTCGCGGTGCTCTTTTTCCGTTCCCTTTCCCCCTCGCCTATTCTATTCCTTTTTCTATTTTCTTTTATCTTTCCATTTTCCTTTTCTCCTTCTCTTTCCTTTTTCCTCTTACCTTTCCTTTATTCCTTTTCCTTTTTCCCTTTTCCCTTTTCCCTTTTCCCTTTCATCGTTTTCCTTTTCCCTTTTCCCTCTTCCTTTTCCCTTTTCCCTTTTCCCTTTCATCGTTTTCCTTTTCCCTTCCCTCTTCCTTTTCCCTTTCATCGTTTTTCCTTTTCCCTTCCCTCTTCCTTTTCCCTTTTCCCTTTTCCCTTTTCCCTTTTCCTTTTCCCTTTCATCGTTTTTCCTTTTCCTTTTCCCTTTTCCCTTTTCCCTTTTTCCTTTTCCCTTTTCCCTTTTCCTTTTCCCCTTTTCCCTTTCATCGTTTTTTCCTTTTCCCTTCCCCTTTTCTTTTTCCCTTTTCCCTTTTTCCTTTTCCCTTTCATCATTTTTCCTTTTCCTCCCTTTTCCGTTTTCCTTTTCCCTTTTTTCCCTTTCATCGTTTTCCTTTTCCCGTCCCCTTTTCCTTTTCCCTTTTCCCTTTTCCCTTTTAGTTTTCGTTTTTCCTTTCATCTTTTTCCTTTTCCCTTCCCTTTTCCTTTTCCCTTTTCTCTTTCATAGTTTTCCCTTTTCCCTTTCATCGTTTTTCCTTTTCCCTTCCCCTTTTCCGTTCCCCTTTTCCCTTTTTCCCTTTCATCGTTTTTCCTTTTCCCTTCCCCTTCCCCTTCCCCTTCCCCTTTTCCCTTTTACCTTTTCCCTTTTCCTTTTCCTTTTCCTTTTTCCTTTTCCCTTTCATATTGAAGCCATAGTCAAGATGAAATTTTAGTTGAAGACACGCACACATCATCTCCACCATTGATCAATCAAATCCTCGACCGTCCGATTTAGGGTGCGGTCCATTACACAACATTATAATATAAGATTTTGGGATTATGTCTATTCCAAAATCACGCCACATAAGCATTATTTTCAGTGCATTTATGGTTTTTAATTCCATTTTTTGCATTTAAAAAACTGTAGTGTATGTTGTATATTTTGTTACCTTTTTCACATTTGCGTTAAATAAGGCAAGGGAAAGACCTATTTGCTTGAACTTAACATCAACAAAATCTGACATCACAACAACAAATATACTTGAAATAACAATTTATATATTGACATTACAAATAAAATAATCACTTATTTAATAAAAATATACTTGAAATAACAATTTATATATTGACATTACAAAGAAAATAATCACTTATTTAATGAAATCAAGCAAATATTAGAATATATAATACATAAAATCACTCCAATATCTAAATATATTCACATATTTTTACCAATTCCTTGTAGTATTTTAGCCAAATAAAGCTGCCCCCAATTAATAAAGGTGATGTCTTAAAAAACACTCTAGAAGATAAAATTGTGACAAGACGTCAGGGTTAAATCGCGCCAAGCGCGATTTCACGAGCTACATTAGTGCAACAGTCACGCTTCTACGTGTAGCTGTGGCGTAACTGATGCTTTAGAATGTAGAAAAGTTTAAGACTGTTGTGCAATTGGGAACCCACAAACTGCCATCCTTTTTTAGATCATGTAATCGCAACTCTTATTCAAAGCGCCATCTTCTTCACCAACCTTAGCTTCAATACGTTCCCTTTGCAATAATACCGATGGATCTGCTCCGACCCCTGTTTGAGATGAGTGAGCTATGGATGGCAGTTCCAGATTACTCTTTTTTAATCTCTTTTTTTTTTGGAAGTAACAGAGACCAACTAATTCCTTCTGTATTCATCATCAACAGAAGCAACAATACCAGATTGTTGAAACTATTATATATGCATATGTCTAGCCCTGAACATTCTTCCCTTCCTTATACTGGAGATACAAAAGAGCTGCAGATGCTATAAGACTCAGAAATAGCTGCAAAATCTGCATCTCAGTTACAACTTTCTTCCACAGTGGGTTGAATCCCAGACTAGAAAGAAAGAAATAACCATATACAAAGGTCCTGAGTGCGGTAAATGCAAGAAATATGACAACTTGAGAAGAATAAATATATTCAGACCATGAAAAGGCTTCCAATGTCTCATGAAACAGAGTAATATGACACTTTCGCAGCACCACAACCAGTGTACCCAAAAGTTTATAGATCTTTGAAAGATAATACAAAAGAAGACCAAAAGAAAACCTTATAGGGCTCAAAATCCGACCAGAAAATGGAGCCCCATTTTCTTCAATCTCTACTGCTTGAATCTGCTCCAAAGCCCCTGTTTCTTCATCTTCTTCAGCACCTGGTGTTATTGTACTACCTTCAGACAAGAACATCATCTATAAATTTCGTCTGAAAATGTATAACTGTGTAACTTGAAAATCAAATAGACTATGAATCTTATAACCCCATCAAATATAGATTTCTATTCTGTTTTGCTCACCTGCGCACCTGTGATTGCCATTGTTGATATCTGCAATGAGGGCCATATCTACATAGTCTTCCCATATTTTTTTATTTAAGCATGCACAAAAATACAAACCACCAGAGCCTAAGAGACACCAGAGACGGCCCAACATGCTGCAGATCTTGGCCACTGAGAAAAGCATATATCTTATGATTAGTAATCCCCTGCTATTTGAAGAAACACATGAAACCACAGGCTCATTGCAGTTCTATTTTCCATCTAATTCTCCTACAGAAGTGGCTAAAAAAGGATTATTAAACATTGGCTCCAATTCCAACACAGAAGCATGCTCGTTGCATATTGCTAATGCTGAAGAGCAAAACTCATTTAACAATTTATAGACAAATCATCATAGGTGCTACTTAATCATTGACTATAATCCAAGCAAGTATTCTGAAACAAAACTGCACAAAACCCCCATTCCAAGTCCGATTTTCCATGCTTGTCTTTCGCTCCAAAATTTGGCCATCTTCTTCTACTGTTTGCAAAATCCACCTTCTTCTGCCGTTTTGCGTATGCTATTTCATATCATATTTCATACTGCAGCCATATTCTGTACCTTACTTCATGCCATATCCGCTGTTGTTCATGCTATATTCTTTGCTGTCCATATCCGCTGATGTTCATGCCATATCCTTTGCTGTCCATACCCGCTACTTCATGCCATATCCGCTCCATGCTAGGGCAGAAAAGAAAACGAAATGGGAGAGGGAAGTTTAATCTGGCGGAAATGAAAAATAAAATGGGAGAGGGGAAAAAACGAAATGGGAAAGGAAAGAAAAAAAAGGGGAGGAAAACAAAAGTGGAAAAAAGAAAACGGGCGTGACGCGAGGGAAAGGAAATCAAACAATTTTAAGCACACGGGCGGGAAAAGAAAAAGTGGCAACGGCGGCAAAAAGTATCAATCTAATTTTGTCCCAAAATTAAGACATATTCTAAAACTATTTGAATGATGGTTTTAATTGAAGTATATGTTTTGCAGATTGCAGCCTCTTTTGCCCGGCATTGCGGGGCGCAAAAATAATATGTGATGAACTCTAGAAATTGTGGAAAAAGAAAGAAATGTGTACCGAAAAGAAATGAAGTGCAGAAAGAGGTTCATCATGGACGTGTAGATGCATGGATTAACGAATTATCATGGACGTTGCATGGACGTGCAGATGCTAATTTAAAGTTTAAACTCTTTGAATGCATTAATAGAATTAGCAGAAGTCTTTGTTGTAAGAGATTAATATTAAGATAAGAAAGCTAGTTACTCTATGCAATTCATGCCAGACGTGTATTGGACTACTTTGCAATTTAAACATTTTGCACACAAACTTAATTCGCGACTGGCGTGATTTCAAAATTAAGTTGAGCTCTCTCAAAACTAAGATTGAAAAAGCGAGAATTCAAAACAATTTCCGAAGAAATTAAAGTACATCATTAAATTAAGAGTAGAAATTAAAGTGAGAGTAGAAACTACAGAAACAAATTAAAAGAATTAAGTCTTCATATTATCAGAAAAATATTTTACATAAGGAAGGCCTTTTATTAGAGTTGCCCAGCTCTTTCATCCAAAATAACAAAAGTTCAAGGCAGTTTAAGGAGATGCCTAGCTCCATTCAAAATCTTCAGGTGAGGCCTTTTTTGGAGATGCCCAGCTCGCTTTCCTGAACTAAAAATAAAATAACAAAAAAAAAAAAGCCCTCATCCTCCTCGTCCTCCTCTTTGGAAAGCTGGTTCAGAGACCTTTCCAACGATGTATGATACCTGCATGCTTGTCTTTGTTTCAGTGCTCAAATCACCGCATTTTTCCGGGGCTGTGTGCTAGGGTTTTTGTGGCAGCATTTCTTCTTCCTTCTTTGAGAAGTATAGCCCTCGCCTGATGCCGTTGTTGGCCTTGGCCACGCGGTGTTGAAAGGTGTGTGTTGTACTCTTATTGAAGGTTACGAGAATGTTTTACTAATTCATACCCTAGTTCCTGATGGTGTTGTTGATGAAAGTCTGACACCAATATAGGGATTGGCGTATGTTTTAGTAAGTATTCGATTGGTCTCGTCTTGTGGCAGAATTTTGATCGGTCATATGTCTCGCATCCGGTGTCAAATTTTCATGTGCTTGGGCTTGTTGGAAAGCTGGTTCAGAGATCTTTCCAACGGTGTATGGTACCTACATGCTTGGCTTTGTTTCTGTGCTCAAATTGGCACTTTTCCGGGCTGTGTGCTAGGGTTTCTGTGGCAATCGGTAGACACTTCAACGGACTGTATCTCTCACATCCAGTGTCCGATTTTCATGTGCTTGGGCTTGTTGGAAAGCTGGTTCAAGGAGCTTTCTAACGGTGTATGATACCTGCATGCTTGTCTTTGTTTCAGTGCTCAAATCTGCACTTTTCTGAACTATGCTAGGGTTTTTGTGGCAGCCGGTACACACCAGATATCCAGGAGTCGTCGCCCAAGTCATACCCCAAGTCATGGCCACAGACACAGTCCCGTGTGTGGACCCACACTTGGTTGGTGAGCTCAGACCACACCAACCCATCCTGGGAAGGCCCAAACACACCAACCACCGGTTGACCCCCACGCAGGCAGAGCCCTCTGGGGAAGACAATGAAGCGGGGCCACCAAGGAAGAGGCCTCGGGCAGAGGGAGAGACGTCTTCCATGAAGAGGGAGGCCCGAGCCAAGGCCCTACCGACCCGACAAAGGGCCATACAGCAATCCGCCCGGTCGAACCTTGGAGCCGCGATCCGGGCAAGGGTTGAGGCCAGCGAAGCACGCCTTTGCAGGCCTCCCCGACGAGGTGGTGGAGAACATAACATCTCTGGATGTTGCGCAGCAGATTGGTGCCGGAAAAACGACGAATCACGTAATTGGAGGATCGCGCACGACGTGCGGATGATAGCATCCACTTGCTACAATTTGTGCATTGGCAATACCCGGCCAGGAGCTTGCGATATGAGGGGCGTGTAGACACCGCGGTTGGACGTTTATGGAAGCCGGGACGCAGGATGTGAACCGGTAGAGCAGAGACACTGTAAACCCTCGCCTCGATCCAGCCGCAGGTTGAGGAGGCTAAGGCCACGGCGACGAGGAGCACAAAGTCGCCCTCCTGGCCACAAAGCCGCGGAGGCCGCCACCGCGGGAGACAAGGATTCCAGCCGCTTTGGAAGCTAGCCGTGCGTAAAATGAGCGCCGGAGTAAGGATTTAGCACGATCGGGAGCTACAGAGTTTCGGGCGGGCGGCCGCTGCCCAGCAAGGCAAGGGCCTCCATGCCGAGGCACATGAGCAACTCCGCCATTGCACGCTGGAGATGGCAAGACATGACAACGCCCCGCAAGAGCCGAGCCCGTGACCGGAGAACGTAAAACCACAAAGAAAGAACATACCAACCCCGCTGAACCCACCAACCTACGCCAGACGCCAACCCCGAACACATGCCGCGGACATTATCGATCACGCTGGCCGCCACCCGGGCGCCCGGCCTGACCTATGCCTCACCCACCTCAACCAACACCGGGTGCGGCCCCCGCCGAACTCCGGGAACGAGACGCAGGAGCCGCAATGTGGTAGTGCGAGGCCCGGCGGAGGAGTCGGAGAACATCTCACTTCGGAGCTCCGCATACGCATCTTGGACCGGATGATGTTCCCAAAGACTGCGGACCGCGAAGTCGCCATGGAATTCAGCCACCGATCGCCCCGGGTGGTTATCTTCACGGTTGAGAGCGTGCGAGGCGGGTGGCCATCTGCGTCGGGCCGGACGTTGAAGGGGCGGACTCAGACATTGACCGGGACTTGACCCCGGCCACGACAAGAGACCCGGGCGTGAGCTGGCCAAAGTCGAGGGACTGCCGCGGACATGGAGGGGGGCGGGGCTGGTCGGGGAAGGATGTGGGAATTGGGCAACCAAACGGGGATGCCGGCACTCCGCCCCTCGAGTCCCCTCGAGGGGGCCCAAATGCACGGCATCCACATCTTCCGCCCCCACAGGACCACCACTACCACGGACCTCGGTGGCGATGCATGCCACTAAATAGGGATCGTGCCTGGCGTGGTGGGTATTCGGAATTGCCGTGGCTTTCCATGGCGAAGGGGGGATCTCAATTCCGTCGCCATGGACATGGACCTTATCTTCCTCATGGAAACATGGGAACATCTTTGGTCCTGAGGCTACCGATTTGCGAGGGATACGGCGCTACTCAGTCTTCAATGAATGCGGGAAACGAGGACCGAGGAGGTGCGTGTTACTACCCGGGCGACCTTGGCCCAATCGGTCTCCTTGTGCAAAGGCGGGCGTGCACAACAGATAATGCGGGTATGCGAGTGCGAAACGGCGATGGCAGCCCCTCTTTGTGGTGGCTTGCTACTTCCCACATGCCGAGAGCAACTTTTACAACACGCACTTGGATGTGGATGCGGGGAGCCCTATGTCGATCTATATGATGACATACGCCAGTCATGTATAATTGGGCAAGGTCATGTTGCTTGGAGACTTCAATGCGCGCCGCGAGGGACCGAGGCGGATCCCAAAATTCGCACCTCTAGGCGAGGATGTGTTGCAAATGGACCCGGAGAGATGGTTTGGCCAAGGGCGCCGGATGACGCCCAGTGACCGCGGTATGGCGGCGAAATTTCTTTATTCTTTCGGGCGATATCTTTGACACGGTCATTTGCAATGGGGTCGGCATGATGGCGTCCCCTCCACCGCTTCACTTGTAGACGGGAGAGAACCGGGGGGGCACCGGTGTGGTGGATTACGTGCTAGCGGGCGAGCAATGCCTACACTTGATCACTGCGCCGATTGTCGGGACAGTGGCCGGGATGAGGAAGTAGACTCCGACCATCAGCCTGTTCTTGCAGATAGATTGGCAGCCAACCCGAGCACCCATTGCCCCAACACCCCATGTACCACGGTTGTGATCATGCGGCGGTCTATGCGAGGATGCTTGAGTATGAGCTGCGGAAGTGCTCGCAACTCCCCACACTTCAGCGCCAGACGGCCACGGTGAACCGGCTCTTCCGAGGGTAGGGGCGGATGCTTTGGGAGAGGCCGCCTCGGCGATCCACGGGGGCTGCAATCACCTTCCCTCGCAATCACCGGTTCGATGACGAATGTCGGGAGTTGAAACGATGGCTCCGCCAAGTCTTTGGACCCCACCATTCGCCCAAGAGCCGTCCCGTCAATACCGCTCCTTCCTCAAAACCAAGAAAGCCGGTACCTTTGCGAGCACCCAAAGAAGATGTTTGGTCTTCTAGGCCCGCCACCCTAGGGCCTTACGGAGAAAGGTCTTGAGTAAGCCCGCCACGACCCACGGGAAATATTACCCGGAACAATGGGTGAGATAATTTGCGGCGGTGATGACCCAATGGGAAGCCGGCACCAGTACCTCCATTCTCCGCAGGCCTAGCACCGGGTCATTCATGAAGGGATGTCATAATGGGCTGGGTAGCGCCCTAAGCCCTAAGGGGAAGGCGGCCAGATTTGGATGGTATGCGGCAGAGCTTCTCAAGTGGGGCGGGCCCCAATGGTGCGGTTCTCCAAAGACTCTTCAACAAGGCATTGCAAGAAGGCTTCCCCGCCGACGGACTACCGGTAGAGTTGTGCCCATATACAAAGCGAGGGGACCCCCACAGCCCGCCAACTATCGTACCATTATGGTCGGGCCTGTCTTTGCCAAGTTGCTTGGGATTCTTGGCGGCGATTGACACTTTGGGCGAGAGGATGGAGAAGTCGCGGGCTCTCGCCTTGAGGCAGGCTTCGCCCCGGCATTCTACTATTGACCATATCTTCACTCTGCGAACACTCATAGAGGATAGCCGTAATCGGCCTTGAGAATGCATCTTTGTTGCTTTGTGGATTTCGCAAAGGCTTTTGACCGCGGTGCCTCGGGATAAGTTGTGGGATAGATTGAGACAGACTAGGGACCCCGTCGACTTGCGAGAATGCTATATCTGCACTATCTGAGGAGGCTTGCTCCGGCCGTCTCTCCTTAATCGGGGGAGCCCGTTGTTGTTAGTAGCATTGGGGTGCGCCGGTGGCTGCCCTCTATCCCCGACGCGGCTCTTCGGCTTGTACATTGACCAGCTAGAAGAATGGCTATTCGAAAGCACGGGGAGGCGCTTCGGTTGATGCACCACATAATCCGCAACTCATATATGCCGATGATGTTGACCTGCTCGCATATACCCGAGGAGGACATGCAACGCCACCGGACGCTTTGGACACTTTACGCCAATTCAGCGACATGAGAGTTAACTTGGCCAAGACAAAGGGTACCGCTGGTCCCATCATCCGCACCCACGCTTCCCTCATTCACTTACCGGGGCAGTGTAGTGGAGGTGGCTCGATCTTATAAGTATTTGGGCATTGAGTTTTCTACTACCACACTTTGGGATGCATCCATCGTTACGGGTCACCGCAGGCCGGAAAGCCATGTATGCAATGCAAAACAACAATCACAAGGCGTAGTCAGTATGCATGGGGTCACCAGGCACACTTGTTCGAGGGCCTTGGTTGAACCGGTCCTCCTCTATGGGGTAGAAGTGTGGGGGCGGTGATATCCCTCACCACTTGGAACGATCTAGAGCAGTCTGAAGGCCTTCTTGGCCCGAGCACGGGAGTGAAATCCACGGTCCCATATCAGATCTTGCTCTAGGAGACATGCTTCCTTCCATTCTGAGAGGGTCTTATTTGGAACGTCACATTATTTACTTCCGAAGGTGGTGGCTATGGATGAAGCCCGGCTGCCCAACCTTGCTTTGGCGTGGCGATGGGCCCTTGGCGACTCAAAGCCCGGCTTTGGAAAGACAAGCAAGCCCGGTGGTTCTCGCTATGGAATGTGCAGCACAGAGATGTGGACCCGGTGCATACACCGGAAGGAACGCTAGCGCCGCCTTGAAGCAAGATTTGGATGCTTGCTTCATGGCCAAGCTTTGGGATGCGAGAGGCCCCCGTCACATGTCAAGGTGGCAAATTATCGACAACGAGGTTAATCCCATGCTCACGAGGGGCCCACACCACTACACGTGCACCCATCTACCCATGAAAAAGCGCAGTGGTGATTGCTTCCATTCGCGACAGTGCACACCACCTCCGCATTGAGACGGGGAGATGGATCGGGGAGCCGCGTGAGGGACAGAGTCCGTCAATGTTGTCAGCAGAGCGCCATTGAGGATGAAAGTCACGCCCTCCGGGCCTATCCGGCGTCGCACGAGCATATTCGGGCTCGGTATGCTTTCGGTTAGTTGTGTCCCATCGGGCCTTGCATGAGCTATCGAAGCCACGGCCTCTGTAGGGCTTGTTGGGATCGTACCTTCCGGGAGGTAATGGATACGCGGACTCGGTTATGCCCCCCGTCAGGCATTAACCTTAGTTGTACTTGTGATTATGTATATAAGCGTGCGAGATATCGGCATCCTTATTGCTACTAAGGTTTTTCCCGAAAACCCTTGGCGGGGTTTTTAATCCTGGTAGTAATACGCCTGCTGCTCTCTCTTTGTACTTGGGTCCCATAGGCCAGTTGGTCTCCGTGGACGATAAAATCATATTCTATTCTATTCTATTCTTCTTCCCCTTCGCTTTCTTCTGCCATCTCTTCAAGAATGGGTTCTGCAACATCTTCATCATCTGAGGAGGAGAGGGCATTCATGATAATCTGCTTCTTCTCTTCCTCCAATTCTTTGCGCCACTCCTCATCTGCTTCCTCTATTTCTTCTATTTTTTTGACCTCTTTCTCTAGCTCTTCATCAGAATCTGCAGGTGTGTGAGGGGACGTCAGACTACTAGTGCTGCTATTAAGATTTGGATTTCCTGGGCGAAGCTTGCCCTCCAGAAACAGGTACTCGCATTCATCCTGACTGTGGTGCGGAAGGCAGCCACATCATCATCTGCAGGAGGGGGGAATGGATTTCTTGATCAATTTCTTGATCTCCTTCTTCGTCTCTCTCAGGCGAGTCCGACGGGATGGTGCAGGCTGGGCGGCGTGGCTCCCCATGGTAAGGAAGGAAGGAAGGATGGATGGGCGCTGGAAGGATGGGCGCTTGAAGGAAGAAAGGATGGGCGCTTGAAAGGAATGAAGGGTTTCATGCAAGATATAGTAGTTGCATGCAAGATTTCGTATAACTTAGTAGGCAACAAGGTTGCATATTAAACGGGAGCAAATCATTGAAATGGGAGCAAAAGGAATATTCCTCGAAGATTCTTTTTTTTCCCAAAAAAAGAGCTAAAATGAGGTAAAAAAATTATTTTGGTCATAAAATTTCATTTTGACCCCCCCAAAATCACTCATTTTTTTGTGCAAAGAGAAAATTGACTATGTCAAAGTGACACTTTTTCTAACAGTTAGAATTTACCTGAAGTGTGTTTTTAGAGTAAACCAGTAATTTACGTGTACGTCCTATACAACATTTTGTTAGCTTGGATTATTTTCCAGAAAAGGTACTTTTAGGTTACAATGAGCCATTTTTTAATGATATAATATTTCAAAGTACCAAAATTGTATTCCGGAATACACTTTTGCTATTTGAGAATACACTTTTGCTATTTGAGAATAATAGAAGTGTATTCCGGAATACATTTTTTCTTTACTTGAAAGTCAAAGTGTATTCCAGAATACACTTATGGTTTTGCTTGAAGTCCAAAGTGTATTCCGGAATACACTTTTGCTGTACAAGTTTTTGAGACTCAACACTGATCTTGCAATTTTCTAGGTTTTTCGGGTTTTCGGCATTTTCAGTGACCTTGCAATTTTTTTTTTTGTTTCAATTGATTTGAATGACCTTACGATTTTATTTGTTTTTTATGCGGGGATACAGGAACAAAGTATAAATAATGAAGGGATTAGCGAAAGGGAAAAACAAACAAACAACAACTAGATTTTTTGGCATTTTCAATTTATTTTGATGACCTTTAATTTTGTTTTTTTTTTTTTTTTTTTTTTTTTGGATATTTTTTTGTTTTTAAAATCAGAGATACTGGATCTTGGTTCCAAATCATAAGAGGGAAATGTATTCCGGAATACACTTTGTATTCCAGAATACATTTTGTTTTTCCAGAAAGAGAGAGACTTGTTTTTTTTGCCCTTTTTGCTCCGACGATCTTTCTCTATGGACCTCGCGCTACCATTTTAGTTTCAGATTGGATAAGGCGATGGCATTAGCTAAAGGTTAAGCCAAGGCGCTGGCTAAGCGTCCTTCAAAAATTATTTTTCATTAGGGTTAGTCGTAGCTCTCATTGTAGGTCGATGGCAGAATAAGATGCTCTCATCGTAGGTCATTTGTTTCTGTTGTGGGGATACAAGATAATTGGGGATACTGGGTCATGGTTCTAAAAGAAAGAGGAAAATGTATTCTGGAATACACTTTGTATTCCAGAATAAGATTTTAGTTTGAACGGGAGGGGAGGCGAATTTTTTTTCCTGCATCTTCCTTTTCGATCCGGCGATCTACTGGCATGGTGATCTATTTCGGCTCTGGTAGCGTGATTTGAAGCCCTGGTTGTGTAGATCATTTGTAGTTTTACCTAGTTAGGTTTTATTTTTCTTGTTCAATTATTGCTCCTTCCCTTTTATCTCGCTCTACTGTCAGTTTTGCCTATCGGAACCATCGCCTAAGCCTATCGAACCTTGTGCTGTGTGTGCCTATGGCTTTCGAAACCCATGCCTGATGCCTATCAAAACTGCCTACAACGGCCACATCTATGCTAGATCTGCCTGCCACTGCCATGAAGATCTGCCCACCACGGCCATGAAGATCTGCCTGCCACTGCCATGAAGATCTGCCTGAATATCTGCTTGCCACAGTCATGCATGCTAAAAGAGCTAAAACAAGATGGAATCAGTGTTTTAAGGCCATGTGCAACTGCAGAAGACATGCAACGAGGCAGAGTTATCCAAGAACAGATTATTAAGACTCAACATTTGTCTGATATTGTTGTATGAAGCTTTCTGGTTGATGTTTATGCTAAATGTAAAAGCCTGGAGGAGGCACAAACAGTTCTTGATCAATTATCAAATCAAAATTTAGTCTTATGGGGTACAATGATTTCTGGATATACCCAGCCGGAAGGTGGTCTTCTTGCATTGAAATATTTCAATAGAATGCAGAAGATGAACATAAAAGCAGACAAAGTTACATATTCAAGCGTTCTGAAAGCATGTGGACATGTAGGTGCCACAAAATATGCAGCTCGACATGCAGGTACCACAAAATATGCAGGTGCCGTAAAATATGGGATGATAGTTGAGAAAGGAAATGTGACAGATGTTGTGGTTGGAACTGCCCTTCTGGATATGTACGCAAAATGTGGCTGCATGAATGAGGCTTGCAAAGCATTCAATGGATTATCAGACTGAGATTGTCTGGTATGGGATGCTATGCTTACTGGATATGCCAATAATGGATATGCAATGCAAAGGCAAAGGGAACAATATTTTAAAAATATGCAAAGGGAAGGCATTAAGCCAAACAAGGCAACTTTTGTCAATATTCTCATTGCATGCAGTCGTGTGGGCCTACAACTGTGTGATTGATCTTCTTGGTCATGCAGCATGTTGGAAAGAGGCCCGAAATATGCTTGGAGTACTTCCCTGCCAAATGTTATCAGTTGGATGTCTCTGCTTAGTGCTTGCCAAATGCATGGGAACATGGAACTAGGTATGGAATGCTTGTCAAACTGAATCCTAATTTTCTTGCTGGATATTTGCTTCTGCTGGATGCCTATGCCGGCATTAGTGTAATGCAGAATGCTGTGCAAGTTGGGACAGGAATGCATTTGGTACCCTTAGTCAAAGTTGTCAATTAGATTGCTTGAGAGTTGTGTGAGAGTCGTTGATAATTTTTGCCCTCACTTGTAATGTTGTTCTGAAGGCTCAACAAAAGGTCACAACCTTGAGCTGAGAAAAGATTTTGGCATTTTCGTCGGAGCCAAATGGTTGTTCAATCTTTGGTTACTGTATTTTCTTTAATAAGGATATTTAAAATTGACATGAGACTTTGAAATGGGAGATGACAAATGTAGCTGAAATAAATTGCCTTCAATATAAGTGTAGAAGTGTAAAATTTTTTCAAGTCTAAATACACCCAGACAGATTTGAAGCTGCCTTTTTTTCACTTGGATGGAGGACTGCCAAATGAAAGAACATTAAGGCCTATTTGACAATGTGAAGAACATTAAGGCTTATTTGACAATGTAAAAAAACTAATGAGGCAAGTTTGCACAAGCTTCATTCTTGTATCAATCATCTAGAGCTTGACCACTTGATCACATCTTGCACTTTCTGTCTAATGTTTGTAATTTGATTTATGAACTATTATAAATTAAGCCTCTTTTTGTCCTGAGTTTATAATAACTTGGTGGGAAAAAATAAAAATGTAGTTGAAATAGCATATACTAAATCATAATCACCTTAATGTTTTGAACTTAACCCCTAAAATTGCCATTTCAAGTGTTTGATATGTAGACACAGCAGTAGAAAAAGGGGGAGGGGGCTAAAATAGCACATACTAAATTGTAATCACCATGAGTTTGTGGACTTATACCACAAAATGGCCATTTCAAATAATTGATATGTTTTTTAGAAGGGAATCTTCAAACGGGAGTGCTGCAACACTCCCGTTTAATATGCAATCTTGTTAGGCACGGTTGTAATTATGATTCTATCACTTCATATACGAATTATAGCCTATATGAATTAGCTATCATTAATTCTATTGAATTGATTACACCCTAGATTATCATTAATTTTCTAGAATTACCCAGATGTCAGCTATACTTACAAACTATTTTTGCCACCTATTTTTGCCTATACTTAATACTCTAGAATTACAATATGCTTAACTCTTTAGTACTACTTACATACACCCTATGTTAGGGTGTATTCCCATTAGCCAGCACCGGCAATTTTATGCACCGATTTCATGGTCCCAATTGCCAGTTTCTGAAGATCACGATTCCTATTGCACCTGTGATGTGTTTTGGGCAGTTCTGAGGAAGAAGACAAACGAAATCAGAAAGAGGACAAATGAAATCTTGCTAGAAGACAAACTCAGTTCTGATTTAGGGTATTTAGAAAATTTCAAATCCATCTGAATTGGAGTTCCAGGTACCTGTGCGTCCGGTTGTAGAATGGGAATGCGCCTCGGTACCTGTAACTTGCACGGTGTCACAGGTACCGGCCATTTTTTAGCGTAATGGGAATGCACCCTTATCATTAATTTTGTATAATTACCTATACGTCAGCTATACTTACCACCTATTTTTGCCTACACTTACAACATATATTTGCCCATTTAATGTTTTTTTTTTTGTATTTTTTGAAGTTTCCTTTAATCTATGCTCATAATTACTTTGTCCTTTTTCCGAGCTAATATTAAGACATTTAACTTTATATAGGTGAAGCGTGTGGATCCTAAAAAGGGTAAAAATGTAATGCCTTTCACCCCAACATGTATCAACATTGTTACCACATGTTCTTATCACATTGTTACCCCGTTGTTAATATTGTTCTTGTAGTTCAATGGTGTGGACCACCCAAAGGGTGTTGAGGCTGAGACTACTAAGCAAATTATTCTCTACAAGAGGTTGGATTGGAAGAATAAGAAGATGAAAGTGAAGCACCAATGCAATAAGGAGCTAGCAGGTGAAGGAACTATCATACTAGCTGATCCTATCCAAGCTGTCAATGATGAAAGGTTAGAAAGGATAAAGTGGATGTGGCCATAACAAGTTTAGAAGAAAAATGGAAGGAAAAATGGTCAAATCACCAAGATTGCATTGCTTGTATTAAACAATTGGAGGTTCCATGCATCATGCCATAGCCTATAGCCTGCATTGAGTTTATAGGAGAATTTCTTTACCGAGCGGAGGTTGTGGATAACAGATTTTTCTTAATGCACCTCCAATAACCGCGGGACCACATTTTCAGAGAAGAGGGCACACTCAGTGGTGAAACATTATCCTAGCAAGACGTCCAAGTCAAGTAGTGATTGTTCACATGAAGTTATGGCTAAGGTAAGGGGAATGGAATGTTGTTGGGCTAATTGTGTTCAGAATTTTGAAATTGACGAATTGGTGGAAGTAAGAGCCACCTTCCAAGAGTATATGAGAGGAGGACTTACATGTACTCCATTCACGAGCTTGCACTTCAAGATGAAAAATATCCAAAGAAAAAAAGATACCCACTGCAAGGGGCATGGATATGTAAAGTTGCATGGATAAATATTCATGGCATTCCAATTTCATCTTGGCAAAATTGGCAAGCAAGTCATGCAAAGGGGAGCAAAATTGCCTTACATGGAAATAATGGCATGTTGAGTCCAACTTCTAGGATCTGGCTGCTAGGGAGGTTTTTGATAAATATGTTGAATTCAATGCTGAGAATATGCCACATAAAAGTAGGAAAGATCAACAGGGAAAAATAGTTGTCGATAAGAGATTGCCATCTCATTGTACCCAGAAGAGTATATTGGATTAAGTGAATGCTTTGCTTCGAGAACTAATGGTACCTGCAATATCTCAACCCAGCTTCAGTAGACTATGGAGCAAGCACTTCAAGCATGTCACTATAGCCACTTCGAACCACTTTGCAAAGTGCAACTTGTGTGCTATCATGTAGATCCACTTATTGGATGTGGAAAACATTATCATGTTTGGAACCCAATAACTACTAGTAAACGGGTGCCCGGCGTTGCCGGGCTAATGTCCTGGGCATGTGCTTTTACTCCGCTTTAACATCCAGATGTGCAACTTTCAAAATAGGGCATGTGCTTTTACTCGGGTTTAATATCCACATGTGCTACTTCCAAAATAGCATATGTTGATATTGGCAAGCATGGACATTATTGAAATTGTTTAACAAAAGTATCATCAATGTATTAACTTTGAGTTTCAGTAGCGAAAACAACGTTTTATAATATGGTAACCAAGGTAAAAGTGAAACGCAGATGCAAGTCATTGTTGCCTCTATACTATAGTATCCTCTTAGGCATACAACTTCAAAAGATCAATCTTTAACTTTAGAACTAAGCTTGGCCAAAAAGCTAATGATTGCACATAAAATTAGCAGTTGTTCGTTGTCTTTCTTTAATATAATCATAAAAACAACGAAATCTAGGCTCCAAAATTGCAAAAGCAATGAAATCTAGGCTCCAAGTCTTTCCTTCCCAATGGATAAGGCACGAAACTGGAGATTCCAGGTTCAACCCCCGGTGAAGTCGCTTTGGAATATTAATATTCGAATAGGTTACGGGATATAGTTCAATTTATTGTGTTCAAGTCTCTGGGGGTCCGTAATATGTCCTCATGGACGCTGCCAATGTGGCATGACGTAAAAATACTATCTATCTATCTTAATATAATCACAAAAAGAATGATTTAGGCTCTAAGTTCAGAAACAATGAAATCTAGGCTCCAAAACCTTTAGGTTTGTAAGACACATTGGAAACTTTAGCTGCATTATTGCTCTAAGTTCCTTGGAGGCAAAAGTTTTTTGCATTTGCTCTCTTTTCTCTTTTTCCCTTTTTTTTTTTTTTTTTTTTTTTTTGGGGGGGTGGGGGGTGGGGGGACTGAAATGTAGGGGAATAGAGATTAGAAGGTTGGGACTGAAATCTCAGTTTGCAGGTGGGCGTCCCGTTAGCTAGGAGCGGGTCATCTGTAAACCAAAGGACCATCTCCATTCCCTTCACTGCGATCCCAGCAAGCAATATCAAGTAAATTGGATTAATTACAACAGCTTGAACCTCAAATGCCAGTTACCACAATTTGAACCTCAAATACCGTCAAATACTTAAAACTGTATTTTAGCCCTCAACAATTACACAAAGAATTTGTGACAAATTCAGCGAGAAAAGATTGCGCTTCTATTTATCCCATGATATATTGAACATAATAGAGAATGACAACAGGAGATAACACAGTATTTTGCATGTTCATGCTCTACATATCCATATAGGCACCTTAGATACAGACACATTAGATGCCAACACGAATGAGATGTATACCACTTAAAATTAACAACACAATTTGCTTGTATTTTAATCTTCTTTTATACCCTGCATTGAAACAGGTCTTCAACAAACTCTTATGAATGTTTATCAACGTTCTCACCTATAAGACATAAGCCATTTGCTGCACCACTTGACAAACTCGCACATACTTCTGAGCTCCTTTAAAACTTAATTGCTAACAAATTTTATGAATAGGTTCATATGTACAATTAAACTTCAGGATTTTTAGACTTGATACCAAGTAAAAATAATTTTGTTTTCCCTATGCTGCTACTTGGCTTAACAAATTGTCCAATCACTCAACATAAGTGTTGTAACAAATGGTGCCAGATTTTGCCATAAATGGACATGAAAACTGGAGTTTTCAATAAATGATAAGTATTCCAAGACACCCTTACCTCTGCCTGAATGAAGATCAGAAGATGACTTAACATCAAAAGAGAAAGTTAAAAATGGAGAGGAATGGCCCGTACCAACAGATCTTCCCCTGAGACCTCCTGATTCATAGATTGCAAGAGCAGGGTTAATCTGCATCATAGAGAAGATTTTGTAACCTCATTTACCTGCAAGCTTCCTCCCTTTCCTGCTGCTGAAAGTGGAAAAGAAATCAGATCTACAGCCTCTTACATATATCAAGGGAGATGGCATAGTTGGGTTTTTACCCATAATCGTAGCTGCAAAATCAAAGAAAATGATTAGGATACGTAAAAACTGGAAAAGAGAATAAGACTGCATGAGAAATATGCAAAAATATGAAAAAAATGCCATAGCAACAAAGAAAAACCTACGATCTGCTGCTGTGATCTCTGTTCCTGTGATTTGCTCCTGCGACAGAAACCAATGAAGGAGAATTCCCCGCCATATCCTTCCTTCGTAACGGTGGCCGGCCTTACGTTACGTACCGCACGGAATTTTTTTGGGAGTTTCCCAGATCAAATCATCACTTTCTAAACCACAATAGCAAACTCAAATCTGGAGAAACAGAGAGGGATTATTCTGAAACAGAGCTTGCATACATATAAAATGAAGAACAAAAATGACTTCTTATGTATCCTCTGTTTCATGCATGAAGAAAGAGAAAGAAAGGTACCTGCATTGAATCCGAAGCTCTCTAGCCTGCCGGGCGCTAAGAATCTGGTGTGGCAACTGCTTCCTGAATGCAAAGAATCTGGCGTTTGCTGGATGCCGAAGCTGATTGCCGAAGCTGATACCTAAAGCTATTTCAAAGAATGGGCTGGAAAAATATAATGAAAGGAGGCTGTGTAAGAACGTTTCTGCAGCAAGTTATTCTTCCCGGACAATTAGCCGGCACTAATAATCATGATTTGGAGGAGGACGATCCCGCCACTTTTTAGAGGAAGGAAACGTATGTTTAAGAAAACGTAGGTTTAAGAATTGAATGCAGAGGAAATAAAAAGTTGGAAAAACTTGCGATATTGGGGAAGTTATTTTTCTCGCTGGATTTTAATTTTCTGATGACAAAATTTCGCTTTTTGGCCGGATTTTGATGTCCACATGCGGCCGGAAAAAAGAGGACACACCCCAAACACATTTTAAGTAAGTAGACTAGTAAACGTGTGCCCGGCGTTGCCGGGCTGATGTCCTGGGCATGTGTTTTTCCTCGGCCTTTAACGTCCATATGCATGATATAGGCAAGATTAGACAATATTTCCTTTTGTAAATATTTTTATTATTGAAATTGTCTAATGACAGTATCATCAACGTATTAACTTTGCATTTTTCAATTTCAACAGAAAATAATGCTTTATAACAAATGTGTTAAATCTACCTCGGAAAACAAAAATTTGGAAAGATGGATCCAAAACTTATGCTCAAAATGTCAGCCTTAGAAGTAGTTAAGTACACCAACAAAAAGTAGGTACAGAAATACAAAACACAAAATTTTATCCTAGCTCATTGACGTATTTTAGTTCATGATGGAACTCTAAATATGCATCTCCACATGGCGCACATCACCAAGGGACTAATATTGTACTTTGTTGGATGCTCTCGTGATATCTTCACTTCTCCGACAGATAACATCTTACCCGGGGTTGCCCTTTGAATCTAACATCTAGTAAATGGGTGCCTGGCGTTGTCGGGCTAACGTCTTGGCGTGTGATTTTACTCAGCCTATAACGTCCATATGTGCAACTACGACAACATTGCATGTTGGTATTGGCAAGAATGGACATTATTTACTTTTGTAATTATTTTTGTTTTTGAAATTGTCTAATCACAGCATCATCAATGTATTAACTTTGCATTTATAGATTTCAGTAGAGAAAACAATGCTTTATAAGGAATGTGGGAGGCAGTTAAATCTACCTCTAAAGACAAAAAATTGGAAAGACAGATCTAAAACTTATACTCAAAATGTCACCCTTAGAAGTAGTTAAGTACATCAACAAAAATAGATACAAAAATACAGAATATAAAATTTTGTTCTGGTTCATTTGAGTACTTTAGTTCATGATAGAACTCTAAATATGTATCTCCACATGGCGCACATCACCAAGGCCCTAATGTTGTACTTTGTGGATGCTCCCATGATATCGTCACTTCTCCGATAGATAACATCTTAGCCATGGTAAGAGTGAAATGCATGGGCGAGCAATTGATTCGAACTGCCAACGATGTCCCATGACTACCAAGCACGTGAGACAACTCATCCCAAAGGTAGGCTCGTGTAATAGAATCAGATACTGATTCGAACTATCCACGATGTCTCGTGACTACCAAGCACGTGAGACAACTCATCCCAAAGGTAGAATCGTATAATAGAATCAGATACCGCCTCAGGACTAAACTATTTGTAGACCATAAAATGCGTTCTATAATGTACTAAAATGCCAATTCGTCAGTGCATGTGTCGTCAGGCTTCCAACAAAGGATTAGAGGATTGACCCAGTCAGATTTGTTCTGCCGATATACACAAACTTAAAAATAAGCACCAGAATGTACCTTACTTATGTTTGCAGCTTCAATATGTCATAGATTCATCAAATGCTTCAAGAAGCTCTGCTGAATTCCAAACCAAGAACCTCAAGCTTGAGAAACCAAACATCTTTTATTTTTCGAACCTCTCATCAATCACCCCTGTATTTTTTGCCTCTGTTGTCCGAGCGTTACAGCACCGCTCGAAAAACTTCCAGAAATGGCAAACTCTAATGCAAAACCAAGCATAAAGCAAACGCATATGGGAAAGTTCAAAACAATGGAAAAGGAAAGATTTATGAAGATTTACAATCTGATAGTTCAGTAACTAATGGAAGATAACTAATTTGTAAGAATGCCTCTAAAGCTACCAAAGTTTATTATGTCATGGCCATATTTGTTGCTTTTTCTAAGATGTTCCATCTCCAAAATATTGATCCAAAATTAATGATATAGAATAGAATAGAATAGAATAGAATAGAATAGTAAAGACACAAAGTATGAAATTTTTCCAAAATTGATGATGTGTAAACGACACAGAGTATTACGTGTCGTACCGCACGGAATTTTTTTGGGAGTTTCCCAGATCAAATCATCACTTTCTAAACCACAATAGCAAACTCAAATCTGGAGAAACAGAGAGGGATTATTCTGAAACAGAGCTTGCATACATATAAAATGAAGAACAAAAACGACTTCTTATGTATCCTCTGTTTCATGCATGAAGAAAGAGAAAGAAAGGTACCTGCATTGAATCGAAGCTCTCTAACTACGGGCGCTAAGAATCACAGTGTGTGGCAACCGCTTCTGAATGCAAAGAATCTGGCGTTCTTTGGATCAAGCGATTACCCGAAGCCGATACCTAAAGCTATTTCAAAGAATGGGCTGGAAAAATATAATGAAAGGAGGTCGTGGTAAGAATGTTTTAAGCAAAGCAAGTTATTCTTCAGGACAATTAGCTAAGCACTAATAATCATGATTTGGAGGAGGACGATCCCGCCACTTTTTAGAGGAAGGAAACGTATGTTTAAGAAAACGTAGGTTTAAGAATTGAATGCAGAGGAAATAAAAAGTTGGAAAAACTTGCGATATTGGGGAAGTTATTTTTCTCGCTGGATTTTAATTTTCTGATGACAAAATTTCGCTTTTTGGCCGGATTTTGATGTCCACATGCGGCCGGAAAAAAGAGGACACACCCCAAACACATTTTAAGTAAGTAGACTAGTAAACGTGTGCCCGGCGTTGCCGGGCTAATGTCCTACCATGTATTCTTGGCCTTTAACGTCTATGTGATGCAATTCTGATGGCATGCCCCACAACTTTCCATTGAAAGAGTGTAAATCTTCTAAACTAATTGCACCCATTACGCGGGTCAATAAAAGTCATAGATAGTATCGCTATTCTTCTAAAGGATTAACAAAGTACATGCATCCAATAGTGGGAAACTTCTGGTTGTTAGATCTAACCTGCAATTTTCTACTAGATTTATCATTGGTAAGAATTTTAAGAAAATCATGGTGGAAGCAATTGAGTAGCCTCTTTATTTCCAGATGCATTCATCTCGAAAAAGGCTGTTAAAACTGTCCCATTATTCTTACCTCTTATAGTGTCCACACTCATACCTTCTCCATAGTATACATCTTGTTTCATTGGGAGATGCACAGCCAGTCTATAGACATGAGAAAACTGTTGTTGTATTTTATATGAGAGAATTCTTCATGGTGCTTGAGAAGCTGAGAAATAGCGTGCATTCAAACATTGTTCAACCTCATCATGGTTTATGGTGGGTGCTCTGCTAGTGATGCACTATCACTCGCTGCGTCTAAGTTCACATTGATCATATCTGGCCCTTTATAAACATACTTGTACAAATATTTAATGACCTTACCTAAGAAAACTATTACAGATATGCTTTGTAATGCCCAATTATTTTGGCATGCAAAACAAATGTAGGTAACAACTGAAACAATAGTAGAGACACAGGCAAGGGTTGAACTTAGATATCACCAATATAATAGAAATCCCCACTTGAGGTAATATCTTCTAAATGCTCAAGGTTGACAAATTCTTTGGAGAAGTGGCATTTAACAATAGATGTGAAATGCATCGGTACTACCACATTCATATTCGCAAAAGCCACGTTTTATAGTTTATATTGCCAAATAGAAGTCTCATTGCCGAATATATCTTCCAAAAAAAAAAATCTTCTAGGTTAAGGTAGGACAATGGACTTCATGCCACAAACATGTTTTAAATATTACTGCCTTGCCATAGAATAACTAAGCACACAAAATAACATCAAACTTTTGCAACCTGTAGTAACCAATCAGTATCAGGCCTATGCAATTTTCTTGAACATATGCAATTTTCTTGAACACTACTAAGTTTCGTGTATAACATCATGTTCTTTCAAGGCACAAAAACTACTCGGATAATAATCAGCTTCAACAAATACTCTAGCGCATATGGAAATTCACTATATAAAGTGATTCTGAACATTATTTATGCAGTTGGAAAAGCCTATAGAAATTGCAATGCCTCAATGGAACACAATTCAAAATTCGTTTTGAGAAGAATAATGTGGCTGCAAGGAATGCCAAAACTTTAGTAGAAGGTGTTAAATAATAGAAAATAAATCAATTACTGAGTCCTCTTGTTCCCGTTACTTTTGTGAACCATGTAGCATGTGAGCTTGTAAAATTGTTAAATGCCTTCAACCACGTCTGATATACTAAGGCTATATGACATACTACAGCTAATTTGAAATGCATCAAAGCATGACTGGAGAAAAGGAAGCACCATCATGGTCTGATAGAATAAGGTTCTCATAACCAAAATTGCCTGGCATACAACAATTGTCTTGGAGAAGGGGTGGTCTTCTGCCCACGAAACTTGGTCCCCAAGGTAATGTCCATGTTTTGAGTCCATTGGCAGAGTCAGTTCATAGTTCCAAAGTGAGAGAGTTGTCCGTCCGTGGCCAGGGGCCTTCGGGAGAGGACCTATGGGACGAACTGCTTCCGAAAGGTTTTAAGGGTCCGTCTTCTGGCATCAACACCCTCCCTCTATGTGATGACATTGTGCAAGATCCTGGTTGAATCTGACTAGGATACGACCTCCAAAATATAAACCTGTGTGTTGCTAGGTTATTGAAAGGTTTGCGGTATAGAGGTCGAGTTTTAGTCGGTTGCACTTGGGACATGGTCGAGAAGCTATTGTCAATCTGCCATTATGCTTCTTCATCATGCGAAAGAAATTGACAAGACTACCCCACCCCCTACTTCACCACTGTGTCCCTTATCGGGTGCTAAGCCAGACCATAGCGTCTATGACCCGGTGGGCTCTTGCGCACAGGCCGAAACTACTAGGGTGTTACAGGAAGCACTAGGAGCATTCTATACTCAAGCTCAGAGGCCTCTACCCTCCTTTTAATCCCTGTTTACTGGAACGACTAACTGACTCATAGAGACATCGACCCATCTCATAACAGAGCATCATTCATAATTGAAAAGTATTCCTAATTACCAGAGAAGGGTCAGTCTCACCCAAAACCATCCAGAAAAGAATCCTAGAGTGTTATTCTACAAACGCAATTTAACTACCACTAACCAGAGTTTCGACTGGACCCGTTGTCAAGGGGTGCTTCCATGGCTGTACCGGGGTAGCAGCAACAGTAAAAGGGTGTTTGGCGATCTGGGGGCGAACATCAACGATTTCCTGAGCGCTCAGCTGCTCCTGGTGCTTTGCTGGGTCGAAATTGGTCTGATCTGAGGATGGCGCTGCCCTTTGGTGGCCTAGTTTAGCAACCAATATGCTGGCCACCCGGGTGAAGCCAAATGGCGCCTTCCTACTATGGTTTGACTTAATCACATGTCTTTTGATAATTATCCTTAATAATTTGGTTAACATAGTTAATTAAATCCATTGTGGCCAACCCCCTAGGTTATCATCCCCCAGGTGGCGTGCCTTATACCGTGTGACGTGCATATATTTATACGTACACCGTATAAATACTTGGAACGTCACAGCTACATGAGTACATAAGACGCAGAATGCTCTGGCTTTATTTGCACCACCCTCTGAAGGCACCTTAATCCTAAATCTACCTTTGTATATGTTTTGCATGCACTAAGCAAAGCTAACCATGTTTCTTTAGATGGCAATGATCCTGCATTTTCAAGTAATTCCACTGCCTCATGCAAATGTCCAGATCGTCCAAGAAGAATCATGCAATTGTAATGGTCAATTGTCGGTATGATGCCATAGCTCGCTCTCATCATGCTAAAATATTGCTGACCTTGACTCATCAAGCTGGCATGGCTAGATGCTGTAAGAAGAGATAGAAATGTAAGTTAACATCATCTGGTTTGACATCTTGGCTTTGCATGTTCTCAAAACGCTGCACGGCCATGTGACCATCATGATTCATTCCGTAACCTCTTATAATTGCAGAATAGATAATAACATCTTGCATTGGACACATATATTGGCTCCTCAAGTATGTAAGAAGTCATTTGTACTAATAATCTAAGGGCTACATAAAAGGAATGCAGAAGCCTATTGTAGCTAGAAAAAGTTGGTTTCCTCTAAAGATACATTGTTCTCTAATGAGGTATAACGCAAAGCAATCCACTGAGGCCTTTTGCATGTGTGAGGCATTCTTCTGCAACATCTAGCTGCATCCACTTTCTACATAAGATTTGCAATAAATTCGCCATCTTTCAAGCTATGCAAGCAAAATAAATCCAAGTGCAACGATCTATCTTGTTAGAAGTGTTCCAATATAGTATCTGCAAAGCCTTCAAGGAGGAAGTTTGTCTACAATTTCATGCAAAGCATCATAAAATTGAATGAGAAACGGTGAGAATTTAAGAAAGAGAATAGACTTACATTGAGCCTGCACAATTCAATAACCATAAAAAGATTGAATGATTGAAAAGATACTGGTTTTATGAGTTATGACAGAAAATGCAATGCTCCAAAGAAATCATTCCTCAAATTTTGTATCTGAGCAGAACTTTAAAAATACCAAGAAGTTTCAAAAGGGAGGCCATTGAACATACATCATAGCTTTCAAAATGCCACAGCATAAAGCAACAATATGCCTTACCTTCATTAGAGGAAATTTGAGATCTCATTTCATCCCCATAAGAATCCTCCAATAGAATGGCTACCCTCTATTAACTGCAATTAATGCAACACCAACAACTTCATTGCTGTTGTTTTTCCCCCATAACTTTTGATCCACTTGTCAAAATGTTGCGGCGTTCGTTGCATTAGATGCGGAATGAAAAGATCTTTCCAATGATATATGGTTATGATGTATTTCAATATGGTCATATGCGTTAACCTTAAAAAAATATGATGTTTTGCTTATTTTTTATATATTTATATCGTAAAAGATGTATGAATGGGTTATCACTAGATAGATCTTGTGAAGACGAACCCATTGCTACAAAAAGTTTTCGAATCGGAGTTTTGGATCAAAAGTTATAATGAAAAAATGATTCTACAGAAGTTAGTTGCAGCTGCATTAATTACAGGCTGCCACATAATACTGGAATGAGATATACTGAAGCTCTTCTCTTATTGGACAGTTTAAAAAGCTGACATGGCATTTTAAGCATCCCTTAATGGGACAAAATGTGATCTCATTTTTCCTCTAATGCCTTATGTGAGAAATTTCGACGTTCCTCTGCCATTGCATATTTCTTCCCCTTGTTGCCCTTGTTGTCAACATTTACATTTGTAAGGCATCTATAGAATATGCTTACCAGCACATAGACTTGGCATCATAGACTTGGCATCATGGGAGATGCCATGGTCCCTGCAAGCAAATAACAATTAGATATTAATAAGTGAAGTTAATCGATACTTCACATAAACATCATGTGCAGCCTGTAGTAAACATAGCCTAAGAGAGAAACCATACAGAATGGAGCTGGAGAAGACCTGTACTTCCTTCTATTAAATCAGTCATACATTATAGATAGGGAGCAAGGCCAAAGGATCAGAGACATATATCAATGATGTGGCATAGAATTAAACACGACCACATCCAACATGCTTTGGCGGTTTTGTAAACCCCAAGACCAAATGCCAGTAATTTTTCCAAATGTTGAAGCCCATCCAGCAGCTCCCTAGAAGATAAGCCATGCATCTGCAGATTTGGGTTAAATTCTGGACAAAAACATAGAACAAAGAACCAAGAAATTTACCCTGTGGAACATGCTCCAAAACCCATCAAAATCGGCGTAAGATTAAACCCACCAAGCTGAGGTATGTGTTTTGCTTTTGATTACATCAATCTTCTGTGATTTGCTGGTTCTGTACGTCTACTTGGTAAACTATGCAGGGAGCAGCTACCAAGCTCCTATCATGAAACTCAAAAATAAATCTTGAACTATGGATATTTCCAGGCCCATCTAGAACCAACAATCTTGTTCCTGCTAAAGGCTAATTAGCCCACGTAGCTACTTCCATGACTCGCATCTCACCTTCTAAACTAAAAGGTATAACCATGTTGGCATCATAACAATTTTCCTTTGACATTAATTAAGACTTGCCCACCTCTAGCATGCCCACCTCTAGTTTTGCAGGCAGATCTTCAGCTATGGTGGCATGTTCTCTGCCTTTTTCGTCTGTTACCTCTAATCAGGGCATCCCTGCTTCAAATCCGACCATACCTCAACCATATCTTGATGTTTCCATCCAAAATCCGGCTGCCCATACAAATCCAGGTGCCCATGCTCCAAATCCGGCTGCCTCTGCTCAAAACCCAGCCGCCTTTGCTCATGCCACCGCTTCTTCTGCTCGAAATCTTCGGATTTCCTCCGGATTTCATGGCCCAGCAGCCCACCCACATCAAAATCTGGCTGCCTTGGCTCAGAATCCGACTGCCTTGGCTTAGAATCCGGCTGACTCCGCTAATACAGCTGCTCCTGTGCAAAATTCGGCTACCCCAGTTGCCCCTTTGAAAATTTCGGCAGCCCCTTGGCTCAATCCGGCTGCCCCTTGGCTCAATCCGGCTGCCCCTGTTTTGGCTGCTCCCTGCTCTATGGCTTTTCGCCCTGGGCTGCCATATCAACATAAGATAAAGATTAATTAAGATAATTAAATGGCAAATCAACATAGCTAACTTTAATCTTTTTTACTCAAGTTCAAGAATGTCTAATGTACTATTACGTACCTGTGGTGACGTATCATATATTTGTACATATAGCATATAAATACGTGAAACATCACATTCTCCCCACTTTAAAAAGGATATTGTCCTCAGCATCAAGACTACACTTGCTCTTGGGCAACACATCACATGCTGGAAGCAAGTCTCCCCTCCTCCCGCTCAGCCAAATGCTGCCCCTGCTGCCTCTGCTTCTGTTTGTCCGAAGTCTGCCCCCGCAACTCAGTCTGCTCCCGCTACTGGTCCATCCGTGACACAAACTGCACAAGCATCTCCGACCGCTCAATAGGAATTGTGCGTCCGGGTGGTGGTCTGGAACTGTCGGGGTTTCCCGTGGCAGAAGGGCGATAGCCTCAATTCAGTAGCTGTGGACATGGACCTCATCTTCCTCATGGAGACATGGGAACACCCAGGCCACAGGTTGCCCGATCTGCCAGGGTACCAGCATTTTTCAGTGTTCAATGGTTGTACAGGGAGAAGTGGGCACGGTGGGGTTGCTGCTACTACTTAGGGTAGCCTTGGCACATTTGGTTTCCCTCCGTAAGACCGGCGGACATAAGCGCTACATGTGGATCCGTTGCACCACCGGCGGAGATCCTCTCTTCCTAGGCGCTTGCTACTTTCCCCATGCGAGAGAGTCCCTTCTATCACGCCACCCGGAGGTGGGGATGGACCCCAGACGCCGCTCTATATGATGACATACAAAGAACACAAAGCGGATGGGCGAGTCATGCTCCTTAGAGACTTCAATGCGCGAGCAGGGGGTGGAACAGGCCATGCTATTTGGACCCCTCGCGGATGGCGTCGCGGTCGCCCCGCAGAGGCGAGCTTTGCACACGGCACTCGGATGGCGGTCCGTCACCCGCCGCGCAGACAATTGCTCCTCGATGTGCGGTATCTTTGACCGCTCATATGCAATGGCCTACCACAATGGCCCTCTTCCCACGGGTACACTTGCAAACGGGACAATCACGGGCGGAACTAGTGTCGTGGATTATGTCATAGTGGGTCACAAGCAGATGTACACCTTGTCGGCCATTTTCACATCAGCCGCATAGCCGGGATTCGGGAGGAGGCCGACTCGGATCACCTCCCACTCTATGTGAAGTCGGCACGGGCGGCCGCTGCGGCCCCTCGAGAGCGATTACCTTGCCTCGGTTTGGCGCTTTGGATTATGAGCAGCTGAGGCTTACGCCGACATGCTCGCAGAAGCCCTCCCGCAGGTTCTGCGGGCACACACCGGAGGAGCAAATCGACCATTTGGTTGAGCTCCTCGCAGCGAGGGCGGACAAGTGCTTTGGGAGACCTCCCCCACGCCAGAGATCAGAGGCCGCAACCTTCCCGCGTAACAGATGGTTTGATGCTGAGTGTAAGGAATGCAAACGCGCACTCCGTCTCATCGTGGATCAGGACACGCGAGCTCAGGCCACCAGCCATTACCGTGCCTTCCTCAAGGAAACAAAGGCAAGGCACCTGGCAAGGCACCAAGGAGAAATGTTCGGCCTACTGGAGGCCCACCCGAGAATTTTCTGGCGCAGGGTACTCTGCAGGCCAGCACAGCCTACGGAGAACATCACGGCGGTGCAATGGCAAGGCACCCAAAAATAAAACCAATATGGGTTTTCACGCTAGTTATATATAAAAAACCATTTAATAAAACCAATGCATCTTTGTGGGTTGATATCATTAAGAACCTTATATGGGTTTGAAATGGTGTTCAATAAGGTGGATTTTTAACATGTTTTATAGTAATAATTAAAGATAGTGCTTTATATCTATGGTTTGTGAATGTGATACATCATAGTGATAATAAGATGAGGTTTAGTATAATGCTATGTTAACATGGTTTTTAGAATGCTAAACTAACATGGCTAAGTGATGTGGTAAATTTATAAGCTTCTCAATGTGCTTTTGTATGTCATAAGTTATAATTGTTGAATGGTCTAAAGCCTTGCATGTTTAGTAAATTGAAATCATAAGGCTTTTAGTATCAAATGATGGTTTTGTACATTTGTTTTGAAGTCACTAGCATTTTGTTTATAGTGGTTTCTTAGTGCAAAGTCTTTCTAGGTAGTAGGGTTTTGTTAGAAAAAACCCTTCCTAGTTGGTGTGTTCTTTGAAGTTGTCAAGGTCATATATCGTTAATGTCTTATTTTTGAAAGCATGGTCATATAACACTACGGTTTTCCTTTGGCAATAGGAGTATTCCAAGAACTTGCAAAATTGAAAAACAATAAAAACAAATAGAAAGAGCTCTGAGGATTCGAACCTTAATTTAACCATTATCCCCAAAGTACATACGTTTTTATTATAATAATAATAAATAAAAAAAAAAACCCCTTTTAAACCTGTTAAAACAGACTTTTACCTTTCATGGACTTTTGCAAAGACCACTTCCGGTCAATAAGCAGCCTTAAGCCAAATCAGGTGTACATTTGACTTAAGCCTTAAAATGGTTAGCATTTATCAAGGCAAAAGCAATTACCACATTCTGCAATCTACAAGGAGTTCCCCCTTCCCTAGATCTTATAAACATAATTTCATCCAGAGTCCAAAAAAGTTCTCCATAAATCTTTGTATTACCAATGTTAATATACTTTTTGAAGTCTAAAAGACTGCTTTTTCTAGACTGAAATTAAAATATCCAGCATACTTAGATTAACAAATTATCAAACCTGAATCATTTGATATGAAAGCACTGACCTTAGCCAGCATATTCCGTACAAAATAATTTTCAAGGCCTAGAGGTCACTACCTTGTTGCCGAATCAATGACGTAATAGATTGTTTTATTTTTTCAGCTTAATCTTCTATCCTTTGTCATCTTGTCTTGTAAGCTTTTCCAATTTGAAATAATGGGAAAACACACGTAGGAGCAAGAAATCCCGTTACCTGCAGTGAAACCAGAGGACAGTTAGCCTAAGAAGGGTAAGAGCCTAAGTCACTAACAGGTAAGCTTAGATTTCTTGGGCTTTTCGCCCTTCACCTTTGGATGTAATCCTTAACACAATAGAAAGATAGCAAAGAATGCTTAACTTACTCTGCCTTTAACATATAGTTCACAAGCAATTTTAATATTAGCCTGCATGTTAATTCTCCCATATGTCTACCGTTTTAATAAATTAAAGCAGCCTGAAATGTGTTATGAAAACATAAAAACAGCAATATTGAAGAAACACAAGCTTCTTCTTAAGTATTAGACTTTGTAGCATCTAACTATAACATATAAGAACATCACCTATATCAATGGCCATTAATTCCTATTGGAATGCTTGAATAAATTCAGCATTAAATATATTTTAGTCATAGACAGAGATGTGAAATTAAATCTCATTTGGTCATGCTTAGATCCAAAATCTGTTCATTGCTCCATTGCATTCTAGAAAAAATAAAGAACCTGATATTTGGAGGTCGCCTTAGCTATCCTGACCACTGCAACATTTTGTGCAGGAATATATCCAGCTTATTATGAAACTTCAACCATAGCTCCTATTTTGATACTGTCTTATAGCTCCAATGCTGTGGCAGGAAAGTGTCATATGAGCATGGCAACCAGATCTATTTATGAGAACCATAAATCTTAATTCAAAAGCTTTCTTTGTTTATGTTGTTATGATCAATAGCCATTAAGGCCAAACTTCCTATCTGCCTGGTAAGAGATAGTATAAAAAACTGCATTTGATTAAGATGTCAAAGCACATCTAGAATCCATAATACTCATAGTATTTTGATAAAGCCCAAAATTGTATTACATACCTCTGTCTTAAATCATCAAGAACTAGACAACACCATTTTCAAGCCCTTTTCAGGGCAAATCCGTTTATGGCAAATCTGCATGCGGCAGTCTTTGGCACCATGCACAATTGCTAGCAATTAACATCAGGCTATACAACCGTTTTAGCAAATATGTTACACAGTAGAAGCACCACCAGATCCGACTAGCCCATTTTTAGCTCTGGAATTTCTGAAACCAAGACCTACTAATTTAGGAATCAACGAATCACAAGGAATTTTTTGGCAACTACTGTCTATGCGGCAACAAATATAGTAGCGGCCGAATGACCAGCCAGGCAATTTGCCCTAATGTTTTATGCATAAATGAAACCGTGGAAACAACCGATTGCCATCAAATCCATCTTCTTTGTACTAACAGAGAACCAAATAAGCTCCAAAGAAATCGATTTCCAACAGAAGCCATGCCGTTTTAGCGCCACACATTTGCTGGCAAAACTATACCTTATTTTTTCCGCAACATTCTAAGCGCATGCCCATGCCCTAAATAACTTTCAACTTTTGCTTCCTTCCTTCCTTCCTTTATCTTATTGTATACGAAATTGGCCTAAGCGTTGCCAAAATGCCACCATAAATAAATGCTTTGGAAATCCTCAAAATGCATCCCTTGTGAAATAAATAGGTACGTACATCCAAAGAAACATTCTTATGGTAGTTCTTGAAATGACAACTTACTAGGTCCTCAAATTCTCACTAGGCCTACCAATAAGCCCTTTTCCCAATTGAGGTACAAGGATTGCTTCTCTCAAGATAGGGTAGTTTTAAGAATTTAAAGGCATAAGTGTGGCCTACGTAATAAACCACAAAGGCCTCTTTACCTTTAATGGTACAATGTTCTCCCTCATGTGTATAATGTCAAGGCATCCATATGCAAGGACATCCATATGCAAGGGCATGTATGTAGCCCATTTTTCCACAATGTAATACCAATGGTATTGAAGGAATGCAAAAATAGACTTTCCCTTAAATATTTGGGCAATAAATTCCTTATCAATTTTTTCTTCTTCAATTAAAGCTCAAATAAGAGTAGGTTCTCAAGATATGAACTATTAAACCATATTGCAAATCTATATTCATATTTCATCGTCATTAGTATCAATCAATAATTTGAAGATTTCAAAAAGAATATTCATCTCTTCTTCTTCTTCTCCTCAACAAGTCATTCTATTCTTGCAGAATTAGTTAGCAAGCTTGTGCATCCGTTAGGGTTGAAGACGTCTTATTTTTCCAATGGTATGCCATGCAACGGTAGTCCATTAGTGTATATCTTGTCAAAATATATTAGTCCATTAACTCGTAGTACACTTTAGTATTTTCAAACAAGGTATAATGCCCATGTACTCATGAAGACGAAAGATGCCAAGTGATCCTTATAATATCATTGCATGAACTTTATTCCCACTATGTACTATGCCCCATTGGTTTACACAACTTCAAACATTTGCCATGTGCCATAGTAGTAAAGATATCAGGATCTAATGGTCCATGTTGACTCAGGTCTTGCAAAAGTTAGCATTTTTAGAATAGGTAGTGCTCATGCATTCAGGATTACTACCCTGAAATAAAATACAATTCAGGATAATAAAAAAAGCCTGCCTCCTACCGTAGGTCAGGATGGGCAAGTCATAAATAGAGTTAGCAACAAGGAGAGTAGGACCTTGTTGCCAAAGCCCTACCCTACCTATATTGCCTAATTAACTCTTATTGCAAGTATTATTTCTCTTTTAAGAGAGCCAAATGGCAAACAGATTGATCTAGTCTGGGCCAATGCCAAAAGACTAGTTTAAAAGAGCCAGAACTCTTTCTATAATCCAATTTTGTGTAAAAATTCAATCGGCATAATTTCAAAACAAATGTCATGTTACCGTTATTTTTGAATGGATTTCCTTATGTCTGCCGGGCAGTAAAGAGCTTAAAATCAGCTTAGAAAGAATTATAATTCCCATTTCCAACCCTATGCCAATCCCTATAAATATCCAATAAGTATTAATAAGAAATTATATACACTGTATTCCAACCATTTTAAGGTCCCTAGTATAACTAGAGAACCGAAGTTAATGAAAAAAACCTTTTAAACTGTTAAAAGCAGGACTTTTACCTTTCATGGACTTTTGCAAAGACCACTTAGGTCAATAAGCGACTTTTAAGCCAAATCAGGTGTACATTTGACTTAAGCCTTAAAATGGTTAGCATTTATCAAGGCAAAAGCAATTACCATATTCTGCAATCTACAAGGAGTTCCCCCTTCCCTAGATCTTATAAACATAATTTCATTCAGAGTCCAAAAAAGTTCTCCATAAATCTTTGTATTACCAATGTTAATATACTTTTTGAAGTCTAAAAGACTGCTTTTTCTAGACTGGGATTAAAATATCCAGCAGACTTAGATTAACAAATTATCAAACCTGAATCATTTGATATGAAAGCACTGACCTTAGCCAGCATATTCCGTACAAAATAATTTTCAAGGCCTAGAGGTCACTACATTGTTGCCGAATCAATGACGTAATAGATTGTTTTATTTTTTCAGCTTAATCTTCTATCCTTTGTCATCTTGTCTTGTAAGCTTTTCCAATTTGAAATAATGGGAAAACACACGTAGGAGCAAGAAATCCCGTTACCTGCAGTGAAACCAGAGGACAGTTAGCCTAAGAAGGGTAAGAGCCTAAGTCACTAACAGGTAAGCTTAGATTTCTTGGGCTTTTCGCCCTTCACCTTTGGATGTAATCCTTAACACAATAGAAAGATAGCAAAGAATGCTTAACTTACTCTGCCTTTAACATATAGTTCACAAGCAATTTTAATATTAGCCTGCATGTTAATTCTCCCATATGTCTACCGTTTTAATAAATTAAAGCAGCCTACCGTTTTAATAAATTAAAGCAGCCTGAAATGTGTTATGAAAACATAAAATCAGCAATAATTGAAGAAACACAAGCTTCTTCTTAAGTATTAGACTTTGTAGCATCTAACTATAACATATAAGAACATCACCTATATCAATGGCCATTAATTCCTATTGGAATGCTTGAATAAATTCAGCATTAAATATATTTTAGTCATAGACAGAGATGTGAAATTAAATCTCATTTGGTCATGCTTAGATCCAAAATCTGTTCATTGCTCCATTGCATTCTAGAAAAAATAAAGAACCTGGTATTTGGAGGTCGCCTTAGCTATCCCGACCACTGCAACATTTTGTGCAGGAATATATCCAGCTTATTATGAAACTTCAACCATAGCTCCTATTTTGATACTGTCTTATAGCTCCAATGCTGTGGCAGGAAAGTGTCATATGAGCATGGCAACCAGATCTATTTATGAGAACCATAAATCTTAATTCAAAAGCTTTCTTTGTTTATGTTGTTATGATCAATAGCCATTAAGGCCAAACTTCCTATCTGCCTGGTAAGAGATAGAACCATCATTCATTTAAATTGGATTTATGTCTGTTCCAAAAGCACGCCACTTTTGCATACCCTTTTCTCAATATAGTGTTTTGTTGTGTGACATGCTGTTTTGCATTGTTGCAAATTTTTGCATTGTAGTACTGGGAGGTTTAACATTTTCTTGTTTTAGTGAGAAGAATGTGGTGTTTGATTAGCATTTGTAGATAACAACACATCAATATACAGAGAACACTTTTTACATTGTATTCACTTGATATGAAGATTACATCATGTAGGGACTAGTCCTTTCTTTGTCAAATAACTCTCAAGATAGGGATCCATCTCCTTAGTCCGATCTAGTTCTGGATGCGTTTTGACAACATCGATCTCTGTTTTTACCGAAGCCAAGCCACTCATGATGGACATGAATAGTACTAGAAACTCATCGTTGAGTAATCTTGTGGAGTATAAGTTGGTGGATTTAGAGCCTGACCTTGATTATAAAAGCACTTAAGAGCATCATCATCTACTATTATGATGTCCTCTTTCTTTTGAATGCCAAGCTGATCCATCATAGTACCAAGATGTTTCACGAAGACCGGTTTGCCATCCGGATCTCTTGGATGTGGAAACTTTATACACTTACTTTGGTCCCAAATCGTCACAAAGTCTCGATTCATGCCTGGTAACACCCTAAGTACTTCATCAACATTTCTCGCGTTCCATTGAGGACCGGATGGCAACTTCGAAACAATTTGAGCGCCTCATTCATCATATCTTCTAAGTGTGGACGAGGATAGATCCACTTAGTATTCGATTCTAGAGGGACTTGCTCGAAGTCATCACTGTTAATAAGCTTAGGAAACGTTTTACACAGCACACCATTCAGATCGAACACAATGATTTTGTCACAAGCAGGTGGAGCCCTGAACCATGGAAAACAAAGAGTTAGCCATGCAAAAGTGTTACGCAATACACGCCAAGCGCGTTTTATCCTTCATAACAAAGCTACATATCGCGCTTGGCGTGAATTACCTTTCATCGTCGTAGTCATCCGCGGCAGATCTTTAGCGTCTACTTCACTCCCGGATGCTTATCGCCGGAAGCATGAACGCCACCGTTAAGTTCGGACACGTTCTCTTCTATGAAAGCTACCACGGGGTTTGATTCCTAACCTCGGTGGTTGCATCCGAGCTTGCATGATCATCCCGGCCGGTATCGAGAAGGCTGCGACTTTTCATTCCCCCAACCTGGACATTACGACACGGAATGTTATCAAGCATGGACTTCAAATTTTTCTCCATGCTCTCACGTTCCCGCTCTAGCATTTCGGCCTTCTCCTCGGGGGTTGCATTGCTTTTGAACATTGCCGAGTTGCACTTTCGGAGGCTTTTTGTGAACTAGTATTCATACGCCCTTCGTAAGGTACCAAAGCGAATTGTTTTTTATCTTTGACAGGACCCCAATCAGCCGTGGCTAGTACCTTTTCGAAAAACACTTCAAGGAAATCCCTGGACTGGTCATCGTTGACGAAACTTAAACATCTTCTTGATGTCTTCAGGGCCTCTCTACCAATATACCCTCCAACATGCAATTCACAGCAAGTGGTATCAAGTGGTGCAAATGCCTCAACAAGATAGCTTGCCAGATTGATTGCAAACCCATGTTTATTCAAGGGTCCCTTTTCTTTTGTCAGCAATTCCAGAGTGATGTCTTTGCGGTAGAGGTTAGGAACATCAAATTCCTCGCATTCATTTTCTTCATCCTCATCATCTGCTTTGTAGAAGACATTTTTCAAGTTGGGTTCATCCAGAAGAAAACACCATGCACCTTTATCCGATGCCCCTTTGCTCTTAGCTACCTCATAGTCGTCATCTGGCACAAGGGATATCATTATGAAGATTATACAAGCGCTTTTATACTGCATCCTCAAATCAGTATCCTTTGTCTCAAAGAGAAGAGAGCCTTCCCTAACGACCTTTAGGCATTCCAAGTCGTATGAAGCCATCAAAGCATGCATATGAGGCTCTCCTGGGGGGCATATGATGACAATAGTAAAGAGTTTCTGAGTTGTTAAGCCTATGCAGCTACTAAAAAAACTGTTGTACTCCTGTTGAGTCATCCCCTTCTCTCCTTTTGCAGTCCTGCTATCCAATACAAACAGAGAAACATTAGAGGCAATTTGAGATCTCATTTCATCCCCATAAGAATCCTCCAATAGAATGGCTACCCTCTATAAACTGCAATTAATGCAGCACCAACAACTTCATTGCTTTTGTTTTTCCCCCATAACTTTTGATCCACTCGTCAAAATGCTGCGGCGTTTGTTGCATTTGATGCGAAATGAAAAGATCTTTCTAATGATATATGATTATGATGTATTTCAATATTGTCATATGCGTTAACCTTAAAAAAATATGATTTTTTACTTATTTCTTGTACATTTATATCAAGAAAGGTATATGAATGGGTTATCATTAGATACATTTTGAGAAGACGAACCCATTGCTACAAAAAGTGTTTGAATCGGAGTTCTGGATCAAAAGTTATAATGAAAAAATGATACTACGGAAGTTAGTTGCAACTGCATTAATTACAGGCTGCCACATAATACTGGAATGAGATACACTGGAATTCTTCTCTTATTGGACAGTTTAAGAAGCTGACGTGACATTTTAAGCATCCCTTAATGGGACAAAATGTGATCTCATATTTCCTCTAATGTATTACGAGGGCCTATTGTTGTATCGGGTAGGAGACCTTTATAGCCAGTAGAGACCAGGTATTGGAGTGCAGGTAAGTCACCACCAACATCTTTTAGGACGACAACCTTTCTTCTGAGCTCAGCCATCACCTTATCTGATAGCTTTGAGGTGTGCTGTTGGTTCTTTGATTTCCTGTTTTGCAGAAATTCCTTCGACCAAAAGACGTATTTCTTGATGTCATCAGCAGACACGCCATACTTGTCTAGCAGGCCGACTTCGCAACAATGTTACATCACCGGATAGCTTTCAAGTTCTTCACCAACCGCTACCTTCATAACTTCGTGATGTTCTTTATATGAGTGCAACAATCAATGAAGGACATTTTGTCCTTAACTGAAGAAGCCTTCTTGTACAGAACTTCTTTGTTTATGCATTGATTTAACAACCAAATGATTTCATCATCTTGGAGGCCCTGTACTTTCCTCATCTCGGTAGTCTTGAGATCAAATATTGAAGTATCTTGAGGAGGCACTCGTCCCATTGGGTCTGGTAGCTATTTCTGAGCATAAGCATCCCAGAACTCGTTCCACTTCGCCCAGACTTCGTCCTTAGCGAAGACGATCTTGTAGGCATCTGTAGGACCTCTGGAAGCTGCTTCAGACGTCTCGCCTGCTTCCTCCCCAGTTTTTTTTCCTGTTTTTTTTGCTCTTGGTTTCCTATCTTGGATGATAGTCTGAGCCAAGGTCTTTTCCAATGCCTTAAACTCCTCAGACTTCGTTCCTCCCTGTTTTGTTTGCAGGGGTCTTCCATATTCTATCCATTGCTGGCGGGCATGACGGAGTTGTTCCACGTAAGGGCTGCACGTGTAAGGAAAGCATGTCAGCCAATATGAGCAGGGCATACAAAAATTAACCGCTTTTTAGATCAAAGCAAAGCGGGATAATCGGGAATGCGCAAGAAAGGGGGTTTTTTACCACGATTTGCCAACCATTAGGGGTTTATGCCATTATCCGGGCAAAATATATACATTAAATTAGCTTCCACGGATCGGTATACTAGGGATGTTTTTGGGTGAATTGGCAAACGATGAAATGTCCATACCCTTTTATTACTAAGTGCAGGGGGGCCAATATTCATCCGCGTGTATTCATCCTAACATTTGGCGGATGAATACACGCCGGTGTGAATTGGCAAAGATGAATACACGCCCGCGCATTCGCTACCGGGTGTATTCATCCATCCTGATGAAAATGAATACCGCCGGTTCATTGGCAAATTGCATTAGCGCCTGATGAAAATGCAGTTCATTGGCAATTCGCGCATGGCGTGTATTTATGCTGACAATTCGCGGACGAATACACCCCAGGCGCGAATTGGCAGCATGAATTCACGCCAGGCGCGAATTGGCACGCCTTGACAAACGCTGGACCTACTCTACTACTGTTATTGCTACTTGATATATCTGACTCTATTCCACCAAATATACTAACCTTTTATAAAGAAAGACTTCGCCCATTTCGTTCAATGTTGCACTAATCTATGCCAGTTCCTCTGCAGGGGTATGGGGGCTTAGAAACCGACACCTCCTGTGGTTGTAATGCAGCAGATACATTGTTTGTCCGGTTTGCTTAGCCTGGTTGGATAGGGATCGTTGTGCCTCAATAGAATGCTGTCCGTCAATAATAAGGAAGCATACATTAGGGTTCTCCACGGTTATCTCTTCTATTGTTGTCCACTGGAGTGGAGCATCCTTTTTCTTATCCCAAGGAAGCACGTCTGCTGGCATAGGAACTTGGCCTGGATTCCTCACCATCGCCCTCAATATTTCTCTTGCATGCTCAGGGTCATACCTCCTGCTAACAAGACTTGACTTATGTGATCTCACCAGACGGTCAACATGGATGGGATGTGTAAAAGATTGGCCAAGTGGGTAGTTATGCGCATACTTGACTAGCCTACTCATTGCCTCCGGCTGCAATTTCTTTTTCGAGTCATTTTACGCCAAAATGCCATCAAGCAATTGCGGTGGGGATGTCCTTTCCTAAGTCCAGCAATCTTCGTACATCCCTGATATCATTTTGATGCTTCATCTCCTCCAGGTAGTAACTTGGAGAAGGTCCTCGCAAAGCTCTCCTCACTGTAGACACCCCTTCACTAATAGAAACTGGATTGAGGACAGAAGAATAGAGGACGAGAGTCACATGCTCAATGAATGTACATCATACAAAGACATAAGAAGCAGGTATAGGTTTATAAGGTGGGGACAATCGACACACACCCTCATGGCGAAAGAGGAGACAAAAGCGGATCTAGCAGATGCAATCAAGGAGATGGTAATTAACGGGCTAAATGGAGCTCTGAGTGGCATTGTTCATAGCATAAAATCAGTCCAGAGTTGACGTTTTGGATATTAGAAGCAACGGATTCTGGACGTATTTATTAGTCTTTCTGAGCAGAAATGGTTCTTTTAGCCGCTCCATCTTCTTAGGTGTTTGATGCATTTGGTGCTTCCTGGGTTTCACTCATTTTCGTGAAATTTGCCACAATATTCGGAAGTGCAGGTGAGGAAATCAAGAAACCATATATATCTTGGAATTTTCTGCTGTAACAACCAACAATGAGGTACTTCTTTCAGGCTCACGTATGTTTTTAGTGGCATATAAGTTTCTTTAGCTATTATTTGCTGGGTGTTTGTTTTGTGTAGCATCAGAGCATGCCAAGGAATTTGAGCGGGAATGGCTGTGACTATACTCCAGTTTTGCCTTATCCAAAATTTTTGTAATGTTTCTTGTGGTACGTCCTTTGAAACTTTCCCAGATCATGGCGCCAAAATGCACTCCTGGCTGGTGCAAAATGGATCTGGAGACTTGCGCTAATTTTTTTGGCTCAATACTTGTGATTTCTAGCTGTGCCTTTATCTTTAAGATGTGGAAGACTTTACCTGCGTCTTTGCAACTGAAGCAACCGAGAAGATTTTTGATACGCTAAAATTTACGTGACCTATCTTGAAATTGAATAACATTCAAAATGATATTGTTAGACTTTTTAAAGAATGAGAAGGAGCTGAGCTCCTATTCTGATGACGTTTTTATCATTTGTGCAGGTTGAGAATATTAGCTAGGTGTCAAACAAAAATGAAGAGATAATTTATTCCTCCAACTTCAATCTGTAAGATAAGCAAACATACTGGTGGCGATCCAAAATTCCATTCTGGCTATGTAACTTGCATGCCTGTATGTTATGCGAGTCTGAGGTTGAGTACTATAGCCATTCTGGTAAGTTCAAACTGAATGTAAGTTCAAGTTTTTGCTATTGTATTATTGTATTTTGATTCTACATTCCTTATATGTAGCCCATAGTAACTTTAAATCTGGATCTAGGTTTTATTGACAGCATGGCAAAGAGTTATGCACTTAGAAATACCACGTTGGCAGATTATTTGTAGGATGCGGAGCCGCTGGAAATTAGATTAGCTTTAGACGACAAGCTATATAGCTTTAAAAAGGAAGGTACTTTGTTTATGTCAATTTTATTTCCTGCTCCTTTGGATGCCCCGAGATTGCTTCTTATTTTTACAGGCATTTGTCAAGCCTCATGTATGGTTGGGCCTCGATCTTGGGATCGACAAACTATGGAAGTAGAGCTGTTTGGAAGAACATTCGAATGAGAGTGTTGGGTGCCTGGGTTTCATTAATGCAAATTTGCAAGTTTTTGTCTCCTCCTGCCGCGATTTTAGCCTTGGATCGAATACATGGTCGAGATGTGTCTTCCTCCTTTTCCGACAGCGGTTGGGTCTTCATTCTCTGCTGGTTGCATTGCGTGATGAGTTCAAGACAAAATTATCTAAGATGGTCATATTATCTTATGAAAAAAAAGAACATACCATTTTAGTTTTCATATTATGATGAGTGTGCCGTTCATCTCAATTCTTCTCTGTATGTAGCCTGGGAATGGTACTCCACAAATTCAAAGCACAATGGGCTTCGCTTCCAGGCAAATACTCCCTATGTGAGGTATGTTCTTTTTTTTCATAAGATAATATGACCATCTTAGTTTTCATATTATCACCTTTGAGCTTGCCGTTCAGTTCAATTCTTCTCTGCATGTAGCCTGGTTAAACCTTTGTGCGGCATTCCTTTGCAAAAGAGGCATCTCAAGCCATTGAAAGTAAGCAGTATGACTACATTGTTGTAGGAGGAGGAGCTACAGGATGTCCTCTTGCAGCAACTCTGTCTCAAAGATTTTCAGTGCCCCTTCTTGAAAGAGGAGGGGTGCCATATGGGGTACCAAGCCTAGAACACATTTCAGGATTCCATGAGAACCTGATCAACTTTCACAAATATACATCTCCACCACAAGGGTTTAGATCAGAAGATGGAGTAGAATGCCACAAAAAAGGGTTCTAGGTGGAGGAACTGCAATAAATCTTTGGTTTCTACACTAAAGCCCTCCCTCGTTTGTAACTAAGTGGCTGGGATGATTATTTGATAAACGAGTCCTATCAATGGGTAGAAAACAAAGTAGTTTTTCAACCAATATTGCCTTTATGGCAGAGTGCCTTAAAAAGGCCCTTGTTGAGGCTGGTGTAGGCCCCGATAATGGCTTCACATATGACCATGTTCAAGGCACCAAGATCGGAGGTACTATTTTTTACCCGAGTGGCAAAAGGCATACTTGTTGCTGATTTGCTAGAGTATGTTGTGCCCGAAAATATAGAGGTGTTGATTCATGCAATCAAGCAAGACCGAATCTGTTCCATTCTAATCAAGGTATATGGTTTGTAAATGTTTGTTAGTATTACGGCATTGAATCTTCTAAGTTCATGCATTGCATTGTAGAATGTTCCTTGTATGTTTGTCCGCACAAGTTAATCTGTAGGAAGGAATGTGGAGAGGCACCGGTTCTCTACCATGAACTGTTGAAGGGGATATTCATTGGCCATTGCAATTTCAGGAGGAGGTTGGATTTGCTTCACATTACGTATTGTATTCACTATCTATTTTGAACACCATCGGTTTCTTCATGGGCCATCATTTCTTCTAGCCTATTATCAGTCATATGGGGGCTAACATTGAGATCCTTATGTTCATTTATGAGTTGTTTGCTTGAATCCTCCTGGGCTATAAAATACAAATGTGCATATCTTTCTTGTAGATTATGAAGCCCTTTCTTGTAGGTTCTGAAGCCCACAAATTTGGCAAAGAAATGTAGAAGTTGCCATGTAGAAGACAAAAGCAAAGATAACTTTAGGTGCTGCAAGAAATTTGCCATTTGGTTCAGCCGACTATATATGGATCATCATTGCTCAGTCTGTCATGTTCCTTTCTCGGTAATCAATTGTACGGTTCAGCCATTACTTATCTAGCCTCACATTTACACTTTCCTTTGCCATTAAAAGGTCCCCTTTGTCTAGCTAAAATATATTTAGATTCAAATGAGCATTGAGCTATTAAGCTCATCGAGGATACTCAAGCGTGAGCTTCTTGTACCATGAATTTCTAAAGTTCCATTACCACCACTTAGGCATTGCAAAGTCAAGACCTTAAATAAGGCAACTGTTTATTATGTCTGCTAGGGCAGAAGCATTGGTTACAGAGTTCCATGCTTGCAAATGAGGCACGAATGATGGTTTGTGCAGCATATAGGTAGGTTCAGGGACCAACAAGACATGCATATAACAGGTAGATTAAGATGGATAACTCGACAAAATTTGGCATTGAAATATTATAACATCCTTAGCCTTTTATAGCACAGATGCCCATCACATCAAATGCTACTGCAGCTAACTTTTTATGCAAAGATTATTATGCTTCCTATGCTTGACTTTTTTGGGGTGTAGATTGCACCCTTATCTGGCCTGGAAAGAGTTGCTGCCTACGTGACAAAGTCCATAGCTAGAATAGTTTGTTTCTTTGTTCTATTATTTATTTATCATAATCACATTTGCAATTGAATAAAGCTCATCTTTTTGCAATACTCATCATTTACAGTGGAGGAAAGATATTGCTTTTATTTTCTCTACCTTTCTAGACCCAAAGGAGATAGCAAATCAATGCCGTCCAAGTCTTTTTTGTGCAATGCCTTGCATTTTTATTTATGTCTTGGATGTTTTGCATGCAAAAGCCTTAGGAAATCAATTTGTTTTATATTTAACTTTGGTCTACTTTTATCACACATTTCCCCAATTATTTGAGGCTTCAAACATAGTACATAGCACCTTATTGCAGCCTCAATCAAGGATATTATTGCTTTAAGTTTATTTTGATACATGGAATGTGCGAGTATGATTGTGGTAAAATCAAGTACACCGTTGCTTGAAGAATATATTGACAAACTTAAAAACCCTAAATCCATTGGAGGTTGTCAACTATGCATCTATTAATTTTTTAATTTAATCCCGACAGAAGCCCAGCAACGCTGGGCACTTTTTCTAGTCAATCAATAATTTAAAGATTTCAAAAAGAATATTCATCTCTTCTTCTTCTTCTCCTCAGCAAGTCATTCTATTCTTGCAGAATCAGTTAGCAAGCTTGTGCATCCGTTAGGGTTGAAGACGTCTTATTTTTCCAATGGTATGCCATGCAATGGTAGTCCATTAGTGTATATCTTGTCAAAATATATTTGTCCATTAACTCGTAGTACACTTTAGTATTTTCAAACAAGGTATAATGCCCATGTACTCATGAAGACGAAAGATGCCAAGTGATCCTTATAATATCATTGCATGAACTTTATTCCCACTATGTACTATGCCCCATTGGTTTACACAACTTCAAACATTTGCCATGTGCCATAGTAGTAAAGATATCAGGATCTAATGGTCCATGTTGACTCAGGTCTTGCAAAAGTTAGCATTTTTAGAATAGGTAGTGCTCATGCATTCAGGATTACTACCCTGAAATAAAATACAATTCAGGATAATAAAAAAAGCATGCCTCCTACCGTAGGTCAGGATGGGCAAGTCATAAATAGAGTTAGCAACAAGGAGAGTAGGACCTTGTTGCCAAAGCCCTACCCTACCTATATTGCCTAATTACCTCTTATTGCAAGTATTATTTCTCTTTTAAGAGAGCCAAATGGCAAACAGATTGATCTAGTCTGGGCCAATGCCAAAAGACTAGTTTAAAAGAGCCAGAACTCTTTCTATAATCCAATTTTGTGTAAAAATTCAATCGGCATAATTTCAAAAACAAATGTCATGTTACCGTTATTTTTGAATGGATTTCCTTATGTCTGCTGCAGGCAAAGAGCGAAAATCAGCTTAGAAAGAATTATAATTCCCATTTCCAGCCTATGCCAATCCCTATAAATATCCAATAAGTATTAATAAGAAATTATATACACCTGTATTCCAACCATTTTAAGGTCCCTAGTATAACTAGAGAACTGAGTTAATGAAAAAAAACCTTTTAAACCTGTTAAAACAGACTTTTACCTTTCATGGACTTTTGCAAAGACCACTTCCAGTCAATAAGCAGCCTTAAGCCAAATCAGGTGTACATTTGACTTAAGCCTTAAAATGGTTAGCATTTATCAAGGCAAAAGCAATTACCATATTCTGCAATCTACAAGGAGTTCCCCCTTCCCTAGATCTTATAAACATAATTTCATTCAGAGTCCAAAAAAGTTCTCCATAAATCTTTGTATTACCAATGTTAATATACTTTTTGAAGTCTAAAAGACTGCTTTTTCTAGACTGGGATTAAAATATCCAGCAGACTTAGATTAACAAATTATCAAACCTGAATCATTTGATATGAAAACACTGACCTTAGCCAGCATATTCCGTACAAAATAATTTTCAAGGCCTAGAGGTCACTATCTTGTTGCCGAATCAATGACGTAATAGATTGTTTTATTTTTTCAGCTTAATCTTCTATCCTTTGTCATCTTGTCTTGTAAGCTTTTCCAATTTGAAATAATGGGAAAACACACGTAGGAGCAAGAAATCCCGTTACCTGCAGTGAAACCAGAGGACAGTTAGCCTAAGAAGGGTAAGAGCCTAAGTCACTAACACGTAAGCTTAGATTTCTTGGGCTTTTCGCCCTTCACATTTGGATGTAATCCTTAACACAATAGAAAGATAGCAAAGAATGCTTAACTTACTCTGCCTTTAACATATAGTTCACAAGCAATTTTAATATTAGCCTGCATGTTAATTCTCCCATATGTCTACCGTTTTAATAAATTAAAGCAGCCTACCGTTTTAATAAATTAAAGCAGCCTGAAATGTGTTATGAAAACATAAAATCAGCAATATTGAAGAATAAGTATTAGACTTTGTAGCATCTAACTATAACATATAAGAACATCACCTATATCAATGGCCATTAATTCCTATTGGAATGCTTGAATAAATTCAGCATTAAATATATTTTAGTAATAGACAGAGATGTGAAATTAAATCTCATTTGGTCATGCTTAGATCCAAAATCTGTTCATTGCTCCATTGCATTTCGGATTTGCCAGTAGATGCCGAAAAACATACTGAAGGTTTGTGCCATAGCCTTAAACTGGATTTCTTTGTAGGAGCTCTTAGGTTTTTGCAACATATACCTCTGGATAAATGCATGTTTGAAGCTAATACATGGCTTATACAGAAGCATTTGTGATCTGACTGTCTAAAACATGCTATATATGGCAAAAACGAATTTGCTCCAAGCAAAAACGAATTTGTAAGAAGACATTGAGAGGATCGATTGTACTTCATAAACTGGACAGAAGCAAAAACGAATCTGCTTCAGTGAATATGAACTTGTCCTTATATTTTCATGCTATGGTGCCAGGGCTGGAATGGCAAGGAGCCAACAGGGCAAAATGATCCTTGAGCTGGATGCTAAGACACAGATTTGAATCTTTACCGGCTGAGCACTATTTGTATGCATGTACAGATCTAGATCTATATGATCTGATTAAGGAGCTGTAACAATAAGGTACTGTGATTTGATGCTTTACAATCTTAGTTCAAAAGGCAACTACGATTTCTGCTTTGTCTATATAAGAACTGTTTATGAAGAATATGGCATACCGATAGCATAAATTTAGAGGCTTATATTGCTGGTGAAGTTTAATTTGCCATGTTATGTTTGCTCTTACCAGTTATACAGGACAGGGACTCTGGTCTTTATTGTTGTTGATCATAACAACATAAAATACGAGAAGAAACATTTGCGGATATGTGGATATGCAAACTCAATAAGACTGCTAGACATCACATACATGATGGTGAACACAAATCAGGTTGGACAATTATATTTACTTGTGAAAATGCTTCAATATAAATGAGATGCTTGAACTTAGTTGGAAATAACAGGCCTCTTAAAGAGCATTCGAAGCTAAACTGTTACAATAACAGTTTTGATATCTAAATATGAATGCACTTGTACTTATATGTGGATAATATATGCTTTTCAAAATGACTCGGGAAGCTCAAAATGGTAAAAATAATATGCCTTGTGAGCCGGCTTATGCCTCCATACTTAGCAAGATTTTGATTGATGATTGGCATGCTCTATAGTTGAAGTATATTGGTGAATATAAATTGACAAAATGTAATATGGTCAAGATATTAAATGGATATGGAATTATGCTAGTAAACGGATTATGTTCTTACACTTTATGCTATAAATCTGATTTATGATTTATGATTAAGACCAATTATGCTTACAGGTTCAAATGTCTTAATTAGAAGACTTAATATGTTAAAAATATCATTCCAGTTTCTTTCTCGTTGATGTTAACTCAGGGCAAAAGGATACAATTGGTGATCAGTGATAAACTGAGAGACCCAATGTACCTTTTGGCCCTTGCACATTTACCGTTTTCACGCTAATTGTGTATTGATTGGCTGCAGGTACGGCTTCTCTCCTCCAATTGTCTCTTATTTGCTGTTAGGGTGGCGTCAACTTGGAGATGGAATTACTGGAAGCGTTACTAAAGCTGCATTTACTTTGTAACTCTACTTTTTTACTCGATACATAGATGGGAATATTTTACAGTAATATTTCATGTCGCTATTTTGATCATACATGGGAATAATCTACAATAATATTTTATATCTACATTTTACGTCTCTACTTTGATCATACATGGTTACAATCTACAGATTTAATGTACGAATCTTCTAATATAATGCTCTGCTACTTTACTGTTTTACTATCATACTTTTATACGTATTTTAGGTAATATGCCTTCTAGTTGTGGCCTGGGTAACGCCAGGATGGATATGTGTTGGGTAATCTTTGCCTTGAACGAATATGGTTTAGTAAAACGTTTTTACTAATATCTGTAGTCTTGGTGAAGATGTGTCGAAGAAGAAAAAAGAAAAAAGAAAAAAGAAAAAAGAAAAAAGAAAAAAGAAAAAAGAAAAAAGAAAAAAGAAAAAAGAAAAAAGAAAAAAGAAAAAAGAAAAAAGAAAAAAGAAAAAAGAAACAAGAAACAAGAAACAAGAAAAAAGAAACAAGAAACAAGGAAGTTTCATGGCAGAATAATTCTTGTCAGGTGCACTGCCACTACTGCTGTTTGGTTTTGTGATACCTGAACTTTTACTACTAGGAGTATTGGTCTGTCTGAAGGAGAGAGGCCTCAGTGACAATTCAACAATTTCCGCAAGTCTGTTTCCTCCAAAAGTCATTTTCAGATTTTTGTCAGGGTTTTCAGCATAAAAGAGTGTCATGTCAATCAGAACTCTTCTCACTTCAAGATAAGACAGATATGCAAGAATAGCAGGTTTGAGGATATTGTGGAGTAATTTGGTTATGCAAACCATTTTAACAATAGGCGTGGCTCCAGGGTATAAAGTATCAAGGTTGTTAAGTAAGAACCATACAGCATGGTCCACCTAAACTATCCCGCTATTACACTCCTCTTTATTTGCATTTTTACTTTTGTTAGTAGTCTTGATGCATCCACAAGTCAAAAAAGGACAGTGTGTTCTCCACAGTTTTTTTAGGTAAAAACCATCTCGTTTATCATTTGAAAAAGCCATGTTCCCTTTCTGGCTGACAAAAACTCCAGAATTCCTGATACACTCTAGCTCAAAGAAATTAATGTCAAATGGTACCACAACTTCTTTTTTTGGAAAATACTTATCTAACTTTCCTGCCTTATGGATACCAGTTCTAATTTCATCATCACAGATCCCTGTTAAAGCCTTCCAAGTTTCCACATTGATAGGTGCTAAGGCCCCAAAGTTCTGACTCTTCCATAAAGCATGTCCCCATGCAGCACCGTAGCACTCAACATTCTGTTCAGGAATCAAAGGAAATTTAGAAGAGTTAACCAAAGTCAAAGTAGGTACCTCATCGTGTTCAGGGTCATCTTGTGAGCTATCCTGGTTATGATCTTTATCCATAAATTTCATATCCTCCTCTGACAAATCAGTTTCTGAAAATAGGCAGTTCTTTGTATCATCATGTAAGTAATCAGTGGTGTCATCAGCTTGTTTTTCATCCAAAGATAAAGAAGGTTTGATTTCGTGGACATCTTCCAAATGTGCTAATCCAATCATGAATTTTCTGCCCAACTCATCCTCCAAGCAAGTTCTTGCGTATAACACATTAGGCATATCATTGTATACATCTGCTATAATCCCCTTACAAGCTTCAAGTTTGAAGGCAGATTTTTTCATATCATGGAAAACTTTATTCAACCATTGAACCCAAAATAGCTAACAGGTGATTTGTCTTTCTCTACCAGACTTTTTTCTTTGTAGACAATGAAATCATGCACTTCTTTGTTTTTGATGCAGGCAATCAGGGTCTGCACACCAGCATTGGGACTTGTAATGTTACACTCGTCATAGTGTAGCAATATTAGCTCATTGATCCAATAGCTATTAACGTAATCTTCACTTATAGGCTTGGGATCAGGTCCAGTCTTCTGCATTCAAGTAAGAATGTTAGTAAGAATTAAAAAACACCTTATATCCAAACCAGGGTCCCAAGTTAAACTCAGGAATTGGAGTAACATTAAAAAACCCTTTTGAGTCTGTTAAGACCATAAGAACCAACAGACTTAGACCTTATAGTTCCATTTGGAAAAATAAGACCTTATAATTGCAATCCTAGATACAGACAAGGTGATACCTATATCTAGGCCCTGATAAGGATATCTTAAGAAAAGAGACCAATATACTAGTTTAAAATAATTTTAATCCAAAAAGAAGTAGGCTAGAGTCAATATGAGAAAAATCGAGAAGAATATACTAAAGCTGAACAATACGAGATACAGTTTCACTCATATTCATTTTATCCAAGGAATACAATGGTATTATAAAAGCATCATAGTAACAGTTTTTTAAAAAAAACAATAACCATGAAACATTCCGCAATAATATGATCATATATAATTTATATAGCCATTGTAAAGTTGAACAAATTTAAGGCAAACTGATCCCTAAGATAGAACATGTATAAAATCCAATAACAACCAACTTCGATAAGGTCGTATATCCAAAACACAACTAATTGTGTTTTCAGCTACTTTCAAACATATACTAGGTGTAGCATAACCATCTATCATTATGAACCAAGTAGAAAGCCAGAGTAAGAATAACAATCACGATCAGCAAAGTACACAAGATCTAAAGTTTTAGACCACAATCAGACTTGCAGTATTAATAGCCACAGTTCCAAAACAGAGAATAATAAAGTCTTATAGATCTGCTCCAAAACTCCAGCAAAGTTTAGAAAGCACCAAATCGTAGATGTCACATCCAATTTGTTGAAAACAAATGAAATGGAAGGATAGACTCGGTTACCTGCAGCAAAACCATTTGAACATTAGCCTAAAAAGGGTAAAGCCAAAAGTTGCCAACAGGTAAGCAATGAATCTATCCGGCTTTAACGCCCTTTACCACACACAAGTAATCTTATTGAAACCAATCATGGATTCCTTTAGCAACTTGTACACCCAGTTTAGTTTAATATATATTAGCAGAATCCGATACACAAGCTCCAGTCTAACACAATTTATCAGAATCAGATACAAAAAAGTACCATATATCTAATAACCCATAACCTGTTAGTTTGTAAGGAAACCAGTCATGTCTTCAAGTGAAAATCTGCTCGAGATCATAACAATCCTTAAGGACTTTATATCTACAGCATGGCTTTTATCATTTGAACTATTATGGAGATCATAAACCCAGACACTATTATGGAGATCTAATAACCCATAACCTGTTTATTTTGTAAGAAAACCAGTCATGTCTACAGTGAAAATCTGCTCAAAAGGACAATATATCTACAGCAGGGCTTTTATCATTAGAACTATTATGGAGCTCATAAACCAAGTTTACTTATTGAAGCACTTATATACCAATTCGGCTCACCTAAGTTCCTATCCAAACATGTTACAATGCTAAAATGTTTCATATTATATTGGAGCAGAAAACGTGTTCTAAGGTTACAAGATAATCCTTCCAATATTAAACTAATTCAAACCTGATTGTAGACGTTGTGGTTAGAATCAGCAATAGCAGGCATCGGATGTTCAAGAAAACAGCCAGTATAACTATCTTCAACTGTAATTACCAAGGCATCTTCCTTATCTTTGCCCTTTTCGGCCATACTAGCTTTGATACCAGAGATATTTTCACAATTCCCCTGCATAGTTTGTGCACTGCTGCCATCATTCACTTGCTTACTACCAGTCTTGTTGTTGAGCCCCACAGCAGGCTTATGGAAATCAAAGATTTTCCTTCTCGTATCTGCCTTGTTCTTTTCCATTTTCAACTTAGCAATTGTGGATCGATTAAGTCCACCTTTCTTTCTTCCCATGAGCTGCCAACCGGCTACACAGGTACCATAAACATGAACCCTAGATCTCAGAATCAGGTCAGCCCCAATACATTGCCGGTAGCGGATATCATCCCGGTCCAGGAGCCCTAAAATACATATAGGTCGGATCCAATTGTAGGTGCTAAATTGTCCATAGTGCATGCTCCAAGTGTCGATACCATTATCAACATCGGCTGCCATGCTCATGCAAGGGTTCTAAACCCTAGAATCCAGAGGTCACAGTTTTTCGATGGAATCAATCTACATTTCTTTTCCTAATTACAATCTAGGGCTAAAAGTCATATGCCTTATTATCCAAGTTATTGTATTTACCAAGTAACATTCCAACAAAGTTGTCAACAGTGTGCTACCCAATACAATGTACATTAGATGTACGAATAGTCTAAACATTCACAAAAAAATCCTGCCTCCTTCCGTAGCTCAGGTGGCCCCTTTTGAATTTTACATCCTCAGCAGAATGTATACGATGTTACAACAGGGAGAGTAGGGCCCTGTTGTAACACAGGGACCTATCCCTCCCCATAAAAAATACTACTACTCTACTGGTAAGAATAATGACATAACAATGTGAAGAGAGCTTACAGTAATTTCTTTAGAGTCCTTGTTAAATCGTCGATATCATACGGCAGCCCTGGAAAACAGTTCTGCCTCAATGTATTGAACACAATTCTGATAATGTCTGTTTTGAGGAATCCATTGTTGCAAAAGGCCATGATTAAGCCTAAGATATCCTCTGCAGCAGTTATCGGTTCGGAGTGTGCGTATACATACGGAAAGATCTGCGAGATGATAACTTTGCATGCTTGTCCATATGGCCTGCACCCCGAAGCTTTGATGAATTTGCTAACTGTGAACGGAAGTTTCACCCTTTTATCATATCTAGTATAGGAGAACAATCCCATATTGTGATCACTAACAGATATAGTAACATTTAGGAAGTTAACCTTATGCCCCAAAGCAGAACCATTTTTATACTCTGTTTCATCTTTTATACCAATGTGTTCCATGCTATAGATGGAGCAGGCAGCTCCTTTAGAAAAGAATTCACTTATATCACCTCCGTTGATGATATTTAGGTCATCTATATATCTGGAAGCATGCTGAAATCTGGGAATATCATTTAATCTGTTAAGATGGGTCAGTTTTCTAATAAATCTCAACTCGTACCAAGCCAAATACATGTTGCACCAAGCTGGACTGCAAGAGAATCCCATGGGTATGCCTCTGCTTTGTCTCCATATTGAATTCCCCATTTGCAAGAAGCAATGGCCAAGAAGCCATTTATTAATCATTTTGAAATTCTCCTTTTTCACTAATATCTTCTTGCTATAACCATCAACACTGAATTTTTCCATTTCGTGCAATACTTCCCCAATTTCTTTTTCATAACAAGCTGGGAGAGTGGTTTCTTGTATCTCATGAAATCCCAAACTAAATCCGCAACATCATCAATTATTTCAGTAATACCCTCTTCCCCAACAAGTGGAATATTTTCATAACATCTAGTAATATCCGCAGCAAATACACTCTTGATATTCTTGGGAAGGTTTAGAACTACATCGTAAGTAGAATTAACCATCCAGCATGGGTTGACTTTACCCTTTAACCAGACACTAATATCAGCTGTGTTCCAGTTGCATACATCAGGCCATATGGTCACAAAGTTATTTAGAATAGCCGTTAAGAAATCAGCCACATCTGAAAAAATAGTGTTGTGTGCATTCGTAATCCAGCGGTATTCCCCCTTATGGGCTTTGTACAGGCCAAGTAAATATGGTAGTTTATCTGTGGTAGGCTCAGAAAGTAACAACAGGCTATTAATATCTTTAGTGCACTCAAGCTTGATCTTAGAAGGGCTAGATATAATCCTCTCGAAGTCACTGTTGTTAAGTCGGTCCAGAGCCATATCCAAAATATGTTTTTGGCAGATGAATGAGGCATTGTTAATAGCCTTGTCTAAACCAGAGATATACAAATTCTGCTCAAGCCAGGTAAGATTCTTTTTAACATTCCCATCATCCCAGAGATATCTTTTGGGAGGGATCAACCTTTTGAAACAAGCAAATCTTTCTTTTGCCAGACTCCATAAACAGTGTTTGATATGTTGTATCCCCTCCTCATTGATATGCAACAACTGGAAGTGGTGAACCAAAAAGAATTGATCACAGGTTTTTATAAAGTCTTCCATGAATTTTTCAATGGAGACTCCACTATCTGGGATATGATTTAACCCATTGGCAAAAGCTGTCGGGTTTAGATCATGTATGATTTGTAACTGTCAGACGGAATTTTGACCAACCTTTCGCTGGGTCAATAACGAATAAGCCAGAATTCTTGCATGGACACTTATTTGCCGACAACAAAGAAACACATTGTGCGCTTTATAAACTTTGTCAATAACTTGATTCCCATATCTCCACCAAACAACGCGACAGCCTTTAGAATCCCCATTTGCTAAGTTTGGCAGCATTCTCAGAGAACTTCCCGACCGACAGAGAACTTCTAAAGATTTCGAGAAGAAAGTACTATGTACAATCTTAACATCCTTATCATTTTTGTTGTAACTAAATGTCTCTTTATAATTGCAAATTCCTCACAATGAGTCCGGTGACCGGTAATAGCTTTCGCTCCACCTAAAAAAAAATTTTGGTGTGTTAGGAATTAGGAACAAGCAACATTGGTTTGTACCACTCACAAGAGAATGTTCGCTCACAATGGTAAATACGCCTGAAATCTTATGTGTTTTTCCGAGACTGAATTTAATTTTCTCGGACAACCGCCGATGCAAAATCCCATCTAAAAAGTTCGAATTTAAATTTCTCGATGAAAACTGGACGCGATAAATTTTCCGACGAAAAAAATCCGACGTAATAAAATGACGCGAACATCCGGACGGTAAAACCCCGGTTTAAATTTGGTAGGATTAAAAATTTGACGAAAAATCCGGATGAATATTTTGATCATTAACTGGACGCAGTCCGATGAATAAATGACGCGAAAGTCCGACGAAAAATCGACGTAAATTTTGACGCAGTAACTGACGGTAGTAACTGGCCGAATATTTTGACGCATTAATCCGACGCGAAAGTCCTACCTAATGTGACTTAATATTTTGACGACACTGACGTAAACTTCCGGGACGCATCGTTCGACGACTTTCGTCGTAAGATATTCATCATCAAAATATTCATCGTATCGTCCGACATGAATTGCCGTTTTTAGGTCAACATGTGCTCTCGTGACATGTCTTACAATCTATTTCCCAAACATATCGTAATAGTTGGGACGAGGTAAATTGTACAATGTCAGCCTTGTCTCTTTGGAAAGGATAATTAATCGGCCTTGTCTCTAAAGGAGAATCAATCAAGCATTCATGCCATATGACCATAATAATGGCAATCATGGGCTTGTACGGTTATGTTTATCGGTCTTCAAAAACTCAAAATTCAACTTCTCGCGACCAAAGTGTATAATTGAGCTCTGCTTACCGAAAGATTTCTCGTCAAGCCGGTCAACATTGTCGCATTGCCTTGCAACCAAGGACTTTGGACATGAAAAAGAAGGTATGTGGATTTTAACTATCCTTACTTATTTAGCTTCATAAATTCGTAAATTTTGGAGGTTTGAGGCATTAGTCCTTATTGCAAATATTGGTACCATGCAAATGAGGAAAAAGGTTCTGGCTAATCACCAAAGACCACTTCATTGGGTTTATTTACACGCCGGTAGTAATCGCATCACCGGCACGACGCGGTAGGGTAATGTGACGCGAACGCATAAAGACGCGGGTAACGTGATGCCACCAGATTTAACGCACGAAGCACGCTAAAATGTTGTTGTTCAAAATACGCCAGACGGGTGACGCATTCCGCATTCATAAAAATACCGCATGGTACGACTTTAACCGCTTTTTTGTGAAAAAATCATAAAATACCGCACTGCATCTATAAAGTAATGCACTGCATTCGTGAAGTACGTGACCGCACGCCAAGCATCGCTAAACAACGAGCAATTTTTTTTTAATCATTGTTTTGCACAAATGCTTATATCGCATCGGGTATTCAAGACTCGCGATGTATACTTTTAACTGCGACCGTGACGCCACATGAAACAACACCTGCATTAACGCAATATTATACTCTATTATAGATTTTTCACAAAGAATGTTCATCATATATTCGGCGATGGATATTAAGGCATCAATCATGCCCCATTCTTAGACCCATGGCCAAGAAGTTGTTCCTTCATGGCCTAGAATGGTGGAAGCTCCCCACCGAACTTATAGCGGTGGAAACTTATAATTTTGATAGTATTTAGTGCAAGTGTAGCACAAAAATAACACTGCATATAATTAGACCTTTTAAAATTTTCTTACCAATAATAGAAGCTAGAAAGTTTAATAGTCTAAGCCCTCGAGGGTTGTTCCTCATTTGGCCTAGGAATGGGAAGAAGCTCCCCATCTAATCTTCATTTTAATATTCTGTAATGACATGTGCTCCAATGTGAAGGCTTTCATTCTATGCCTTTGAAAAGCATTGGGAATTTACATCCGGTGCCATTGTGGCAACAATACGCGGACGTAGCTCGACTAGGACTGAAAAAATGATGGAATAATCTATGGAAGGAAAAATTGCTCTAATGTGAAGGTGGAGAATTCTATGCCTAGAAATGCATTGAGAATTGCCATAGTGAACTTTCATCAGAAGTTTCCAAAAGTATTAATGGTTTCCTTTTGAGGTTCCTATTAACCGAAAGTGGGAACCGAAATTCCCTTTATGATTCTTTCTCAAGAAGTTTTCCATATTAATCTTCCAAGAAAATTGCCAAGTGGAGGTTATTAATCTTCCAGAAAATTGCAGCTTGATGTCATGGGCCATATCACAGCTGGAGATAATATAGAAAAAAGATCAATGACCTTATAGACGAATACAATAAAAATATTGAAATCTATAGGTTTTGGCTAAGACCTTTGTGCCGTGGTCGAAGATGCCTGGCCTTGCCGCATTTGAAAACTAGTGACTTGAATAACTGTGGCACCACCGGTCGCGGCACTCCTAAATAGGTCCCCAAGTCCATAATAGCTCCCAAATTTACTCAAACGAGGGTCCTATGTCCTATGTGTGTACATGAGCACATTTTTAAATATACTACCCCTATTTATTTAAGCATTATGTGCGATGCCATAATATTTAGCATGTCGTGATGTCCGTAAAACATGTGGGGACTACCCAAAAACTTAATATGCTAGATTACATTGAAATTTTAATGAGAAAAACGACCTAAAAAATATGCTTGAGAACGGATTTGCTAGTAAGCATAGACTTTAAAAAAAACGTTGTGTCACTGAATGAGTCTTGATATTCATAAAAATTTAAAGGTCTCGAGGATCTAGTGTATGATGACCATAAAGCCACTCCCTCAACATTGAGCCTTTGCAAAAGTTGGAAAGGATTTAAAATGCAATGAAATTTAAATTATGGAGAACTATAGTGGCAATTGTGGGCAAATATAATAAAAATACTACCCTCTTTAAAAATTTTGAGGCCATTCTTTGAAATCGACAGCTCTCTAAACCCTATTTTAGGGTGGTAGATGTAATTTTAGACTCCATCGATTCAACAAACAATGTAATCACGTATCGAGGCGATACCGCTTGTCGCCAATCTCCAAGACAAAGGCGTAGCAAATAGAGGTAAGAATATAACCTCATACACAAAATTTAGTAGATGTATAGAGTTGATCTAATCTGCCACAATTTTGCAGAGTTATCATAGTGGGAAATGGGTCCAGATCTATTTGTGCCAATAAGCTCGAGTGGTAATGCAAAGCCCCTTGGCTAGATGGCGTGCCTTTAGATTTATTTTTCCAAATTGAGCAATATTTCAGGTTGTGGCAACCGGTTGCTTTTTGGTATGTCTGATAAGAGTGGTCGCAAGTGTCATATCTCCGCTATAGCAGCTTGAATGTCATCACGCCGCTTGTCCTAGTCTCTATTGTGTTTCGTATCAAAGCTACACCACAGCCTTACCCGGAAGCCTTGAGCATTATGTTCAAGTAAGTACCCCTCAAGTTGCCTTCCTCCTCGTGTTCTTCCCAGCTTAATTGTGGTGAATTATCTGCATCATATATATGTCCATGGAATGGATGCTCGTATGAGAAGGCATCGGATTGGATAGCCCGAAATGGCTTTATGATTGTAGCTCGGCTCTCGGGGATGTTTTACCTAGTGCATTGCCTTCGAAATTGGTCAAAACTCTCACTAATTCCATACATCCCGCCCTCAACGATCTCGGACATCCTTCAAACCATCTCCATTCTTCGCATCTTTCCGTGAGTGCCATTATCCGTTGAAAGACTAGGAGAGCTACTTGTCATAAATCGCGATGATATGCAAGTATGCAATAGATCACTATGCCATGCTCGATGACAGAGACTATAAATGCTGGACATCCCGGTGGGACACTGATATTGAACCGGTTGAGACCATAAATGTTGGGACGACTCAGTCAACACCGATATTGAACTCAAGGAGAACATAAAATGTTTGTCCTTCCATTGTATTCACAATGTTCTGTATGCTTTTCCTATCCTAGCATAACCATTTGAAGCTCGTGTCAAGATTCCGCCAGATTTTTGAACCAAAATTCTATCTTTGATACTCTACTCTACCGCCCTCTGAAATTGGCTCAATTTCGGGCCAAGTAGCAATTTCACGCTCAGAATCTCATAGGGTTGCCATGTTGTATCCAAATTTAGTGGAGCTTTTTCCAGAGAATGGAAATGGCTGCCCAAGAACTCCTTCCACATGTCATAAGAGTGCTGCAAATGCTTCTCAAAAAGCGTGGTTGAAGTAAAAAAGTGTGAAGTGTCATTACAATGGATTTCATGTTTATTGTCCGCATTAATCGTGGATTTGATAGTATGGATGGTAAGCATGATATTCTCAATACCAAGGATGATCATGGCCGTGGACATTTGGAGATGAACAACCGAGATGTAATCGAGGTCACCTAAGTGTGCATCAGAATTTAAGGTTTAAAGTTCGATCTCCTCGACTCTGGCATTAAAAAGGCATCCTTTCGGGCCAGCGCAAGAACTCAAGGGCCTGACGGCAGTTGTGTGCATGTCGACGAGGACTAAATAGGAAGATTCCATTGTGGTGTGTTGTATTTTATATTGAAATGATTACTTTTATCAAGATTGAGTTCCCATTACGTTCCCTTTGTTTCTGGTGCTTGAAATGGCGCTTCCTTTGCCGGCAGTTTCTGCTTCAGGAGTGGGTCTTCGCACCATCGATAGGGAACCGCAGGCTACACATTGAAAAGTTGAAGTCCCTTCTCAAAGAAAAAGGACTTCCTTTGAAAGGAAAGAAGGTGAACTATGATTTTATCCTCATCTGATTTATTGGCTTGCTCTCTCTTGCACTTTGTCACTTCCAAGAATATGAGCTCATCAAAATATCATGTTTTTACCCGTGAAGAACTATTGCAAGACTTGCATCTAACCCGTTTCACGCAAATGGCTAATCTTGTTTAATCTCACATCAGGAGGACATTCAAATGCAACAGTCGTACGCCGGTTATTGACATTGCTCTTCAAAGAGCTCGAAGTTTCAATGCTATGCCAGGAGTATGCATGGAGATTTTCCAAGTGGGCAAAGTATGCTCGGTGGTATCAAAAGCTACGCGTCCGACGATGCTTTCAAAGACCCATGCTTCGCGGCTTTTTTGGGTGATGGTGGGTGTCAGGTTCGCTCACCCAAGAATCATTCCACAATGCTCTAATTTTCCAATCGCATTAGCATCGATTTCATTACTAGATTGAGTCCGACATAGTGCTGCCAGATTGACCTAAACTCCAAATTGGCATGTGAATTCCAATTAGTCGTCGAACTACCTACATCTTTCATAAAACCATCCATCAAGGTAGGATATTGGTCTCGACTATATTCACTCTAAAAGCCCCATCTAATTTTGCCAAATGACTTAAGAGATTTCATCAGTTTTACAAAAAAACCTCGCTGTAAGAATGGTTTTTCTTTAATTTTTCACTCAATACTGCAAATTAGGGTTCCCAAATTCTTTTGCACATAGATATGTGGGTGGCCGGTCGATTATGAAATCCGAAAGCCCCACCATTTAGCTTAATTTGGGCTGAATAAAAAATTTTCACCGCATCAAACCGGCCGCAGAAATGGTTTTTCCTAATTGCTCACACACATCCCAAATTAGGGTTCCGGAATTTTGCACGAGGGATATGGGTGCATGGGTCGATTATGAAAACTGAAAAGCCCCATCCGATTTAGCTTAATTCTATTGAATTAAGAAATTTTGTTCGCTTTCGCCAAAATTGTCAGCAGAATGGGTTTTCTAATTGTTCACTAATATCCCAAATTAGGCCTAAATTTCCAATGTATGATCGAATTGCTACTACTGAAGTGTTCCAAAACAAAAGTGCCGAAAGTATCGAAAGTGTCAAGGCCGGGTGCTGAACCGCCATTTGATACCCCACCTCAAAGATACTTTTGCCCAAGTAAATTTTGGTTTTCTTCAGCTTGAGAGTTCATTATTCGCTTAATAAGCAAAACGTTAGGTTCTAAGATGTTTGCAAAGGCAAGACACCTCACTTTATAAGACCAAGAAAATGGTAAATTTCTTTCACGGATTAGTTTTATTTAGACTTACTTTTATTATGATCAAATTTATTTAAGATCGCTTTATTATGATCTCAGGACACTAATGGAGAGGACTAAAAAGCCGCTACTTACACAGCCGCCTTTTGAAGACTTTGATTTCCTTTTCTTTCATGCCGACGATTTTGTCGAGTCCATTGCCCATGATCTTGTTGGCATTTCAGGCCGATTGTCAATTTTGACATGTAACTAAGGATTATATTTGAATACGCAAATTTTTCTTTGATATACACTTCTTTATCTCTTTTTATGAATGAATTCCGGCAGCTTAAATTATCATTGAAAGAAACCATCCATGTTCTGCACTATGAAAAAAATGAGAATGCGGATGAAATGCGCCACCCCGTGAAGCATCCATTTTAATATTGTGACAAATTTGGACAGTAAGCCGACGAATTCTAATTTAAAACCTCGACGAATTCTCGACGATACAGTCGGTCATTTCGATGAAAAATAATGCATTTAAAAATTCGACGCCAACTGACGAATATTCCGGACGCGAAATTGACGGAAAATTCCGACGGTAACTGACGATTTTACGCCGTAAAATCGGGATAAAATTTCACGTAAAAATCAACGATTTCAGTCGAGAATATAATGCCGAATATGTCATATGAGTCCGGCACGCCTATTCCAGAAAGGGTTTCTCGACGATTTTCCGACGAAACAGTTTTCCGTTGTAGTGTAATGCTTGAATCCAAGTGATGTTCTACGCACCGAATAAGAACAATCCAATAATTTGTACAAGGTGTTCACCAAGTACAATAAGGTAATAAAAGTTTTTTTTATCACTGATAAACTACTAGCCATGGAAAAACTTTTTCCATAAAAACCCATGGCTAGTGGAAGATGTTATCATTAGAGTGTACTGAATACGGAAAGACCTTATATATTGACAATATAAAACAAAATCCATGTATAAAACTGAAAGAATAAATTCAGATACAACCAAAGACAATACATACCCGGTAGCATCTTTATAGTCCAGTCTGACGGGAATACTTTCCTCCAAAGAAATCACGTGGTTTCCACCTTTAGTAACAGAATACTGATCATCATTCTCATCCGTGCTGCACACTCTAGCAGGTTTAGACAGTGGTGCCGAAGTTCTTGCACGTGGATCAATAGTAATTCTAGGAAGTTTCCATGCTATCAATTCTTGTCGCACTTACCATCACTGCTTGGTTTTGTGATACCGAATCCTTTACTACTAGGAGTATTGGTCCGTCTCAAGGAGAGGCCTCAAGGATTAATTCGAAGCATCAAGTAAGTCCTGCTTCTCCAAAAGCCATTTTCGATTTTGTCGTGTTTTCAAAGATAAAAGAGTAAATAGCGTCAATCTAACTCTTCTCTCACTTCAAGATAAGACGATATGCAAGAATAGCGTTTGAGGATATTGTGGAGTAATTTGCTATGCAAACCATTTTTAACAATAGGCTGGCTCCGTGGTATAAAGTATCAAGGTTGTTGGCAAGAACCATACAAAGATGGTCCACCCAAAACTATCCCGGCCATTACACCTCTCTTTATTTGCATTTTACTTTGTTAGTAGTCTTGATGCATCCACAGTCAAAAGGATGTTCTCCACGCTTTTTAGGTAAAAACCATCTCAAGCGTCATCATTTGAAAGTCGTTCCTTTCCGGCCGACAAAACCGCAATTCTAGAATGGGACTCGCGATGAAACCAACAAACCGGTAATTTAGACTTGCTTCCTCATTCATATCTCAGATTTTTCAATGATAGTGGGTAGCCGCATCATTACGCTAACTACCCATAAAAATTAGCGGGAAAAATCCACCATACTTCATTTGGACCCCAACAAAATACAATGCTAATAGAGATCGGTTAGTGTACCGCCGGTGCTTATCACCTGGATTAAAACTTCACTTTCGGTTTCGAGGAAAAACCCTAGTGATAAGCCTTCTAAGAAGGGCTTGGACAAACGTAAGGCATAAAAATCGCCCCAAACAATGGAAAAAGTCAAAACATACACGCTTAAGCAACCCGTACCGCAGACATCACCAACAAGCAACAAGACAAAACAAACCTCCCAAAGTGGAGGGGTTTGGGACATGCCGCGCTGCCGAGCAAAAATAATACAACAACAAAGAAGGGGAGGTGGGTTCAAAGAGAATAAGGCATCACGAGAGAAGAGGAAGCTACTATGAGAAGCTCCGGGCTGCAAACGCCTCTAAAATAACTCCCAACTGTAACGTGGCATGCGCCGCTCGCGATGCATGCAAATAGGAGACAGTTTCCTCGCCCGAATGGCTTATCCGCTGTCTCGACGATGATTCTAGAATGGGACTCGTGATGAAACCAAATAAACCGCCTGAATACCAAAGGACTTCCTTAACAAACTAGGATCGCAGGACGGCGGTCACAGGATGAAGGCTAAAGGCCGAAAGGACAAAGATGAAAGCAACGCCAGTTCATAAACCAGGCGCAGAAGAAGCCCCTCCCTCGCCTCGAAACAACCAAAGAGAATATGCATCACTGAGAGAAGAGGGAAGCTCTATGAGAAGCTTCCAAGCGTAAACGCCACTAAAATAGCGAACTCCCAAATCGTAACGGCATGCGCCAGCCTGATGCATGCAAAACATGCATGCTCGCCCCATTCGAATACATCCATGTCTCGGATCGATGGGGATTCCTGATACACTCTAGCTCAAAGAAATTACCGTCAAATGGTACCACAACTTCTTTTTTTTGGAAATGTTTATCTAACTTTTCCTACTATGATACCTTAATTTCATCATCACAGATCCTCGCTAAAGCCTCCAAGTTTCCATTGATAGGTGCTATGTCCAAAAGTTCCTACTCTTCCATAAAGCATGTCCTCATGCAAAGATCAGAAGCACTCAACATTCGCTCGTGAATCAAAGGAAATTTAGAAGAGTTAACCAAAGTCAAAGTAGGTACCTCATCGCCCGGTCATCTTGTGAGCTATCCCGTTATGATCTTTATCCATAATTCTATATCCTCCTCCTCACAAATCAGTTTCGGAAAATAGGCGTATTTTGTATCATCATGTAAGTAATCGCTGGTGTTACCGCCTTTGTTTTTCATCCAAAGATAAAGAAGGTTTGATTTCGTGGACATCTTCCAAATGTGCTATCCAATCATGAATTTTCTCGCCCAACTCATCCTCCAAGCAAGTTCTTTGGCAAGATAACACATTAGGCATATCATTGTATACATCTGCTATAATCCCCATGCTTTCCAAGTTTGAAGGCGTGACATTTTTTCATATCATCATGGAAAACTCTTTAAACCAACCATCATTGAACCCAAATAGCTAACAGTGATTTGTCTTTCTCACCGTGACTTTTTTTCTTTGTAGACAATGAAATCAAGGTGCACTTCTTTGTTTTTGATGCAAAAGTAATCGTATTCCGCATTACCCAAAGATTGGGACTTGTAATGTTACACTCTGGCCATAAGCAGTAGCAATATTAGCTCATTGATCCAATAGCTATTAACGAATTCTACTATAGGCTTGATCAGTCCAGCTTCTCGTGATTCAAGTAAGAATGTTAAAAGAATTAAAACACCTTATATCCAAACCGGTCCCAAGTTAAACTCGAATTGGAGTAACATTAAAACCCTTTGAGTCTCAGCAAGGATTCATAAGAACCAAATGTGACTTAGACCTTATAGTTCCATTTGGAAAAATAAGACCTTATAATTGCAATCCTAGATACGCATAAGCAAGTGATACCTATATCTAGTCCTGATAAGGATATCTTGAAAAGAGACCAAATACGTATTTAAAATAATTTTAATCCAAAAAGAAGTAGGCTAGAGTCAATAAGGAGAAAAATCGAGAAGAATATACTAAAGTCAACACGAGATACGCTTTCACTCATATTCATTTTATCCAAGGAATACAATGGTATTGCAAAGCATCATAGTACGCTTTTAAAAAAAAAACAATAACCATGAAACATTCCGCAATAATATGATCATATATAATTTATATAGCCATTGTAAAGTTGAACAAAATTTAAGGCAACCGATCCCTAAGATAGAACATGTATAAAATCCAATAACAACCAACTTCGAGCAAGGTTTATATCCAAAACACAACTAATTGTGTTTTCACTACTTTCAAAACATATACTAGGTGTAGCATAACCATCTATCATTATGAACCAAGTAGAAAGCCGCAGTAAGAATAACAATCAATGATCAGCAAAGTACACAAGATCTAAGTTTTAGACCACAATCTTAATTTGCGTGATTAATAGCCACAGCCTCCAAAACAGAGAATAATAAAGTCTTATAGATCTGCTCCAAAACTCAAATAAAGTTTAGGAAAGCACCAAATCGTAGATGTCACATCCAATTTGTTGAAAACAAATGAAATGGAAGGATAGACTCTAAGCATCTCACGAAAGAAAACCATTTGAACATTAGCCTAAAAGGGTAAAGCCAAAAGTTGCCACCGTAAGCAATGAATCTATCCGGGTTTAACGCTTCTTTAATAATAATAAGTAATCTTTATTGAAACCAATCATGGATTCCTTTAGCAACTTGTACACCCAGCTTAGCTTTAACATATATATTAAAGGTAACTGGATACACAAGCTCCAAATTAACACAATTTTTACTCCTAATCGAGACACAAAGTACCATATATCTAATAACCCATAACCGTTAGTTTGTAAGGAAAACCAACCATGTCTTCAAGTGAAAATCAAGCCGAGATCATAACAATCCTTAAGGACTTTATATCTACAAAGATGGCTTTTATCATTTGAACTATTATGGAGATCATAAACCCGCATACCATTATGGAGATCTACTAACCCATAACCCGCTTATTTTGTAAGAAAACCACCAAGTGCTCATGAAAAATCAGCCTCAAAAGGACAATATATCTACGTAGCCAGGCTTTTATCATTAGAACTATTATGGAGCTCATAAACCAAGCTTACTTTATTGAAGCACTTATATACCAATTCTGGCCACCCTTAAGTTCCCATCCAAACATGTTACAAAGCTAAATGTTTCATAATATATTGGAGCTCTAAGGTTGGCAAATGACAACCTTCCTAATATTATTAAACTAATCTAAACTCCGATTGTGGACTTTGTGGTTGAGAATTCTGATTTTAATCAGACTTGATTCACGAGATATTTCTACAACTTCCCATATTGCACTGCCGCCATCATTCACTTGCTACTACCAGCCTTTAGTTGTTGAGCCCTCACGGCTAAAACGTTACATTCTCCTTCTTATCTGCCTTGTTCTTTCATTTCCACCAGCAATTGTGATCTTGAATAAGTCCCCACCTCTTTCTTCTCATGTTTCAACCCAGCCACACAAGTACTATAAACATGAACCCTAGATCTCGTAATCGCCAGCCCCAATACATTTCGCTCTGTGAAGCTGGGATATCATCCCACCCGTGGTTTTAAAATACATATAGGTCGGATCCAATTGTAGGTGCTAAATTGGTCCATAGTGCATGCTCCAAGTGTCGATACTCCATTATCAACATCTACCGCCATGCTCATGCACCAAACCCAAACCAGGTCACAGCTTTTTCGATGGAATCCACCCAACATTTTCCTACTATAACTAGGGCTAAAAGTCATATGCCTTATTATCCAAGTTATTAGCCATTTCATAACATCTCAACAAAGCTGTCAACAAAGGAAGCACCTAAATACAATGTACATGGGATGTACCTAATAGTTCAAACATTTAAAAAAAAAAAAAAACATGGACGTTACTAAACCTAGATTTCTTTGTAGGAGCTTCCAGGCTCAACATATACCCCGGATAAATGCAATGCTGAAGCCATAGCCATGCTGTACATTTCAGGATCCGGACTGCCTAAAACATGCTATATATGGTAAAAACGAATTTGTTCGCCAAAACGAATTTGTAAGAAGACATTGAGAGGATCGGGATTGTAATTTCATAACCCATTTGGCTAAAACCAATCACGAATATGAACTTGTCCTTTATATTTTCATGCTATGGTGCTGTAGGTCGAATGGCAAGGAGCCACCGGCACCGATCCTTTGAGCTGGATGCCAAGATACTGCATTTGAATCTTTACCGTTGAGCACTATTTGTATGGACTGATCTATTTAATTGTGCTCATATCGCATGCTGGAACAAGAAAGTTTACCAACTAACTTTTGTAGCTTTTAATCAAGCCCATGCTATAGTTCCCCGAAAGCCATATTTGGGTCTCCGTGAATAACCACAAACATAGTGTTCATAGTGGGAATGTAGCGTTTGGCATGAATGGTTCATAATAATTAATGGTTGTAGACATTATCATTTCGGGCATGACCTCTACAAAGGAGAAAAAATGACTAGATCGCATTTGCAAACCTACTGCATTTATAACGCATTCGCTGGCAGGTATTATGATCTCCACATCCTACCATCATGGTTAGATCAGTAGGAAACGGTAATGGCGAAACCGTTGAACTGCATGTAAAATCCATTAATTTCATCATGGAATCATGAAAACAAACGACAAAAACTTTACAAGAAAGGCCAATCAACACGCATTGACAAACCAAAAGCGAGGGCTGCTTGTAAACTCCTTGGTATTTATAGAAGATGAATTCTAATGAGAAAATCTCAGATTTATAGAAGATGAACTCTAATGAGAAAATGGCATAGTTATAGAATTTGAGGACAAAAAAGAAGAAAAATACTTCAGCAGACATATTGCCCTAAAACATCTTTGAATGACTCATATGTCCATCGCAGCTTGCATAACTCACGTGATGCCCGCTTCATTTTGGTTGATACATGGATATTTGGCCTAAGATAAACTTGCCACTTCCAAATGCAAAGCTTCTAAGTTGGTGAAAACAAAAACGTAAAGGTTAAAGGGCTAAAAGAAGGGTCAGATTGAAAAACAAAGGCCAGACCTTTTTCTAATAAGAAAGTTTTTAAAAGAGAACCATTGGAAATGCTTTACTTATTAATCGAAATGTTTTGACATGTTTTGATTTGAATGGATATTTGATGTGTTTGTTTATTTGAGATTGAGCAATGAACAAAAGGTCATGGTTCATCCGGGTTACTGGGTGATACGTGATAATTTGTTACATGGATCTTTGGCCTAAGCTCAACCTCAATCTCAACGTATTTGTTTATTTAACATGGATATTTGCCTAAGATACAGCTTGGCACTTCCAAATGCAAAGCCGAAGGCTGGTGAAACAAAAGCAGAAAGGCTAAAGGCTAGTATCGGTAGGATGATTAATGTCACAAACATAATCATTACGAAGTCTCTTGCTGCGCCAATAATGCATGAATAGAGCACGCATGAATGGTATACGCGCTCAGGCAATAATGCATGAATAGAGCTAATAAATGCATGAATGGTATATTACTTTGTGGCTTCCATTATCATATCATTGCCCCGACCATTCATCAATGGCTCCCACAAAGTCCCGCCGCAGCGGCAACAATGCATGAATAAAGCATGAATGGTGCATAATGTATGAAAGCAAAGAAAATTCAAACAAATGTAGAAACCATTTGACTTACTTGGCTCCATCCCGCCGTGATCCTCGCTGTGAATGAATAAACACCCCATTTGCTCGGGCTGTGAGAAAAGGCGTAATTCTCCACGCGCATTAATTCTAGTGCCAAACCTCATCGTGGCATGCCTCTCAACCGCGGCACAGCCATAGCCCGCCCATTGGATCGAGCCTTCCTGTACAAATTTCTAAACAAAAGAAAATATACATTCTAACAAATGGCAAGGTCCCCAATGCTAGCATCATGGACAATCCTAATGAAGTAGCTTATTATCAAATATTCTTTTACCATCAGAGAAGCAAACTCTTAATAATTTCTATCTTGGCAAATCCTGGAAGGAGTAAATGCCGCTAGAGCTAAAGAGCAAACAAATGAAAAATTTCATGCATTGATGATATCCTTCCTCATACGCAGATATGGCAATAATACATCCTGGTGATCCGCTTTTGCAAGGTGCGCATGACATATTCCGTGAAGCCTGTGCTAGAACTCGCCCGCAAAAACAAGTAGGGAATAACCCTTGGCTCTTGATGCCGCGAATAACACTTTGCTTTCACTCTTGACTTTGCGTATCCGGCTTTACTTTAGCATTATCTTATTCCTCATGCAATCGCCATTTACATCTACCTAAGATCTCTTTCTCGCTTGTGACATCCGTGATGCATTGATGCTACACCACCATTTACATCTACCTAAGCATTCTTTCTCATTTGTGATCCATTGATGCACAATAACAATGAAGAAACACAATAAATGGAAGTAGAAATTTTTCCAAATACCATTTTAAGCCTAAATCCGTACAAATTTATGTCGCTAAAGATCAAAATTTCAAGGATCATCCTTAATATCCGTGATTCGCTTTAGCTCGATTGAAGGAGTTAAACTATGAACTGAAAGTAGAGAATAGATGGATTTTTATGCCGGTGGTTTATTTGGAATCACCGTTGAGCATCATTGCTGGTGCATATAAAAATCGTATGAAGAGTCGGAGATCGCCCATGAATCATAAACCCAAGGCAGAATAACAACATGCTTAAAAAAATCTGTAGAAAATCTTTGGGCATAGACACTGCTTACCTGCAATAGCCATAGCCCGCCTGATTGGACTGGAGCCTTCCCAAGCAAATTTCTAAACAAAAGAAAATATACATTCTTAACAAATGGGCAAGGTCCCAATGCTAGCATCATGGATAATCCTAATCACACCTTTGAAGTAGTTTGTTATCAAATATTCTTTTACCATCAGAGAAGCAAACTCTTAATAATTTCTATCTTGGCAATCCTGGAAGGAGTAAATGCTGTTAGAGCTAAAGAGCAAACAAATGAAAATTTACAGAATATGATATCCTTCCCTCATACAGAGCTTAATTTATATGCAAATACTTACATGAAATTGCCCATGCAACAAACAGCAAATATTTCAATTCGCATTTTCTTTAGTTTCGATCAAATCCTCCAGCTATAGATCTTTCATCTGGGAGCTACCTAAGATCTTTTTTGAAAGGTAGAGGCATACCTTCAACGTCTTATCAGGACTATTGTATGGATTCCAAATAGTACAGTATCGGGCCATTCCAAACTGTCAATCGAAAATGGATGATCATGTTTGAAGGGGATCAAAAATCCATCCGGTTTTGAGAACCTTCACCACTTCCATTCGTGATCTTTCCTTTGTGTTTCTGCATGCAGGTGAGCATCAACTCCGAAAGGCCCGAAAGATATGGACAGAAAATTCCTTAAGGAGTTTAGTAGGTAAAGGACCCTAGAGCTTTCTCGGCCATCCAATCCAAAGGGGCAAGCCATATTGCCATAGCCAGAAGCTCTGTATACAAAATGCTGGTGAGAAAATGGTGAAATCGGCTACTCTTAGGGTTTGATGTGCCCTTTTTTTTTTAATATTTTTTTGGACGTAATTTTTTTAGCCTTTTTACGCCACTTTTTAGTCCTAGGATTGCATCATGAAATCTCGGCCGTCGAATTTAGGGCGTGGTCTATTACCTGCACTAAAACTTTATAATATCTTCTTTTTTATTTTGTGATGGTAAGGTTGTGTGCCGTGAGAACGCCAAGATGTTAATAGCCAAGATGCATGTTCTTCCTCATCATAATTCTCTTGCGACGATAGCCGGCAAAGATTGATTCCAGTTTCTTGAATCACTCGCTGCCGCTTCATTTTGTGTTCAGAAGGAAGGAATTCATTTTTTGAACCGGAGGGATATTTTGTATCCTTAACTTCTCAAGCCTTGCCCTCTTTCTTAAGCCTTCTCAAGAACGGGGTGCATCCGCCATAGGCCCATAGCCCTCTTTCCTGCGGGACAGTTTTAGTGGGAGCGACAAAGTTCAAACAGTGTTCCATTTGTTTTTGGAGTCGGCTTTACGAGGAGTTAAAATGGCTGAGAGCCAAATCGCTTATCAGTAGCATGCTCAGACCAAGATATTTCCTAATATCATCTGTGTCCATTGTCCATCATTCTCCTTGCTTTTTCTTCATTTCTCATTTCTTTATCTTCTTATCTTTTAAATGGATGGGGTTAGTTTAGAATGATATCCGTGATAACTGATCCTCGCATAATGTCCGCCGCATTTCTTAAGAGATAGACGATTTTAGATTTATAGGGAAACACAGAGTCATTAATCAAGCGCCTCATCTTCAACCTTGGGGGATTTTAAAATGATCTTGGTGAATGAAAACACGAGTTTGTGCTTCTATTAGATTTCTGTATTAGGATTTCTACCGGGGCTTGTGCTTCTATTTGGCAGCTTTCGATGAAGCAGGTTTCCGAATAGAGGATTTTGAAACGAAAAGAAGCTTAAGGCATATCAAAATTCCATCGGGCCAATTTTTCTCTTTAATCGCTTTATTTTTCTTCGTGCTTCAGCAACAAATGCTTGAGCCAATGCGGCATGTCCTTTTGTTACAAGAGAGGATTTCCTGCAAAATTTTGTGTAGAGGATTTCGGCAAAGATTTCTCGAGGATTTTGTAGAGAATTTCTAGCATTTGCAGAGCTGATATTCTCGACTGCTCAAGAATGGTGTTCTATTCTTTAATTGTTCTTTTCTTTGCAAGCAAAGTTGCCAGATCTCTTTTACAAGGATGGATTTTTTCGTAAATAGAAGCTTGTGATAGCCAGAACAATCCTTCCACATTTTTAAATTTAGAGCCATTCTTAGCTTGGGTTTGGAAGAGAAGGCACTCTGAGCCCTCTTCTTAGAATCTCTCGCCGCTCTACAAAGTTTGGAAGAGACTCTGATTGAATCAAGAGTTGGACTTCTTTAATGGTATGCATTCCTACAAGTTGAAGCTTACGACGCTAGGCACTGTGGCAATTGGAATACAAAAAATTCAAATTGTTCCACGATGTGTGGGCTTGTCTTGTTTTTCCAGCTCATTGGATTCCACTTCTTTATTTTCTTCATTTAGATTGCCATTTTTGCCTGATGCAGGAAGATTATTTGGAAATTCATTCATTGAATGGGTCCTTGAAGTAGGAAGGTATCTATCGGTTTCTGTTTCATTGGTGTTAGATTGCAATTAAACTTAGCATACTCCTTTGATAGTTCAATCCAATTATGTTGTACCTGCAAGGAAAAAAAATCGGAACTAGAGCTGAAGAATTAAGCCTCAAGAAAATGCCATGTTTCCAGAGTCCTGCCCTGCAGAATAGCTTTTTGTCTTGCCCTGCCGAATGGCTTTGTATGGGTTGGGTGCAGGATCGTGTATGTTGTTGTAGTATTCCACTGCAAATAATAACTGCCTATAAAAAGGAAATATATGGAAAGCTATTGTACCAGCAAGTTATCTTCTGAATTAGCTTTGTTATAATTCCTTTTCCATATGTCACTCTGCCAGAATATTTAACTCTATATTTGGGGTGGGATTCAAGGTGGATGGTATTTTATGTAAGAGCCTGAATTGGAGAGGCCCAAAAACCGTGGATCTGAAAGCCATACATCTGATCAAAAGATTAGCTTTTGGCTACTGGCTATGATTCATGGAAAATAACTTTACAACATGTCTTATGGGGAGTTTTCTTTGATGCAGGTTGGCTTTTCCAATCGCTTGAACAACAAGAATAGAGGAGGCAGGTCTTGAAAGGATGATTGAAGGAATTTTGATGTACTTCTCAACAAATTTGCCCTCTACTTTTGCAAGGTAGCTTGATTCTTTTGGAGCTTATTCGCACAACGTCCACCATCGTGGTATACAATAGGTAAGAAGCCTTTTCCTTTTGTAGGTTTGTAGTCAGTTTGAGCCTTCAAATTTTTGCCTTGGATAAAATTATTCTACAATAGGAAGAATTCTTTGGTTCCACTTTTTTGCTTCTTTGCCAAAGGTGAGGGGTAGGACGGGCATCATTGAAGCCACATCTATGGTTTTGAAATAATTCTTATCCTTTTGTCTGGATAGATAAATAATTTAGATATATAAATGATGGACTGCAGGAATGAGATAGTGTTATAACTAGGAGGGATACATCCTGATGAATATTAAATATCCATTTTTTTTTCTTTGAGCTATGTTCGTACTACTTTTTATGAAGTTCTATTGTCTGTACTCTCTTCTGTCTATACATGCCAACTATTCTGTGAACTATAATTTCGCGCTCCTCATTGCATTGCATATAAAATCTTGCATTCTATGTGGGTATTGGGCGGCATTGAATATGTATTGAAATTGCACAAAAATTGGGCATTAATATGTCCTTTTACATGCACTATTTTGTAGACTCTTGCATGCATGCTCTAATTTTGCCAAATTTTTGTTTTTCTGTAGACTCTTGCATACATGCTCTCACTTTGTCCTTGCCCAATTTTTGGTGTTTGCAATAATTTGTTCATTTGCCTTGCATTTGGAGAATCAGGTAAGCCTTACAAAGTGAGCTTTTGAATTATGTTCATAAACCATACAATGCATAAATGTAAAAAGTATGAGAGAGTACGTTTTTGTTCAATCTGTTTGTGTTCTCAATGCAATACAAGTGATATACACCTTCTATGTACTTCCAGAGCTTTGTATACAAGGCAAGTAGATCAATGTACATTTGACATCCTTCCTTTGGCGAGAAGAGGCACGATGAATATCTTTTGTTATACCAATGGTTTTTTAGACTTTGGAGCCAGACGAGATTGCTGAGGGATGTGTTTTAGTTATATGTTTTGCATTCTGCATCTACTTTTAAGCTGTCAAATAAGTTGTAGACAACTTTGGAACCAAAACAGATTGCTGGACGGATGAGTTTTAGTTGTTTGCTTTGCATTTTGCAATGTCAAGGAACTACAAACTCTAGAAATAAGAATGATAGTATATATCATGTTTTGAGCATAATATTATCGTTGATTTCCTCAATTGGTATTTGTCCTTCATGTGTAAAATTGCTACCAAGTTTCCTGAAGCAATTACCATATGAGTTATTTTGCGAAGTACTTATGAATATATGCAACAAGAAAGTGCGTTTTCTTTAAACCTTAGATATGAGGACATATAGGCACAATCTTACTACCAAGAGTAGATAATGGGACAGTCCTAGGCAATTTAGAGCTTAATCAAAATAAGTATTTTGAAATGCCTGAATCTCTTTGCAAGCCATCAATAGTTCAACTTTTTGTCCTCGTGACTTCAAACAAAATATATAAAAATATAATGCCCAAGCACAATATAGATCTTCAACTTGATGGTCCACTTAAATAAGGATGGTAAAGTTTTAAGCAACACATTCTTATGGGATTCAACTTACGGTCCATCTAAAGAATGGTGAAGTTTTAAGCAACATTGGGATCCTATTGCTTTTCTATCATTTTCATATATTGAGGTAAGACAATAAACCCAATTTTCGCTATGCCTTTTAGTCAACAATACTATATCACATTTGTCCCTCCTCTAAATGACACATATTTGACTTTTGATTGTAGAAATGGATATGCCATATTTGTTCTTCCTCCTTAACCAACCTAAATGGGAGAGGATTTGAGGAAAGGACTACCTATTCTTCACTAAAAAGGTTGCATGCTTTGAATATACAATCGTTCAAGATTTTATCTTTGAAGTAAGTGTAAATGAAGAAGTCATCTCAAGCCCTATTTAAGTAATCTTTAGGCAATGATGTGCAATGTTGCCATGTTTGTGTGGATATGTCAACTCACGAGGTTAAGTTTATGTGGGAGCAAATCATCCAACTAAACATAGAGAACTAGGTGTGTATAGAGAATCATCTACCACAACTTTAGTTAACCCATTCGTTGCATCGAAAAATAGCATTGATGTTTCTAGAGCTTGGATTCATCATTTAATTTTACAATCACCTGTTTGAATCATCAAGGAGTCATAGTACATTTTGGGGCCTAATATAAGACTTAAAAAGATAGAGATATTCTTGAATGTGTTTGTGACCCTTATCTCCAACTTCTTATTTATGTGATTTAGCCACATGGACCCCCAATCATCACATACTTTATATCGAATAATTCCCTCAAACAAATGTAAGTTGCTCAAGAAGTTGAACTACTGTGTTCACAATTATTCAATGGATTCATTAGTTGATCAATTAAAACAATCAGTAAAATCAACATGATTCCTTATTCCTTAAATTGGGCATTACTTTAAGCCCAAATTTATGCTTATGAGACCATTTATTTTGGCGCGAATTTAGAATAGAAAATGGGTCTTCGCGATTGACCTATAAGCAAATAATGTGTTTTTTCATTGCCTCATATACAACAACAATGTGTTTTCAATTGAAACACAATGCAGGTGAATCATAATTCTTGCTATTAGAGGAATATTTTGATGTTTTGATGTGATGTTCATCCTGCTTAGATTCAGGTTGTCCCCTGATGTTTTAGGATGCAAATATACCATGATATGACCATATGCACTACAACATATCGTATCCATTCCATTCCACCTAATGATCCTATCCCATTCCACCCTTGGTGAATTTCCAGCTCCGCCTCTATATGTTCTTATTATATTCTACCAATTCTATCTACACACCTATTACCCACCCTATGTACCCATGCCCATACCACATGCCATTTATCAATGCCGCAAGACGCCGCACACGCTTAGTAGGATATGATCCTGATTAAGGAGTCAGAATAATATGACCAAAAATCGGATTTGATGCTTTACAATCTTAGTTCAAAAGGCAACTACAATTTCTGCTTTGTCTATATAAGAACCGCTTATGAAGAATATGGCATACCGGATAGCATAAAATTTAGAGGCTTATATTGCTGGTGAAGCTTTAATTTGCCATGTTATGTTTGTTCTTACCAGCTTATAAGGTGATTGTGGACTTCCTCGGGTCTTTATTGTTGTTGATCATAACAACATAAAATACGAAGAAACATTTACATATGGATATGCAACCAATAAGATCGCTAGACATCGGCATACATGATGGTGAACAAATCGTGCTGACAATTATATTTACTTCAGAAAATGTCAATATAAATGAGATGCTTGAACTTAGTTGGAAATAATGTTCTTAAAGACGGGCTAAACTGCTAAATAATGCTTTGATATCTAAATGAATGCACTTGTACTTATATGTGGATAATATATGCTTTCAAAATGACTCCTGAAGCTCAAAGGTAAAAATAATATGCCTTGTGAGCCTTTATGCCTCCATACTTAGCAAGATTTTGATTGATGATTGGCATGCTCTATAGTTGAAGCGCATATTATGAATATAAATTGACAAATGTAATATGGTCAAGGCTATTAAATGGATATGTAATTATGCTAGTAAACGGATTATGTTCTACACTTTATGCTATAACCGGGATGTATGACTATGATTACACCACTATGCTTTTACGTGTTCAAATGCCGTCTTTAATTAGAAGACTTAATATGTTAAAAATATCATTCCAGCTTCTTTCTCGCTGATGTTAACTCAAGTAAAAAGGATACAATTGGTGATCGCTGATAAACCGAGACTATCGTACATTTACCGCTTTCACGCTTAATTGTGTATTGATCGGTCAGCAGGTATCGCTTCTCCAAACTTTGTCACAACCTGGTATAACTAACAAGTTACGCAGTTCTTGTAACTCTACTTTTTACTCGACATAGATGGGAATATTTTACAAGAATATTTCATGTCGCTATTTTGATCATACATGGGAATAACAATCTACAATAATATTTTATATCTACATTTTACTTTCCTACTTTGATCATACATGGTTAAGCACCTACATTTAATGTACTTAATCTTCTAATATAATGCTCGCTACTTCACGCTTTTACTATCATACTTTTATAATGATTTTAGGTAATATGCTCTCTAGTTGTGGCCTCGGGTAACGCTTCGTGATGGATATGTGTTGGGTAATCTTTGCCTTGAACGAATACGGCTTAGTAAAACGCTTTTACTAATATCTCATAGTAGTCTTGTGAAGATGTGGTCAAGAAGAAAGAAGAAAAAGAAAAGAAAGAAAAGAAAAGAAAAAGAAAAAAAAGAAAAAGAAAAAGAAAAAGAAAAAGAAAAAGAAAAAGAAAAAAGAAAAAGAAAAAAAGAAAAAGAAAAAAAGAAAAAGAAAAAGAAAAAAGAAAAAAGAAAAAGAAAAAGAAAAAGAAAAAGAAAAGAAAAAAGAAAAAAGAAAAGAAAAAAGAAAAAGAAAAAGAAAAAGAAAAAGAAAAAAGAAAAGAAAAAAAAAAAGAAAAAGAAAGAGAAAACAGAAAGAAATACAGAAGAAAGAAGAAAGAAGAAAAGAAGAAAGAAGAAAGAAGAAAGAAGAAAGGAAGAAAGAAGAAAGAAGAAAGAAGAAAGAAGAAAGAAGAAAGAAGAAAGAAGAAAGAAGAAAGAAAAAGAAAAAAAAAGAAAGAAGAAAAGAGGAAGAGGGAAAGGGTGGGAAAAAGAGGAAAACGTGTATAGGACAAAAAAAAACTAGCAAAAGGCACTTATTAAGTAGAAAATAAAGGCCAAGGAAAATTAGGTAAGATAATATAGATTGAATTGAACCTGGATACCCAAAAGATAATTGAAATGTCTACATATTTTGTACCATTTCAAAGCCAAATTAAGTCAAAGTGATATAAATTGAATACTTTAGATGATGCCCCCGGTGATTTTGAGGTACCCGCAGATTTCCTAGTTTTGAAAGGATGTGAGATTGTAGCCCCTATGGTGGTATTGTGGGAAGGTTTATAATGTTTTTTTAATTTTGTTTTATTTTCTTGCATGTTGATGAATGCACTCAAATTTTATGTCCTTAGACAATGCATTGAAATTGGTAATGTTAATGATGTATCATTGTACGCTTTCTACCATGCCTATTACTATGATTTTTCCATCAAAACCCTTCAAAGCAGGGTTTTTAATCCCGACAAGAATCGTTTGTTGTACTCATTTGATTGGTTCCCATAGGCCAATTGGTCTCTTTATGGATGATAAACATTTATTTGATTGAATTTTAATTCTAAGACGTCGATGTTCTAAGTTTTTGTATGATTTGTGCTTGTCCGATGTCCGCTAATAAATAGGGGACCACGCTTGCAATTGAAGGTGTGGTGCCATGGAGTGTGATATGAAATGTTATTTTTTAGGAGTGCAAGGATTCTTCCTGCGGTTGACACTTCTAGCGTCAAATTCGCGTAATCTAAACTAGTATCCTGGGAATGGGCGATACGCATTAGTCATCAAAGTGTAAGCCATCGGCGTGGAAGGGACAAGATGCAAAGGACTTTGAATTGTAATTTCGTTTCCTCGCGACTTTCAACGGTCAAGCTTGTAGTAAAAGGGTGCTCGCATGACTCAATATTGAAAGAGTACGCATATTGATGCACGGTGAGTTAATGTGATTCAAGCATTTCATTTCTTTTCAGAATCCTTTAAAAAATCCTTCCCCGATAAGGTAGAACCTCGCCAATTCAACCCTTTGGACACCTCCAAGTTTAAAAGCTCTTTGATGCAAAAGTTATAACATCCATCTTTTGTCCATTCTCATGTGTTAGTAGTTGTGTCATAGTTTGATAAACCATTAAATATTGGTTAAGGTAGGGTGAGGAAAGTGGCAAATGGTAATTATGAGAAATAAACCATGGATAGAACAAAATCCAAGATATTGTATGCAAATTCTATGTTGGTGGAAGAGCCAACAAAGTACTAAATATGTGAATAGGAAAGGTTAAATGCTTGAATGCCCCATAAGAAAGCATAAAATTACTATAGGGCTTTAAAAGCAATCCATCAGAGGAGAAGAAAAAAAACCTCCCAACATTTATATACAAAGACAATGACTACTAACAAATCTTTGAAGGTTTTAGGATTCCTCCTCGAAAGTAAACTCCTTCTTCTTTTCATATGGAATGGCCATACTCAAAAATATATGAAGCAACAAACACAGAGAACATCAATTGGCTTCCCAAGATCATGGCAAACTTCACTTTGCTTGCATATGGTGAACCTTTTATTATAGAGAATGCGCCAATAAGGTTAAAGAAAAACGCTTAATACCCGGAAGCCTTTTGCTCGCCGAGGGTAAGTTGGATTATGTACCGATGTGGACCTTTGGAAAGAACCTAAAGCAAATCGCGACACCAAAACATCATAATCGGGTTGGAAGACAAAAACAATATTTGGCAAGATCCATTCAATGTACAAAATGTCATCTTGGTTAAGAAAGAAAAGGATCCATATTCATAAGTATGTATAATAAGTATCCTCTAAATATAGATGGCATGAAGCCCGTAATTATCTTGTTTACATGAACCACAAATTTCATTAAAGTAATGCTCATGGCCCCAATTTAAAAGAATATGGGCCAAGAGGTTATCGACAGCTAGTGTCGTACCAATCACGCTATGAAGATCTTTAACAATTACCTTAGATAAATCAAATTAGTGACGATAACCTTCACGGATTTTCGCTTAAATTTGAAATTACAGATGCATATAACCATAACGATCGAGTGGATTCTTGTAAAATGCAATGTATCATAGTACATAGCTTTATAATTAACACAACTTAGTACCATACCGAGCCACCCAAATGGCGTTGATGTCAAGATCCGCCACGACCTCCCTCCTTGCAACTCGAGCACCTACCCATCAAATAGATGCAAAAGTGCGCTACAAATGACAGACATTTAAGTTAGAAATAGAAAAGGGCTTGCCAAAAGTGTTCCAAGTTATCATACCTTGCAACATCAAAACGAGATTGTCGACATCACTCCATCTATCCCAAATATCTCCACTAACCCTATACATATGAGAGAAAGCTTGCTTTACTTTGGTACCTATATCTGTATAGCTTGATCTCCTAAGATAATGAGGTGACAATAGGCCCAAGCCATGATGGCCTCGCGATGACCTCATTGCGCTTATAATACGGCCGATAAAATCCGTCTTATAAGCCTTTAATAATTGAGAAACGTTTTGTCTATGAGTCTTTAAACAAATCATTTTTTGCAACCTCTCACAGCGGATAATCTAACCGAGGATTCATCAAAGAAAATCTTCCACCGCGGGGAGGACATTATAATGCTTAACAAAAATAATACTTATCGTAAAACAAAATTAACAAACCCTTGAAAAGAGGAGGCTTGATGAAAAGGGGATCAAGAATATTTTAGACTTATTTCAGAGCGCCTGTAATGGCAAATCGAGAATCTCGACCAATCAGACACTTTTGAGGCGCTTTTGCCAAATGGACTTGCATTTTCTCAGATTAAAGTTTGCAAAGTTGATATAAAATATCTAGGGGCCATCAGCCTCCTTTGCATTCAAAATTTTGAAAGCCCTTGGCACACGCTGGATAAAACTTAACAAGAGCATAAAAAGTGATCAAACTATATACCGACTCTAGATGCACAACATAAGACACCACATCAAAAGGGACGGGAACGGTGATGCTATGATAAGCTTTGTTTCTTACTTACAGATTTTACCTAGCCGATGCCCTAGAGATGCATAGATCGCTAATAATTTCTTAATTTCTTCTTTTCTTTGTTTGTTTGTTCGCTCCTTTCTTTCTTTCTTTCCTAAGTCCTAGCCCATAATCACTAAACAAAGGCTCAATCAGACTTGTGTAACAAAATTCTCAAAAGCGCCGAGTGTATTAAGTAGAAGTAAAATGATCTCGATGGAGCCAGACTTGCCAATCACTCATGGCCCGTGAACAAATAGTCCCGTGATGTATTGCCTTCAAGAGTCGCTAAGATTTATCTCGTTGATATCGCGTAGTTTTCGTGGTTAGCCTTGTGAATTGCCACAATGACAAAGACTATTCACATGGAAATTATTTCAATATCATCATGAAGATGCATCTCAAATCTTGGCCTACCGTGGTTCCGCATCAAGAATGAGCAGCTAGTAAAACTCTAAAACTAAACATGGCACTCATCCGGGCCGGTGGGAATCTCGAGTAATCATCAAAATTGTAGAGTTCTTACCACTTCAAGTCTCACGAGCCTTTTACATCAAGATTTAACCAAGAGCCGAACGACTGTTGTCAACAAAGATGTTATTCCTAGTGCTTAGCTCAATGTTCTGCAAATAATAATAACTTTATTGACATTCCATGCAAATATTCACTACTAATGATTTGAATGACAAACTTTGAGATATTCTTTTCCATGTTCATCCATGTCTCAAAACTCAAAGCGTTCATCCATGTCTTACTAGTTACATTGGTGCGTAACTCCTCGATCTTCTAATATGGATGCTAAGTAAATTTTATCAAAATAGACATAACAGCCTATCCAAAATATACACAGAGTAGATTGTGTTAAATGCATCTCAAGAACCGGATATGTCGCAAGCCATTGAAGTTCCATTTCGTGTTGTGCACCCTAAGTTTCCTTCAACAAACGTAGTCTTATCTCTCGCTAATCTAGTCCTTTTCTAAAAGTTGGCAAAGAATCCAAAGCCAAAGATTCACCATATTTCATTTAATAAAGATGATAGGTGCAAGCTTTAATTTCTATTGATAATCGCTTAATATAAATAGCCTACCAAGTGAAAATATTGGGAGGATAGATATGGGTTGCCACTAACACCGCTTTCTTCTAATAACAGCTTGTGAAGCCCATATCTTTGCTATGGTATTCCAATCATCACTCATGGTTGCCGGTATGGCTGACTTTAATCTTCTCCTCTCCTTCATGGTCCCGCTGCCCTTTATTTGTCCCTTGCGGCCTAACTCTAGATGTTCCTCCGCCAATCTGCCAAGAATTAAGTTCCACTTTTTCATCAATTGCCCATTTCCTCTTTTTGCCCTCGAATGTGCGTTAGCTTCTACATTGTCTCTTTGCCGGATGTTTCACAGGGCACTTCCTTTATACCAAACCTTACCTTTCACCAACATCAAACCTATCCGCATAGTTGAATTTAACTTTCAATCAGCCCCTTGCTAATCGCGATGGCTTCCTTTCTGCTACCAGATTGAAAAAGAGCAACATTGATGCTAATTTCTTCCCCAAACCTTCAAGATCATGTTTATTAAAATGGTCCATAGAAAACTCATATCTGACATAAAATCCTACCTAACCTCTTACCCTATTCTTCAACAGAGGCCAGATCGCTACAACTTAGATCATTCTTCCCTGCCAGCCAGCGTAAGTAGGGATTTTAAAATAGTAAACAAATACTCTTGTTTATCAAACGATTTTTAAAAGAGTCCGTCCAAGAAAAATATGGGTTTTTCCAATGCGTTTTCAGCCTGTTCTTAGAAGTATGCTTTCATATACATTTGCCTAATCCTACGTACATCACCACGTTTGACGTAAATTTACCTTACCTATGTAATCAAATAAATTTATTTAGCGTGATAGAAGAGATCCTACCCCATTGCTTGACAATCGGGCAGCATGCTCTGACAGAAATTCCAAATGGAGGCCGAAAACCTCGTGGTGTAATCGGCCAAAAAAAGAAGATAATCAAACAACAAAACCCCGTGTCTAAGGTGACTATTCTTCGTGAAACTAATTAAAGAAAAAGGTTTCGACTCCACTCAGCAGAGCTGTAATGACCTTCAAGGATATTACTGCTTCCATTTGCCAGTGAGAATCTTTGGCGATTTGTTGGATTGATCATGTACTTCCTATAACAATAGGAGAAGAGCTTTGTAATGTTTTGAAATGGAGCCATTAAGTACTAATATGATACAAGACCGTGATTTGCCTTTGTCTAATGGGTGAAACCACACTTCATTGATCGAAGCATTGGTGTTGATTCTACGGGAACCGATACGTAAAAAAGAACTTAGACGTTTTAGTTTGGGGTTTGTTCATTCTAATATACTGATTTATATTTTCTAATACACATCAAGACAAATGAACGAGGCCAAGCTAGGCAAAAACTTGAATGCGAAATAGAAGACGGAGAAAGGAAGATTACTCATATCCAAATTACGTGAAGATCGACATTCAAAGACCTCGGCGGTTCAAAAACTTCGCAATCAATGCTACCATCCGTCGCTCTTGATCCTGCGTTTCACCAAGCTCGCCAGATCAACACGCGCCAAATGCTTGCATTGCTAATGGCTGGAAGCTTCTCATCCTGCTGGCTTAAGCTAATCGTCAAATCATACCCGCGCATACTTTAGCCATGCCACAATCCTCTGTCACGAAAATACAAAACTCTCTACAAAACTCCTCTCTGCGAGAATTTAGAAATTTGGCAGATATCGTTTGTAGAAGCGTCCATGAGGAGGAAGGAAGCAGCGCATCGGCGTTCTGGCTTATTCAACGCATCCCAAAATAAAAGAAGATGCGCCACACTAGATAAGATGGAGAATTTTAATTTTGTTTTATCAAAGGTTCCTTTAGAAACATTAATTTTGTTTCTTTAAATGAACAACTGTCAAGACTTTGATAAATATTTAACTAAATAACCGCATGTATTTTCTTGCAGTTCTCTTTACAAATTTAGTTCAAGATCTAATGTTTTTGGCACATTTAAGAAATCAACAATTTGTATGGTTTTGCTTGGATTCACGGGAACATTTGTGAACTCATGGTTATTATGGACAAGCGTTTGTTTTGACTATTATAGAGGAGTTGAAAAGGCATGAATGATTTCGGCGATACAAAATTTAGAACTTCATTTTCATATATCTTAAGGAGAACTTCATGGTAAATGAGTAAATAAAGCTTCTTAATAAGTACTTATTACTCTTATTTTAGACTACTTGAACTTAGAAAAGTGAAGAAGTCATTCCATTTGGATAACCACAGAGACTAATGCGGGCTTTTGCATCGGCTTTGTATTTGCAAAGAAATACTTGTTAGCATTCTTCAATCAATAATTAGGTAGGCATCTCCTAACCAATTTCAACACACATTCAAAACATGAAACTAGTTTAAACTTTCTAGAAGAGTAAGCGGGATGAAGATGGGCACACTTTACTGCTTTGCTCACTTTTATCTTGCTGCTCTGCACTTTTCATCTTGGTGAAAATATGTGCTACATTTACAATACTATAGATGAATATAGGCCAAGGTAAATATTACATACATGATTTTTTAAAGCCTATATATCCTTTGCATATTTCTTTGGTTGCTCGATCATTCTAGATTCTAAATACCATAAAGATGTCTTTATGCCAAAAAAAAATATGCGGATATATAGCGATTCTTGAGATTTTATAAAATCTAAAAATCCCCCAGGGGTTAAGATCAAAGTTCTTTATATGATTCAATCACCTCCCATGGGATCTGTGTCATCAGATCCGGGTCCCCAATTCAAAAAGTCATTGATGTAGAAACGTCACGTAGGTCAAGATCGAGGGTCTAAGCTCAGGTCCTCTGTAATTTGTTCATTTCACCAAAGTGTAGTCAAATCTTTCTCATCACAATCAAACAAGGTTGGCCCCTTTTACAACATGGAGGTGACAAAATTAAGAGTTGTAGTCCCATATGTGATGGCAAGACAGAATCACGGGACTATAATGATCTGGATAAATCAATAAATTCATCAACAAAGGAAAAGTGATCGCACATACACACCATCCTGTTGATCAGCGGCTCATTGAACCTTCCAGCACATCACGGCAAACAAGGCTTTTAGTATTCTTAGAACGGCGTCCATATTCTCACGAGCGTAGTGCCGAAAACAAAAAGCAGGACTTATACGCAAGATAGAGATCAAGCAAAAGTTTATAGAGTCAAAGGACCATAGAGTGGGGAGCGATGGCGAAACATAGTATTGAAGATTGAAAAGCGAGGAAAATAAGCATATTTCTACGAGGGCGGGGAATATCTTCATGGAATCTGCCGGGTTAAATTTGCCAACTACGTGGCATGTTAACACTAGAGTTGTCAGGGATCATTTACGGACATGGACGATAGTCCTCACTACCACCATAGCGATATATCTCACAGAAATTTTAATTTTTAAATATACCACCACTATTTGAGTCTTCACTTGACTCTTAGCGACCTATGAAATTTCATGACCCAGCAATTCACCTTTATATTGGTATGATTGTTCAGAGCTTTGGAAATTTGGCAGTTTTCTGACACTCTAGAAATTTGCATTCTTCAATTTTCTAGCATAAAAGTGTCTAAACCTTGGTAAATATAGAATTAATTGATATATTATGATAAAACATACTCGATTTGCATGTATTTCCGTAGCGTATCATTTGATATCAATTGATATAGCTAAAATACATTTTTACAACTTTAAAAAATCTTTGCATGAGGAGTTCAAAATTATTTCTCTCTTATTATTACAAGTTTTGGCGTAATTTTTGCTTAATGATGAGTCCACTAACTAAGACAAGCTATAGTCGAAGTTTTTATATGTTTATATGTTTCATTTAGTACTCGTTATTAACTAAGAAATTATTATCTGAAATTCAAAATAAAATATGGGTTAAAGTGCTTCAATAAGCCCCATCTATAAGTCATAAGGACAGTAAATGGTGCATTTCTAATTAACTCTATATAAGATTTACTTTATCAACATAAATATAGTATAACTAAGGTATAACCATACATTATCTATAGATCTAAACAAGATCTAATATAACTTGGGATGAACACAAAGAAACTTGACGGTTCCAAGTCGTTGATTACTGTACTATAGGTCCAAGAAAAACTCAACAATGATGTAGGTAGTGATAGTTATTGATGAATAGAGGACATCACGAAGTTTTAGCCATGGTTATAAATAAATAGATCAAAAGACTTTAGTACATTTTTCTAGTTCATCTAAAATATTAACTTATTTACTACATTTCTCATAAGCCTTTTAAATGGCTCAATATATGATAAAAGGATTTGAGGAGTCCTTGGCGTGAATGTATTAGAAAAAAATGAAGAAACCTACTTACTTTCCCTTTGTTATAAAAGGTTAGACAATGTGTTTTGCTCCAAAGTGTTGTAGTCTAAGTAGGACCATAGTACATATAGATCATTTTTATGACTAGGCTATAGTTACTGAACCTTTGTTGGCAATATATATCTCAAATTTCATCTTTAGAATCTTATAATATATACAAGATTTGAATATAAATAAGCATGGACTATTCTGAGTTAGGAGATTAAACCAAATTTGGATTGAAAACATTTCTCTGTTATTTCTGCTTCGAGCCTATTCATTTTGTCCCTACAACATGATATTATGATTTCTCATTATCTATAAGATAATCTTTGAAGGTGTGAGTGGACTTTCTCATACATTCAAGTAGCCCTTAATTGCTTAAGTTTGTGCCGATATACCTTTTTAGATAGACAATCCTCCTAATCAACTAATGTTATCCATATATAATGTAAATAACCATATTCTAAAAGGGTGATTAAGATATTGATGACTGCTGACTTTTAAATGAGGGGTCATGTGGACCAATAATTGGCATCGACATGCTTGATCTATCTTGATCTTCTTTAGTCATACCTTTTTCTATTTTTTCATTGATTCATCTTGCATTATATCATAACTTTGGGAAGCTTTGGAAATATGGTGTTTGAAGTTCATTTTAAAGGCACAGTCTGGGAATAAATGGAAGCATTTGATGATAACTTGGAATAATACTAAAGTTTTAGCTCAAACCCTAGCAATAGATATTTTTTATTGATAGAGGATCTGCATGAAATACTAATATTCCTAAAATTCAGCTGAGATCGAATAAGGTAAAGTTATTGATTTAAATGAACTTTTGTGGACCCATTAATGGTCTTAGGTGAGAAGACACTATTCGATTTATCTATGATGGTACCTTTTGCTCTTTTTTCTTTACTTGTTTTTCCATTGGTCTCATATCCATACAAGCATTCATATATAATTTTTTCAATGACATACTATTTCAATAAATTTCATTCAAATATAACAAAATAAACATCGATTAAAAGTCACTTAAAATTGTTACCATAAGTCCAAAATTTGAAAGCTTCAAATTCTGTGACCAACAAATATTTTTTTATGCATAAAACAATTAGTCAACTACTTATATACCAAACTTTGATAGTAAAAATCATTTTCATGCAAAGTTATAGAATTTTAATTGGAAACAGCCTTACAGGAACCATTATTGAGATCGAGAAAAGCAGTATTTTGACAGTCATGTTTGTGGCATATCTTCTTCTAGACATCGGATTGGAACAAGGTTTTTGTGTATTCATCCTTATCTAGAAGTATAGAAAATACCATTATAATGAAAAAAATCAAAAAAATCCTTTTGTTTGAAGACGGTTTTACGATATATGACATAAACAAACTTGACTTGACCCCCTTGATTCACCTAAGCATAACTTTTAATTTTAGGGGTATATACATTTTTAAAACTATTTTCATTTTAATATGACTGTACATATATTAACATGTAGAAAGGGTTTAGCGAATTTTATGTCATTGATTTTATATGAATTTTAAAAGCGAAGCTGTACAAATGAACCATTTTATGGTGTAAAGGGGACAACTCTAGTGTTAAACAAAATGGTGGACATTGTGGACAAACAGGACAGGAAAAGTGGAGTGTGAATATGCATTCTCCGGGGTGATGGATTAGCCGTGACATGTAATAGGCAGGGGGCAAGAGCTCCTAGTGATCTTGAGCCTACTGAAGTTTAGTGCTTCTAGGTTTTGTCATGGCGGTGATTTATGTGAGGAGAGTGAGCAGGGGTCTGTAAGTGATGCAAACTTCTGAGCTTATAAAAGCGAATGAAGGATTTGGCATAAGCTGATGCATGAGAAGAAGAAGCGGCCCAGTGGTTGGTGAACATGACCTAAAGATAAACCCAATGAACTCACGAAAGCATCTTTAGCATGTTCCTCCACCACCAAGGTTCCAAGCTGTAAAGAAGTACCTTTCTATGTTTAGAGAGGGAAGAACAAAAGAATGAAATATATATTGCAGGATTGATGATATTGAGTAAATAGCATGCTCCTTGGGATATTCTTATTTGTTTCATTGTTAGTTTCGATTACTTGTCGGATCTATCACAAGCAACAAATTTGATCATTTTAGTGGCAACGCCTTTTGACCACTTTGCAACATAATTTGTTAAGATAAGTGACATTTTAGATGCACCGAATTTGCATTGAGGAGTTCGCGGGCAACCCGTTTTAGGTGTTACGCTTTTATCATTATGAGCTGGAGCAAATAAGTTTGCATAGCAATTTGACATTTCTTGGATTACATTCCAACAAAGAGATAAAAATTGTAGACCTCTCGGGAAGGACAAAGCGGGAGTTATGTATCACAGTTGAATTGGACCAATATTGATGCAGCTGATTCATTTTGAAATACCTCCATCATTCTGATTACCTCAAAAATTCAGCTGACGGATCAAAGTTAGCAAACCAATGGATATTATCACAGGCCTTCTCAAAGGGTAAAAGCATTACTAAGCATCTACTAGCAGGGAAAAACATCTAAGCTGCATTACACCAGCAGGTATCTATCCATATAAAGGTCACCATCAGACAATTCTGAGACCTACAATTCAAAGTAGATATTAAACAAAAATAAATAGTTCTATAGCACGCAAAAATGATTTTTAATATTTGTAGCAAAGATGAGTAACATTATATACATCAATAAAAATAAAACCTTTCTTTTCAAAGAAACTTTGGAAGCCTAAATGTAGATCACTACAAGCTAGATGTGAATCCCGGTAAAATCCTCCCTCCAAGTTTTGCCATCTTTATGCAATATAATGTTAGTAAAGAGGATCCATACATAGTGCTACATAGGTAAAGCTGCACCCTATCGGTATGTAACACATAACTACCATTGACATTAATAAATATAACCATTGGATCCAACACATTTTAAATTCAATCCCCCTTAAACCCCTTTGGTTTGGGTGCATATTCAACCACGCAGAGGTGACTCAGGAGCATCGAGAACATGGGATTGGCATATTAAGCCCCTTAATCCTTAATCTGCAAATGCATTAGAACCTCGTTTGTAGGGGTGTATGCAAGTACCTGGGTGCACACTTCCATCTTTGTATAATAAGATTATAAAATACTATATAAAATTTCAACGAATACTATATGGTGTTGATTTAAATGCGTGCAAAAATACAATTATGAGGGCTCTCGTACTACGTCACCCCAGTGTGAATATGCACCCAAACCAAAAGAGGGGTTTAAGGGGATTTAATTTAAATGTATTTGGATCAATGGTTATATTTATTAATGTCAATAGTAGTTATGTGTTAGTTAAATATACTAAAAATTTTTGGCCCTTAGGGCCATAAAAAAAAGCAGGCGATAATATAAAGACATTTAAAACATGTAGCAATATATGTATATAATATCGCGACATTAAGAAAAAAAAAAGGGAATATAGCAGTAAAATGGAAACATAGACTATAATATTAAAAGCATAATGTAATACCAAGTATATATGCTATAAAACCTTTTATTTAGAAATTTAAAAGCCAATGCTAGTTTAGCACATCAAAATTTCTTGTTGATCACAGGGATAGATATAATAAGCAGTTGAAATCACGAGGAAGACTTCTTTCTAGACATCAAATTGCAAAGAGTGATGTTTACGTGTAAAAGATGAGAAAGAATGAACAAGATACCATGACTACCTTAAAAGCAAAACCGTTTGCGGCGTTGCTTCTTCAATTCTAGTGAGTAGGAAGTGCTTAGATTCTTCCGCGCTTTAAACCAACTATAGGGGTAGGAACTCAACGTCAAACGGCTGGGAAGGAGCTATCCATGGCCATCACTTTGCTTACTTTTATACTTTGAAACAAAGAGACTAGATCAGCACTACTGCGACCTCGGGTCCTCTTCATGGTTGCCTTATTCAATCTGAGATCTGAGATGGGTTACGTTTGTACACCTTTTTGAATCAGCTGCTTGCCCGGAGTTTTGCACCTAGCACCGTTTCGCGGACCTCTAACGCCATATCTAATGAAGCTTTTACATTCTACCTTGGATCTAGAAACGGTAGGATCTTGACGATGCTCAGGATCTTGAACCTTTCATCTAGTTGGTAACTCCCTACCTTTAAATTTGAAACATGCAGCTTGATTCTTTTGTGAAAGCTCTTTTGCTGAAGATCCGGGATGAGTTTGTAAGCGAGATCACTTCGGGACTAGAAACATGACTCTGCATCAATCACATTCATCTTTGCTTTCGGTGCTCGGGTTTAAAAGCGATACGGTCCGCAAAGGGGCAAAATCCTTGCTGCAATTCTATTCCATCAACCAATTGGTAGTTGTCATCGCGAAATTCCTTTTCCCATTTCAGCCCGCCCGAACTTCCCGCACGCCCACATGCGATAGCAGGCTGTTAGAACCGCGGTTCTCTGGCGAACTTTATTAACAGAAAGAATGATTTCTCTCTACCTTGCACATCCCCAAATGAAAATCTATTTGAGGCGGATCCTTCGATTCTTTCTTCAATGAGTTGCTCACATTGGCCTAATCACAGGCGTGAATTTAAAGAGATAGATGTGGACCCAGAAGAGTGAAATTTTTCTTGGAGATGGTTAGATAACAATGGATTTGAGAAAACATTTATCATTTGAAGGTAAATAGGAAGGCTGTTTCTTCCCCTGCCTTGCTCAATTTTTTGAATAAAGCTGAATCTTCCATTCATGGGGACCAATGGTTTCTAAAGCGCATCACATTACCTTCATCTCAGTTAGGAACTCGGGGCCTTCCGCTAGAATACGACTCCTTTGAAGCCAGAACCAAAAGGATTTACATGGGGAATATTGGATCGATCCATCTGTGAAGAGCCCATAGCCAATCAAGACCATTCCCAACGGCTAATATTTGAGGATCAAAATGGCTCCAGAAAAGTTCTTGGAAGGAGGTTGGCCTGCAACTCCAGGAATGCTATTAAGGCTCTCCAAAATGCCCACCAGTTGATTATGGCAACAAACAGCAGATCCAACAAGAACATTAATTTTGCAAGAATGCTGATACTATCCAGAAACTGCATGTTATTCGCCAAAAATAAAAATAGGGCTTTTGTTGTGAGCCCTTGGATGTTGGACCATTGAAAAAAAAAGCTAAATCAGGCTAAATGTTTTACTCCTAGATATACGCATTAGTACATCCATTCGAATCATGCATGAGAATCTGAAAAACCTTTGTAGAAAAGCGTGCAAAAACACAAAAGAAACCCCACATTATTATGCTACATATTATAGATATAACGATGATAGAAACTCTGAGATAGATGTGTTTTTCACCTATCTACGAGCGAAGTTCTAGCAATTTGCTATCTATACATTTCCATGTTATATTTTTAACTCATGGCTAGCTAAGCTAGGTGCAAGAGCTCATTAATATCTCTCTATTTCAAAGGAAGCCAAGTACCAGCCCCGTACAGATTCATGCATTAGCATTGGGTATTTGAATCATCCACAAATCAGGACAATAAAAATCAGATAAAGAGGGCATAATCGGAGAATAAACATACTTAGAGCGTCCACTGAAAAAAGGGAATGTAGCGGCTTTTTTCTTTGGCAATTTCTTCGCGCTTGCACCCAAAGTTTTTACTATGATGAATGAAAAACCTATGTTTACCAGACTACCACCCGAAGATTCGTTGATCTACTTTTTGCAAGCATTGGCGGTTTATATTTCACGGGTGGTAGTCTTGAAATAAAAATGTGACTGGTTATGAGTAATATCAAAGCGAGATCTAAATCTTCACTAAATAGAGCGCCGTGGCTTCGATTTTGCAAGCGGCCTTCGATTCTGGAAAGCTAGGTGCAAGGTTAACGTAAATTGTGTAAAGACATCGCGGCCAGGCAGTAAGTGCGAGAGAAACAAATCACAAGTAAGAGACGGAACCTTTTTTCAAAGAAGCCACGGTGTAGAATGGCATAAATCTAAAGAAGAAGAATATAAGAGAAGAAAACTTACCAAGAGTGGGCCAGAAGATGGAAGGAAGAAATTGGGCAAAAGCACGTGCCCGATCCATTCTCTCTAAATTTGAACTTATGCATCTAGGCGGGAAAGCGAGATCGGGTTATTTGTAAATCACGACATCTTACGGTTTAGTGTTTACAGTATTGGGTAAGCGGATGGATAGAGCCAATTCGCGGCCTTAGCAATGAAATAAGAGGACCCAGGAAAATTACTGGAGTAAAGGGAGAACCACAAGGCTGATGAACTTGGAGGAGGACACACGTGTCGCGGAGGCAAACAAAATATGCTGGCTTGATTATTAAATGGCACTTTTCCATCTCTGTGCTTTTTTACCCATTTTCTAATTTTTCTTGACGTAGATCTTTAAAGAAAAAAATCGTAGTGAAATTATTCTACATCAGTTTTATAGAGGTGGACATACTACGTGGATAAGTATAAATTGCAAGGAGGGTTGCATGCTTGGTTAGGCTGGCGTGCTAAAAAAAAAATTGTGGAAAGGATATGGGAAAAGGAAAAAGGAAAAAGAAAGGAAGGGGGAAAGGGGGAGTGAAAGAGAAAACGGGCATGGGAAAAGAGGAAGAGGGAAAGGATCGGGAAGGAGGAAGACGAAAAGGAAAAAGTCTATCAGAAAAAGGGAAAAGAAAAAATGGGAAGAAGAAAAAGGAAGGGAAGCGAAAGGAGAAAAATGGATGTAAAAAAATAAAAATAAACAGAAAAAAGAAAAAATAAACATGTATAAGAAAAAAAGAAAAGAAAAAATAGAACATTAGGGAAAACAAAAAGGTTAGAAGCTGAAATTAGAAAATGATAAAGGGAGAAAAATGTGGAGATACTTTAACAATGGATTTTCTAGAATATTTTTATTGCTGATATATCATTTATAGGTTCTTAGCTTATGCCTAGCAATGCTGGGCATCATTCCTAGTAAAATAGAATACAATGGAGAGTGGGTCAACATCAAATCCATGACTTCAAATCCATAGGGTCCAGACTACTATTCTCGAGCGTTGTTCGACGTTACAATTATACTACTTGCAATATAACACATTCACAAAGATCATAGTCTTACCTTAGCAACTTCAAAACACAAAGAAAACTAATTATGGACAATTTATAATAGCATGCTTCTCGCTTTTACCACCATGTTTTATACACTAAATTTGCATGAATGCCATAAGATAGAGAATGTGGGGCATCATGGCCTTTTAACAATAACTTTGAACCTATCTCCTCTCCAAAGTGCGCTCATAGGTTCGGCATTGAGGAAACCAGAGCGCAAAGAATATGCTGCAAGAAGTGGATCACGTTTGGTAGATGTGAAAAGGCTTGAAGAGCAAATCAAGAAGCAGCATGTCAGTCAAGAACAAATCAAGAAGAAGCGTCGCAAGCAAGGGAAACATCGACATCCCAGTCCATTTAAAAATTCTAATAAGTGTGTTGTTTTATGATTTACTTATGCATGCTTTCAAGGGCTTGTTGCCCCTAGTAGTTATATGCTTTATTGCAATTTGTGATACTATTTTGTGCTAATTCAATGCTACTATCCAATTATTCTTTATCATTCGCAAAGTGGCACTAGATGCGTATGCTCAAATCTATAACCCTTCTGTGTTTTTTATGAATCATCTGTTGATAACAACAATGGATTGTTATAAATCCATAGTTTTCTATGTTTGCTACTATGGTTTGGCTGCTTGAAATCTAGTTCTAAATGCTAACATCACAAAGTCCAGTTCTTTCTTTTCTCTGGGCAATGACCCTTATATAATCTTTCGAACAAGAGGATTAATTTGGCTTTGTTTTGACATTGATTTTGTAAAAACATCCTCCTCTTTGTATATAAGTTTGTAATGCGGCTCACGCATTATGTTGTTAATCCTGCCACCCAGTATCAGCCATGAAAAACTGCGCAGTTTAATTGACAGAAAAGAATAAGTACATACAAAACAATTGGCATGCTTTTTAAAGTAGATCAAATTGCCCATAGAGCAGCAAGAACCATCCAATTGAAATTTATGGTCTTTTTACAAGATTAACGACCTGGTTGATATTGAATGGCCAAATAACCAACTAGATGGTCGGATTAAGCACCAACGTTTTGCTAGATTAACAACATCCCACATGATATATATAGATTGTCGGCTTGGCCTCATGTCCCAATTTAGTGTTTTTCTCTGAAGCAATTAAGCATTCAGGCAAGTTCAAAAAGGGCACCTGCACGAACCTACAAAGAAAAAAGTTTCTCCTATTCATTTCTTTGGAGCTCTTACAAACAAGTACAATAGAGAGCAAGCTACCTCCTATACCACTGTTTTGACATCATGGTGTCTGCCTAACACAAACAAACTAGCACTACGGCACACTTGTGCAAATGGTGGGGCTATTTCTTAAAGAGAATTGGATTAATGGCAACATGCATTTATTTCAGACCCAAATGTATCTTATTGCATAGTTTTAGTATTCAAACAATTATCAAACAATATTATAGTAAAATGACCAATCATGGGAATCATACGTCACTTTTTTTTTGTCTCATAGTTTCCACAACAAAAGCTCCAAGATAAAGAATGTATGTTTTAGAGGAGAATTTACAAGTGATGCCAAATAATGGTGGCTCTACTAATTGATCAAGTTGTTCCTGGATCATCCATTTAATGGTGATACTAGGTACCGTTAAAAGCCAAACTCACATTTATACCGTATTTACACTTTTGTTGGCATTTTTATATGAGCAGACTATATAAATTCCAACATTGCATTTGGTCCATATTTCTCATTTGGATACTACCCTCCACTCCTTAGGTGCCTAAGCTTCCTAGTTGGACTCTTGAGCAACTAACAAGTACATCTTGGTGTACCCTCCATATATTAGTATTCCATGGAGCATAAACGAAGTTAGGTAGAAGAAAATATGTGCCATATTCAAGCAAGTAAAACTCTATTTTTAGGCTTGATGCATCAAATTGTTTGCCTCTATGAAATATGGAAACGCTGATCCAAAATTGAAAGCTAATTTGGCACTGAGAAGAAGTAATAATGACCATTTAAATAGGAAAATTCTTAAAAATGCCAAGCAATTTTTGGACTTTTGATGAATAGAACAAAAGGAAGACTATGTTGAAAATGACAGCTTCTACGAGAGAACATTTAATAGATATTAATGTATACATCAATAATAATAATCAAATTATATGTATAGTCGAAATAGATCATCTACATGTTGGTTCTTAATGATAGAATTTTAAGCTTTTCTTTATCACTTCATCTCGAAATCCTATACAACTCGGGACATTTTTCCAAACAGACTATGGTAGTACTTGACTAGCCACACCCTTACTCTTGTGTGCAAAAAAACAAACAACAAATGTGAAGGTTGAATTGGGATTCCCATCCTAAATTGCTCTTGATGGAAAGAACCAAGGGCATGGTTGCCTATTATAAAATATATACCATATAGAATAGATTTGATCCCAGTGGCCATTTGTCGTTTGGAATATGTGTTGGTGAAATGGGATGAAGATATGTGTTATATATCTTGAACTATAGATTTGGGCTGACAAATAAATGTTTTGGACGGGGTGTGTAGCAGGATCACATGCGTAAGGATTACCTAAATTTAGAGGGAATCCTATATTGTAGATGTTCTTAGACACAAGATGTTGCCATTTTCTTAACTCATGAAGAGTTTGATTTTTCATAATTTAGATGTGTCATATTGAGAATGTTGTTTTTTTTTTTTGGTGAGACTCTTTTTATTAGCAAGAACAAAAGTCATTACACAATGCACATCACAGGGAATAAAAACCCTGAGTGCATTGAGCTGATCCCGACTAGGCAAAAACACGATACATGCATAAGAAGGAAGGAAGGAAGGACAAGTAAAATACATGCCTTAATTATCTTTTTATCCATATTCGAGATGAAACAACGATAAACTTTAAGTGATCTTCTGAGCACAATGGAAGTGGCGTCGGAGAGATGTGTGCACAAGCGTCTCCCTCTGCGGATGGAGCCACAAAATCCAACTAAATGAATGGAAATGCAGCTTCACATGTGGGGCCAAACATGGGGATAAAGTGCAAGTAGGATCTGCTTGGCTAGTGGGGAACACATTGAAAGAGTGAACAACCCGCGCCCAAGCAAGCCGAATGATCGCACAAGAAGAAGCTGATGTTCGATAGTTTCAACACATTGGCCACATAGAGGAGCGATAAGGACTCGGGCATTCCATGAACACATCTATGGAGAATTTGCCCATATAAGCCTTGGTACTTTAGGGTGGAGCAATTTATCATGTCACATCCAAACACTTTTCCATGGATTTGAAAGACACAGAAAATGCTGATCTTTGGGATGGGGAAGAATACAATCTAAAGCGGCACGTACGTGGGAAGAAACAAACTTTAGAAAACTATACACGTGCATCCACATATCCCAAATAAGGCACATAGGCTGTGGTTCTTTGCCGCAGTGGGTGTAAAAAGCTGACCCAGTTGTAGTCCCATCTGGCTATAGCGAAATCTAGTACGAAAGTCTCCCCATGACAAAAGATGGCGAATCATACCAAAGAACGCAATGCGTTAAGAACCAGAAACAATTAATAGCAGCGTTGGGTCTTTGGATTAATACACGTGCACATAAAATTTCGATCATGCATGCCTTCTGCGGAAGCTCCTGACGCTGACATGGACAATGAAGCGCAGCTTAGGGAGTTTTCACAGGCTTTTAGATATTGTTCTTTGCTTTGCTCCTTGTTGTATATTACTAGCTTCATGGATTTCCTCTGTGCCATGAATCCTGGGAGTGTTAGAAGGACTTAGAGGCTAGAAGTGAGCCTCACTTGAACCCTAAAGAAGGACTTAGGCTAGGCAGGACCTCCCTTGAACTGAGCTGAGTCCTCTACTTGGGTGAGAGGAAAAAAGATCAAGACCCCCAGCAGTGGTGGTCTTCCTTAAGACCAGCACGATCGTTAGCTGTGAAGCCAATTTGTCTTTGTACCCCATCACGGGATTAGAGTTGATTACTACAGCAGACGAAGGATGGCTGGAGAAGCTTCCTACTCAGCTCTCATGAAAGATAGAGGAAGGCTTTTGGGCCTCGAATGATGGGGCTAGAACTAGAAAGGTGATTACAGAAGGTATACGGATGAATAATGACTATCTAAGCACAAGCTGGAAATATGATTCATCACGGTAGCAAATTTAACTAGTCCTAAGCGAGAGAGGTCTAAAAAGATAAGGATCTATTGCGTGGAATACAACTTGGATGAATCAAAAGGCTTTGAAAAGGATGCCCATCAACTGGCTAAGAAAGTGTTGGCACAAACTAGTAGAGCCAAACGTCACGGTGAGAGTAATAAGAGTGGGAAGAAAAGGCGGTCTGCTATGACTATATGGCAATGGTAGATTTCTCTCCGGATAATCAGGGATAGGGTGGTTAGAGACTTATATGGGCGTTACAAATGCAATATCTTAGGTTCTAGTTTTCTTAAAATAAAACCTATTGTGTTATTCAAATTTGTGAAGTGATGTCGGTTAAAATTTCACTGCGAGGCGATGTGATGATAAAGGCCAGCTGATAAAATAGAGAGTATCAAATCACGAGGTTAGACATGAAAAAAAAACCATCATGGTGCATTAGTCATTACAATTTGGATTGGAAAAGAATGAGGTTGATATTTACTTATTGGAATAGGGGTTCTTAATGCGTCTCTTTTTTGTATTGCATCATGGAGATGATGAGTTTCACTGAGGCATGCACTCAAGATTAGGGTATAAGCACGATGTGGAAGTCGGCGTCCATAAGCTTGAGAACAGCGGAGGAGGAAGCAAAAGGTTATATGTTTCTCGAAGAGTGGGTGATCTAAGCATATGCGTTTTAAGCGGGCACTTGAAACTTCATAAAGAGCACCATTCTTTGCGCGGACTTGCACACGGGCAGTAATATTTGCTTCATTTTGACTTTAGGAAGAAAGGATGCCTGATTTTGAGACTATTTATATGGTATACGTGATTGGGAAAAAGGCTAATAGGTGAGCGATTAGAGTGGTCGGTGGGCATCTGAAAGGCATGGATCGTCTTGTAAAAGGCCATCGAGAATGAAAGGCGAAACATATGCTATATTATAATGTTGTGTAATGGGTAGCCACTAGATCGACGGTGAGATTTAGTAGTCAATCAAGGGCTAAAAATCACGTCAAGAAAAAAGTCACGTAACATACAGGGAAGGCTAAACCCTAAGGACAGGGCGGATTTAACCACAGCCAATGACGGCGATCTCTGCGACTTCTCTGGGCTTCTTAAGATAACGGTAATAAGGCACAGGCTATGAGGTGGGCGTCTTGAGGCTTTCCTTCTCTACTTCCCTTTGCAGGTACCTCCAGGCTTCCTTTGCAGGGCCGGCATTGCGTACCTTATTTTTGGCGGATAATAATAGGTCATGTATGTGCAATGGAAGAAGGATCCGGCAGCGATGATGGCAACGCGTAGAGCAGTCTGTCATAATAACTTCAATTTTTAGGCATGCCACAAGCTGTAGCCTGCTTGCGCGAAGTCAGAGTAGAAGATAGCCGCATTTTTGTTGGTAGGTTTCATTTCAGCGGCAAGCAGGGTAACATAATCCTGCGCCCATTTTAAATGGAACCCCGGCACTCACAGATCTGTATCATCTCGGAGCAGCACACTGAACAACGCAGCCTTGGGTTGGCTCTCATTCTGGCGCACTGCCGAATATTCTATTAATGGATTGCAGTTTAGCTTGCTTTCTATTCAAAAGAATGATTAGTGCAAACAGAGGATGGAGCCATTTAGGCTGATCAATTAGTGGCTTAAACAACATATACAGATCTCGACAGCAATCTTCCTACTCTGGTGATGTATTGGATTATTTCCGTGGCTGTGGAAGCAAAGCTGTTTTTTTGGACAAGCTGCTATCAGAAGGTGCAAATTGTATGTTTGTTACTGGACAAGAAAAATGGGCTTTGTATCTCGACTGCATTAAATATATAACTGTGTCAAATATTCAAGCTATGTCATCCAAAATTGAGTCTTGAAGGTCTGAAATTGAGTAGCAAATCATTTCTTCCTATGCTTGATTAAAAAGGTAGATTTCATGATATAGGTTGGTGGCTAATCCACATTCTGGCATTTTAAAAGCTCAGCAATCTATCAGAACGACTAGGGATGGTTTAATGTGGCAATCTTTATTTAAAGCTCTATCCACAAGGCAGCGGACTTCCCTCTTTCTTTTAAGATAAGCATATATTATTTTTTATCTTGTGTTTCAATACTAGCCTCAGAAGCCAATAGCTTACCAAATTTTCTCTGACAAAACCCAGAAAGATCGATTTAGCGTTCAGTCTAGTTTTCATGGTAATTCCTCCAAGAGGCCGATGGGTGCTCAATTTCTGTATCAGGGTGCATAGAAAAGGCCGATTCTTTGGATGTCTTGCAGCTTTATCATTGAATTTACAAGCGCGGCAGCAGCCAAGTCCTGGCATATAGCTCACTGTTTGTTTTCTTTTATTTCTAGATAGATTAAGTTTATGAGTCATCATACAGCTCTGTGACATGTTTATGGAAAGTTTCCCCATTTTTAGTGTTTTTAGAAGCTCAACTATGGCTTCCTTTCAGGGGATTCAGAAAATTGTTTGTATTACAGTGGTAGTTTGCTGGCGGAATCCTCTAAATGGGATTAGGAAATAAGCCCACAGAGAGATTGCTTGAACTCTATATGAAGAGGTGATGATTTTGATCTAGAATGATTGCATAGCCTTTTGCTACAGCTATGTTTTCGATGCAGAATATTGTTAATTAAAACATAAAGGCCAGCGCAGCACAGCTTCCCCTCTACCTAAGGACCAAGCATGCACTGTGATGTTTTGAACTTTAATTTCTATGGATTGTTTTGACTCGGGCACAGCGTATCCAGTGAAATCTGCATTATAGTAGTTACAGAATTCATGATTGTGGCAGAGGCCAAATGGTCGCTTTGCAATGTCATGGAAGCCAACTAGGTAAAGGTCATTTGTCACAGAAGAGCTGAATAAACCAAAGGGCTGAGATGCCTTGCACGAAACAGGAGTAGGGCCGTATTTACAGGAGAAAGAAATATCATAGCAGGCTGGAAAGGGAGATTTTTCTGAAGATAATAACTGGAATCCTCCCATACGAGCTGGGAGGCGAGCCTACTCAACTTTGTTTGATGCGTTGGTTAAATAGAATTGAGCTTTAGATGTTCTTATCATTTGAATAATAGTTGAGCTGACAAGTTAATTCATTATATTTTTATTTGAACTCATTATCCTTTTTCAAACTTTGGCTGTAATGCTTAGCAGTGATTTTAAATCCCCTCATGCAAATGTGATAGATTATGTGTACATATAGAAGCTGGTTTATGTGGATTATAAAACAGTAACAGCTTTACCTTAGATAGAAGATTATAATAAATAATGCATATCCTTTCCTTTTGGAAACATGGCTGAATGATTTGCGTCTCAAGAACTATCTTACTGCGATATACAATAGCCTTCTAAAGTGGAAATCAATTATTTGGTCATGAATATTGACGCCAGCATACAGGCTGGCTAGAGCAAAATGATGGCATGCATATTTCTCTCCTTCCAGGTCCACACCCACTTTCATCCTTTGTAACGGTGCCAGAGTGTAGATAGGTAGACTTTAGATAAGCTTCTACCTTTCATTGGACATCAAAGATGGGATTTTCAAACAATTCCTAAATTGAAAACTAAAAAGATGGGATTTTTGTAAGCAATTCTAAATTGAAACTAATAGTTGGTGTGCTCTATTTGCGGTTACTACATGCCAGAGGTGCAAGAAGCATTTTTGTTGGGTTGGGGCAGGTGATGAACAAATTATGACATTTGTGATAAGTGGTATACATATAGGAACATGGTTGGTTTTCAAACTCTGGAGTGAGGAAAAAGTTCCTCATGAAACATAAGAGCAATTGTCCATTGGTGTCATCAAATTGTAACAAAAAAAAAAAAATGAAGTGAAAATAGATACTCTAATGCCGGGATGAAATTCAGTTAAAATGCATGTTGTTTAATTACATAGTTTTGGCTTATAGAATTGCCTCATACATTTTCTAACAAAACCTTACAAAACAATAATGGTACACATCTTTTTCTTTCTTTTTAGCCTATACATTTCAAGCTCTTAATGTATGCAACCTTGGCAAACACCTTCTAGTACATGCATGATGATTTGTATTGGGGTTAAAAGAGATGGGTAAGATATGGTATTTTGAGGGCTGACATTACCTAAATGAAATGACCCTACTTTATCTATTACCTTGCTAATTTTGGCATGCAAACATTCTTTCTTGGAGGCTAGGAGTACCATACTTACTTTCAAAACAGGGTTTGAAGCATATGCAAATTATATGAAGCAATTGTGTCCAAATCCCAATGCAGAATGAGCCGCATGAGTTTTAGATCCCCGGGTTTCCAATTTCACGAACATATAGACACGGAATTATATAGCACACTACAACATAATGCGAGGTGTTCAGTCAAGTATAAGAGTCAAACAAAGTGGCGCTATATGTAGTCTCAATAATACATTTAAATGTCAGGGACGTTGTGGCTTCAAAAGTCTTACCTCTTTGATGTACATAAGGTACGTCCTTTTCAAAAATGAAGTATTAGATCCCCGCGATTCACATGTATGAAAACGATGTAATGGCTGGGTTTGGCAATTACATATGGGTACATGTAGAGCTTATATCAGGTTATTGGTATTCGCGTCGTATTTCCTATAAGTAATGAATGCCGACGTAATGACTACATTTGTGGCAATTGCATCTGTATTTGGCCAATAGAGGCTTATATGCGTATTCGTCGTATTTTCTATGCGTGTCGTCTTAACACAATGACCCTACGTTTGTAGCCGATTAATTGGCATGTTTGCATCGGCCATCAGTCATCAATAATTTAGAGTATTATTTTATATGGTATTCAAGTGCCAACTATATAGCTTCAATTTGTTCGTTATATTTGGCATGTATCATACATTGGTTGTTGACATTCTTGGCGATGTATTTGTAACTCTCTCTTATTCACGTGGTGTATGTCTTTTTGGTATATAATTTGCTTGAGCTTATTTTAGTTTTACAGCATGACCTTGACGCTAATTATATAGTTCACGACCAATTAGTTTCTTTTTTGTAATATTAAAATATGAGATTGTGTAGATATATTTAAGACTTTTTTTATGGCATTGACATGGTCAATTTTATGAGCTCATGGACCATTGTCAAATTTATTGTCCATCACATGCTTTGCCAGCGAGATTCTAGCTTTTAAATTTTATACTTGGTGTCTTTCATCTAATAAATGGTTTTATTTTTTCTTTCTTTACAAATTTGTATTTTAGATGCTTTTTTCTTGCCTGTTCATTTTGAGTCTACGGTTATTATTCATGTGAAAATAGATAAAGGAATAAACAATAATGAAAAGCAAAGTAATTACACCAGTAATATGATAGAAACTTAATGGTAAAATTACTTGACAAAATAAAGAACGTGCGTCAAGTTTTTGCATTTATAGTCGTTTCAAAGCATTTGTCAAAATAGATCAATAGCTTGCGTTTTGATACACTTTCTATATTGCATTATTTTCCTTCAATTATCTCATCCTTAGTAGGAGACATACGCTTTATCTGTTGGAGCTCATTTAGGTTCTTCGTCTTCTTAACCTATTTAAGAAGAGAAGAACTTGAATTCAGTCTAAATATATCATTTTGCCATGCAAAAAAAACTTTGAAAAATCAAAATAGTATCTAAAGGGAAGATCAACATACCCCTCTAAATGTTTAAACATTAAAAGTAAGTCTAAATGCATTATATACCTTTTTTGTTCAATGACCCCTTTGCGATTTTTGATTCGTAATGAATAAGGTTAATTACACATGTCGTGGATGATCATTGAGCCACCTCAATCTTGGAATAACCTTTATTGATTTTAGGTAAAAAGAAACCGCGTAACCTCTGTGATCCCAAAGCATGTTGTTTCAGCACATGTACTAGCATTAGGGAAATGCAAAATGAGCACCCTTAACATTCCATATCCAAGTTTCAAGGCATGCGGGTCGGGCGGCATTCTGCCGCAAGGATATCCACCGCGTAATCCGCCCGGCATTTTTCAAACTAAAATAAAAATCCGGGGCTTACGCGTTGGACATAAGGCGCAAATCACTATCATATGTAAGCAAATCTGAGAATCAAGCGGACAAACTTCCTTACTTTCTGCTTACAATCATAGATGCGGTTTAGCAACATGATCTCTGATACTGACTCTGATGAAGATTAAATGGCATAATAAAATTTGGGTATGACCATTTTAAGAATTTGGATCTAAAATATAGAAGAAACTAGTGAGCCATATTAGGCTAAACGACTTCATGAAGTGAATAAGCGGCAATATAAAGCGTTTACAGCACCTTACGGATACATGCATCATTTCAGGCTAGGTTTTGCGAGAAACCTAGAGCTCCCACAAACAAGCCCGAATCAACATCTTGATTGTCATGGCTTTTCGTTTGCTAAGCAAATGGAAAAGATAGACATGAGCAGTGATTCATAGTCTAAATCTTGATTTGTACTATAGCCTCACATTCTGATTCACCCGGTCTAGGTTAAGCGTCTGCTTGTTGAAGCGCCTAAATATTGTTATTTAAATCCCATCTAGCATAAATATGGCTTGTGCATATCATCCTCTGAGGAGATATATTTGATTCTGAATAAACAAGCATGCGGTTACACGATGGAACTGAAAACATGTTGGAAGGGGGCCGGATCTGTATGTTCACTTGGGCATCTAAGTGATATCAGATTCATCTTTATTTTTATGTATTAAAGCTTGCCATAAGCCATGGTACTGTACATGATTCTTTGAGCAAAGGGAAAAGATAGGCCGGCCATCACCATAGGCACTATTGGTAGAATAGCTATTACCTGGAAAAACTAAATGAGCGGAAAAGAAACGGATAATGACCGCTAGCCACTTGGCCTGTTATGCGCCAAAGGCGGGGAAAGAAACACGGTGCGGCAGATGTGCTTAAACCAATAGGATGATAGGGCCTAGATAGCAATCTAGGCCGCGTTCATCTCGCCCATCTAGATTGAATAGGATGCTTTCTTTGTGCTTTTCATGAAAATATACAATGGAAGTGCCCATTGGCTAGCATAAGCGCAAAATTCTAATGACTTTAGAATTACGAACCTGTTTGCTATCAGCATGGCAGCATCACGAGATAGAGATAGCCTATATTACAAGGCTAGTAGCATGCAAAATAAGACAAAATCGGTTTAAGATATGAGGCGTGAAGTTAAAGAAATTGTGGTACCCGCGGAGATACTTGATTACTACCCCATTGGATATCAAGGAGAATCTCATGGAGAATTTCGTGACACACAACCTGAGAATTTAAAAAAAAACACTTCTATTTTAAATAATGCATTGACAAATTTGTTGAAACAATGCCCAGGTTTCTAATAATATTTGAAATCATCATTTGGATTCTGGGCCAGTATCACAAAATTTATCATATTCTTGTATAATCAAACAGGACTTTAAAACTTATAATGTGAATTGCATCTTAGCTTCTAAATTGGCTCAAAGCATCATTGTCGCTATTTCCTTAAATTGACCACTTGGAAACTCTAGGTACGGCCAATTTACATATATTTGGAGACAAATCGGTGTAAAATGTTATGTAAACAGCCTTTGTGCAAACCTTCTACCTTAATGAATCAACAACAATTCATATTACAAGCTGGCGACAACGCTTTATTTTTCCTCTAACATAATTATCTTCCTTCTCAATCCATGTCCTTATACTTGTCTAGTTTGCCACACCGATAATGATAAGGAAACTTAGTAATTTGATAAAATTGCTTGACAAAATAAAAAGAACATTCACGTCGGGTTTTTTGCATTTATAGATGCGTTAAACATTTGTCAAAATAGATCCAATAGCTTGCGTTTGATACACTTTCTATCATACATTATTTTCCTTCCAAATTATCATCCTTAGTAGGAGACATACCTTTATCATTGAATTCATTGCGTTTCTTTATCTTTGCTAACCTATTAGAAAGAGAAGAACTTGGTCAATTCTCAAATATGCTCATTTTGCCATACAAAAAAACTTGAAAAATCAAAATATTAATAAAGGGAAGATCAACATACCCCTATAAATGTTTATTCAGCCTGCCAAAGTCTAATGCATTATACTTTTTTGTTCAATGACCCACTTGATTTTTGAGTTAATAGTAATAGATAAGGTTGTTACACGCACACATGCATCAATGGAATTGTGTTCATAACCTCAATCTTGGAACAACCTTTATTGATTTTAGGTAAAAAAACCGTAACACCTCTGCTTGATCCCGAAGCATATTTGTTTTCCCTTACATGCTATAGCATTAGGAAATGCAAAATGAGCACCTTAAGCATTTCCATATCCAGGGTTTCAAAGGCATCTTAGGATGCGGCTAGCATTACGCCTAGGGATATCCACCATAGCCAATCATACGACATTTTCAACTAAAATAAAATCGAGCTTACGCATTGGACATAAGAGGCACCAAATCACACTATCATATGTAAACAAATCTGAGAATCAAGCGAGACAAAAACTTCCTTACTTTCTCTTACAATCATAAATTACTGGTTTAGCAACACTGATCCTCATTGCGGTATCCCCAATGAAGATTGTGTATAATAAAATTTAGGTTTGAGCCATTTTAGGCTGGATCCTAAATATGAGAAAGAAACTAGTCGAGGCCATATTAGGCTAGGCGACTTCATGAAGAGTGAATAAGCGACAATATGGCGTTTACCTTTCTTACGGTCTGTACATCATTTCGAGGCTAGGTTTTAGAAACCTAAGAGCTCCCACAAACAAGATCAACATCTTGATTGTTAATACCATGAAGCACACTCTGTGATTTTGCTTACCAAGCAAATGGAAAAGATGAACTTGAGCAGGCCGGGATGCATAGTCTAAATGCGGTTTGTACTATAGCCTCACATTTCACGGTGCAGGATCTGAGTTGGCCGATCTGTATTTGGCTCTAAAATATTCTATTTCAAATCCATCCTCTCAAATATGGCTTGTGCATATCATCTGAGGAGATAGCGGTAGTTCTGGAATAAACAAGCATGCGGTTTACGATGGAACACGAAAACATGTTGGAGGAAGTCGGATCACGTATGTTCCTTGGGCATCTATAAGTGGTATCCGATTCGTCTTTATTTTTGTAAACAATCAAAAGCTTGCCATCGCCATATTTTGCCTAGCTGCTTAGGATTTGCTAAGCAAAGGAAAGATAGGCGGCCATCGCACTTAGCTGCCTATTGGTAGACAACGCCATGCAAACTAAATGAGGGAAAAGCAGAGATGTAGAGCCATGCATACTTAGCCACCCATTAAGCAAAGGCGGAAAAACCACAGAGTGGCTGGCAGGTGTGGCAAATATTGTAGGATGATAGAACACAGATACTTAATCTGGGCGTTCATCTCGCCCATCTAGCAGATTGAATAGGATGCTTTTCTTTGTACTTTTCATCGAAAATATACAATGGGGGTGCCGTGGCTATGCATAGCAAAATTCTAATAGCTTTAGTCACGAACCTAAATTTGCATATCTTGCTTTGTGGCAACATCTTGAGATGAGATAACCTATATTACAAGGCTAGTAACATGCAAAATAGACAAATCGGTTTAAGATATAGAGGCGTCAAAGTTAAAGGGGTAGTAGGTACCACGGGGAACTCGCGTGCACTACCCCATAGGATATCAAGAATCTCATGGAAGAGAACGTGAGCACAACCTGAGAATTTAAAAAACACTTCTAATTTTAAATAGTCGTGTGCAATTTATTTGAAACAATGTTGGGTTTCTAATAATGGCATGAAATCTGTCATTGGATTCTGAGGGCATTATCACAAAATTTATCATATTCTTTGTATAATCAAACAGCAGGACTTTAAAACTTATAATGTGAAAGTGCATCTTGGCTTCTAAATTGGCTCAAGCATGTCATTGTCATAGCTATTTTCCATAAATTGACCCTTGGAAACTCTAGAGTGACAGATTACCATATTTGGAGGAACAAATCGATTGTAAAATGTTATATGTAAACAAAGCGTAGCTTTATTGCAAGCCTTCTACCTTAATGAATCAACTTAATAATTCATATACCTATTTGTGACAACACTATTTTCCTCATGCGTATAATTATCTTCCTTCTCCAAGCTCATGTCCTTGTAAACATCTCGTTTGCCTTAACATCGGCTAATTAAATGCAATATTATCTTAAAAGTTTTCTGTGAAAACTAGTAATGGTTACTTGGCGTTGTTGGGCATAAGGGGAACCTATAAATGTTTTGGTCGCAATGAGGCATAACTTGGGAGTCCTACACATGTTTTGGTGGTAATTAAAAACATCACGGTAATAATGCAACTTTTAACTTTTGGCGTGCAGGGAAGTTAAAGACTTGGGAAATAGGTTGTACCACGAGGATAAAACACAAAGAGTAAGTTGGCCTGCAAGGAATAATTTATAAGTATGCGAGGGTAGCATACTATAATGAGCATCCATGGCTATGGTGGGATGGCAGGTGACAAGGTTGCTGGGCTGGGCAGAACATTTGGAATATGACTTGGTGAGCAGGCCAAAACCTTTAATTCAAAAGATTAAAGGTAGCATGAAGGGAACAAAGCGATACCACCTCTAAATTGATACAAACTTCAAGTGATATAAACTAACTTATCACTACCGATTTATATCTTTTCATTTGTTAGCCATGCCAAAACTCAAATCTCGGTAAGCCAAATCTTGGATTGCAGACCACACTCAGTGCGAACTATATATATCAGTAAGCTCCTGAGCTGTGAGGGTTCATTTGTCCCATCCTTAAAATAAAGAGGAGAGATGGAACAATTGGATCAATTTGCGTGCCGCATATTCTACAAAATGATGCGATCAGCTTTGGACATTGTCAGAAACAAAACATTCTTGAATGTCGCGAGAATGGCTAATAAGTTTATCTTTTAGAAACCACGGACAAAGATATTCAAATCAGCTTTCGATAAATATTTTCATTCTAAATCACATGGATTATTTATAGCGGTCATAGGCTGACCCTAAGGTCTCAACCTTTCATGGTCGAGATATCTCATTATCCATATGCTTCACTTTTGCACATTAAGTGCAGAAGTAAGTGCGAAGGAGCCCAGCTTTTAAAACCCAAAAAACTTCTCGGATACGAATTGCTATTCGGACAAGCTTTGAAGTAAAATCGAATACCATGATACCAACAAAATGCAGTCTTTGGGATCATCAAGCTTTTCCCTGCACACTCTTTCATCACTTGGCATACAATAGGTAGCAAGGTACTTAGCCTTGCATCCGCGGACATGGGAAAAACCATAAAGGTCAAGACTGACAACCTCTTGGATGATGCAAACTTTAGTGAAATGGGAAGCACCTTACTTTTGGGCTTGTTGCAGTGTCAAGGGAAGTCTCCCCACCTTCGAGTACGTAATTTGTGTACTCCCCATTAACCTTTGCTAAGCGATATGAGATTTAGAGAGTTGTTGGATTAGATCATAACTGAAGTTGGTCAAATCTTTACTTGAATTTACGCAAAGGAATTTGCAATGCGTGTAGGAACACATAGAGGCATGCTCTACAATTTGATATCACGACCAAAGTTCAAGTCATGTCGATAGATTTAATATTTGAGTAAAAAGAATGTTGTTAATGGTAACTATGAATCTTTGGCTTTGCAAAGCCATTGTCAAAATAGGCACATCCATCATCACAATATCGATGCTGAATCAGGATGTAAAATTTGCCTACAAATATTTGCACACTAATATAGAAAGCAAGTACTCTCGTAAATACAATGCAACAACGACTTAGTACAAAGAAAGAATCCATGTCATAATGACGAATTTCATAAGACTTACTTGTACGGGTAGAAATAAATCTAGGTAGGACAATGCAGCCATAAGAGCTCGACCCGCTTAATGACACTTGGATGCTCATGAGAGATTTTTCCTAGAGCTTGTTAACTCAATGTAGTACTTTTTGCTCACGCCAAATCGACATACTCAATAGTGAAGAAAATGGTCAAAATAATGCAGACTTATCCGAACCAGGCGCGGTGATTGCAAGTAGGCCCATTCTTCATTTAACAATGATAATTGCCCCACCCACGGCCAGAAACTCACCACGGCCCGGAAGAAACTCCAATTTTATTAGAAGACCCGACTTTCTATTTCCTATAGATCACACGTATGATGTGGTAGGAAGTAGAAATATAAATACACACATCTTTGCTCTTCTGATACAAAATGGAGAGTTTCTCTTGGCGTTGAATCCAGGAATTCTATAGCGCCGATACGGTTTCCTAATCAAATCGTGTAGCATGCCAAATTTACTCCCTCTGGATTGCCGTCTGGCGGAGCCACGACCTCTGAACTTTTAGTGCGTCTGTTCTTTGTTTACGTACGCTTAGTCTCCAAATAAAATCAACAAGATCATGGACCAAGCGTAGCTCTTAGAAAACCGGATCAAGGGTAAGCGACATGTCACGTTGCTCACACTCGCAGCCAAATCCCTTATTGCGCCGAACCCTGTCGAGATAGCCCAGGTCAACCATATCAAATCTCAACCATTAAAATAAAATGATCAAAGCTTTCGGTAACCTTTGGATTTAGAAATTTGGAGTCAGAACACTTACACTATAACATTATAATAAAAGATATAACATTATAATAAAAGATGCACCGCGACGATTTTTATTCTCCTATTACTTCTAGCGAGTACGCAGTATGACCCAATATGAGTTACATAAAATGTCAAAGCTACAAATATAGATAAAAGCTTATCTAAGCGACAATATACTCGATAGAAAGAAAGCAATATGCTTTCGATAATTATACTTACCGCATATGTTGATTTTACTAGCGTTGCTCGGTGACCACAACATAAAAGTCATATCTTCAAGAAGGTACCATTTAATATGGTAAATTTTAGTAGAAAGAACTTAGATCATATTTTTTTGGAAAAGGGGCCTCATTTAAAATACCTTGTTTCAGAACAAAATATAAATAAAATCAGCAATAAACTTACAGCCGGACATATCGTATACCCGGTATATATACTTTGCCCGGATTTTTGTTTACTCCAACTTATCATAGGGCAAAATCCAGAATTGTATCTATACTAACATCATAAAATTAGTACGCAAAACCATATTCTAGACAAGGAAAGCGTCGATCGGTTACTGGATCTTTGAAATACACATCAAATCACATGGAATTCAAACCATGGCACATGTTCCATTTGAATTTGTTGAAGAATCTAGCCTTGCCTTCTTTGCCCAACCCTTTGGAACCCTAATACAGCCTTAATAACACGAACTCTAATTAGCCCTAAATGGGCTTTCCACGTCATGCCAATATTAGCGCCGTAGCGATACTGATAGCCCTCCCCATAGGTTTGTTATTTTGTAATCCAATCCAATGCTAGACTTAAATGTGGCGGTTAAACAAAGATAGACATGTAATCAAGCTAGCCAAAACTAGACTACTTACAAATGCATCCGTCGGCACACGAATTTAGCAAGTGCGGCATGCCAATTTAATGGAGTTCTACCGTTACGTCCAGAAAATCAAGATTTGGATTACGGCCAACCGACTTTCCTCAGCAGAATTTATAGGTCTTTATGAAAGTGAAGAAAAATAGGGTGCATCTTTGGCGGAATCATGCTCTGAAGATTTTGAATGTTTATGGCCATAAATGCGTTGCATGATCCGGTTAACTCCTGAGACATGCATCATATTTTTTCGAGAAGCGGGCATTCCTCTGTATCTGCGTAGATGCTATTTGCTTATGCACTAAGCTATTTATATAGCCTCTTCTTATCTTGTGTTTTTCTCAAATTCCTTTTCTGTCTCGGGTTTCTATTTTTGGCATATACTTTTGTTTTATGCGAATTTGGATTGATCAGTTAGATGTGATTTTCTTTGGATTGAAACCTTTGGATCTATAATTAAGGAATGGTCAGGAGCGGCTTCTTTAGCCTTGTGCTCTTAATGGTATATCACAGACGGAGGCTAGATGATGGTGACATGGATATGATGGCTAGGACTTTATGCAAGAAATATGATAACCTTTGAAATTTTTGGTAGAGGAGTTTGACAGGGGGTGAACAAAGAGGGATCTTGAAGAACTAAAGCTGACACCCCTTCCCCATCCCGAACCGGAACCCGAGGACTTTGTAGCGGCTTCCTCACACGAGAGGAGAGGCGGACCCGGAAAATGGACCTGAGAAGGTTGCCGAAGCCTTTCTGTCGGCCCTTTGGGAGGGCAAATCTGTCACCCCCTCCTCCACTTCCTCAGGAGCTCAATTTTCCTATCCGACGTTGAATCCATTCAAGTAGCACCTTCGAGTAGGCTCAAAAAATCCAAGGTCGATGCAGAACTTATCAAACCACGGCGTCCTGGAGTTGACGTATAGAAACCAAGTGTTTTGTACGTTCATCTTTGATACAAATGCTGCAGGTGAGTGCCGACTTTGCTTTATGCGTCCCCGGGGACAGATTACATGATGCATTTTGGCTTATAGCGAAAGAAACATGGACCTCTACATAAGCGGTATTCATAACCACCTCCTGTTAATTGACTCTGAACATGTTGGACATGAGCTGCTGGCGCTTCTTGGAGAAGGGGTGGTCTTACTTACGAAACTTGGTCCCAGGTAGTAATGTATTTTGGAGTCCATTGGCGAGTGAGTTCATGGATTTCAAAGTAGAGAGTTATTAAAAGGTAGTGGCGGGGGCCTTGGGAGAAGGACCTAAAGGCGAACTTCACTTAGAAAGAGTTTTAAGGGTCCGTCTTAAAAGCATCAACACCTCCCTCTATGTGATGACATTGTGCAAGATCCTGGTTGAATCGACTAGGAATCGACCTCCAAAATATAAACACATGTGTTGCTAGGTTATTGAAAGGTTTGCGTTATAGAGGTGAGTTTAGTGAAGTTGCACTTGGGACATGAGGTGTTCGAGAATGTGTATCAATCTGCCCATTATAAGCTACTTCATCATCACGAAAGGTGACAAGACTACATAAAATCACGGAGACGGGCATCACCAATTTTCTTTCTCGGGCAATCTTTGATTAAATTAGTCTACTTTGCAAATAGAGGCGCTCGTTGGCGAAACCCCGTATAATTAGGTAGGAAGATATTGAGTGCACGAATGCGTTCATTCTGTGTTTATGAGTGACTTCCAAAACAAGCGATAGTTCTGATTTATGCGGCGTGCGGTGCCTCATGGATTAGGGTGTTTGGTTAGTATATTGCCACAGAATTGAACTCTGGCATAGGCAAGTTTGAAGGATTTTCAAGCAGCTCTTGATCCCTATTGTACGCATACTCCTGGCTCCTGGGGCCAATTTATTAAGCTATATCTTGATCTGGATAACTCATTTCTTGACACTTTTCAATTCATCATGTTTACTCTTGTTATGAAATTGGAGGTAAGTTTTAAGCGTATGACTAAACTCACACTTTTAACATTCAGGATTCAAGTAAGCACATGCTTGGTTTTACATTAAAAAACAAAAACAAAATGCACCTCTGTCATAGTAAGCCCAGTTTGAATGCAAAGCGGAGAATATTTTTTTAGGGAAGGGAATCATGATCTATTTTGTGATGCAGCTGGAGATTGAAGCTAGCGATTTAAAGGAAGCGAGCATCACGGCAAAGGCTTTGTTTATGTTTGCTAAAATAATGCTACAATTGCCTTTTGCAAGTGTTGGTATAATTATTCATACGACTGTGTTTGGATTAGAGCCATACTATAGGGCAAGTTTTTCCAATGGATGTCCATGAAGCCAAATAGGTATGATGTATTTGGTTTAGAAGACAACTGATGAAGCCAGGGTATAGCACATTAAGGGATGTACTCTTGCAAGGAGTATCTGGCCGGATCATTTATGCGGTGAGGTGTTAAGAATGTCCCTTAAAATTTTGTGAACTCTACCATGGAGGACAAAGTATTTTGAAAAGAACAGAGGATGTATTGTTTGAGGGGCCTTGTTGGAGTGAACTTCTATCTTCTTCATGGTCTTGGGTGACCTAAAAGTGTCATGGCTTTAGATAATAAGAACTTGTTGCATGGGGCTCACCACCTTGTGAAATTACCATGGAGGAAGCAATGACTAGCATATGTACACACTATTTGCGGGATGTGGGGCAAGATGTTGTCTAGTGGATCCTGCCCACTAATTGTGCATTCATTTGAGCATTGTGTGTAAAGGTGGCGCAGACTCAGCGATCCATCATAATGCGAATGATGTTCATTTGTGTATATTCAATGTCCACTACTTGGTATACAGCCGCAAAAGCGATGTGGAAGGTGAGGAAGGTGTTATGGTAGATTACCATGTAGTCCTGGGGAAGAGTCCTGACGAAGACGGACACGAGGATGGAGGGAAGCGTTAAGCGGACAAAACTTCATTCCTCTAGAGGTGTGTGTGATTACACTATGACAATCAATTGATGGCATATACACTATTCTTATGTTTTGGCCTGTTTAATTGCTTTATTACTGTACGATTTTTCCCTCGAAAGCCAGCCAGGCTGGGGGTTTTCTTGGGGCGATGTCTAAGTTTGGCTGGCTCGCCAAAGTTCTGGCCGATTAGTCTCGGTGGGCTGATAAAAAAACTATTCTATTCTATTTTATTATGTTTCTTTGTTTGGCATGACACACTAACGAAGGGGAAAGTGTTCTTTGTTATAGGCCTCTTGATTAATGCTTCTCTTTGCTCTTCTTGAAGTTCTTTCTGTTACCAACCCCATAGCCAATGGGTTTGCCACATGCTCTATAGCATCTGCGGAACCCGGGCGGCGCTCATGTGAAGCCGAACTTCTCACTAATTTTATCCTTTAACACCCTTGCAAAATTTGTTTGCTACATTCGTCTAATGCAGGTGCGATTAAGAACATGTATTTCATGGCACAGAACCAAACTATAGGTGCTATGAACTAGGTACGGATGAGGTTGCACTCTCGGTAGGAAGGATGGGTTCTGCCGGATGCCATATGAATTTGGCATGGAGGGCTCACGCTCACTAGTGAGTTACGGCATTTGGATGTCTGAGGAAGGAGGCGCACAGGCCTTTCGGCATTACAACCGACACGTTTGGATGCACGGACATTGGAGTTTATGTGGTCTTTTTGTTGCTGCTTTCGTAGATTTACCTTTCATTGTCTCCATGTACGCGACATTTCCATCCTCTGAAACTTTGAAATTATTGAAAAAGCATGATAAGACCAAAAATTTGCATTTGATTGAGATAGGATTAGCCACCGGAATGCGTTGCTGGGGCGTACATTATGCAGTGAAGCAATTTAGGACCCGATTGAAGTCGGTGGGGTTCAAACCCAGCTTCATTATAGCGATGTGATTCTTCTGTCACAACGAGCGGCGAGGTCAAGCAGTGAAATGGCACCGCTCTTAGCGCTACCTTATAAGAGCAGGATGCTCCTCTTGTTGTTAATTTGGAACATTCGAAAATTCGGCCTTGATATTTAGAAATCGGTGACCATCAGAGGAAGGACTATTGACTGGAGTATAAAATGGGATGAAATCATAAGAAATAACGCCATTGTTCCTTTATAGTGTTGTAGGCGTACGTCTTACCCATAACTTGCATTCATAGGCTTGTCCTCATGTTCATGTTTTGTGTGGGGGCTAGGCTACATTACATTACATTATTACATTACTATTTAGGGGGCTCCCTAATGTGATGTGTATAGCATCATTGGCCCCATAACAATTGAATTATTCAATTGAATTCGTAACAATAGATAGGTAAGATGAGATGAGGAAAGCCATGTATTATCTGGAACCTACATTGCCTGCTAGCCACTGTAAATGTTGAAAGTCAGAACGTGAGTCTTTCTCATCTTCGAATTTCGTTTATGTCCTGTGAGACCTTCAAAGCGACTGTGATAGCTTGCTTCAGGGGTTTGACAGCCTTTGTCTTTACCTATTTTTATCTCCTCTCAACCCGCTCTGATGGGTTCGCGGTTGAAGCGATCTGATGCTAGCAATCAGTCGAAGCAATCTGATGCTAGCAATCAGTTGAAGCAATCAGTTCCGCGCTTATCCGGTGCTTATACTCCTAGTTCACTTCCGCGCTTTTACGGTGCTTCTACTCCTAGTTCACGTTTGATGGATGTGAAGCCCCTTGAAGCGCGTGCCAGGAATTCGCGCAAGCAGGACAAGAATCCAAAAATTCCACCGAAACGTCGGCGCAAATCATCTAAAAAGTCTAATACATGTGTCATTTTATGATCAATTTACGAATCGGGCTTGTTTATCGTGGCAATGATATGTTTCTGTTGCAATTTGAGTAATAAGGACTATTTTGTGCTGATTTTGATGCTATTCTTCGTCGTTCATAAATAAAGTCCGACTTTCTAAAGATATGTAATCCAGTTTCATTTTCTCCGTTCAAATATAAAACTTTATTTTCGTCCCAGTCCTCAATGAACTAAATTTTGTCCTCAATGAACTAAATTTTGTTTTAAAATCCGCTGCCATAACAGGCAAGATTGGCAGAGTGAATGAGATGGATGGCCGGAAATCTACTCCAGACCATTGTTGCTTGATTCGCGCTCAAATTATCTTGCTCTCTTGATAGAAGGTTTTTAGGGGTTGGCAAGGTGATTCCAATGGTGTTTGCACCGGATTAAACCGTTCAAGAGGATTAAACCATTCAAGAAGATTGCAAGCTCTATTCAAAGATCAGCATGCCAAATATCACTTCGAGTTCATGGCATCGGTTATCGACCAAAAACAAGCAGATTTGGCTGGAAAAGAGTATAGTAAGCTTCAGTTCTCATAGGTGGTTAACCGGACAATGTCCGGAGTTTACCACTCCATCGGGTAGGAATCTCCGTTAGAAGGGGAGATGCTCTATAGTAATGAAGGGCAGCGATGCAAACTTATCCCGAGCTGGGATGGGTAGTTCACGAGAAGGGGGCTGTGACTCTGGATAAGAAAAGGCGCCGTCGTCATAAGGAAGGTAGAATTGTATTGAGAAGAGGGCTATTCTATTGTAGATATTTACATTTTCTTTAAGAATCAAGTCGTGTGTCTCCACCAGCAGAATCACAGCCATCTAGTGGTCTTTGCTGCCGGCTCTGAAACCTAAACCCAATTTTTCTTTGGAGAAAAGTCCGATTGGGTTTGAGCTCACCAGATGAAATCAATGGGACCGGGAGCTGCAATCTCGGTTCCATACCGCTGGGGTGAATGCTGCGTGCCCGGCAGGCCCGTAGTTTGCATGCTAGGAGGAAGAGTCTTCTTGGTTGCAGCGACGAGAGGGCCAGCCAGAAAAGGTCTTGACATGAGGCAAGGGTTAAAGATGGAGACTTTGAAGCGGAATTTTAAACCATAGCGGATGTGTTTACCATGTTCCATTTTATCGCGGTCTGGTTGAGTTCACAGCTTATCCTCCATATATGCACCATCAGCCCTGTAGAATATAACGATTCTTGTATTTATCATCAGAGATTTTTAAAACAAGAGATTGCTTTCCATCATAAATCAAAAAGGATATGTAACGTCTTTGGCCCGGTTGGATGTGATGGCCAACGAAGCTGTATCACAATGTGACTTTATGCAAAGTAGATAAGATTAAGGAAACTTGTCTTGTTGCAAGAACAGGCAACGTGTTTGAATGCAATAAGATATTCAAATAAATAAATGAAGGACCGATGGTTTGCCCTTGTTCATCTAGGTAGCGACTTCCCTACATATATTTCCTTTCTCTATTAAGCAAGATGGTGCTTTGGTTCTTGTGTATTTTTTATGTCGCTGTTTATACTATTCTGTTGCATGTTTAGGTACCTGTTCTCCTTGCCCGTGTTTTTATTGCCTCCCTCATGTACGTGAATTTTTATGCATTTGGAAATACCTAGTGTTAAAAAAGTTCAATCATCTCCCTCACGTACATTGAAATAACTATACGTTGAGAAAAGTCCAATCATTCATTGCAGTTAAAATAATAAAGGTTCCATCGTTAACTAGGCTAAAGGTCTTAAATAAAATAAAAAAAGGTAGTGTGTAAAAACATCTCCTCCTCTTTATCCCACATTACTAATTACGATCATATGTTATGAACCTGCAAATGATAGCCAAAGAAAAAGAAAAGATGTGTACCATTATTGTTGAGGTGCTGTACGGATTACTGTTGGAGCAATATGTGGAAAGTATGGCGAGAATAGCAAGTTTCATCTAAATGGCGGTTTATACAGCTTCTATTGAGATATGGACTTTTTGCAATTTTTGTTCTTCAAATGAAAGCCTAATATGGAATATAAATAAGTGTTAAGCGCATAATGTATTTATTGGGCATAAGACAACATTATGACCACAGTGGTGTAGTTTAGCGGTATATAATGTATTTATTGGGCAGATAACCTTATGGCACCAAAATTTGGATTAATAACAACTTTTGAATGAGGTTACATACTTTAATAAAACATGCCACAATTTTGTATGTAACAATTATGGCAAGGATCTTGGTAGATGAATCGCAATTTCTATAATATTCCACAGAGGCTAAAAGTTGCTATAATAGTTTCAAAATGTAGTGAAGCGAGGGTACTGTTTTAGTCTATGGAAGAGTCAAGGATATTTTAAAATTCAAGTAACCCATTTAATATATTGATAAATGACTTATACTCATTGTTCATCTAGAGATTTAGCAAAGTTTCCCATCATCAGTAAGTTTTAGCAGTGGCCCCTCGACATCTTTGGCTTGTTCATGAGTTGGGACTGGTACAGAAAGTAATGCCTCAAAACATCATAAACGTTTCCGCGGTTACTTGGACATGTGGTGTTTGTTGAGGGATGTGTTGCAGTCGTTCCAGAGAGCGAAATGTGGTGAGGGAATGAGTTCTAAGGTAGGGAAGCATATCTTATTAATAAATAAATAAGATAGATAGATGAAGAGTATTTTTTGATATCCACTTAAAGCGGCTTATCAAGCGGATATGTAATACATTGCTTTCAGTTAGACCCTTATACCCAATACATCGTGGGTTTTGACATCAACTTCAAGCTTATAGAATTGGCATTTAAACCACAATGCCTTCATGAACTTACAAGCCTGAATGTATTTACAAAACAAAATGAAGTGGGAACATGTTAGTTTTGGAGATAAAGTAAACAAATTAAAATTTTCAAATATCCCGAATGCACCTTCATGAGACTTTGCCCATTTTGTGAAAATTATATTGTCAGTCGCTTGGCGATGAAATCTGGACTATGTAAAGGTTGGGTGTGTAAGGGACGTGTTGTTTGGCTGGGTTTCCATCATGTCCGTTCAATAAAGAGATGATTGTTTGAAAATTAACGTGGGTTATAGGACGTGTTTGGGTGGCTGGCTGTGATGGCGGAATGGTGGAGACGAGGTGTCAGGATATTAATAAAATCGCCATGTATTTTATCAAGCATTGTCCAATTATACGTTCCATGATATATAGTTATGATCATCTCGTCACGCAGAAAGGATTCTTGAGTTCAAATCCACAACTGCGTAATATGCCATTGCTTTAAAATGGTTGATAGATATCTTGTTCATTGCAAATGGAACTTGTCAAATTAACGTAATTCCATCTTAATAAATACAACTTACATAGAGCACCAATAAAATGAATATGGTATGGAATCATAACGCAAACACATGTCTAGTGAAAATTAAACCGAAGGGCTAGCAAATACACCTCGATTGGGGCCAGCGGCGGATGGGAGATTATGGCTTGCTTGTGGTGTTGGTGTCGGTATTCGAGGGATGTGTCAGGCTCTTCTGATTGCAAAGATGCGTTTCGTCCGTGTTTTGCTGAGAATGTGGCCGGATGTGAAACCAGCAACAAGATGTTGGGGTTTTAGTTATTGCAGCAGCCACGATGCACTTGTGGTCATACTTTTGTCTTTAATAGAACTATGGAATAGAGTGATGTTACGGGACCGGACATCGCGATATGTGAATCATTTTTGCATTGACAAAAATAACTTCTTGGAATAGAAAAATATCCCCGAAGATTCCACACATACCTTACCGTCATACTCCTCTTTAGATAACGCCACAGTGTATGCATCTTTGGTGTCCCAATGTTGATTTTAGGTAGATGCGATGAGAAAGGCGCATACATGCATAATATAAACAATAACCCATCAAAAAGGAATATATGAAGTAGGAAAGTACTTACCTTTGAATAACCAAATCATAAATTACAGCGAGAACAATGCTTCCACCATCTAGCAATCGTTTTCAGCAAAACCCAATGACAAATCTTTTAGGGATCCCGAGTTTAAATAAAGCATTCTCTCCATTGAAGAACCACGTTGAATGAATGACATTCACAACTTCGCGCATAAAATGGAAGCCGAAATACGATATCTTTTGAGTGGCAATAAGTACGACCCGAATATCCGGTTGTTGAAAGACCCATAACTAATAAGGCTTTATGATTAAGGTTAGTATTACCTAAAAGGAAGGGCTTGAGAGAATGCCCTACAAGCGACATAAAAGCGCGGCTTTATTTTGGTGATGTTTGTGTTTGAAAGCACCATTTGACCTCGCGGATCGATTAATTGACCGTCGAAGGAAGAAAAGAAAATGGGGTGACCAGCCCGGCATAAAATCTGAATTTCCTGAATTCAAACCCACTTCACATTACATATTTCTACTTGATACTTTTCATGCATTCACTAGGCACTGCTTGTAACAAATACAAATGAATAAAGAAAAAAGATTATTATGAAATCTTTGACCTCACCTATGCTTTCCCATGCATCTATGCAAGAAATTTTGCAATTGTGACCCATTCACCATATATAATAGATGCGATTAAAATTCAAGATAAACAAGGTCTGGCGCCGCGGAGGTTGCTCCATAACATGTCTTGTGTGTATATTGTGGGATCAAATAGTGTGGTTTGATTTAAGCCACTTCACCCTCGGGCCGTAAGATTGGAAATTGCCATCTTTATAATTTTGATCCTTATTGTTTGCATCGCGGTCTTTTGAGCGGGCGGGCTGTGCCCGTCGTCGTGGCGTGCGTCTTGGGAACAGGACATCAGGGACGCGTTAGGTTGTGGCGTTGATCGCGATTAGCGAAACAACATCACGATACCAATTGACATGAGTAGCCGCGCCCTTGGGTTATGGGTGGGCGTGGGTGACGTTGAGTTGGGTTGACGGCTGTTAGCGGAATTAATAAGCGTCGTGTTTTGGGCTGTAGATGCTCTAAATCATAATTGACCATATTCTCTAACACAAGGTCGAGATTCCATACAAACATTCTACCATTCGGATATCACCAATAGAATCCCCTAGCAACCCCAAAAGTCCCATATATATTGGAACAAAAAGGATAATAAGATCCAACAAATCGAGTGGATTCAAGATGACATTCTTACTCCATGTTAGAACCTATATGAACTGAATAAATATATCAATTATCAATAAATCTAATGCCATTCTTGCTTCCAAAACATTTGTCAACCTTGGGCCTCATATCTATGGCCTTTTTGAGGAAGGGCGCACGCCGTCCCGCGAGGGAGCCAATGTCGATGCATGGGACTAATATACAAAAAGCGACAGCGGATTACTGCCCGATTAAAAACCCCTTAGAAGAAGGTTTCGAGAACCGTGGCGGCAATGCGACTGGCGATAAGCGTACTATCATATAAAATCTGGCTATCAATGCTCTCTGATCATACACCACCCGTAATGAAGTACCTAATCAGCCAGGCAACCCGAAGCCCGAGAACAAAATGACCCTTGATCGATACCTCCCCAGATATATAACCAGAAACACGCTATCGCAACGAGTATTATTCATCGCTCATCTAAGGAGACGCGTCGACCATACCCAAGGAGGCGTGTCGGCGGATCATTGAGCAGTGACGCTTCACACGGGAAGTGTGGGGAACTCATCCTCAATAGCGGTTGGCGGCCGGCGACACGTCATGGGAGACTCCCCAATCCACCTGCCGTCTCGATCGCGAGAAGATGGGTGGGCACAATGTGAATAAGGCAATGAGTGCATTGCTTTTTCGGCGGTGAGGAGCAGCAGGGTAGAGGCTACGTGGGCCGGGCTAACAACGGGGTTGCGTCGGCAGCCGCTTGTAATGGGCCATTTTGACCTGCTCTAGAGCAATGGGGTTCGGAAGCTTGCCAAAGAAACAAGCATCTGGAATTACTCCTTGGTACGTCACGATGCGGCATTGCGCCAGTTGTCTGCCTTGCTCCGTGCTCACTGCCGCGTTCCATCGGCCGAACCATACGATCTCACCACCCCTCGCAAACCGCTAGGCTAGCGGACTCATGGCCCGCGGTGTAAGCGAGGTGGGGAGGCGAGCATCACCCATGGTAACCGCTTTTACGAAAATAGGCGATGTATACATCAGGGCTGCCAGGCGTAGAATCCCGGTTTCTGCGTGAGAATGCGATGGGGGCCCGAGGTTTCCTGATGCCGTTAAGTACTGTGCGCTCCAGGAGTCGTTTCGGTTAAAGCCAGGGCGGTAGGACCCCAAACCGACCGATGCGGAAGGGCGGGCTGGAGCGGGTGTGGAGCGGATGGCGGTATTATTTTGATGTATGGCTGCGCACGGTGTTAGCGTAAAGAAGCGCTTTCAACTACGTCACATAGCGGATAGAAGCGCCTCAGCGAGGCTGAGGGAGGGAACTCCACCCTAGGTACTGGCCGGGTGGTGGTCCGCGGTGCGTCCCCGGGTAATGGCCGATTAGGGGCGTAGGTGTGAAGAGGTGTGAGGAGCCGCGATTATTTCCCGGCGATTGGCATGTGCGGCAAAATGGTCTGGGAGGGCATCCCGAGGGTGAGTACGAAATTGTAATAGCGAGCCAACATCGTCGCATAAATAGTATGAGATGACTTTAGTACAAAAGCTATGCTTTCCCTCCCATTAACCGATGGCGAACCTGGCGATGTGTAGAGGCCAAAAGTGTTGGCGAGGAGGGGCAGCCTGGGGACCGTCTGCGAGTGAATGCCAGCCCGTCGAGCATCCTGCCAAAACAACTCTCGCGGCATATGGCATTACACCTGGCCGGCGAGCCTCGATTGTGCTTGATCTAGCCCGCGGCTTTCACGGGGATAGTGTCCAAAGCCTTTCGCGAAGTCACAAGCGGCAATACAAGTCCCGGTAGGTGATTGCGTCTTCAATCGGTGCATGGCGTAAGGAATATGGTCAATGTCGTTGGCGAGAATTAAAGCTTTACTGTGTGAGGCTCACCCCATCCGTACCCTCACCCAGCCAGATCCAAGCTAACACTTCAAAATACCAATAAGCGGTTTGGCAAATGTTGAGGCCGACCATGATCGTCCAGGTAATTGGCGGTTGAGTGTGGAGTCGCCCGCCTTGTGAATAGAACAACCGCTGTGGTCCATTGTGGAAGCACCCTCACGCAATGCTACGGTGAGCGGGTGGTGAGAATGAAACCTGAAAGCGTACGCCACCGCCGCAGAGTAACTGCGACACGCGCCTGCGCCGAGGTCAGTACGCGCTCCACATTAAGCTAAGCCGTTCGCGAGGCCCTCCCTCGGCTTATCCTAAAGTCGAGAACCAATGGGGAGCCATCTGTGGGGGCAATAGGCGTCTGGCGTCTGGCGGGTCATAGAGGCTGGCGCAAAATCTTTATTCCCCTTGGCCAGGTGTGATGTCCCTGGCGGGCTGACCCTTCCGAAGCTTTCTGGCAAAAGGATTCGAGATGAAGTGTCCAGCGAGAGCGAACATCTCCCGATGCCATGAAAATCTGCGCCTTGTATCCTTGAATGCGTGAGAATGCTTGTGTAGTAGCTACAGCGAAAGGTACTGAATCGAAATATGAAAACCGGAAACGCTGCGTTCTTTGATCCGCATCAAACCATGATTTATCGCGAGAATATTGCCCGACACGGCGGCGGCGTGCGCCGCTTTGTCCATTTGCATCGTAATGTAGTCGGTAGTGTCTGGCGCTTTCCAGTGTGGAGAATGCCGAAATTGCGGGAGAATCATGAGCATCTGCGTCAGTCCTGCGCACGCTCATGTCGGTCTCAGGCGGCGCCAGTGGGGTTTAGCGGCTACGCCATCCAAGTCAAAAGTAGAGAGTGTCACGAGTCGACCTCACTCACATCGTGTCTGTGCCACGGAAAGCAGCCCGATGAGATGCATATCTTAGCGCAACTACAACTGTAGTCCACCACACTAACCCTCCCCTGATTGTCACAATGCGCATGTGCGCCGCGAAAATCGGAAGATACGCCCAATGGCCATTGCGAATTATCCAGTCCCGAAAATGCCATGAGGAGCAAAGTACGTGCCTTAAAAGGCGGTGACTGCGTCATCGGGCCGTTGAAGCATTTTGGGGCAGCTATGGTAGTTTGGGGTCGATGGGATTAAAGTCATGAGAACGGCTCTGCTCGTGGATTGCGTTAGTCTCCAGAGGAATGACCCACCCAGGCTGGCGATCTTCGCTTGGCGTGATGGAGTAGTAGATGGAGCATGCTGGTCCATCCTATCATGGAGTTGAACGCAGCGATGAAGATGCTGGCGTGGGGGAGATAGCAGTGGGCGGGAAAGAAGGGTTGCCAGCGGTATTATGCACCTGAACCCGAGGAAATGCAGGTTGGTAATGCGTGCGTGTTACGGAGGGTAACCGGGTGATGCCAAGGTGTCCATTATGCTCAAGAAACCACTCCTGTATTGTCTGTACATGTATTGAAAATAGAAATGTTGATAGCGGAAACCGTCGAGGTAGCACATTGCCCGGCATGCTCCCATATGTCTCCATGAAGATAAGAGATCCTACCGGTACACCCTGCAATTCAGGCATCCCCCATACGCCAAGAAACCTCGACAATCCCCATAGAGACCACTAGGAGAGCACAATTCCCTATTTGTCGGCCGAGGGATGGTATCTCGCGCTGACTGGTCATGGGGGGAGGGCGAGGGAAAGCGGTACGAAGTGAGAAGTAGATGAGCCGGAGGCAGCATGGTAAAGGCGTCGGCGCGAGGAAGCGAAGATAAGGCGGGGAAGAAAGAGAGGCGTGGTAGTAGCAGCGAGGCAGCGTCTGTGGTTGAAATTGCCGAATTACGCAGCCCGATACTTATTTGTCCGGAAAAATGTGCATGCCTGAACCAATCTACTGAAGCGCGATGACAAATACCGACCCCGACAAGCTCTGCAATGCGTGCCTCACATTGCCACCGGGTGTGAGTCCCGATCCCGCGTCTGAGATGTCCCCCTTCAACACTCGGCCACTGGCGCAATATGGCATCCTGCCCTGATACATCACCAGCAAATGAAAATATGACAATCACGATCCTGGCTTGGTATTGTTACAACCCATCTTAGAACTGCTGAAAATGTGGTAGCCAGGAATGTCATCCGTCCAGCGAGAATAATGTGTTAGTGTTGGCCCGAACTCCCTGTGATACGGCATGCCTCGAGCTACGGTGTGGCACTCTCACTTTCGCGCTCACAGGTGGCTGCGGAGTCCAAAAGGTGGCCCGAGGTCTGGTGTGGGGTGGTGGTACGGGATAGTGGAGTGGCTGGGTGTGGGCGGGATGGTATGGGTGGTACGGGCCGAGAGGCGGCGGTCTTGGTGGCAGGTGGAGGCTGTGTGGGATAGCATTAGGGGCGTGCCGTCCTATATGTCAGAATACCGGCTCTTGCGAAACTGTAGCGCCCAGCCATCACCTGCTAACTGCGGTAATATAGTTTCTCGGTAGAAGACCAGCTGTCGTAGATGAATTTGCATAACCCTGACTCGAGCTGTGGCGTGCTCGAGCCAACCTGCAGCGTCGAGCGGGCTTCTTGTTCGATCTTACTCGAAGATCACGAAGTTGTGTGCAGTACATGCTACGCGGAAGGCGTGCTCCCGTGCCATGGTGGTGGCTGCCTCTCGGCGGGGGCGGTGACCATGGGTCTTCGCCGTTCGACCATATCGTCGTGGTCGGTGGTGGACGGGGTCTGGGCGCGTTATTGATGGGCCTCGCGACTTGACGGTGTTGCGGGGCGGGCGAAGTAACCGCGTGGCGTGTGGCGGGATTAGCCAGGCGATGGGTTTGTTTAGCAGATGGTTTGCCTTTTGGCGAGGCACATGGGATGCGAGGACTCCATCTCCCTTGCCATGCCGACTGACCGAACCTTTGTTAGCCCTCAATACTGAAACGCTGATAGCCTCCATTCGGCTTTGGCGTGGCTCCAATTCTCTGCCCGTCTTGAGTTCCTATAATGATACGAGCAATTAATCCCCTTCCGTAGAGTTATGCCCTGGCCCGAAAGAACCGCCGCCTTAGCGAAACCTCCTTCTTCATGAAGGGAGATGACTCTCCCACATCCCATGATAGGCGTCAAGACCGTTATCTGTGATCCCTCATACCGGAACAGGACGTTCCGTCATACGTGACCGTGACCACGAAGTTTGGGGGGAGTTAGGAACGGGAAGGTTACTTTGGGGTGAATTTGGGGACTCCGGGCGGCGCCTTTTTGGGCTGGTCGAGAGCCTTAGCCACAAATTGTTAGGCGGGGGTGTGAGTTATTGTTTCTGAGAGCCCGGCAACTTACAGGAGGTAGGGGTACTTCACCTTTGACTTTGACTTTGACCTCGCACTTCTCGCATAGGTCTTTCCAAAGCTTTGTATAACACGACACCATTAACATGCCACTGCTCTAATCTGCCGCTATCGCCAAATTAGAATAGAAACATCCTCCCCTGAGTAATGCATATAGCTTCAGCGGAATTAATGAGGTTTTAGAGGGCTCCAAAGTCGAGGGGTCTGGCTGCCTGAGGGACCCTTACATTAAGTGAATGAGGGAGAATGTTTAAACCTTGAAGATATGTTGTTCGACATAACTTAAGAATCAATATGGCAAACAAAAGAATCAAAATCCTATAAAATAATGTTGGTTAGTTTTGTTGGTTTTATTTCAATTGCTTGTGAACATTCTTGCAAACGTGACCTAAAGAATGACCCAAAGGCGCAAAGAAAATTCATTCCAATAGATAGATGAATTAAATTTTACCAATCATATTTTGGTAAAAGGTTACGCAACTATTCTTGATGCAAGATCACTTATTCCCATGCGATGAGTAGCATGTATGGGTAGTGTTACATTGCCTTTGAAGCTTTCTTGAAGAGTTTGTCTATAAACGAAGTTTTTGTGCTATGGTGGTTTGCTGTGGGGGACTTCTAAATTCGACTAAAAAGCAAAATCACAGTATATCAGCCAAAGATTCTATTAAGATTCTCTAGGTTCTCTATTCTATTCTATTCTATTCTATTCTAAAGACTCTAGAAAGATTTCCTAGATTCTATGAGATTCCAATGTGTTGGCTTATGTTCCCCAAGATCCGTGTGATTCTTGGAGGTTATTTTAATTAGGCTGAAGTCCAGAGCTTAAAGTCATGCAATGAAGATTCTATAGAGATTCTCCAAAATCACATCGAGATTCTCCTGGATACTCTAGTTTTACATGAGTTCCTAAGTTCATTTTTGGATTCTTGGGTTCAACGAGTTCCTGGTTTTCCCAGAAGTTGTCACTAAGTTGCTCTGGGTTTGGTTTTAGTAGGGTTGTGCAGGTTTCCATGCCGTTTATGCAGGTCTTGCATGGGACGTGCGGGTTAGAGACACCAGATGCGCTTGGTTTCCTGGTTCTGGTTGCAAGGTAATCTTTTAAATTCTTAAGGTTTTGCAAAGTTCTCTGGGTTCGCCGGATTGTCTGAGATTCATTTAGATTTAGGATTCTGAATTTGGCTGTTGCAGATTCCATGGTTCTGTGGAGGATTTCACTGGTTCTGTGAAGTTTAAAGTCGAGATGGCTGATTACTCGAAACGTTTTGAAGTTATGGCGGGTTCTACATATTCTTTTGATAATATAGATTCCTTAAAATTCTCTTTATATTTCTATGATTTCCAAAGGGATTATCCCAAAAGATTCCTTTAGATTCCTTTACATTTGCCCTTAGATTCAAATGGAATTCCTTTAGAGTTCCCTAAGTGCCTCTTAGAATACTAGATTTCTCTAGACTCCCTAAAAGATTCCAGCGGAATCCATCATTCTTTTTAGATTCTATGAAGATTCGGGTATGAGACACTTTTGTTGGTCAAAGAGATTCGCCAAACGCTTGGATTCTGCACCGATTCCCTAACATTCCGCACAAGATCTGAGATTCTTAGGGTTCTATGTAAAAGGATTCCCCTGGATTTTTAAATATTATTTGAAGATACATTTAAATTCTAAAGATTTTTATAAGGACTCTTTTGATATTCCTAGATTTCCATCCTAAGATTCTTCTAGATTCCCCAAGATTTCATGGAGATTCTTCTAAGATTCCTTAGATTCTCTGTAGATTCCTTCTTAAGAACACACCTAGAGTCAAAAGGAATTTTTCCTAGATCCTTAGTTCCCCCCTAGATTCCCTAAGATTCCCACAAAGATCCCCAATTCTTAAAAGGTTTTTAAGGTCCCCTAGATTTTCAAAAGATTATCCTACAAAGATTTCTTTAGATTCCCCAAGATTAGGTAGATTCTTCTAGATTCCCTTGGTTCTATGAAGATTCCACTAGATTCTATAAGGTCCATCAAAGATTACGCTAAATTCTCAAACATTTTTTGAAGATTCCTTAGATTCTATATTCATTTTGATATTATAAGATTCCTTACAATTCTCTTTTCTTGAGATTCTAGATTTCTCTAAACTCCCAAGATTCCATGTAGATTTATTTTACAAGATTCTCTTAGATTCTATGAAGATTCCCCGCATAGAACACTTTATTGTCAAAGATTCCCCTAAAACACTTGGATTCTACCTCGATTCACAGGCATTTCCATTAAAGATCCTAGATTTTTAAGGTTCTATATAAAGAAGATTCCCCTAGATTTTCAAATATTATTTGAAGAGAATCATTTAATTCCCAAAAGATTACATGTGTAGATTCCATAGAATTCTTGAAGATTCCCACGATTCTCCAAGATTCCATCAAATTCCCTAATTCTTAAGCATTTTGAAAATTCTTCTTTAAGGAATTCCATAAAATTCAAGATTCTCTTGGGAATTCCCATGATTCCCAAATATTATCCCAAGATTCTATAAATGTAGCGAGCAGTGGCTTGAGTGGCCCCATAATCTCATGTTCTAGTGTCATTGTCCGGGTTGTGCAAGCCATTGTGACATGTCTATATGTGTGCTATGAAGTGCGTTGGGGCAATGTTTTTGAGTTACATGAAGGCAGGTAAGGTGGCAAAAGCCTTAATGGGGTGAGAAGGTTGGGGTGAGCACCCTGCAAATGGGGATGGATGAGATCATGGGCAGTGTAGGGATGCGCCGGCAAATGCATGTGGCATGCCAGGAGACTCTGGGATAGGGATGGATGTTTGGGGGTGTTCTATTTAAAATATTTAAGAGATGAAGAGATGGCAAAATTTGCTTTGAGAGACTAACCCGGTTGATTACTTGGTAGTCGAAGTGGGCCGAGGAGACAAGCATTGAGGAAAACTAAGCTAAAGGTGGGGCTTTGATTTGGGGTGTTTGTTTGATTGGGTCGGTGTATGAATCAGTTACGGATCGCCAGATGCGTGGCATGGAATCGGTTTATAGCAGGAATCGCGTTTGGGTCACGCTTGTTTAGCGCCTTGATCATCCAAGAATCGGCCGGATACGGATTCAGCCCTCAAATCGATGAAGCCTAAACGCTTGCGAACGTCTTCCTTCTCTCATCACTTATACTATAAGCCAAAAACCATCGATGTCTCCACTACTCAGTCCATTACCCTAAAATACTTTTACGTGCGGTGTGCGGGGAGAAATGCGCTGCGGGGCTTTGGCGGGGCGGAGCCGGCAAACAGGAGACTTGCTGTAAGGAAAACCTGAAACGCCCTGAAGCACATTTACGGTGGAATTTCACGATTTTTATTACGAGGAGGATACGAGGTTGGTATCCCCGAACCATTAAAACTTTATTTTAAGTAAACCCAAACCTTGAGTTGCTATAGTGTTAAACCTTGGAACGCTGCGTTATATATCGTGTTGTGACCTTCTACCCTTTGCGGTAGACATAAGGATGAGACCAGATACCAAGTGAATATTTATTTGCTTAGTCTGGGAATATGGAAAAAGAATATACCTAGCTAATATGATGTGGAATGTCTATGTATGTATTTTGAAACGTTACATAAGTATGAATGGGTATAAGGGCACCTTCTTGGCGAGACTCAGTTTGATGTATGTCGAGATGGTTTTGGAATGCTTAGTGCGCTTGTATCAAGATGTTGTGCATGTGCATTCAGCGGCCACCTTGCCGAGGGTGGGAATTGGCCGTGCTTAACTCACTCGGCGAGGGCACATTGGATGAAGGATTTATGCAATAAATGCGGAGGATGGAAGTGAATGCTTAGGTCGCCACCAAAGGATTACGCTTGGCATGTAAGTATGCATGGATATGGAAATGGTATTTCTTTAGGAATAGGAAACTAACGCTGCGGTGGGAGCATCCGTGTCGGGTATTATGTATTATTGTTATTATTATGTGTGCATCGTGAGCTATCCACCAAATCCTTATGGAATGCTGAGATATTCTTGTATTTTAAAATACTTACATCTGAAAACCCACATTATCTTGAATCTGAACTCACTTGTATAGTAGTTTAATAAAAGCAAACGGTGTATCTAAGCAGAGTGTATAAAATATCCATAACTTGTTTAGAAGCTGTATTATGCACTACTTGTGCTTGTATGTGGTCGGCCGAGGCGGAGAGAATCTTGAGGGAAGTCTTAGGAAGCTCGTCGATTCCTCCTCTGATCCGCTACAGAGGAGGTGTTGAGAATAAGAAATGCAACTAAACATGGGGTTGGCTGGGGGTTGTATATGTTTTGGGTGTGTTTGGTTTTGGGGAGAAAAAGAGTTTGAGTTTCTTTTCACTTAAGCATGTCACGGCCTTAACGAAAACCATATTATGAAATGGCCCCAACGGATTGTTCCCAACTTATTAATGAAAAGTTATGATTATCGATTGGGTAAACCAACGGACCTATGCTAGCCTAAGCGTTTCTTCACCGTTAACATCTAAGTTAAACATACATGGGGCATTATATACATGCTGATAAAGTATAGTCAGTAGTTGAATGATTATGTACAAGACCAAGCTCGCAAATGTTGTGACGTACTACTGGCTCCTTTGGCTCAGCAAGATAAGGTTCTTTTCCACTTGGGTTCTGTGGGGTTGCACTTTGGGTATCGGGGGTTTTGCGGGAATGGTGTGGGGCCATAGGTGAAAATCGTCGATGAGAGGAATCCAGGCGTGGGTCCCTTTGATCGAGATGCCGATCGCGGTTGATTTGTTGGACATTATAGAGGAGGGAAGCAAATGAAACATGGTGTGAGTGTGCCTCACGCCTTTTTCATTAAATGAGGTGACCTCATCGCTTTTAATATAAAAAATTCTAATTGTAAAAAAAATGGATGGTTAAGTTTCTCCATATACATACGATCGCGGTGAGTGTTACAAGAAATTCAACTTTGAGAGAAAGCTTCAGTACACCTTCCTGGAAGTAAATCCAAAGGGCCCGCGATTTATCCGCTTTGATCGATGGTCCAAGTTATTGGTGCATGCCTCATCGCTGGCCATGCATGCCCCATACATGACCCATCCCTGCGCCGATCGGTGACGAGTTTATACGCCAGTGCCCCTATCCGGCCACGAAGCGTAATGCATGTTTTTGCTTGCATTTCGTGGACATATATTGATGGCAAAATACGGCGTGACATCTTCAATATTGATAACTGAGCCGACCAGATATGAATGAGTGTCATGTGAAATACGCCAGCGTCGTAATCTGTCACGGGCGATGGTCCAAGGAAATGGCGTATCTATTTTACCGGCTTTCTTCTACTAAGATGGGCGTGATGTAACCAATCTCACCATTAGAGGAGAGGAAAATCGCCATATATTTTGACCAAACCAAGTTTTACCTATTAAAGAAGGTAATCAGCATTAATGAAAGGTAACAATTAACATTAATCATGAAAGCTTTTATGAAGCTTTCTGCTTTTGTGTTGCGCTAACGACACTATCTGCGATAGAAATCTTTCCGGATCAAAATAAATTTCTTGCGATGAATTCTACCGTAATGCTTTCAATGAGTGGTGAGACTATCTGACCTGATGCAACCTGGGAATCAAAATAAGAACTTAGAGGAATCTTTGGGATATGTATTTTGGGAATCCAGTGGAATCTCAAAGAGAATCTTAAGAAATCTATAGAGGAATCTCAAAGAATACAGGAATCTAAGAGAATCTTCAAAAAGCAAAAGTAGGGAAGTCTTGATGGAATCTTTGAGAATCTATGAGAATCTTCATAGAATTTAAAGGGAATCTGAGGAGATCACAGGATCTTTAGGGAATCAGACTATTTCAAGTGTGTTTGAGAAGTCACGGGGAATATGTGGGAGCAGCAAATGCAGGGGGATGTAGTGTGAGATCTTGGGAGATCGAGGAGATCCAGGGGTTGGGAGATGTCTTTGACCCCGTCAAGTGTCAGTCCAGGCCCTTACTGGGGGGAATGGCTCATGGGAATCTGAGAAAGATCTAAGAAAGAATCTATGTAAAATCTGGAAAGAGTATCTGAAATCTGGGAATAAGAAAGTCTTCAAGGGAATCAAAGAGAGACAGAGACTCTAAAGAATCTTATAACCTTTGAGAAATCGTGAGAAGTATGAAGGCATCTTAAGGGAGATCTGAGAATCGAGAATGTGAGAGAAGTCTGAAAGAATGTTGAGTCTGTGATCTTGATGGAATCTGAGTGAGGCCTCTTCGTGAGAATCCTGAGAGTCTGAAGAATCTGGAGAATCAAATGAATCTTGAATTGATGGCAGGCTCTGGGAGGCTTTGTAAAATGCCAAATACGGTTGAGTCTTCAGAGGGGTCTGGAGGTGCCGGGGGATGTAAGATGCGGGGAGAATGGCGGAAGAATCTGAGGAGTCTTTGAAGTCTGGAGAATTCTTGGGACCATTCTTTTAGAGAGCGGGGGAGTCTGAAGTCGCCGAGAATATGAGAAGTGTGGGAATCTTCCTATTCTTTGGCTATCTAGAATAACGATGAAGACACTGAGAAGAATCTATAAACAAACTTCAGAGTACAGTTAATTGTCCCTCAGAATCATTAATAAGCTTGAGGGAATATGCTTGAGCATTGATAGACTCATAGAAATAGAGGAAATGCTACGAAATACAGGAGAACTGGCCGGAATTTTTGGGCCCGGATATGTCCTTTCTATCCATTATACCGATCCTACATGAGTCTATCCCATAATATAAAGCTTGTTTCTCATCCTAATAATGATCTCCCATCTTCTAGAAGGATAATGGTTTTTGTCAATATTTTGTTCATAACTTGTTGCCTGGGGTGATACAGAAATATCTAGTATTTTTATGTTTATTGAATTGGACTTTCAGAAGTAAGAACATGGCATCTTCCGCTTGACTTTGGCCCTCTGAGAATTCGATTTGTAGGGTCCTTTCTCTTGCTGAAAACACTCTTACAATGATTATAGTCTTTTACATTGTTTCACTAATCACTTATTAGAATTTCGCATGACTTGAGAAAAACAAAATGGTGGCGTAAGAATGCTGATATGCATATAGGACATTGAATAGTTTTACATTTCATTTCGATTTCCTTACGCATTACCGTTAGCATGAACAATAATGACAAACTCCCCAATAATTTACGCATAAGCGGCAATCCACCGGTCGCGTAAAAGCACCAGCCATTACCAATCAGAACATACTTCCGCGTAAACAACAGTTTAAAGGGATGAGGCCACAAATCAGCATCATCACCGGATGGAATCTTACTTTACTACACCCAAATCCTCTTTCATCATAACCCTTAAGTATTGCTTCTTGGCGAGATCTACAATAAGGAAAATCCCGGTAATAGCGGCATCTCAAAATACAAATAGTTACCATATAAAGCATGGTATCTTGAGGTATTCAAATCATAAAGACTTCTGACATCACGGATGTCCTCGCTGATCCTTAGGTAACAAGTATCGATACATTGAGTTAAAACACCACCGGCCTGCTTGACTTCTTCAAACCCACACCTCAGCGCGATGTTGAAATACATATTTGCCGGTAGTTTAGGCAATAATAATAACAAGAAGGACATGCTCATCGCCAGAAATGCTTCGTCGAATGAATGCTTGGAGTTTCCAGCAGGAGGTGTGTGAAAACGATGCAAACGCTTCCGTTCTTGACACATGCGTAGAGCATCTGCCATAATAGCCTAAAAACTAAAAAGCGAGGCATCTTCTAATAGCGTTATATGGAACCATCATACAAAGAACAAGATAAGCTGATTCTAAAACTAAACAACTTTCAATGTCAATAAAAAAGTATTTTGAATTAACCTCTTGGAACATATACATAAAAAGTCAGATTGAAAGTGCAAGCACTAAATCAATATTGCCAAGCGACCAGCTCCATATGTAATCTTTGCTCTGCTTGCCTCTGACCCCATACATAGAGAGCCCCTTGGTTGCCCCTTTAAAACTTTCTCTCTGGGGTTCTGATCTCTCACAGCCCCAAGGCAGGGCCTAAAGGTGCTGGACCTGGTTTTGGTCACAAATTGGATTAGAGCAGTTTTATTTACATGCCCGAGATCCCACTGCGGCTGGAGTGGGTGCCGCGAGAATGATGTTGAGGGCTGAACCGGCGTTTGCTGGGCATTGCCAATAGGCACGAATTTCGCCTCTTGGCCTTGCCTGGCATTACGACCACGCCCGCGACGCGCTGGCGGGCGACAACAAGCCTGTCATAGCCTCGTAAGCCTTGGCGTGCCCATACCCCAGTCCTTACGAAGCGACCAGTCGAACTCACCCCTAGCGGGTGGGCTTCCTGAACTCTGGCTTACCCACACCTCGGGCCAGAGCCGGCGCAGCGCAGCGGCCTCCGGTACCGGAAAACTCCAAGAGGACCCTAAAGGCAACCCGTCACGGGCGCAATGGAGCAAAGGAAGAACATCCTCATAAAGAAGCGAGGAACCGAAACCACAAGCAGGTGCTCAGCGAAACAGAAGATCACGCTACTGAGCCAAAGACCCCGTGTAGCATAATCTTAAGCCGCATATCCCGAAGGTGGGGTTGAGGCCAGTGCAGCATTAGCGGGCACGAGCGAATGGAGTGCGCAGCGTCCCACTTGTTGCCATGACGGTTGGTGATAGCAAAACAACGAGATCGAGGAGTTTGAGACCCGAGCTTTGCCGTTGGGCGATCATACACTTGGTGCACTCTAAAGAAAACGACAAGACCAGCAGTGCTGCCGGACATGCTGGGGCTTCCGGCGATATATATGGATGCAGGCCATTGCGAGATAGGAAGACTGAGGGCAAGGCCGGCTTTTGTGAACACTTGCAATCGCACGTCTCGGCTTCCACTTGCTCCGAAACCGATAAGGTCAATACCATAACGCAGCAGCGCCGAACCATACTCCGGTTAAAGTTGAGGCTACTACTTTACAAAACGAAGATTCACGGGGTTTCACCGCCGAGAGTTGACGAAAGGCAGCAGCGGCCAGCCGGAGGAAGGATTTGACGCGGACGATGCAGGAGCTCCGTCACGTGGATTTAGCACCGACAAGGCAAGGGCCTCGGCGGTATGAACAGTAATGGCGCATGCGGTGGCAAAAGGACCAGAATCTTGCAAAAGGCGATCGTTTCCGAGAAGGAACAAAAGCCACGACACATGACACACGGTACCACAAGCCCAACAACACACCAAGAGCGTCGATGGGGGTCCTGGCGGTCAACTGGTGGCAAGCGATACCGATACATGCAATGGCACCATCATCAGCGTCGCCACCGGTGAGGAAGTCAGGCGGTCGCCTGCCTCCGCCAGGACCGGTGAACTCAGGTAACGCCAGTCAGCGGAACCTTCCCTAACACAATGGTCAGGACACCGAAGCTGAGAGAAGAAATCTCCACCGGCGGAAAAACCGAATCCATGCCATAACGTTTCTGGTTTAGGACTGTTGAATTCACGTGGCTCCAACCACAGCGTGGGAGTCCAGCGCCCGAGCCCGCAGCCCAGAGTAAGAGTAGTGTTCCAGTTCGCGGAAACTGTTCGAGAAGGGGCATCTTGCGACGAGGCAGGGTGCGAAGGGCACATCTACGTATGTGGCCCAGGTCTTACTCGGTCTGGCAGCGGAGAGCCTTGTGGTGGGGAGTTGGCCGATTAGGGGCCCGTGAGTGGAGCCAAATGCTGCCGGTTTGCGCTCCGACCAAATCACTGCCTAGCGCCTCGGCTCTGATCCTCACTTAATCACGCCCCTACAACTGGTGCGCTCACTCGGCCAAAATCGCCCTCAACCCCTCGCTTTCCTTATGTCCATCACGCCCCACCAACTGTCACACTCCTTCTTTACAGTCCCACACTCTATGGCCACTACACAAGCATCTCCACGACACGCTCAATAGGAATTGTACCTCAGGGTGGTGAAGTGCATGGCATCGGGGTTTTCGAGTGGCCCGGAAAGGCGATAGCCTCAGTTAGATAGTACGTGGACATGGACCTCATCTTCCTCATCGAGACATGGGAACACCTAGGCCGGGAGGCTGGGCTCTGTGCCGAGGGAGTACCCGGCATTTTTTGAGTATTCAGCCAGTTTGTGCGGGAGCGTGGAGGCGGTGGGTTACTGCCCTCTTGGGAGTAGCCTTGGCATTTGGTTCCCTCGGAAGGCCAGAGCGGACATGGCAGCTGCTTGTTATCCATTCACCTGGCAGAGAATCCTCTCTTCTAGGCTGCTTGCTACTTTTCCCATCTGAAGGTCCTTCTATCCCGCGATACCGGTGGGGCCGGGGATGAACTTAGATAGCCGTTATATGATGACATCACGACGCTTCGCCGAATAAGGCGGGAACTCATGCTCCTTGGGGACGCTTCAATGCGGTTGGGAACAAACGGAGAGCCATCGTGACTTCGCCCGGATGGCGTCGCTGCGCGATTGCGCCAGCTGCGCCACTTCGAATGGCATGATCAAGTCACCACGCTTGGCCCGAACAATTACTCATGATGTCGGTATCTTTGACCTACTCATATGCAATAGCCTACCACAATAAGCTCTCTACTATGACAGGACAATCACCCGGCTAATGAGGGAACTAGTGTAAATTGGATTATGTCATAAATGAAGCTGCCGGAATCTTTACTGTCCGGCCATTTCCGCGTCGAGCCTGAACCGTCGAAAACGAGGAGGCAGGCATTTCGAGATCATCTCCCACTCTATGTGAAAGGCTGGCTGAGGGTTCGCGGTGACACTGGATCATCTCCCACTCTATGTGGCCGGCCGGAGGGTTGCGACATGCTCGCGAGAAACCACTGGAATAGTTCTAGCGGGCCTACTGCGGCGGAAGCGACAAACCGACCAGGCTGGTTGAGCTCACCGAGCGAGGCGGCCGAGTGCTTTGAAGGAGACCTCCCCGCGCCCAGTAGAGGCGCCAACCTTCAGCATGTGAGATAGTTTGATCGCTGAAGTGTAAAGACCCTGCTTGCCCTCCGTCTCATCGTGGGTCGGCCACCGCGTGAAGCTGAGCCACCGACATTACCAGCGCGCCTTCTTCAAAGAAGCTCTAAAGGCAGAGTATTACGGCAAAGGCACCACCAACTCATTACAAACCTACAAATGCCAAGGCTTTAAGCGCGAGTACTCTACCAGGCAACCTGTCGAGAGCATCCGCAGCCCGGTGCAATAGGGCGATACACCTGCTTAACCTATAATCCCCGAGAACAGAGACATAATAATACCCCATAACACAACCCCACGGCCCAGTAATCTGAAAAGATAATAGAAGGAATGCGGCCTTTGGCTAATGGGAAGGCAAGCAGACTTGTAGGCGGCTGCGCAGGCCCGGGGTTCAACTCCAGGGTGGGGCGTGACCCATGGTGCCGGAGTCCCTTCTTTGCCTTTGTTCAGCAGGCTGCCAAGAGGTTTTCCCCGGTCATGAACCACCATCGGGGACCCTGCAGCTGTCCGTTGATTGTCAGGCCGTCATGAGATTGGGTTGGGTGTTTTGCCCGAGGCTGTCTTAGCGATCATTCGAAGCAATGATAACGAGCAGGCGAAAGCGTGAAATCGAAACACCACAATGACACCAAACCCCGACATTAAACCGTGATCACATCTTCACTGGAGACTATAGTCGAGATCGCGAAACCGTCGGGAGGAACTGTACCTGACTACACAATGGACTTTACCACTTCAACAGTACCGGGGAAAAATTGTGGGCGAGATTACTGTCAGAGCTCTATGAATCTATGAAGCGATTATGCAGTTATGCGAGGCTGCCGCGAGGAGCGCCATGCAACGAAGGATGGTCATTTGCCGTGACATTGGGTCTATAGGCAGAGTTGTCTCTCTCACCCACACTCTTTGGACTTTTTGCATTGACCCGGGTTGGGCTTTGGCTTCTTTGCCAGTGGGATGGTGGCATGCAACTCTTGCACCTCCAGGTCATTCGGCGGCTCATCTATCGCGAGGATGAGTGGACATACGCGGGAGGGCATGGGGGCATGCCTGGTGCCGGACCACGGACATATGATGTCAACGGCCAAGACTAAGGTGGTCTCATCCTCCTCGGTCATCCGTACCTCACGAGCTCTCTCACTTATCGAAAGGGGCGGAATGGTGAGAGGTACACCGGCTACAAGTACACAGTAGATTGGAATTTACATCCCTCTCAACGTATTGGGATCACATCCATTAGCCTTGGTGTGTGATTCAAGAAAAGCGTTATGCCGCAATACAAAACAATAATCCTGAAGCGGCTATATGGCCAGAACCCTGATCCCACATTTGTCCGAGCTGCTTGATGAGCGATTCTTACATATAAATTGATGTGCCCCAGAGGCTCAATGGTGTCTTTAGCGACTTGACGACTTTCGCCGAGTCAGCGGTGCGGGGGCGCGGGGTCGAAGCCCACCGGGTTCCTTATCAGATCTTGTTGAAAGGCGATTCGCGCCCTGCTGACATCGCGGCCCGCCGATAGACACATTGATTTTATTTCGAAGGTAAGCCAGCGTCAAGGCGACGCTGACTCCGCGCCAGCTTCTGGCGTGGCGCGTGGGCTAGCGATTTCGGGGCTTGTTAGGCTGGAGGCGTAAAGCGCACATAGGTGCATCCGGTGCACCACGAGCCCGTAGGGCGGGATAGGCGAGGGGTACTTGGACTCTTGTTTCTGGGAAATGCAGGACCACCGCCATGCTGCAGAGCGGTAAAGATGGCATACCACTACAAACAACATAAACCCTGCAGTTCGAGGCCTGACTCTACTGCGTTCTCGGTTACCCATGAAGAAGTGCGGGATCATCGGCGTCCGATGAACATGGGCCTACATCTTCCGGCGAAGGCGAATTGGGTGGGTTGAAGCGTCACGGAGACATGCTTTATCGGTGTTACCCGGTAGGGTTGTTATTGGATAAGCATACATTCAGCTGTCGGCCCTATAATTAGTCCCGAGCTGCTTCGTTCTGCTGCTAACTGCGACACGAAGTGCACTTGCATGAAGCTACTCGATGCGGCCGTCGATTCGATCCTCTGCGAGGACTCACCTGTCCCCGGGCGCTGCGAGGTCATGTGTATGTGTTTGTGCAATACCCGTGGACTTGTTGGCTGGCGTTTTCCCTCGGTAAGGGTTTTGTCGGTGGCGGCGGGCTGGCGCGGGTGTGATTGAGTCCAAACCCGATTAGCCTCGCGGACTAAGGAAACCTTCTTCCCTTCCTTCATATATGACTATTGGTAATTCACATACTGCTTCGTAAAAAATCCAAGTATATGCGATAGCGATTGTCAAACATTAAAAAGTATTGGCAACTCACCGATTGATATAAAGGGTGATAAAAATTTGTTAAATTTCAAAAGAAGATCGTTTATGGAGTGTCGAATAGCAAAGGCAAGTCTATTACGCATAATTATCACGAGCATATCTTGAATGCTTTATATCAGAGCTTAAAACACCAAACTTTTGTGTGCAGCAGCAAATTAAAATCGGTGAAGTTGGGTTATGTGGAGGAAACCGAAATCTAAACCCGACGCAGCTGTTGGCCGATGTGCCGGAAGGTTTTGATGTGGGACCGAAATAGCATGGGGAGGTTGCGTTCGCGTTTCGTAATCGCGGTGAAATATGCAGAGTAGAGGGAAAAACAATTTACTATAGAATGAGACCAAAATTGAAGAGCATTTAGATGATAATAGGTTTGATAATAACACATTGCATTATTTCGCGAGGAGCAATTCAGACTTCGAAATTATCGATACATAGCACAAATATCATACAAAAATATCATATATATTCCAATATAAAACATTAAGGATCAATCCATGTTTTCCGCGTGTTTTGCTAAAGATGGTTATGTCCGGTATTCTATCGATTAAGGTATGAATCTTCCACTACCAAGTCATCCCATGGAAGTGTGCATAATGAACACAAACTTCACGAGAAAATCATGCAATGCATAAAGGTTTTGGATGAAGTAAAGATGGTGGATTGAGGGGCACGACGTGTTTTTGATTGTAGAAGCATTTAGAAACATGTATCACTTTATGATTATGTCGTCATACATTCACCGTCTGGGGATTAAGTCCATCATGTGTTACTCAAGTGTTTACGATGAAGATAGGCTGCATTGGATCATAGGATTAGTGAACCTTCACATTTGTTCACGATCCCAAAGGTCAACAATGTCTATATGCATTTCCCAGTGCCTCAAAGTATCCTTGATGTTCCTTAGTTCATGGATGACCAAATACCAGCTAGCGGCTGGCCGGATAAGATCCACTTGGTGTTTGATTCACGGTGTCTGATGAAATAACCACTTTATTTTTTAGGAAGAATCTTACCAAGGACTTCCGTTTGGAGTGTTTACCACAACCTTCTTAGAAGCGTAATGGGTGAAAACATCAAACATGTATCGGTCCGGCCAAGATACGATAACACAAACAATACAAAGCCGGCGCCCGGCGTGATTTGAAAATGATCAAAATGCATTGATTCAGATGACAACAAAATAATCAAAAGCTGCAGCTTGGCGGCGATTTAATTCAAAGGCAATACAAATTAAATCGCAGCGTGGCGCGATTTTAATGAACTCAAAGGCCATACTATCATCTTCGATTTATTGCCGGAATCATAAATCATTCTCTATCACCACCCATATCTTAGGTCTTTTCATTTGCATTAGGAATTGTTGGCTCTATTAGTTCAAGCTGGCGTCCTTCTGTGACATTGTTTTACTATTGATTTGGCAAACTGTGTGAATCATAGAGGCAGCCGTTGCCTTCATTTTTGGGTTTCCCACTGTCGGGGGTAGTTCGTGTGCTGTGAATCTACTCTATTATTTGCTTACATCACATAATAATGAACAAAAATATTCGGATTCGCCCGCCATCCCTCGGTACTTTAGGCGACGGTTTAAAAAACTATCACATTCATCTTGCTTTCATATGGCTACCAGTTACTAGGTCCTCACCCGGAAACGCGTCCACTTTTCGAATTGGACAAGTCTCGGGGCTTTTTTGATTTGGCGATGATTTTGGTTGCCATAAGGGCCTTTTGGGAGACTTGGCTTGAAAGCACATGCATGAGGAATGGTTCAGAAAGTCTTTTGGCACGGCTCATCACTCACAAGCGGTGACATCTTCTTGCTTGTAAAGGGCATATAAGACGTATAACCCCTCCAACATGAAGCTCGGCGGGGTTGTCAGTTGAACCAAAAGATGCCCTTAAGCCGAATGGCGACCGTAGTCCCATTTTATTTAAGAGAGCCCTTCTCCTTAGTTTGTAACAGGTAACGTTCCCCACTTGGGAGGTCGATCCTCATCCTCTTCGACTCATCGTTACGTCGTGGTATGAAGAATATGGTTCTTAAGTGCGGATCGTAATACGGAAAACATTCCCATGCCTTGCTTCGTATTGTCGCCATGGCCTTGTGTCATGTTCATATGATACGTGACATGAATATCATAATAAAGATCACATGTGCCAAATGTAGTGATATTCGCGGCTTCGTTACATCCTTAACATCATATATTGGGCATCCCTCCCTATACTTTAAACACTCGAATCATAAGCGGCAGATAGTACATAGAATGTAACCCCAAAGAACAATAACAATAGTGAAAGAACCTCTCGATTATCCATCTACTCTGGTAGTAAAAGCTACTTATGATCATGCGGTTCATGCCCGTATCTCTCTCCCACCCTGGCGTCAGCATAAGAGTGTGATATATTTTTAAGGCCAGTTGATTACGGCAAGAAGACCTTTATTACCCAATGGGCCCGAATCTTGGACAGCGTCGTCTTCTCGATAATCTTCCCATGAGGGCCACTTTTCTTCTCAATTCGACGTTACCTTAGAGTGGGGAATCTCCTTATGTTTTGTATTTTAGCCTTCCAATTCTTAAGGAAGTCCTTTGACGAATACAAGCACTTCTTGATAATGTCATCGTCGCGACCTTGTATTTGTCCGACAATCCAATTTGAATAATGCCACATCCCGACCAACCTTTGTAACTTCGGCTCCCTGGTACGGCGACTTCATTTATCGCGATACATCCTTTACATAGACGCGACGCTCAGCGAAGGACGCATCCTATCCTTGGTGAAAAGCACTTTCTTCTTTATAGACTTCCTTCTTTAAGCCGGTCACAAACCCAAATGGTCTCGTGCGTCTGGCCCACCGAGTCTTTCTCATCTCTACATCCATTCAAAGTCAAAGATGCTTACATCAACGAGAGCACCTACCCATAGTATCGGCGGCTTCGCTGTGCATAAAGCGTCCCGATTCATTCACTTTTGCCATCGCCTCCTTACAAAACACAATCTTATATCTGATGCGTTGGACGGCACGCTAGATGAGCTTTTGAAGAGTCTGCATAATGTCATCACCACCTTTTCTTGATTTTCTTAAGTTTTCTTCTTCTCGTATAATTATGCTGCGGCGAGTCGCTCCGGCCCGGCTTGAATGCACCGGACTTTGACCGCCGCATGCGGTGGGCGTGGGCAGCCATTCCGCGATTACGGCGGTAAAGCGCCGGTTGATTTCCGCAGTATAGGCCTGTAAAATACGAACAGTGAAGCCGATATCATAAAACAAAGCAGCGCGGTGAATAAAGTGATCAAAAGAAAATCCGCTGGCGTGAAATGAATAAAGTTACTAATGCAATTCATGCGGCGTGCTTTCCGTCAAACCAATTCCGCGCCCGGCGTGTTTTCAAATCAATGCAATTCATGCGGTTGATTTAATATGCGTGAATACATTCAGAACCCCGAAAAGCATAGCGTGGAGTAGTTTGGTTGAAAACTGCGTGAATTCAATTTATGAAACCGAGCGTAGCGTTAATCAATTTAGTTGGCTGTACGGCGTGAATATTAAAATGCTAACATCCTAGCTGGGTTGAATTTACGCGGCTGAAATGTCTTCCATTTCGTTCAGCGTTGCGCTAATCTGCAGTGAATGCTGGGGTGAGAATATTGGCATCCAAGATCGACACCTCTACTGTATGCATGAGTGATTTGTAGAGAGCGTGTTTTGGCTTTGTTGCGTTTACGTGCGTTGAGGGGTTGCGACACTCAGCGAGTCTTTAGCGTCGTTGACCGGTTGTATTTTCGTTAACAATATATCACGGAAGTTAGATCACCGCGGCCGGGCTTGTTGGGATCGTATCCCAAAGGTAGCATCGGCAGGCATTTATCAACTGAATTATCATACTCCCAGGCTCTAATCTCCATAGCATATCTTTATCATGTCTTGCTGGCATGAAGTGGACGTTGGGGCGGTGGGGGACTGCATGGATGTAAAGTTTCGTAGGACCCGATGGATGACCAATTGGGAGTATTTATTGACTTTGTTCGCGGCGCTCTGGTGCAGCCGTCGCGATTTATTCTCAAAATAAAGCCTCCATGCCAACCCGACAAGCTGCCGGTTGAACATCCTTCCACTAGATCTAGGACCCCCACTCTTAAAAGCTTTCAAGTCCGGCTAATTCCCTAACTTCTAGCGCAAATGAAGTGACTTGGTATACGGTTTATCGAACATGCCTCTACGCTTTTGTTGTAACCCCTTGGCAAATAGATATTGGCATGCTTGCTACATTGGATTTGGCCAACCATACTTGGCTATCTCCGTTCATCTGTCTTCATGAGCATTATCACTTATCACCAATATCTGATGAAGTAAGTCTGATGAGATCTTTCTTACCCTTGCGTAGTATCTCAAGAACAGTGCGGTTGGTGTCATCCTCTTCCTCACAGAGATTAGGATCCTTGTTTGGCCATCTTGTCACGCTTCCTTTTTCCTCGAGAAGAAGAGTTAAATTCGAGGCTGCCATTTGTCTTGGAAAGATCGCGTACCACCGACACCCTCGTCCATTTCACTCTTCGGGGCGAAGCGAAGTCGATGGTTGCTATAAGAATGACCCTTCATCATCTAAGGTGAGATCATATGGTCTTTACGCATCGGGTAAAATTACGCCCCTTGCTCTAGCGAGATTAAACCAGAATTGTGGGGTTTCTTCCTCTTAAGGCGCGCAAAAAGAAGATGAACACACAATCACCCACGTTGAAACAAAGATGCAAGCATTATTTCATAAAGTAAAGTACAAACTTGGCACATTAGTATCTAATATTAACCATACTTATGCGTGAATTTGAAACTAGAATACTTTTACATCCACATTTTAAGCAACTACATACCCTTCATAGATCATATTTCGCACTATTTAACCTCATTGAACGTACTTTATCTCCAGTATATGGCTATATTCTATATATAATAAAATGGGGCAAGGAATTATGTTCTCTGAGAATGGACAATCGAGGAAACGTGTGATGGTAATACTTAAAATTCATGCAAGCATGTCAACTCAAACTCATTGCAGAGGCATGATGGCTGAAGGAAGACGAGGAAATATCTCCAGGTTAAATTGCAAGCATAATACTCTCACAGTGTAATGATAAAGTAGCCAAATTAAATACCTTATGAATAGGGTTCTACGTATTACATTACGTGTATTACGATCAAGCGTCCTCTGAAACTTAGAGAGGAGCGGGTTTAGGGATTCCTCTTCCACCCGAAGCTTCCTACCCTTGATCGCCCTCACGACCTCGATTCACTTTAAAGACATCTCAGGGTCAGCCTATTAACGAGTCGGAAGATTACCGGCGGATGCGGCTCGAGGCTGCTTTCGATAGGCGGCCGAAATGGCGATGCGAAATGAAATTTGGTTTTGAAGGCGCAGAATCGGGTTTGCGATGTTCTTGACGCATACAGGTAATATTGACGGGGCCAAGATTAAAGTGCGACTTTAACTTTCATTGGTTTTTGAAACCAATCTGCGAAAGTATCGTAAAAGAACGAGGTTGACTTGATGTGTTCTGAAGATTCAGTTTTTCCGTGGTTTCATGGCCCGACTTCTCCAAAATGGAAACGGGGACTCAAATCCGGCTACTCCAAAGAATGACTCTGATTACGTGCTCATCTCATTCAAAATGGCAGACATTAATTTCCAATAGTAGGTGTTTGAATAGCAATTTTTACTGTGATGTCGAATGAATGTTTCATGTTAACTACAAATCGAAAAGGAAAATGAGATTATACCAGATAAACTCCATCGATCCGTATGTATCTGGAATTCCTTCGAGATAAGTATATGTCCGGTCCTGATGATCCACTTCTTTGTATGGATAAACTTTACCTACTTGAACACCGGTGAGAGATCTACGGTTGAAGGGTGTTTGGAACTTTGTTTGTTGCATATTAAAGCAGCTTAAAAGGTATGTAGCTATGTATTGTTGTAGAAATATAAGTAGACAAAATTTGTTATTCATTGGAAAAAGTGTACAATTGTATATATAATGGATGCTTGGATAAACCGAGACAAAATCCCGGACTTCTTGTTTCAAGCCAGTCTATTGAGTAGGCTGGGCTATCGTCTCCATTTCTATAAGTGGGCGTAATTATTTGATCGGTGGAAACCCGGTAAAAAACTTACCGGACTCAAGCTCCACCTCGCTGCTCCCACCTCCACTGCTCACTTTGCTCCATTGGTTGAACCTCAATGCAAAAGCCATTATGCGCCTAGCGGTAGTATAGTTCCATTGGTTGAGCCATCTCCATTGCATCATTATGCACTTTGTGGTAGTGGTGATGTTGGGGCATGTCCGGGCATAAGAGCTAACCACTAAAGCCCATGACTCCTCATTTTGAATCTGGTAGCGGATCGCGAGATTACTCTCACGTCAATGCATGTGCATGATCAAGTAATCGAACTCAGAAGAGCGACCAGAGTAGAGATTACAAGAACCCTCGAAGCCAGTTATCGTACCACACTCTTGCCATCATCATTATGATCAAATCTTTGCGGGGTGCAAAAGGCCGGTGCTCGGTTAACGGGTTTGGCGGTTCGGCGGTTGGAGTTGGGCGAATTTGGCGGCTGGAAATAATGTACCCCGATGCGTCTTGGGTCTTGGTTGATTGATGTATTTTGGCATCATCAGTAGCGTGGAGAGGAAGTAAGCGAATATCCAGTATTCCACATGGCGTGTGCTATTTATTTAAAGCAAAAGCAAAGGCTCGCGTGATGTTTTGGCGTGAAAGTTGAAGTAGGGATAAAATTGTTTACCGCATTTCAGCGTGTAAAAGCGCTATATAAGGAAAAACTATACGCTCGGCGTTGCATTGACATAGAGGAGAAAAAAGCATGCGGATAGATAAGAAATAGATAAAGGCGAACAGTATTTACGCTAAATAATTGCACGGCCTATCCTCTATCTGGTACCCATGCGATCTCTCATTCTGTTGAAGGCTGGGTTGGCATAAAACGGCTGGCGTTAACCGAGTATTATCTTTCGATTTTGTAATGCTTTCTGCTACGGCAGAGGCGCGTGCGATGGCAGTTGATTTGGGAGAGGCCGAGGTTGCTTGGGGGTGAGGAAGTGGGTTGAGGTTTGCATGAAAGGCTGTTGGGGACAAAGCCAGGCGTCGTGAAATATACCGGGAGCGAGTGCGAAGCGTGTTATTTGGTTAGGCACCAAATGAATGATATAAAATAAATAAAACTAACCTTGAGGATTCGAGAGGCGGAAGAGGACTATGCTGTGGTTTTTAGTCCAGAGCTTTTCGATTATGACAAATCCTACACTTTTAGTTTTAATCCCCGATCTCCGTGTCTCTATCTGAGGTCCTGAGAACAAAAGCGAGTCTTTTATTAAGTTAAAGTGCGAAAACAAACATCTTTATTGATAAAGATAAATCCTCCCGCAAGATTTGAGGCGGATCGCTCTAATGGCGGCTCAATATAAAAAGAATTTTGAGAGTAAAATGGATTTATATAAGAGCCGCAATTAGGGCAAGGATTAAAGAAGCGTGAATAATTGATTGCCCAAATTCAACAGCCTGAAATGGAATCTTCCAGCCGGACATGACATGTATATAATGCATATATATGGAGAATATTGCATTTCATGCAATAAATTCTCCATGACATTTATTCCATTCATTACATTTGAAAAAAAAAGAATTTCGAAAATTTTTTATGTAGGCTAAGTCAAAAATGAATTTTAAAGAGAGCAAAGTCATCAAGGCTAAAAATGACTTACAGTTAAAGAATTGTTTTGGAGTAAATTTTATAGGAAAATTTCCTATCACTGGCATGATTGATTTATAGTGTTCAAGAGACTTTTGAGACAGAAATCTTGAGAGGCAATTTTGGAAAAACACTTTGGAGACAAAATGCTTGGAGAAAGCGATTTGATTTCATTCAAAATATTTTTATCGAAAGCTGATTTTGAAGCTTGTTTGAAAAAGTTTGTGAAGAAAACTATTTGATTCATTCAAAATTGATGTCTGTGAGATACCAGGAAAATGGCTTTACAAAATGCTTAGAAAGGCTACAAGATACTGCGGGATGCACGCATCATTGATCTTCAAATCGGAACAAAGAAGAAAGAAAGGTGTTAGAAAGAAAAGAAAGGTGAAAAAAAAATAAAAGCGAACATGCAAACGGCTCATCTCCTGACCATTCTAAAAGCGGTCAATTCTCGACCTTCCTCCTCCATCCTCTTCCTCCCCTCCTCTCCTCTTCCTCCTCCTCCTCTTGAGATTTCATTCTGTTTGAAGTCAACCCAACCACGGGCCGGGTGGGTCGTGACCAATGGCGGGGACGTCTCACTCCTCTTCCTCAGCTCCTCTTTCCTCCTCTTGATCGAGAAGGAATCGAGAGTGAGAGGAAACTCAACTCCTCCTCTTCCATCTCGAAATCGAATCATCCTACGAATGAATGAAGGAAAGGTAAGGCAAGAAATGCGATGGCGAGAGGAAGAGGATTCATGTAACGTCACTGGCGAAGACCGGGTTCTTCATATTGAAACTGAAACGCTGACTTCATGGCGAGCGAAAAAAAGTGGAGACGAGAATGGTCTTGAGAGTGAACGGTTTATGTAGGGTTAGTGGCTCTTAGGCGTGAATAATAATTTATTGCCTCAAACAATAACGCGTACGATGCGAAATTCCCGCCGACTATGTTGTCACCAGGGGTATGTTAGTATGGATAATAAATTCTCCGCGTCTATTAGTTATATGTCTTTTTATTAATCCAGCACATCAAATTTTTCGATAATTAAAATTTGGATATATTTATCAAATGTTTCCTTGTTGTTGCCATGAAAATTCTTGTTTTAAATGATTTCGTTCTGGCCCGTTGTTCATTATTATATTAAACCTATTTCCAAGGAATTTCTTGCTTTAAAGATTTGATTTACCTCTACGTAATTCCGCAAGTATGCGTGCTTTTGTCTTGTGATTGTAATAATGTTTCTTACTCATTGACTAAGAGGTTGCGGTACGCCTAGTCCAGTGGTGCCTCTCCAACTCAGATGATTGTTGCGGCATGTTGAAAGAGCAATATCCAATAGCTCACTAGAAATATTGAAAAAAACAATTAGTCCCTCTATAGTAGAAGATTACAATGGAGGAACAGAAAGGTGAGAATCTATGCACAAGTGCAACAAAAATAATGGAAGCCAAGATCGGTAATGCCGCGAATCTGAGAATCAAAACATTATGATGAAAACTGGGGAAGACAATAGTGGGTATTTTCCAATTTCGTTGGAGACGGAGGGTGAGGGTTTGGGTGACAAGGAATGTTTGGTTGTGTCAAGCAGTGGAGGTTCCTTACATCATGGCATAGCCTATAAAGTAGTGTTCAATTTGTGGAGGATTATATTTTCGAGGCGAGGTTGTTAGGGGACAATGATTTGTCTTGATATTATTGATCCATTGGCGGTTGGAACTCTAAATCTGAGCAAAAGAAGTATCGGTTCAGACATTATCTAGCAAAACCAATTCGATTGAAAGGTGACACAAGCATTGAGAACAATGGTGAGTTAGGAACTCGAATTGTTGTTAGGTGATTGTATGCAATTCTTCACATAATAGGAAACAATTGGTGGAAACAGAAACCTTTTCAAGAAATACCTACTTGATGATGAGGAGGACCTACATGTACACAATCTTCGGACATGCACTTAAGATGAAAAACCCAAAAGCAGAAAAAGATACTTTGCTAGGCAAATGGATATGTGCAAAAGCATGTGATATCCAATACAATTCCAACTTCTTCATGGCATAATTGGCAAACAAAGCGGTAGAGGGAGCGAGGATTGCTTTACATGGAAATAATGGTTTGTTCAAGACCAACGGCTAGGACCTTGGCTGCCAGGGAATGTTGAAAAATATATTGATTTCAATCTGAAGTCTATACCACAAAAAAAGCGAAAGGGATGAAAAGGGAGTTGAAAAGGATGCCATCACATTGTACTCAAAGATTATTTTGGAAAGAGTGAATTCCCTGCAAAGCGAAGGTGAGATTCTTCAATATCCCAACTAGCTTTTAGTAGTTTATGGAAAAACATTTCAATCATGTCACCATAAACAACTGCAAGAGATACAATTTATAATGCTAAAGTTGAATGAGACTCCTGTGATAGGCGTGCAACCTAGTCAAGGGCTAGGATAAGGAGCATATGAGGACCATATAGTGACCATATCATGTAGATCATGTTATTGGATGTGAGGCTTTATCTACATTGGAACCCAATAACTATTTATGTATTATACATGACAAGATGGACCCGACAAAAGACTTGTCTTCTACAATTCAAGTACATACCAAAGTCGCCAATGGCCGAATCATACCCGCTTCTGAGATCTCAATGGCTGGGAACATCTTTACATGGCCAGAATCAAACCTACTATGGCCATTTTAGTTTGGAGTTGTGGTGATGTCGGTTGCTGCATTTGGAGATATCATGTGAGAGGTGTTTGGCCCATGAAAATGGATACAATGGTCACCATAAAGGGACCTCTGATAATCCCGAACACTATAAGAGCATTGTTAGATGGAAACCTAACAATATTATTAGAAAAAGTTCAACAAAGCAAAGGTTGCAAGAAAGCATGGAGTCCTGAACATGTTGGAACTTCAACTTCACGTTAACAAACCTCAGATCTACCCAAAGGTTTCTCTTGCAACTTGATGGTGTGTTAGAAACAAAGAGCGGTGGATGTTTAACCCTGTCATAGCGGTGGGGATGTTTGGTAGAGTTAATTTTAGGGTTTTAGGACGTGGGGATATTAGTGCATTATTTGGTGAGTATGGTTGTATCTTTGAGCGTCATATTGACCAACTCTAGAGCTATGGAAATCTTACATGAATACTACTCAAAACCCTATACTTCTCTCATAGAAGAAGTGCGGGTTGGAAGAGCTTGTGGATGGTTATACATTGGATCTTGAAGGTCATTCGGGGGCCTCTGCTGGTTCACTTTTTTTTGGGTGAAAGTGGGATTCCAATCTTCCAATGGAGAGATGGGGCCTTAGGAGGGATGGTAGTGGAGGGAGGAGAGTAGGCGTGAGACCGAGAATGGCTTGACTATGATACCACCTAAGTCAACCACTTTAAAACCTCTTGAAGAAGTGAAGCAATTGGGATTGACTAAGGAAGGAATCCAAGACTATATATAAGCATTAACAAGCCAATCGAATGAGCACAGCCAGAGTACCTTGGTGACTGCTTTGGAAAGTGATGCTGTTAGAGAATAGACACATCCTGAATGGAGTAGAAGAAAAAAGGAGTGGATTTACCTAAAACTAGAGTGGAAAGACCTTGATCTTGAGATTACAGATGACAGCGGCAAAGTGGCGTTACGTGACAGTATGCTCCTCCTCCTTCACGACAAACACTTATGTTGGTCCCTAGAACAATAAACCAAAGTTTCTAGGCATGGATGTATGAACCTTCCAGCGACTTGGAATGCCACCAATTTGTGGTAGTAAAGCAATGAATTAGATACATATCGGTGTAGTTTGGGGTTCACTATCTACGATATTTTGCAAAGAAAGAAGGTAATATTAACTTCAACCGTAATGCTTGGTGGAATGGTGGTGTCCGATTGCATCGATTGACTGACGTATGGGATAAAGAAGGTACTTTCAGTTGTTGGACAAAATGGAGGAGAAATCAGAATGATCGATCTTTAAGCTAGACTATGAAAGAAAGTGTTTTATACTCCTGGACTCCAAAACACTATTCAATAAAATCTGAGAAATCCTGTAATACCTCGGGATGTCGAGAGAGAAAAACTATAATATCAATAGAAGTGCCAAGATTAGATAACTATATAAGTATTATCACGATTTTATGATATAATTACTATATTGTAAATAATGACTATTTATGCATATATACTGATATTGCGTTTTCATAATTTTGAGGGTGAAATGTGTGAATTTGAATATGCTACTAAAAGACGTGCAATATGAGAATTTGTCCCAAGAATTGAACGTAAAGCCCAATTTTAATTGAATGATGGTTCCGGCTTTCAAGTATGGGTTTTAGAGTTGAAGAAGACAAAAGGCATTACAGAATGGTGGTTTCTTGAGGTGCCAAATTTTGGGTAATTCGTCAAGCAAAAGTATTGACTTCATCCATTTACATTATTTAGGTCTTCACATCACACGACAATTGTATTATAAGTTATCGACTTTGCAGAGTTTCACAGCTTCAATTCATTCCTTTTCGAACTCACTTCTTGAAGAATGAATAGGAATCCAATTTTCAGTAATACATGACAACTTCGCATCCATCCCATAGCTCTTTACTTCTACCAGTTAAAGCATGTCCTCGAGAAGTAGTTGACCTGCATTAGAAGTACTCGAGTAAGAAAAACAAGATCTCTTCGCCACTTCGCATATAAGTTTAGAATTTTCTCACGACCAATAAATAATTTTGTTGCCAATTCAAATTAAATCGAGAGAAGGTCGAAGGAGAACATTTTTTGTCATTTCACTCCCGTTTCTAGATTTTCTATGTGCGTTCGCGGTAGGACTTTGTAATGGGTTAAGATTGGATATAGTAATACTTCAGGCGTGATGGTACATCTTCAAACTCAAGGTGATGAAGGCAATGATATCTTGCTTTACAACCATGGGAATTAAGGCCTTCAATGGTTTGTGCCTTTCCGAAACATGGAATGTGCATTGAGAAGTCAAATGAGGAACTTATTTGTGTGACAAGGCATGCATGTCAATGATTTTCAAGTTTGTGTGAGGTAACATATACGTGAAGCGTAGCCAAATGATGAAGATGATAGAGGGCACAAACAATCCGTCTGCCATTGTTCACGGATACGCATGGTACGGAACCGCGTTTATGTTAAACTCTGGGGATACTGGCGTGAAGTAGCATAGAAATGGTAGCTAACACAGATGCTTAAGTATATCTGACTTTATGGTGAGATCATAATTAATACTTTATCATGTGGGATAAAATCTACCATTTTAGTTACAAAATCACACTCCTCCAACATCAACCAACACTTTCGAGCATCTTTAAAACCGCCGTCAGTTGCTTTGGGCGTCTTTGGTTATGAAGTCTTTGGCGCGACAGCCATGGCACTCGATAAGCGACTTTGAGAAGGATTTTTGGTTTATAATCAAACCGGTAGGGCCGTGGCAGCTCGAGAGGCATTCAGCATTTTCAATACCAGGAATGAAGGCAAGGTAGTGCAAACCCGGAAACCTCATCATTCTAAATAAGTAATCGTGTTGGGGTTCTTGCTTGGAAATCTTTACGCAATTTCTTCAAAAGGATTAAGCCACGTGAACTGACCTTGGACAAAATATCAGGGATTTTACAAGGAGTGCAAAGAGCAGCCTTGTGAACCATAAAATGGAAAAGAAGCTAAAAGTAGTTCCATATTTCAATCGACCCTATCAAATTGCAACCTAACTTCAAATTCTGTCTGACATCTGGTTGCAATATAGCCCAACACCAGATCTTGAGAAGCGATTCCTAAATAAAGATCGAAGGCATCTTAGAAATAAAAGCTAAGAGTTAATGGTCCGAAAAATAGTAGAAGTCGAAGCTTATGGTTCCTTTGCTTTCTAAGATCACATTGATGTGCAAGTACGTAAAATACTCCATTAGGAGCTTATTTCATCATGCTCGGAAACCTTCTGACAACAAATCCCTTCAGTTGAATATAAAAATGTCCCACTTAAAGACAACACAACCGGTTATCGGTTTACGAAGCGAGCAACACTTGTGACGGCGGTTCGGCTCTTCGGTTTGCGGGCTGGGTTTGTGTATTCTGGCATATTCCGGCATATGCTTGAATGTGCCGAAACTTCGGTTTGCCCCCTAGGGAACGGCTTAAAGTATGCGTATACGGGGATACCCAGTTTTGACTTTGAGTTTGCTGAGAGTTGATTGTTGACTTAGTAGAAAGAGCTCCTACACCTTACAACAACTCCCTAGGCTGATGAATATTTATGTCTGTTTTAGCAGGCAATGAAGTGAACTCCCTACGAGCACCATCTACCGCCGAGAAAAAAGCATGAACCAACGCCAAAAGAGGGTTAGAAACGATTAAAGTAGAATAAGCTTAAGAAGAACAAAGAAGTAGGATCTTCTGGCGGGACTTGCCTCTTTCTTATAGTTTCTATGAGCAAATAGATGAAGCGAGAAACAAATGAGGAATCTCAACTGGATGCCAGATCTTTGAGGAAAATGCTTGCTGTTGGCATCCAAAGCTCAACACTAATCTTTCGCTTGATCATTGCCCTGGCGATCAAGCCGCGCATATTTAGTTTGATCTACAACGTCAATTCATAGCAGTTTTTCGATTTGGAAACGTGATGCAAAATGGACATCTTGGGATAACATTATAATGGGAGGATAATATCTTATATTCATAATGTTTTGGTGCGAAATATTGGACCGTACTCAAATCGGCGGTGGGGATTGTTCATATCCGGCGGTGAGATTATTCGTAAGGTTGCGTCATGCGCGCACAGATCAGGTTGTGGGATAGTTGCTCTTTAGGCGATTGGCCGTAGTGCGATCCCAGAAAAACTCCCCTTTATGTACCCCCTTTTCCTTTCCAAATTGCAGGGAGGCCCGCGATCACCGAGTCACATTAGATTGTATCCCCTTCTTTTAACCCCCCCTCCTTACAATTTCCTTGAACATTTTTGAAGGCCCTCTCCTCTTTTTGGAGGCCCCCTCTTCTTCCATCGCGGGGAAACCTCGCATTTAATGTGGTGCAAAATCAGTTCATGCTTCGGTATGGTGGATGTTCGGACCACCAAAGTGGAAATGATCCTGGATCACAAAGAAATGGTTGGATGTTTTGTCAGGTCATTCATTCTTGGAAACCAAAGAGTTTCAATGCATATTGAGTGCCTTCCGATAGGTTCCAAAAGAAACATGGTCAAAGTACAAAAACCATCTTGATCTATGTAACCATTGAAAGAATTCAATATAAGCGCATGTTACAGTAATGCAGTACTAGCATGTGTCATGTTCACTTTCAAATGATTTTGTTTATTTTTGTAAAGATTACTCATAATTTAATCTTCATACTCACGTATATTTGTCATATTTGTTCCAGGTTTTCTAAATAAACAATGAAAGTAGAGCCACATGTTGGAACATTATAGTTTCAAAACATTGAATGTGTCCCACTTTTCTTGAACATGTGATATTAGCATAGAATCATTTAAGACAGAAGGTTGAAACCTAGATACATCTGATAACTACGTCCATTCAATTATCTGCAATACTCTAAATCATAAATCCTGTCCATGTTCCATGGAATTTTGTTCGAAATCTATGGAGTTTCTTGATGTTGCATCCTTGACATTGCATCTTGCAACATGTTGGCCCGATTGATATTTACTATTCATAAACACTTTTATCCATATCAAAAAGTAAACAACTTATCTTCTCTATACGGGATGTTTCACATAGCTTTGAACTGATCAAACAAAACGAACAGAGTTAGTGATCTAGCAACATGCTACTTGTTGGATATAAATTGCTTATTTTTTCTTTCCAGGGCAAAGGGCTTCCATTGTTACATCAGTAAGAGTAGGCACCACCATGAAATATGCAATGATATGTATGAACAAGGCCAGGGATAGGTTCTATATAGGTGCAAGGTTAAAATTCGTGTAAAGTAAAATAAGTATTATCGTAATATTACCAATCGCTCATAATACGGAAAAAAATTCCAGCGTCTGCTTAACAATCTTATCTGTAACTTTCAGCGTCTGTAAAATATCTCATTCATCCCATAAAAATCTGAGGGCAACTTTAATCTGCTTTCAGTGTAATCTGTAAAAGTTTTCAGCATCTTTCAGCATCTATGGCTCGCGATAGTCGATACCCAGCGATACCTCCCGCGTTCGATACCTTGAAATTCAGCTGTCTGTGAAATTTTATATATATATTTATTGGCTGAGTTGGAGTTCTTGTATAAAAGGTAATTCTTAGCGTAACCTTGCTTGCAATTTGCCACCCAAAACTTTTTTTTGTTTTTCTTAGTTTTTAGGTTTTGTTGTTTCCAATGGAAGTAAAACCGAGGTTAGGATCATGATTAGGCCCATACGGTGCCCCATTGTGGGTGGCGTAGCGATGAGTGCGCGTTGCGTGGTGAACCGTATATTTTGGGCAAAAATATTAATAACAATTTAAGCAAATAATAATTCAAAGTGAAAATTAAAAAAGAAAACCAAAGAAGAAAGAAATTAGTTCGTAAGCGTTTCATGAGAGGGCTTTTAGAGATTGGCGTGTTTATAAAACATAAACATAACCTGCAGTATTACGCATTTATTTCGCATACATCTTAGAAGGTGGGTGGCATTAGCGGCTTTCATTAACTAAGGGTCATCACTTATTAAAGATGCAACCCTCGCTATGCCGTTATTTAGCCTTGAATCCCACCTTAGATGTCGAAAGGTTGATGGTTGTGCATTAAGGGGTTGAAGAATGTTTTGTTAATTCGCACCTGGTTCACGTTAGTTGTTGTTGATGAAGTCGGGTACTTCAATATAGGGTGGCGTATCTTTGATAAGCATTGATTGGTCGTCTTTTGAAAGCGTGACACAGGTTTCTGAAATGCATTTAAAACTTGCCACTGCTTGGGGCTTATGAATCATAATCGTGTTTTGGTCCTTTATTTGTTACCCTATAATTGGCCTTACACATACATACTCATGTTGAGTCTTAGTGTAGGAATAGGAAGCGTAAGCGTTTTGTTTGGTTAAAATTAAGTTGATTTACCCTCATGTGCTAAGCACTAAATTCAAAAGGATTTATCTTTGCTGGCTTGTAGGTGTTCTTTGTTTATTAGGTTATTATTATTCTCCTTGATGCCTTATTTGCTAGACAATCAACTTCATAGCGATATGACACCGAGGAAGCCGGAAGTTAACTGCAGCCAAATGTGGCGTGGTGTCCCGAGATAGAGCATGGCGTCTCAAACGAGCTACGAGGCGCAACACGAGTCATCTTCTGCCGGCAACTGCCGTAAAAAAATGAACCACAACAAGCATGGTCTACTTTGAGACAATTTATAAGCTGGTTTATTATGTCGGTAAATGCAATGCCTCGGCTCAAGATTTGGAGGTGATTACCGGTAGCGGAAGGATGGCTAGACTACCATCGCATTTGGCTGAGAGTAAAAATCTTAGAAAGGACTTTTAAGCCCGAATGATGGAGCTAGAGCACGCAAGAGTGAGCAGAAGAGGAGTATACATGGATAGTGGGTAATATCGGCCGCCTCACCGTGCCAATATGATCCGCGAAGTTACGCAAGAATTTGAGTGGTAATAAGCTTGAGGCTAGAGCTAAAAGAAAAAGCGACACATGGAATCTGACATATTCCTTGAAATTGGAAGAAAAGAAGCCCATCATTTATCTTGTTGAAAGTGTTGGCAAGCCGTAGAAATAGAAAAGCGTCACGGTGAAGAATGGAATAGAGGTGGGAAGCTCATAGAAGCGGTCTTAAAGACTTACTTGGTTTGCCATGGTAGACTCATCACAAATAATAAGCAGAACAAACAATTGATTACGAAGTTCATATAAAACGCGGTCTTACAAATTACAATATTTTAGGGTCTAGTTCAGTAAGGATGAACCTTATTGTGTAAAACTTCAACATAATAATTTTCAGCATAGTCTGAGAACCCAATAAGTTGAGAATTAAGGCTATCTTGAAGAACATGAAGGTCGGGGAATGCAAAGTTAAGAGCATAGGTGTATAATATCTGCATTAGTACTTCTTGACCTAGAAAAGACAAAACTTAATCCCCTTTGGAATGGAGGTTGGTTGGCAACCTCCTTCACAAGTCATGGGTCCCAATACCTTTCTGAAACACATTTAAGAAGTTGGGAGCTGTCCCAGTTGAGAGCGGACTTGCAGGAGCTGCTTGAGGCATGAAGAAAAGGGTATTTGTTGCGTCTGGGGTTTGGGACTTACAGCAGTGTCATTACGTAGCGAGACTCTGGCTCCATCAAGAAGATGTTGCATATGGACTTTGCATGGAGACGATATGTTGCTCATTTAGGTTATGGAGGAAAGGATGTATTAATCCTCGAGTTTTGGCAGCATTGGCATTAGCAATACGTAGTA